>JAOTAY010000003.1:22081684-22132014 GCA_025629805.1 Erythroxylum baracoense | reverse complement strand
TTCTGTCTATCTTGTGCTACTTTAATTCTGCTATGGATCAATTTTACCTTATCAACGGTATCCTGAATCAACTCTGGACCTTCGGCAATTCTTAGACCCCTTCATCCCAGTATAAAGGCGAACGACACTTTCTGTCGTACAACACCTCATATGGAGCCATACAGATACTAATAGGAGGCGTTGTAAATAATCGGTATAGCTCGTAACTCAAGATTAAAGTGAAACATCTACAAATAACAACAATGCAGCACTTACTTGTTTCTTCAGAAAAAATTTCCAAAAATAGGAAGAGCAATGAGGGATTTCGGTGGTGGAAGGACAATAATACAAACACATGCAAATGGTGGTTTCGGTGAAACAATGCAGAGGCTTCCTTTGAATCTTGCCACCTGTTTTTTTTTTTTTGACATTGCATGTGTGACACTTGTTACTATTCTCATGTACCACTTGTCACATAATTATTCTGCCATATGTCACTCTCCCATTTGTTTCTTTTTCTATTTATTTTTTTATCCAAAAATACCCCAAATTTTCATAAATTTTCTAAATTCACCAAAAATTCCGATATAATACTAATAGTCTCCAAATAAAATTTTCAACTCAAAATAATTTACCAAAAATATCAAAATATCCAAAATATACCAAAATTGCCAAATCACATTTAATACACTCCAATTAAATCCACAATTTCTATTTATAAACCAATTTACCCAGAAATGCCAATGAATGCATATACAATCATATGAATGTGTAAAATTAATGTGTATGTCATAATTAATTTATGCATGACGTGTATTTTCCTAATTTCTCAATAATTTATCATAATTTACTATTCTAGCCTTAATATGGGTAACAGGATGTTACATTCAATATATATCCTTCAGTTTGTTAGCTCCTAGTTAATAGATATTCCAGTACTTATTTTGTTACAACAAACCCTTGTAACTCTTTATATATTTATGTACGTTTCGTAATACAAACATATGAATTTGATCAAGCAATTTAGTATCCTTTATGGTATCAGAGACAAAGCCTAATTACACCACATTTTTTTGATCAAAACCTAAACACAACTGCTACTTTATTCCAAGGAACGAACAACCACCTACGTTCTTGATTATTAAACAACAAAAACTCAACAATGACTCAAGACAATGAATATGCCGCCACTGCAGTCACCGCTGTCAAAATTAAAGCTGCTCTACCTCAAAACCAAATCATGTTCACCAGGGGTTTCTCGTCCGATTGGAAACTAATTAGTGTAAACTTTCCTACCTGGGGAGTACAGGTTAGCGCCCTGCTCATCGGATATAAAGTAAAAGGTTACGTTGATGGAACAATCCCTTATCCAACCACCATATGACTGGAAATTGATCTATGGATTCGACAGGATTAGTTCATTCTCCATGCCTTGTTGACCATTGTTGCTCCAAATATTGCAACACTTCTTGGTTCTGTTCATTCGTCTAAGGAGACCTAGGCGCTGCTCCCAAAGACATATGCTGGAATGTCTCGATCGAGACTCATTTCTCTCAAAGAGAGACTGATTTGTATTCAGAAGGGAAGCAGAAACATCTCCGAATATTTGAAGGAAGTTAAAGGAACTGCGGATGAAATCGCAGTTGTTAATTCACTGATTGATGATACAGATTTCCTAATCCATATTTTGAATGGTTTGTCTATTGATTTCAAAGATGTCAGCTGTGCGATTCGTGCCAGAGAGATTTCGATCTGCTTTGATAATCTACACACACAAAAACTTGTTGATTTTGAGCAGTTTCTGGAATGACAGGCAAGACTGGAAGAAGTTATCCAGGTGCCTTCTGTGCACATCTCTAGCAAGTAGTGTGCAGGCTTCAAAAAGCATTATGGGCGCCTTCGCCATAACTCGACATCAAGTAGAACACCAGTACCTAAAACTATCTCGGTGAGCCCTTTTGTCACACCTAGAATGTTCGAGCAACAAAAAGTCATCTGCCAATTCTATGAAAAGCCTCGTCACACTGCCAAGACCTATTAGTTGTTGCACAAGAGGCCTGCCAACGTTAAACCAAGACTGTGCAGTCAGTCCAGTGCCCACACTGCACCCCAAGTGCCTACAATGTCTAAATAACAGGGCCATCTCCACAAGGGCAGTGGATCCTTGATCCCGGGTAACTCATCACATCACAAATGACTTAAGCAATCTATCCACTATTCACTCACAATATGGAGGAGATGATAATCTGTAGGTTGGATATGGATACGAACTTTCGATCGAAAATACCGTTAGTTTCTCTTTTACCACTAAATCCTAGCAAATTATCTTTGAAAAATTTTACAGGTGCCCAAAATTAACAAGAATCTTATTTCCGTTAAACGATTGTGCACATGAAATAACATTTCCATTGAACTTTTTCCTGATTATTTTCAAGTGAAGGATCTATGGACACAGGCGGTGCTCCTTACAAATTCATGCCACAATGACCTCTATGACCTATGTCTCCCGACGAACAAACCAGTTATGTTTCATACTCGTCTTCCTAGTCCACTCGTTCTACATCACATATTAGGCCACCCTTCTAATAAAGTTTTTAATTTTCTACAATCGAGTCATAAGTTAGCATCGTGTCCGGTACTATCAAATTCTTGTGTTTCTTGTCAGTGTGCGAAAAGTCATAGACTTCCATTTTCAAGTCTTTGTTTGCAAAGCACTAAACTTTTAGAAATAATATTTTCTGATGTTTGGGGACCTATTCCGATGGTTTCAGTTGATGGTTTTTGTTACTACGTAATTTTTGTTGATCATTTCACAAAATACACGTGGATTTACTTATTGGAAAAAAATATGAAGTTTTGTCCACATTTTTCAACTTCAAAAATGTAGCACCCCAATTCCATTCGATTTGTACACGTACACCCTTCGAACGAACGTGTACATTTCTTACAAAAATGGCATGCTAACTATCTCACTTTCAATGTCTAAATCCAAAATCTCCGCATATCATTTCACAAACCATAATGTACAATGTAGCATGATGTCCATCATTCATGTTTATATAATATCAGTCCATCAGAGTCATAGCTCTGTCTAACAAATATGCTACATATATGAGGATTAAACAAAAATTAAAACGAATTCTTCAGTCCCAGCTGACTGACCTTTGAACCATATTCTCTATCAAAAAGTTGTACAAATTTTCTTCTAAACAGTCTTAGAAGCTAAGTCGTCTCTCTCTTAAACCTGAAAATGTCAACATTACAATTTGGTTGAGTTTTGCGAACTTAATTGAGTAACCATCCTCGATGGTTCACTCTTGTCATCCAGCACATAAGTTATGTCATCATATAAGTCACATCATCTTAATTTTCATCATGTAATATCACAAAACACTTCATACATAATTGTCCTATTTCAAAAATTCATACATTTAAACCTTTCCCTATAATCATGCAAGACATATTCATCGATAAGCATTCACACATTTCATAGAATACAAGTTCTCAAAACATTGCAATTGCTCAAGTTCTTCATATCATATATGTATGCAATTTTTATGAGACTCAAATTCATTTTATTACGTTGTTGTGACCTAGTGACTTTCTCTGTCTCGTATCTATTATAGATACTAGGCTCTATCATAATGTCTTGTATTTGTTGTGGATACCGGGCTCTATCAGAGAAATTAAGCCATAGGCTCTTACCACGAATGTTTGAGCTTTAAGCTCTTTTTCACTAGCGACTCCGGTCACAACTGCCTTTATATTTCATTCATTCATAGAATAAATGCATATCACATTTTCAAACATCATATTCAATCCATTGCATTTGCATTTACTTTCTCATTCCCATTGGTCATCGGACTTGGTCCGGCATTCAATATGTAAGTTGAGAACACATAGTCAATCACATTCACATTCAAAGAACACTTCCAATATATTATTCATGCATCAAACGCCTTGAACATTGTACATCCGGAATTAAGTACACAACATCACATATCAATTCAATTCAAAACTAAACAAACAATCAAGGTGAGCCATCTTAGGTTAATCACAAATGCTCCCTTTTGCTTATTGCCTTGAAGTCCTGGCAATGTCTGGAAGTTGTCGCTCAACGTGCTCCTCTATATGCAATCACATACATTTATATGTCACTCATATGCATTTTCATATAAATAATCAGTCATAAGTACATTTATGTTTGTGTCATGTATTATGCATGTTCAATGACAAATTCTCAGGTATGTTTCTTTATTACACTTTATAATCACTTTACAACACCTGCAATCATTCTTTAATCCATAATGCACTTTACTCACTTTAATCCTTTCATTCAACATCAACTAAATTCATTTAAGCTAGCTTAAACCTTAATAACTCATAAGGAAATACCCTGGCATTGGTTTGTTCAACTATTGCATAATCAATTTCCATGAAAAACAAATGCTGCCCACAATCCTTTGCCTGCATTTTTCTCCAGATTTTCTCGGGCAGATTTCGGGTCTAATTTGTATGATTATTTTGACATAAAAACTGACGTTTTTAAACAATAAGTTCTTCTCATAAAATGTTTCTCTATGTCTTAAGTTTTAAAATCAATAAAAATAATTCAATTTGGTTCAGTATTCCATGAGTTATGCTCAAAACACTAAAGACTGTGCACATTCGAAATTTTGGCTAGTGCATGATTAAAGGATTAGTGCACTCAAACTTGTAAAACTCATATCTCTCAATTACGATATCCAAAAATTACAAACTTTATACTAATAGAAAGCTAAGAGAATAAGATACATCTTTTATGAAGACAACTTTATCTGATTCAGCCTATATCAATACAGTTTATTTGATAAAAATAGGACACAACTTCTGTCAAGAGTAGTGCTGTAGCCTATGCCAGAACTCAACTTCAAGTCAACTTTCAAGACTCTTAAGGATAGATTTCAAACTCAGTTCCCTCATAAAAAATATAGCCATATGTGTCTAGTTTACTTTAAATCAAAATTCATATGATTTGGATATTCACAGCTCAAGTTATAGCCAAAATACAGATGTATGTTCAATAAAATATTGCATATAATATACTCCAACACACTTCATTGCCCAAATTCTATCATTTTTGTATCATTTCTCTATCCTTTCTCATACTTTCTGCACATTTTCTACTTCACTCATCTTCATTTAACTCCTTCATCACTTCTACACAACTCATGCATGAATCCATTCACAAACATTAAAACATCATCAACTTCAAGAATAACTTACTTGTTTTACACTTCACTCTCTTCAGCAAAATTTCAGAAGTTAATGAGTTTTTCGTGGAGAGAGCCAAAGATAGAGAGAGACAACTGAAAACCTCAAATGGGCTGAAGTGATTCAGCTTTTGTTTTGTAAGGTGTAATGTTGATGAATTAATTAGAAACCAATACACAAGAATGGACATGCATGGTGTTTTGGTGGTTGCTGAACATGAACAAGGAGTGGGTGGTTTTGGTGATGGGTGAAACAAGGAGAAAGTTTAACAAATGCAGAAATGTTTCTTGCCAAAAACGTGACTAGGTGTCTTTTTGAGTCTTGACACATATCTCCAATGCATGTGTTACATTTATCCACTAGTTAATGCTACCATTGGTCTCTTAGCCATTTGTCCACTTGTCACACCTTAATAGGTCCATTTGTCCTTCATCTAAGCTACCAAATGTCACACTTCCTTTTTTTATTTCTATATTTTTCCTTAGTCTAAAATACCCCACATTTTTCAATAAATTTCTAAAATATCTGAAATGTCACCAAAAATGTGAAATTAATTCTAATACATACCAATTCAAATTTTAATACAAATAATCCCCAATTCATATTTTAATCACATTAAAATTTACTTATACCTAGAAAATGTCAATGAATGCTTGTTCAATTATTTTCATGAGTGACAACATTATTCACTTGTATGCGTATGCCATATGATACATGAAATGTATTTCTAAATTCTCAATAAATTCACATGTATAGTATCCTAGGGTTCTAACACTAATTATGGAATAATGAGATGTTACAAGTTGTGACCAGAGTTGCCAGTGAAAAAGAGCTTAAAGCTTAGAACATGGTAAGAGCCTCAGGCTGAATATATAAAATAAACCCTGTATCCCCAACAGATAAGGGACAGTATTAATGAGCCCAGTATCAACAATGGATACAGGACAGTGAAAAAGGCACTCGGTCACAACAACAAAATAAACAAATGTGAGTCTCATGGACATTGCATATACACATGATGAATATATATTTTGATTGATTGCAATGTATTATTGATTTATGTTGAATGAGAAATGTAAAAATTGTGTACAACGTGTATTGTGATGCTTTATGTTGGTAAATGAAATAATGTGAATTATATGACTTATGTGATTATTTGGATTGATGTGTTATGTGATATGGGTGAACCATCAAGGATGGTTACTCAACTGAGTTCGCATATCTCAACCAAATTGCAACGTTGATATTTTAAGGCTCGAGAGAGACAATATAGCTTCTAAGGCAGCTTAAAAGAGATCTAGTACCACTTTTGGATTGATGTCATGGCTCAAAGGTCAGTCAGTTGGAATGAAGAACTTATACTAAAATTTTTGTGTAGTTCCTCATGTATGTAGCATGTTTTGTAGACTCTAATAGGTTGTTGATATTGTACATATATGGATGACTTGTAAAGCTACAATGTACATATTATTTATGAAATGAAATGAGGAATTTAGGGTTTAATTATTATGATGCCAGGCGATATAATGAAAGTGATAAATTAGCACGCCATTTCTGTCGAGCATGTGCACTGAAAGGCATGTGCATAAGAGCCTGCCTTTGATGCTGCTCATTTGATCATCAGGCCAAGGGTTGTTCTGTTATGTTTGGAGTACAGTTTGGTAGGAGAGGAAGTATGGCAACAGAAACTATGGTTCAACAGAGCCGAGCCAATGGGTCTAGACAAAAAGGTCATGGCAGAGGCAGAATGAGTTCTAGAAGTGCTACTGGTAGGATTGAGATACGGAGTAACCAATCACAGTCTCAGGCTTGAGTCTATGCTATGACGAGATAAGAGACTTAATAGTCTCCAGATGTCGTTACAGATGTGTTACTTATATTTACATTTGAGGCTTATGCATTGCTAGATCCTGGATCTACGCATTCTTTTATCGCACCGCATATGGCATCTAGGTTACATTGTGATAAAGAGTTATTGAGATATGGACTAGAGGTCAGTACACCGATAGGTAGTACCACTGTGATAGGGGAAGTCTGCAAGAGGTGTTTGAATCGAATTGATCAGGCAAAGTTAGAGGCAGACTTGATCGTGTTATAGTTAAAGGAAATAGATGTTATCTTAGGTATGGATTGACTCATTACTCATAGGGCCATTATGAATTGTTATACAAAGGAGTTAGTATTAGATCCCCTAATCAGCCAAGAGCAGTGTTCAGAGGTATTACTCAAGCAGTGCCAGCCAGACTGATCTCATTTATGAGTGCCTTGAGGTTGATGCAAGGGGGATATGGGGCTTATTTAGCCCATATCA
The DNA here is from genome assembly GCA_025629805.1 of Erythroxylum baracoense. Lineage (NCBI taxonomy): Eukaryota > Viridiplantae > Streptophyta > Magnoliopsida > Malpighiales > Erythroxylaceae > Erythroxylum > Erythroxylum baracoense. The sequence goes on along the minus strand of JAOTAY010000003.1, from coordinate 22,124,471 downwards.
TTGATACTTGAAATGAGCCGAATGTACATGATATTTCTTTGGTCAGGGAATTGTTAGATGTGTTTCCCGTTGAGTTATCTGGTTTACCTCTAGATCAAGAAATATATTTCATGATCGATCTAGTTCCTAGTGCTGCTCCTATATCCATTCTCCATATAGGATGGCACTTGTGGAGCTGAAGGAGTTAAAGGCTCAGTTGTAAGAGTTGTTAGAAAAGGGGTTCATTAGACCCAGTATTTCACCCTAGGGAGCTCCAGTCTTATTTGTGAAAAAGAAGGATGGAACGTTGAGATTGTGCATCGATTATAGGCAACTGAATTTGGTAACAGTGAAGAACAAATTCCTGTTGCCTAGAATCGATGATTTGCTTGATCAGTTGCAGAGAGCTCAGGTGTTTACTAAGTTGGACTTAAGGTCTGGGTACTATCAGTTGAAGATAGCATAGGATGATGTATCGAAGACTGATTTCAGGAGTAGGTATGGGCATTAAAAGTTCTTAGTAATGTCGTTTGGGTTAACTAATGCCCGAGCTGCATTTATGGCATTGATGAATAAGGTGTTTTAGCCCTACTTAAATTGTTTTTTAATTTTGTTTATTGATGACATCTTAGTGTATTCAAAAAGCAGAGAATGCTGAGCACTTAAGAGAGATCCTACAAATTATGAAGGAGAAACAACTATATGTCAAATTCAGTAAATGTGAGTTTTGGCTGAAGCAAGTAGTGTTTCTGGGCCACATAGTAAATGGGCAAGGTATACAAATGCATCCAAAAAAGATAGAGGCAGTAATGAAGTAGGAAGCTCTGAAGAATTTATCAAAAATCTGGAGTTTCCCAAGATTAGCTGGATATTATCGGAGGTTTATCGATGGGTTCTCACTGATCTCAGCCCCTCTAACTAAAGTTCTGAGGAAGAATGTGGTTTTCAGATGGAGTGTCGGGAGTCAGAGAAGCTTTGAGGAGCCGAAACATCGGTTGACTTTGACATTGGTATTGACTTTTCCATCGGGAATTGGAGGATATGTAGTATACAGTGATGCTTCGCATCAAGGATTGGGATGTGTGTTGATGTAGTATAATAAGGTGATAGCCTATGCATCGAGACAGCTAAAGTCTCACGAGATAAACTATCTGATACATGATTTAGAGCTTGTAGTATTAGTCTTTGCTTTAAATATATAGAGACATTATTTATATAGAGATATTTTTCATATATATACCGATCATAAGAGCTTGAGGTATCTGTTGAGTCAGAAGGAGTTGAACATGAGACAGAGGAGATAGATAAAGTTATTAAAGGATTATAACTGTACGATTAAGTATCATTCGGAAAAAGCCAATACGGTGGCAGATGCTTTGAGTAGAAAGTCAAATAGCAATGTAGCTGAGATTCAGTTCTCAAGGTTATCGAGTTTAATTTAATTGAGACCCTTAAATGTGGAGTTGAATCTGGAGCAGAATGAGACACTGACAGCCACACTAAAGTTGAAACCAATATTGCACGACAGAATTAGAAAGTTACAGAGTAAATATCTCAAAATGGTGAAGTTTATTGATAAATTGAAAATGAAACCAAATTCTGAATTTGAACTGAGAGATGAGACACTATGGCTGAAGCAAAGGTCGTGTGTGCCTAATATGGATGAGTTGAGAAAGGAAATTTTGGAGCAAGCTCATCTAGCCGCTTATGCTTTGCATCCTGGTACCACCAAGATGTATGATACGTTAAAGTAGCATTCCTGGTGGCCAGGAATGAAGAAGCAAGTAGTGGAATCTATAGTTAAGTGCTTAACTTGCCAGCAGATTAAGGCTGAGCATCAGGCTCCAGTTGGGAAGTTACATTCGTTACCTGTTCCGGAGTGGAAATGGGAATGAATTATAATAGATTTCATAATGGGATTGCCAAAGACTCCGAGGCAAAACAATGCTAAATGGGTTGTGGTGGACCGATTGACTAAGTCGGCCCATTTTTTACCAGTGAGAGAGAATAACTCACTAGACAAGTTGGCTCGGAGGCATGTAAATGAGATAGTTATACTGTATGTGATTTCGGTGTCCATTGCATCAGACAGGGATCTCATATTTACTTCGAGGTTCTGGAAGAGCTTAGAGTCAGCTATGGGTATGAAGTTGAACTTCAGTACTGCATTTCATGCTCAAACAGATAGACAGAGTGAGAGAATAATCAAGACTATTGAGGATATGCTCAGATCATGTGTAATGGAGTTTCAAGGAGCATGGGATCAGTATATAGCTCTAATCGAGTTTGCCTTTAATAACCATTATCACAGTAGTATTAAAATGGCACCATATAAGGCATTGTATGACAGAAAATGTCAATTTCCTCTATAATAGGATGAAGAGGGCTTAAGAATGGTAGAAGGCCCAAAACTGATACATTATACTATGGATGAAACTGATCCGAAGTAGAGCAAAAGTAGCTCAAGATAGACAGAAGAGTTATATGGATAAGCACCAGAGGGATATGGAATACAGTGTAGGAGACAAGGTGATCCGTGTTGAGATTTAGTAAGAAGGGTAAGTTGAGCCCTAGGTACATTGGTCCTTATGAGATCATTGAGAGGATAGGACCACTGGCTTACAGATTAGCCTTACCGAGTGTGATGTCACAGATACATAATGTATTCCACATGAGTATGCTCAGGAGGTATCGGTCGGATCTGCTGTATGTGTTACCGGCTCAGGAGATCGAAATATCTAGTAATCTGAGTTATGTTAAGGAGCTGATCAAGATAGTGGGATATTAAACAAAACAGCTGACAAATCGATTAATTCCATTGGTGAAAGTCCTTTGGAAGAATCACTCGAGTTAGGAAGTGACTTAAGAAATGGAGGAGCTCATGAGGAGACAATATCCCCACTTGTTCGAACAATCAGGTAAGAATTTCGAGGCCGAAATTTCTTAAGAAAGGGAGAGTTGTAACATCCCATTATCCCATGTTAAGGGTTAGGACCCTAGAATACGATACATGAGAGATTAATGACAAGTTAGAAAGTACATTTCATGTTCATGCATAATATGACATACACACACACGTGAATATTAATGTTTGCACATTGAAATGATTGTATATTCTTTCATTGACATTTTCAAAGTATAATTGATTTATAAATGTGATTTTTGATATGAATTGTGATTCTTATGTATTCAAAATTTAATTGGTGTGTATAGGTATTGATTTAGAAATTTTTGGTGAAATTTAGAAAATTCCTGAATTTTTGGGTAAATTTTGAACTAGGAAAAATGCCAAGTGATAGGACAACTAATAAGTAGAAGTAGAATTAAGAGTGAAATGATAGTGGAACTTTTTATAAATGACATTTGGATTTAATGACATATGTCATTGAAATTTGGGGACAATTGGAGTTGATTGGACTAGTTAAATGAGAGAACCTAATTTGAATCTATAGGGATTTGACATATGACAAGTGACAAGTGTCACTCACCAAACCATGTCTTAATCCCATGACCTTTAACTTATTCAAAGACCGTTTAATTGTTTTACTATCTTGCTTTTCTTCTTTTTCTTCGTGGCTTTGTTCTTCTTCTCCTCCACAAATTTTTCTTACCAATCTCCATTCATGTTGAACATAGCCCTCTCATATTTCACTTGATACTCTCATCTTGCTCTCTCTTTCACTTTTCACTAAAAACCTAATCCTTCCAACCTCCATGATGATGTAAGTGGGTTGTATGGAGAGCTAGGGTTAAGTGAGACCTTGAAGAGTTCAAGATTTTGAAGCTAAATCAAGTAAGTTATGCTTTAATCTTCATGGGTTTTGTTAAATGGAACATGTATGATGAGAAATTTGATGATTGACTATGAGTTTTTATATATGTGTTTTAATGTGGTGTAGTGTAGTGATAAAGAGATCATGCTTTAAATTATAGTGGGTTAATGTTATTCATGAATTGTTTGGTAAATGAATCAATTATGATAATGAATTAAGAGATGAATAAGTATGAACAAGGAAGTTGAAGTATGATGATGTGTGTGGATGAAGAGATAAATAGAGTTATATCTTACTTTGTGTTAAGATGAATGATAATTCATGAATTTAAAACCAAAGAAAAGGCTAGCGTAATTTCTTGAAATGAGAAGAAGTAGGATGATAGTTTGGAGAAAGGGTAGAGTTGAAAATGAAGTTAAATTTGTGCTGGAATATGTTAGATGGAGAACTTTCACTAAACATGCATCTGTATTTTGGCCATATCTCGAGCTATGGATATCTAAATTGGATAGATTTTGATTTAGAGTAAATTGGAAACATATGGTTACATTTTTCATTTAGAATCGAATTTGAACTCTATCCCTAAGAGTCCTAAAATTTGGCTTAAAGTTGAGAATTGTGTTCTGTCAAAGTATGAAAATAGTTTGTAGTATTTTGATTATAACGTGCATGATACTAAACTGAAATACATGAATTTGATGTAAATAGAAACCTAAGACATAGAGTAACATTTTATTAGAAGAAGGAGTTGCCTAAAAACCTCATTTTCTAGGTCATAATGGTCATACAAAACTGATCTAAAAATCTATCCTGAGAAAAACTGGAAAATTGCAGGATAAGCGGGGGAATTGTTTTTGTCACGATCATGGCAGGGATGCCACGATTGTGGGCAGAGATTTTTCATGGAAATGTTTTGATTATGCAATGGTTGAAACAATTAAGGATGAGGTATATATCTATGATGTTTTTGGACTTAATTGGGGCTTAAAAGGAACATAATTTTGATGTTAGGAAGATTGGTTAATATGTGATAAGTTTTTATTGATTTTGATGTTATACTTTAAGGAAAAGGGTGTTTGATGTCAATGCACCTAAATATGAATTGATAAAACAAATGATTTGAAGTTTAAGTTTTTGAAAGCAACTAAATGGGTATATCAATTAGTAGGTAATGATGTTGTGTTAAATATGGTGAATTCTGGAAATTTTGGTGTGAATTGGTGTTTGAATGTAGGTAGAATTCGGATGAAGACGAGGGAAAATTTTGTAAGGCTTCTGTCACGATCGTGGTAGGAGCACCACGATCGTGGCCCGGCTAGAAAAAATTTCTGTCACGATCATGGCTAGTTCCAAAAGTTTCTGTCCCGATCATAGCAGGGACACCACGATCATGGCCAGACATATAGAGAAAAAAAGTTGTCTTTTGAGTGAAGTATAAACCAATTAATGGTATGGTGTTCCTATATAAGGTATTTAGGCTTGAATGAGTTCTTGAATGAATCTAGTTGATGTTGAATGATGTGATTGAAGTGGACAAAGAGTATTAGAAATTAAAGAATGATTAAAAGGTGTTATTAATTGATTATAAGATGTGGATTAAGGAAATATACCCAGGAATTTGTCATTGAACATGAATTATACATGACATATATACATGTGCTTATGATCAAGTATTCATATGAATATGCAAAGTAGTAATGATAAATGCATATGTTTGCATATTATAGAAGAACACATTGAGCTATCACTTTCAGACGTTGTTGGGACTTCAAGGTAATAAGCTAACGAGAGCAAACTATGAGTAACCTAAGATGGTCTCACTTCAATTGTGTGATTGTTAAATTATGCATTGAATTATTATGTGATGTATATGTACTGATTCAAGACCTTGAATGTCAGAAGCATTTGATACATGATTACCATATTTGGAAGTGCTTATTGTTTGTGAATTTGATAAAATAAGTGATTCTCAACTTGTATGTTAAATGTCGGACCCAGGGTCTGATGAAAAATGTGAATGAGAAAGAGAATGTGAATGTGAATGCGACTGAATGAGCATGATTGATTGAATATACGTGGTGCATACCATTACATGAATGCATGAAAGATAAAGGCAATTGTGACTGGAGTTGCCAATGAAAAAGAGCTCAAAGCTTAGAACGTGGTAAGAGCCTCAGGCTCACTATATAAAATGAGCCCTATATCCCCAACAGATAAGGGATAGTATTAATGAGTTTGGTATCCACAATGGATATGGGACAATGAAAAAGGCACTCGTTCACAACAACGAAATAAATGAATGTGAGTCTTATGAACATTGCATAAACGCATGATGTATATATATTTTGAATGATTGCAATGTATTATTGAAATATGTTGAATGGGAAATGTGAAAATTGTGTACAGCGTGTATTGCGATGTTTTATGTTGGTAAATGAAATAATTTGAATTATATGACTTATGTGATTATTTGGATTGATGTGTTATGTGATATGGGTGAACCACCAAGGATGGTTACTCAACTGAGTTTGCAAAACTCAACCAAATTGCAATGTTGATATTTTAAAGTTTGAGAGAGACGATATAGCTTCTAAGGCAGCTTAGAAGAGATCTAGTACCATTTTTGGATTTAAGTTATGGCTCAAAGGTGTCAGCTGGAATGAAGAACTTAGGCTAAAATTTTTTTATAATTCCTCATGTATGTAGCATGTTTTGTAGACAGAGCTGTAGACTCTAATAGGTTATTGATATTGTACATATATGGATGACTTATAAATCTACAATGTACATATTGTTTATGAAATGAAATGAGGAATTTGGGTTTAATTATTATGATGCCATGTGATATAGTGAAAGGGTAAAAGTTAGCATGCCATTTCTATTAGGCATGTGCACGTATGTTCGAAGGGCATATGTGTACGTGTCGGATGGGGTGGGGTGCCATGTGTTTTAGTTCAACCACCACTACAATCTGCTCCTAAGCTAACTTCTGGCTTTGCTATCTCCTTAAAAGTTAAGAAAACATAGGTGTAAGTGGCCAATAATGGCATCCCTCATGCTATATTAAACTACTTTCCTCCAGGCAGATTTAAAGATCAACAAATGGTATCACCTCCTATTGAAATTCTAATAGTTGGGGCACAGACATGGTGTGTAACATTAATAGGCTTTTTCCTTGGTAAGATAATAGCTATCCTAGTGATGAATCATTAGGTAATGACCAACTGGAAGCAATATGGTTTGATGGATATCCTTTTCAATAGTGATGATACTTTCTTTCTCTAAATTCATAAGTAAGGAGAATGCTAGCAAGGTGCTTGAAGCATGTCCTTGGCATGTTCAAAGCAAACCAATTATATTATAATGTAGAGGTTAGGTCTAAAATTTGAGGAGATTAAGCAGGATAACATACCTTTATAGATCAGTATTCATGACGTTCCTTTAGAATATTGGACAACCAATAGGTTAAGTTATCTAGCAAGCTATATTAGCAAACCCATTTGCATGGATCAAGTAATAGTTGAGGTATATAAAATCAACTTTTCAAGATTATGTGTTATGGTTAGCTTTATGTCTCATTTACTAGAAACTAAAACCATTGTAAAACTGAATGAGCAACTTGAATCCACTTATTCACAGAAACATAACATTCATAGGCCTATGATTAAATGGATTCCTACTAGCAAGTTTTTCAAGATAGGTTTGTTTGATGAATCGAAGAATGTTGATGAAATTGATGATCATTGATGATATTAATCACAGCAATAAGATAGATCCAAAAGTGGAGAAAATTCTAGCTTAACATGAAAAAAACAATAAGAGAAAGGTATCTTAAATTATGAACGAATCATCAAAACCATAAAATTCCTTAAATGCACTAAACTTAGAGGAAGTATTGTTAAATACTTCAAGATTAGAGAAGATAAAGGAATAATTTACTTACAAGGAGGGTGAGAATATTAACTCTGAGAAAGAGTTTGAAATAGTGTTGAGAAGCAAATCGAGTAAGAAGAAGAAACCACTTATTTAAAGCAAAAGACATGAAGGTTGTACCTTAGAGCATCAAAGGAGTTAATGCTCTTACTAAGAAGTTACTTATTAAAGACTTTATCATTTAGAATAAACATGATCTTCTAGTTATTTTGGAATCTATAATCAAAGTTATTAATTGCCATATTTTGAAGTTGCTTAGTAGCAACTGGAAAGAGATTTCTAATTTATCAACACTTTAATGGCAGAATCTTGGCATTCTATTATAGCCATTCAGTTGAAGTATCTGCATACTAATGTTCTCTATAAAACCACAAGAATTGCCTATCAGATTTCATTCTTATATCCTTACAATAATGAATATCAAAGAAGTAAGCTCTTGGGATTTTATTAGAAGGATTTTAAATAAAACAAATAAATCATGGCTACTTACTAGTGATTTTAATGCTATTATTCCTTCAAATGAAGTTGAGGGCCTTTATGCGAATAAGACTCCTTGTTATGACTTGAGGTAATGTTTGACAGATTTTGAAGTCTCTAATATGATATCTAGAGGAAATTTGTAAACTCGAAACAACAAACAATAGGGATTGAACTTATCAGAAAAAAATTAGACAAAAGTTTAGCCAATCAACAATTCTTAAATTGCTTTACATTGTTTCCCAATACTAGCTTGTCAGATCACTCACCAACAATCACCTTGACAGAATTTGTAAGATTCAAATAGCTATTTAGATTTAACAATTTTCTTATTGATGTTCCAAGTATTGAGGATGTTCTATGGAAAGGCATATGTAATGAGGCACATGGTTCAAAGCAGCATAAATATGTGCATATATTGAAAATGTTCAAACAAGGTCTCAAATTACTATATAGGGAGAATGTAAGAATGTTTATCATTTTGCCACTACAACTAAAAGGGCTTTATCTTTTGTACAAGATTATTTATATAAAAATCCATATTGGAAAATGCTCAGGGATAAAAATAAACTATGTCTAATCTCTTAAAGGCTTTGAATTGTGATCACTTTTTGATGAAACAAAGATTAAGAATTAAATGGCTCAAAGAGGGTGATAAGAGCTCTACTTTCTTTCATAAATCCATGATTGTTAGGAAATGTGCAAACAAAATCTCTAATTTAGTGATTAACGATCAAATCATTGACAATCAAGAATTGCTAAAGCAAGATGTTTTCAACTAGTTCTCTAGCTTTATGAATGCCCCTACCAATGCTTATTGTTTAATTAAGTTGTTGAAAAGCATAATTTTTTGAACCATCTCTTCACAGTGAGCTAAAATTCTTTCCAAGCCTATAACAAGACTAAAAATTGAGTAATTGTAAAATGTTTAAGTCCTTACAAAGCACCTAGACCAGCTGGCATCAATATGTTATTCTTTCAAAAAATTTGGCTTATAACTAAAGATATGGTACAGGACGTCATCCTAGAAGTCTTCGAAAAGAATTGGATGCAAAAGGAGATTAATAGCAATTTCATCACTCTCATTCCCATAGTTCGTGACCAAAAACATTTTGGAGACTTCAAGCCTATTGCTTATTGTAACACCATCTACAAAATTGCCTCCAAAATCTTGATATATAAACTAATATTGATTCTAAACAATCAAGTGGATAGTGAATAAGGGGCTTACATGCCTGGTAGAGAAATGGGTAATAACGTTCTACTTATACAAGAGTTTATGAAGGGCTATTCCAAGAAAAAAAAGGGTAAGAATTGCCTTTTGAAAGTTGATATGAAGAAGGCTTATGATAATATTAACTAGAATTTTCTTTGTAACAACATAAGAGCCTTAGGTTTTTTAGATTGTTTCATTGATTAGATGAAATTATGCTTTACTACACCTTCTTTTAGCATCTTAATCGTTGAAGAGCTTACAAGTACATTTAAAAGCTTCAAAGGCATTAGACAAGATGTTCCAACATTACCATATGTATTTGCTATTATTATAGGGGTGTTTTGTAGAATTTTGAAGAGAATTGTGGAAAGGACCAGGAATTTTAAGTATTATTCCAAATGCAAAAAATTACGTATTAATAATCTCATTTTTGCTAATGATCTCATCATCCTAGCTAAAGTGGATAAAAGTACATTATCAACTGTAATGAAGGTTATTAAAATGTTCACCAAATTGTCTAGATTACATATCAACATTGACAACCGCTCTTTTCACATATCCAAAAGTGCAAAACACTAGAGCCACTTAGTAAGATACATCAATGGTTTCAAAGAGATGTCTTTACCATTTACTTATCCTAGAATTCCAATGGCCACCACCAGATTAAGCTATGGAAACTCTAAACCACTAATGGACAAAATGTAAGCTAGAATATTAAATGGAGCACAAGATCTTTATCTCTGACTGGTATAGCTCAATTAGTTGCAATAGTGTTGTCTTCCATCAATATACATTAGGATACACATCTTGCCATTCATAGAGTAGTTTACAAGATTATTGACAAGATCCTCAGGAAATTTCCTTGATCAGGAGCAAATGATGTTGGTTATAAAGCTGATATCAAATAGTTTAATTCTACAGTTCAAAGAAGTATGGTTAATTGAATATAATCCTAGTGAAACTTTTTAACACTTACATGTTTGTCAAGATATCGTGGAGATTAACTAATGATCATTAAGTAATTATAGTGAAAATTGGGTGTATGAATATTACATAAAAAATAATGGCATTTGGGAAGTTAATCACACCACCAAATATCATGGAGATTAACTAATGATTATTAAGTAATTATGTTGAAAATTGGATGCATGAATATTACATAAAAAATAATAACATTTGGGAAGTTGATCGCAATACCAGAAATGCCTCTGCAACACTAAAAGAAGTTCTCAAGATAAGAAGCTTAGTCAGATCACATATCAGGAAAAAAAAGCTAGAAATGAGTTGAGTACTTTGTTTTGGTATGACAATTAGAAATCAGGTGCCCTCTAAAGAATATAAATGAGTTACAAGACTTAAGAGACAACATTCTTGATAACCATAGTTTATCCAATTCTCTAGTTCACAAGGATGAAATCCTCTTATGAATAAATGATAAGAATATGCAAAATGAGATCAACAGGTTGGTGCTAAATGAAATTTTACTTGAACAAAATTGGTAGTGCCTAACTACTAATGGTAACTTTAGTAATGCTTCTTATAGAGAAAATTTTTAACAGAACCTCATGTGTATGCCATTGTTTAGGCAGGTTTGGTGCAAATATAATCTTTTTAGAGCTCCAACAACTCCAACAACTTTAGGGAGAGCTATAAAGGACATATTACCAACTATTGATAGATTGAACAAATTTAATTATTTGAAAAATTAGTGTAGTGTTTGTAGAACCCAAATGGAAAATACCTCACATTTTTCTTCAAATGGAGCTTGGAACATAGTTCTTAACAAATATGCCACCATTAATCCACCAAATGAGTGGCAATAGATTATCAATTGGAGCTTGAGCTTGCATCAAATTAAGAAAGACATTCAATAGTGGTTTTATATTGCTTTATCTTATCTGGTGTTACACATCTAGGATGAAAGAAATAGGCATATCTTCTATAACAAAGAAAGAAGATGGGTGAAATTCATTAAGGAGCTTATTAATGCCATCAAAATTCATATAAACATCTTTTGTGATTAGCTTTCCTTATATTCAAATTTTATTGATTTATGGAGGATTAGTTATAATGGCTTTGCAATAGTTAAAGATGCTAAGTTATATAGTTTGCTTCATTTGATCTCCAAATTCTCCTTGAGTGCTTTTGTATTGTCAACTTATTTACAACCTTTTATGTCTTAATTCAATTATATTTTTTAAAAACAATTAGAAATATAGTCGTAATATAAATATATATATAATTTATTGTCAAAAAGAGAGAAGAGTGAAAGTTTTACTAATTAATTCATGAAAGGGAAATTTTTCTTGTATGGAGAAGTAATTAAAGTGCTTTCCTCAAACTCTTCCTTCATCAAACCAATTTCGAGGATCTTGTCCGATGGTTAAAAAAAGATGATCTTATTCATCAAACATTACATAAACATAATGTAGTACATACACAAATGGAAGTCAAACTCCTTTAATACCTAATGAGATTATAATTCAACCAAATCTTGAATATATAAACTAATATACCTAGTTTAAGGCATGAAGTTGTTCCTTTTTAAGGTTCATCTTCAGTTACATAACATATAGACCTTCAAAAATATTAATCATACATAAGTTTTTTGAAAATTTCATTATAACTTTGATCGTAACTGGAAGCAACTGACCTCTATTTGTAAACCAAAAAAATAATAACTTTCTTTAATGTCCTACATATGCTAAAATTTCTAGAAGAATAAATTTACATTTCAGAAAATAAAAGATAAAAAGAGAATTTTGAACCCTAACGTTTTTTTTCATAGTACAACTTAAACCTTGACATTTTGAAGTGTTCAACTTGAACCTTGACGCTTTCAAAATATTCAAAATAGACTCTAAGTAAATTAAAATTTTGATGGAGTTAATCATCAATAGTTAAATGTCACATTGTCAATGATGTGACATTTTTTACAATAAAAGATAAGCATCTTATAAGGTAGCATAGTGGAAGCCATTATCATAAATTTTAAAAAAATTCTTATAAGAATTATTATTAATCCCTAATTAGGCTAAATAAAATATTAAAATACATAATTATTGGATTCCTTAATTAAGAGAACAAAATTTTCTTCGTCCCTTCACCATATCTATTTATCTTCTCCTCCACTCCCCAAAGCTTTCCTATTACTAGCAGGCTCCATAGCCAATCATATTTGCTAGGCATCATTTCTTCACCAATTTTCGATCTTTATGCTTACTTTTTCTTTCTTTTTTCTTAATCTCAACTATATTTATTTTCTAGTTATGTTTAGATAGCGTATTGAAACCAAACGTGTTTCATCTTCACATGCTGTTTTTTTACTCTGTGATTTCATTTTCATGAACATAACTTTGTCACATAACTTAGCAAGTCTCAAGCCTTGGATGAGTTTTCCTTCCCTAATTAACTTAACAAAATTTATGAAATTAAGAAAATTGGTTATTCAATTAAGGATTTGGACGAAATTGTTGTTAAACTTTTACAAAGAAGTGATGTTGAAATTGTTGATTGGTCTCATAGAAAGCGTCTGTGGGAACATGCTAATGAGAAATTTGAATCATTATAGGCCAAAGGTGGAGGTCATTGCAATCTTGAGACTTACCCTTAATGTTGGGAAATTAAGACTGGATTCGATCCCAACTGTAGCAGAATAATTATGAAAAATTTTTATATTTTGATTTTCTAAAAACCAAGATTACTTTAATACTATAAAATGATTAACACATAATTAATAATAAAGCATGAATCTTAATTCATACCTTATTATGAAGCTTGATCATAATCTTATCGTATCCCTCAAACCATTTTCGAAACCAATCCATCTCAACCATCATAGCCACAAAAGTCTCTAGCCTCTAATAATATCCACAAAATAGGTTGAGAGAACTCTGTAATTCTTACAGAGAGGGTTAAGCAAGAAGTGCTAGCTCCATTAGAGCTTAAGCCTGTTTATAATAAGTTTTGGACATTTTAATAATTTAATTGAAATTAAATTCTAATTTTAATTAAACTTTAATTATAATTATAAATAATTTTAATGAAATACCAATTATGCCTAAATAAGATCCAATATCTCATATTGATCCTTACTTATTAAATATCTCATATTTAATCACAAAATTTCTTAATCTTTACAATCAAGTCCAACTTGATCAAAATATTTTTGCTCTCTACAACTCGTTCTTTATATGTGAACTATTAGGCTCTTAAATATTTTGGCAATGATTATAAATTATAATTTCATTCATAATTAGAATTAGGTAAATTAAAACTCCTTTTAATTTATCTTTAATTCTCCAATTAAATAATTTATAATCATAAATCAAGATTGGCATCTGCAATGCATCATAACCACCCAAATATTTAGAAATGTCAAAATGGTGTGCATGATTTTTTCATATAATTCAAGCATTTCATCATATAATGTTCTAATTAGATAGAGCATGGAATTAATGTCTACTCTTTTTTATTCCAATTATTAGTCCTCCACCATTAGTTATTTATTCAATTAATGACATTTGTAAACTATTTACAAAACATCAATTCTACCTTGGCTAAGAATTTCTCAACTCAATACTAATCGAGAACAATAGAACATGCTCCCTAATTACTTTAGGGTGATGAATCATGTCTTAACCACACAACTACCTCCATATAGTTCATGCTACATCCAATGACTACCAACTGAACAACCTATGATTATAATAGGTCATTAGTAATATCAAAACATAGCAATGGAGATCTTAAGTCAAAGGACTACTTATACAATCATCACAATGAGAATTTCCATAGACATACAAGTAGTGTTCCAAAATGGATTTTTCATATCAAATCAATTCAGTGAACTTATTCTCTAAAAAGCATCCACACATTTGTTTAAGCATCTCCATACTTTAGCCTATGAGATCGACTACTTCCTTCACAAGGAATAACATAATATGTGCTAGCCTTTTTACATTATATTAATGTCCATTCTTAATAAAACAATGACTATGAACAATTTAAGGATAATACATAAGTGCAATATGAATCTCATAATTATAATCTCATTATAATTTCAATTGTAATATATAATTGTCCCATAGAATTTATCATATACATCTAAACATGTAAAAGATAAAGAATGTCTTTAAATTATTTTATCACTAAACTACAGCCGATCGATTAGTTGTAGGGTATAAACTAACACTTAATACAGTTGTGAAATCAATGAAACAACCTACTTCTACTCTACTTCTCAAAGTCAAACATAATAAGTGCTTAAGATTTGGTATAAAGTAGGCAATTTAGAAGGAGGTCATCAAGAGAGCTAGTTTCACTACAAGGTAAATCTATCACCAAGATGCATCAACTTGCTTCATAGATGTGGAGAATACAAACACGATTGCTCAACATGTCTTTGAAAATTGGGAATAGATGGGAACTGTAACTTGTTTATTTGATCCAGATCCTATCCAAATAACTTCCTTGAGTCAAAAACCAAATGGGCAAATGATAAATCAATAGAAATGGTTAAAAAGTGTGAGAACCTATAATAATTTTATTCAAATGAAAAAAACTTACGTAATCTTTTAATGTATGTAAGAGGTGAAGGGGACAATTGACAGTTGAAGAAAAGCAAGATATATGCAAAAATATTTTAGGGATTAAGATTAATTATTATATCTTAAATAAAATTAGCATAATAGAATAATTAAAATTTAAGATTAAGATTAGTTATTATAATCAAAAAATATTTTAATTTTTATTTTCAAAGTCTAAAAGTCGACACTGAGCCTTATTATGTCATGTGGCATACATATGACAATAGGATCCACTTTTATATTATAGAATAAATAATGTCTAATTTAGCATTAACATGATATTTAGTTTTAGGGATTAAGATTAATTATTATATCTTAAATAAAAATTAACATAACAAAATAACTAAAGTTTTAGAGATTAAGATTAATTATTATAATCAATAAATATTACTAAAAAATAATGAGATTGTAGTAATCATATTATATGATTACCAATTAACATTAATAGAAAGTGACTTAAAATTATTGTTAATTCAACTTAGTTTATTACCACCTCACACTATTGTTCCTTGTAAAATAACAATTCTTTTCATTTAAAATTAATTTCTCGCTCAAATCTTCCATTTCAAAGCTTATACTATAAGGAAATTAAGACAGGATTTGATTTTGCACACAATAGAATAATTATAAAATTTTTCATATTTAAATTCCCAAATCTAAGATCACTTAAATTCTATAAAATGATTAACAAAAAATTTATAATATAGCATAAATCATAATTTATACCTTATTTCGAAGTTGATCCTTCTTTTTGTCATTCCTTTGATCCGTTTTCAAAATTAGCTCATCTCAACTACCATAGATGCACAAATGTCCAACATCTAACAATATCTTCAGATATACTAAGAGAACTTTGTAAAAATTGCAGAAAAGGTTAGGCAAGGAGTGCTAGCTCCCTTAGAGCTTAAGACTAGTTATAATAGGTTTTTGGACATTATAGTAATTTAGTTAAAATTAAATTCTAATTTCAATTAAAATTATAAATAATTCTAATTAAATACTAGTCATGCCCAAATAAGATCCAATATCTTATATTGATCCTTATTTATTAAATATCTCATATAAGTCAAAAAGTTTTTCAAACTTTACAATCAAGTCCAATTTGATTAAAATATTTTTCTTTCTTCAACTCATTATTTTTATGTGAGATATTATGTTCTAAAATACGTTAGCAATGGATATAAATTATAAACCTAAAACATATTTAGCATTAGATAAATTAAAGTCATTTAATTTTCTAATTAAACAATTTATATCTATAGATCAAGATTGTCATCTAGCAACACATCATGACCATTCAAATATTTAGAAATGTCAAAGTAGTTTTGACTAGTATTTTTGTGCATTATTTTTCATATGATTTAATCATTTCATCATACAACATTTCAATTAGACATAAAACACGGCATTAATCTCCATCGTTAGTAATTGATTCAGCTAAGGATTTTCAAATCAATACTAATTAAGAATAATGGAACATTATCCCTAATTACTTTAAGGTGATGAATCTTATATCAATCACTTAACTAACTCCATAAATTAGATAATATATCCAATGACTATCGAATGAGTTACCCTTGACTAGAATAGGTCATAAGTAGTATTAAAATATAACAATTTCTATATGAGATAACTTTAGAGATCTCAAGTTAACAGATCACTTATACAATCATTACAATGAGAATTTCTATAGATATACAAGTAATGTTCTAAATGGATTTCTTATATGGAGTTAGTTTAGTGAACTTGCTCTCTAATAAGCCTACATATTTGTTAAAGTATCCCCATAGTTTAGTCTATGAGATCAACTACTTCCTTCACAATGAAAATATAAAATGTGCTAGTCTTTTTACTTTATATCAATGTCTAGTGTTAATAGAATAATGAATAAGAACAATTTAGGGATAATACATAAATGCAATATAAATCTCATAGTTATGATCTCATCATAAATTCATTTTCAATCTATATCCACTCATGGACTTTATCATATACTTTTCACTTATTTTGCTACTAAACTATAACCAACCGATTAGCTGTAGGGCATAAACCAATATATACTAGGAACAAAAGTGTGAAAATATTTTCTTTTAAGTTCTACTTTAAAATTATAAATTAAAAAATCTAGTTTGGATTTGTATGGCTCTAAGAAGTTTACGTTCAACCTTATTCCCATGAATGCAAACCCTATAATTTTATACACTTACTAAACCAAATGTAAAACAACAAATTGATTTAAAACTTCTAGACCTCTCTCTTAAATTTGAGTCATCGTCTTTTGAGATTTAGAGAAAAGGTAAAGTACATTCTTTCATCCAAAGTACCTAATGTGTACACTAACATACACCTTTCATGATATAACAAACACCATCTTTAAAACAAGCTTTCAGATGATAATATGTACATTTCATTAATCAAAATTTCAATTTCAATCTTATAGATTGAATATTTGAGTGAAAGGAACACCATAAACCAATGAAGTTTCCACCAGAATAAGAAGGGATAAAGCAACTCATATAGTAGTAATCGTTTCCCATCTCTTATTAATAACCTAATACATTAAAAAGATCAAAAACATAAAAATTAAAATTATATGAAATCCTAACTAATAGACGAGATACACTTATTAATATGTTAACTTTTTCATTACATTCGATTAATATCTAATAAGTGATATGATCAATGATGCATATATGATTCAATCCATTCAATATGCATATTGATTTAGATTATTATCTATAGCAGTTTTGAATCATTATTTTCAATTAATTACTAGTATGAATGTTCATACGACTCTATTATGTTATCTTGGTATCCTTATTATCTCCATTAAACTAAAATTGAAGGATTGTCTCCCTCCCATTGAATGGGTCAAATCAAGAGTAAATGCTTAACATAATAGGTTTCTCTCATATGCAACTAGAATTAAACTTATTATTTCAATTCTTACTAGCTTGCATCTTCATTAGACAACTCATATTGCATTACCCAAGAAGGTTACAAACATTGACAGAATAATGAAGGTATTTTTATAGACAGTAAGAAAAGACAACTCTAAAAATGCTAAGATCAAATGGAGTGAGGTTACCATTCCGAGACGCTGGGAGGGCTTGGGATTATTTCTATTACAATTATACAAAAATTCTTGATGTGAAAGTGGCTTTGGCGACTCTACACTAATCAGATAGCACTTTGGATTAAATGGGTTCATGAGTATCATCTCCAAAATCTTAACTTTTGGCAGGCTACTTGCACAAGAGAAGGCTCTTGTATTTTTATTCAAATCATAAAGTTGAGAGATACTATCTATCCATAAATTAAGCATAAACTAGGTAATGGAGAAAAAAAAACTTAGTTTTAGTTTGATAACTAGTTGGACCCAAGTCCTATTATACACAATCCTGAGTTGAACTGTTTGAGGAACATAATACCTCTGAACCTCAAAGTCTCATCTTTGATGTGGAATGGTGAAGGGAATAGATATTTTAGAGGATTTGATCATCTTATGCAATACCTACCTCATTTGAATGATGTCATGAATGAGGACGAAATCATTTAGACGCTTACTCCAAATGGAAAATTCACAAATAAATCATGTCATCAACTACTTACCAATGTAGTACCTAAAGTTCCTTAGTATAATCTTTTTTGGAGAAGCACTTTGAATCCCAAAGCCTCACCACACTTGGCTTGTGATAAAGAACAAGCTAAAGACCAAAAGTCAATGGCATGGTAATGTGGACTTTACTTGTGTATTATGTAAGATGGAAGTGGAAAATAGAGATCATCTATTTTTTCAGTGTAGATTTTCTAAAGCAATCTAGAGTAGTATCCTACATTTAATTGCCAATGGCACTTACATGTATGATTGAGAGCAAACATTGAATTAGGCGATTAACCATTCGAAGTAGAATATTTCTAATGGACAAATTCTTAAAGTGGCTTTCACTTCCACCATCTATATGCTATGGAAGGAGAGGAACAACAAAATCTTTACACAAAGGGAATAAGAGAAGTACCAGCTTGTAGACAAGATTATTAATTGGATCAGATTGGCTATTGTTTCTAAGAATGTTCAAAACACTCTTTCACTAGACATGAAACATAGATGGAAACTATAAGTTAAAAATTGACCTATTTTTTGAAAATTTTCTATTTTTATTTTACTTAATTGAGGGCTATACAACTTTGAACTCATTGTAATGTTGTATTAGCTTTACCTATAGTTAATACTAATTATTAGCTTTTTAAAAAAGAAGATAAATGAGTATCTTTATTTCTAGTTAAATATAGATCTTAAATCTGAGTCTCTGTGTTTTTATCTTCAAAGTTGATTTTCTCCTATTTGAAAACAATCTTTAGTACTATATGTTGTTCTGCTATTTTCCAACCTCTATGGTGATGTGTTAGTTTCAATATGTTGCTTTTTGAATTAACATTTTCTCTATGCTTTGCTTTATATGCTTTACTTCATAATTATTTTAAGATATTTCTTATTTTAAACTTATTAAATAATATAATTAGTACATGGTACAAATAAAATATGTGGTAACCATATAGCAAAAATACTAATTTACCATAGCTTATCACGTCATCCACATTAACAAAGAACTTAACATCAAACTATTTTTGCTAAAAATTGAAAGTTGGAGCATTTTAGCAACTTTTTAAAATTCGGGCTAATATTGTGAAATTGAATAAAGTTTGAGATTTTTTTAATCATAATTAAATAATAAAATTTACTTTGAAATAAGTTTCTAATTCATAAGAATTAATAATTGGAATAAATTTAATAATACTTAGAAATAAGTTTTTAAATGAATCATCAATTACATTCATTAAAATTGATTAGTTCAATTATAATAAGAAATAAAATTCTAACGAAATTCAAATTACTAAGTTTTTAGTTCAATAATAATTAGAAATAAGTTTCTAATTGAATTAAAACTATGAATTTTTAGTTTAATAATAATTAGAAACTAGTTTTTAATTAAATCAAATTTCATTCAATTATGATGATTTCATTAGTTTATCAGTCAAAAAATTGTTTATTTTCTGATTTTTAGGTTTTGCAAGCAATTAATAAACATACTTGTCAATGGAGTCTCTACTCAGTCAACAAATTATGCTAAGGGAATAAGACAAGGGAACCCCCTATCTCCTTATCTATGCACGCTAGATATTGAACAGCTATCTCGAATTCTTAATAGGTTTACTGAACATAATGACATATTTCAGTTTCATCATAAGTGTACAAATCGCAAGCTTACTCACTTAATGTTTGCAATGACTTCATCTTCCTATCAGGTGTTGAAGCTCATTTTGTGAAGATGTTGAAGGAACTAATTCAATTGTATTCAAGTTGGTCACAACTAAAAGTTAATGCAGACAAAAGCAGCTTGTATTGTTCCAATGATGTGAGGAATCCTGATGATTTATCCAAGATTTCAAGGCTGTAATTGGAAGCTTTTCTACTAAAGTATCTTGGAGTCCTTATTTTGTATGTAAAACCCAAATATACAGACTATATCTCACTTATTGAAAGACTCAAATGTAGGATAAATGCTTGGTAGAACATATTCCTATATGTAGCTGCAAGGATCACTTTGGTTATTTTAGTCATAGGAAATCTCTGTGTTTACTAGATCTCCCATATAATTCTTCCTAGGAAAGTAAACAAGGAGATTGATGGTATCATGAAAGCTTTTATATGGTTTAGAAATAAAGATAAATCCAACAAGGCTAAAGTTAAATAGAATGAAATGACAATATCAACGAAGCTAGGATGATTGGGTATAACTTCTATTCCTTTAATACAAAAAATTCTTTTGTGTAAAAGAATTTGAAGGCTATATAAAGACAAGAATGCCATTTAGATAAAATGGGTGCATGAAACTTATACAAAAATGCAAATTTATGGAAAATGCCAATTACTAGGGAATACTTATGGATCTTCACACAAATGCTGAAAAAGAGAAATGTAGTGTACCATTGGATTAAGTACAAGCTAGAAAATGATGAAGATATTTGGTTGTGGTTCAACAACTAGACTGAATATAGCTCTTTTTCCTAAAGAGTGAAATATCACATCTAACTAATAGAGTTCCCCTTAATGCTAAAGTATCCTCAATAATACTTGATGGACAATGGAGTGGCAATTTTAGAGGATTCAACTTACTGACTGAATGCCTCCCTCATATCACTTAGGGACTGGGGAAGGACAGTGTAATTTGGAAGATAGATTGTACTAGAGTATTCATCAATAAGTCATGCTATAAGGCACTACAGGCTGAGGGTAAAATTGTATTATGGTTCAACCTCCTATGGAAAAACACCTTAAACCTGAAAGTATTGATACTAACCTGGCTAGTTATCAAGAATAAGATCAAGATCAAAAACAAAAACAAATGGTTTGGCTCTTTTAACCCTACATGTATGTTATACAAAAGAAGTTGAAAAAGACAGAGGACACTTGTTTTCCAATCCAAGTATTCCAAAGTTATTTGGAGCAAAATCTTACATTTTCTAGTAGCTTTTTGTTTTTCTTATGATTAGATTACAACCCTTAATTGGATTACAAGCACTACTTGATGAAATAATTTATAAAAATAGATTTTATAACAACTATTTATACTCTTTTGACCGAAAGAAATAAGTGGATCTACAGTGGCGAGGAAGTAAACAAACATCAGTTAGCTAAAGATATCATCAACTGGATTCAAACCATAATTGTTGGAAAATCTACTCAATATACCCTTTTTATTGGAATTAGAAACAGATGGAACTTGTAATTTTAGAATGTAATTGCATTTGTGTAAGTTATTTATTCCATTTTTTTAGTTTCTTGTACTATTTTATGGTGAACTCATTGTAATGTTGGGATAACTTGGCTATGGCTAATGGAAACTTCGTTTAATTTTCCAAAAAAAATCTCTAATTCCTTCAAATTTGTTTTCAGGAAAAATGTTTATTATAATAAGGAAATCCAAACTTTTGCAATCTACAACATAGATGATAAATGTTATCATCATGTTAGTGTCACTATTCTAGATATGGTTATTGCCTAGAGAAGTTCTAACACAACATCTTATTAATATTAATAACTTAATACAAGATCTATGCTTTGGAGGTTGTTCGACTTTCATAAAGGTTATAGTAAAGGTGAATTGTTAAGTATGCTATGGAATTTGGATTTACCTAATATTAAAAACGTATATTTGATTCTTTATAAGGGAAAACATAAGAAGGGAATCGATCATGACTTCATACTACATATATATATATATATATATATATATATATATATATATATATAAAGTCATCTAACACATCTTATTAATATTAATAACTTAATACAAGATCTGTATTTTAGAGGTTGTTTGACTTTCATAAAAGTTATGGTAAAGGTGAATTGTTAAGTATTCTATGGAATTTGAATTTACCTAATATGAAAAACGTATATTTGATTGGTGATGATGTTTATAAGGGAAAACATAATAAGGGAATCGTTCATAACTTTATACTCTATAGGCTTCCTGATCAAATAATTAAAGCTATTACATATCAAGTTTTGAGGGCTTTATCACGTGAACTATTTAACTCTACTCCACGTAAAGTTTATTATGTTTACTACAGGTATGTTAAACAAAGCATGTTGTACTAAACTACAGGTATTAGGTTCATTTATATATGTACAAACTTAATATATTTTAATCAACTCAGTATCTTTGTTATATGTATTATGCAAGAAACTCTATTAAAGTATGATAATTGGCGTTCAATTGTCAATGATTATTGAGAATTTATATGATTTTTAATTTATAAATAATTAAAATTTGATTGTTCAGTTTAATTATGTATGATATGACATTGACATGCAAGTATACTATTTCTTTCTTACTATATAAAATTAGTGTTTCAAATATAGCTTCAACATAAAAAGAAACATTTTTATTAAGCTCCATAAGGATGAGAAGTTGAATGGTGACAATTATAAAATTTGGAGAATGAAAATCTAATATGAGTTAGAGGAGCAACAGGCTCCAAGACCACTAAACATAACTATGGATATTCTTGAAGAAATTAATATAGCCTAACATAAAAAGGACCGCGATGTATATGAGATACAGAAAAAGAACTCACTAACTTGCATTACATTGTTGAGTAGCATGGATAATAACATAATACATGAGTTTTGAGAGTATGATATTGCTAAGGACATATGCTCTACTTTAGCTACATGATTTAGAAGTACCTTAGTGACCAAATTGAGGGCACTCACTATCCAATTTATCATATACAAGAAGTGACAAGATCATATAACATAAAAGCATTTAAGGCATATTTCAAATATAATGAGTTATGGGATGTTGGTCATGAGTTATTGGATAAAGATAAGTGTCAAATGCAAAATTTGATTCATGCTCTACCTTATAATTGAGTCATATGAAAATGCATCTAGCTTATAATGAGAGTATTAAGACGATAGAGGATGCTACAAGGCATCTTATGCTACGAAAAGAATGCATTGAAGCTTCAAAATGACTTTATGGTTTATACAGTTGGTTATATCTCATATAGAGCTATGAATAGGAAGTGTATACATCATGGTGGACCCCAATGAAAAAAAGATAAGAAAAATACCTATAACACTAAAGATTCTAAAAAGGCCATGTGGAATTAACATGAAAAAGAAAATTATCCTTTCAAAAGGTAGGACCTGAAAAGAGTTAAATGCTTTAATTATGGAAATAAGTTTAGTGAGCATAAAAAGAAACAATTTTATATTATAAACATTTGTTTTACAAATATCTCCTATTTTATTTTTTAACTAAGTTATATTTTTCTAACTAAATCAGATTTTTATGGATCACAGACTCAGAAGTGACCAGCTATATAGTGAAGGATAGAGATGCCTTCATAGAAGTTTGAAATCCTATATAGAATATGATGGATTTTTATAGGGGATAAATTAATTATAGAAGGGATTCAATATGTAAATTAGACAGGCATAGTGGCTGATCCATAATCCCACATGAGATATTATTCTCTCCAAAGATTTGACAGAATCTTATTTCTGTCTTATTGTTTATTACATAAGATTTGACGTAAACTTCTATAGTGGTGGAATGGATTTGTATCTTGGAACCATTTATTATGGTTATGGATTTATGTTGGATTGTTTTATTTTTCTGGATGTTGTTTGTTCAAATTGTAATATAAGTTATTCCTTATTTACGTTATTTAGTAATTCCAATGATGACGCAATTTTATGGCATGTTAGAATATATCATATTGGTCAAAATCAAAGAGTCAATTAGCTAAAGAAGGGCTCTTATGTGATTTACAGCAAGGAGATCTACTTATTTGTAAACATTATATAGTTAGTAAAATGGAAACAAATTCGTTTAGAAAGGGAACACAAGTTACCTAGCTATTGAAATTAATTTATTCTGACATATGTGATCTAATAAATATAATGACAAGACATGAGGTTGTAAATTTCATCACTTTTGAAGATGAGTACACTCGGTATGGTCACAATTGTTTGATTTCTCATTAATTAAAAACATTAAATTAATTTATAGAGCATATGAATTTGGTATAGAATTAATTAGTTAAGAAAATAAAAGTACTAAAAATTGATCGAGGACAAGAATACTTATCTAATAAGTTTAAGATACTTTACGATAAAAAAACAATAGAAAGATAATTGACTAATCCTCAAACTCCATAACAAAAAAATGTTATAGAAAGATAAAATAAAATGCTAATAGAAATTAATAGGACCATAAGGCACAAGCAAATTTACTAATCACTTATTTAGGTAATGCATTGTTAACAATCACTTATGCACTTAATTGAGTATCCACAAAATCAGTTACAAACACTTTGTATATTATTGATAGGTAGAAAACCTAACATGAAAAGTTTAGGACCATGAGGTGAACTACCTGCATTCATAACCTCTCTCAAAAGTATAGGAAACTGTTTCCATTAGGGTAGAAAAGTATCTTCATTAGATACTCTAAACAATCAAAAGGATATGCATTGATAGGTGAATAAGATAATGAAATAGTAACTAAATTTGAATCATAAGATGTCATATTTTTAGAAAACTCAAAGCAAGGTAAAATAAGAAAAGACCTAAATGATTATATTACGAGGAATCATGAAGAGGGACCTTATCCAAGTTTGAGAAATCAAGAACTTGAAATTTTAGCTCAAGATCAATTCAAGTTATAACCCACTAAAAATTTAATCTGAGTGGAAGTAATTAGAATGGTAATGAAATAGTAACTAAATTTGAATCATAAGATGTCATATTTTTAGAAAACTCAAAGCAAGGTGAAATAAGAAAAGACCTAAATGATTATATTACGAGGAATCATGAAGAAGGACCTTATCCAAGTTTAAGAAATCAATAACTTGAAAATTTAGCTCAAGATCAATTCAATTTATAACCCACTAAAAATTTAATTTGAGTGGAAGTAATTAGAACATTCATAAACCTGCTTCTCATGAATCTCATTTATGTCAAAGCAACTAAGGATTAATCCAACAATGTCATTTTAAAATAGAAGAGGAAATTTATATGATTGTCCTACAAGAAAATGATGAGTCAAGGAATGTACATGAGGCTCTCACTAGTCTTGCTAAAGAAGAATGTATGAAAGAAATGAAAGAAGAAACAAGTTTTTTAAGCACAAATCAAGTATAAGACTTTATTGATCTTCCTAATAGGCACTAAGCTATTAAGAAAAAATAGATTCTTTAAATAAAACAAAAGATTAATGGCAATATCAAAAGATATATGGAATGTTATATGGCCAAAGGATATATATATAATATAAGGGAATTAATTATGACAAGATATTTTCACCTATTACGAGGTATGCTTCAATTCGTTAATCTTAGCTATATTAGTGAGTTTGGATCTTAAATTACATCAAATGGAAGTAAAATTGTTTTTCTAAAATTAAGAATTAGAAGAAAAATTCTATATAGAACAACATGTAGGTTTCATTGAGGCGTATAAAGAACACAAAGTGTATTCGGTTATTAAAATCAACTTATAGTTTAAAGTAGTTCACAAGATAGTGGTACATTCATTTTCATAACTTAATTATTTTTTTATGATTTCCATATGATTGGTGAAGGCCATTTTGTATCTATCAAAAGATCCAAGGATAAATTTGTGATTTTATCTTTATATGTGGATGACATTTTGATTGCTTATAATGACTCTAAGTTTGTTGGGCTAATAAAAGACTAGCTATCATCCAAATTTGAGATGAAATAAATTAGTGAACCTATATATATTCCTAGATTTAAGATTTTGAGGGATCATTCAAAGAGACAATTGTCACTTTCTCAGGTGACCTATATGCAAAAGATTATATAACAATTTTGTATTCAATAGTACAAACCAATTGATAATTATATTACTAAAGGTTAATATCTTAGCAAGAATTTTTTTTCCTATCAACACCAAAACAAAAGGAATAGATGAAGAAAGTTCCTATCTAAGTGAAGTTGGAAGTCTCATATATGTTATGTTATGTACAAGGCTAGATATTTGTCATGTTGTTGAAATGATCAACAGATATAAGTCAAATCTAGGACAAGCATATTGGAAAGTGGTAAAGAGAATATTGAAATATCTAAAAGATATTATTAATTATTCATTGTGCTATAAAGGCAAAAATATACTTATAAAAGGGTATATGAATGCTTATTAAGGAAGAGATTTAGATGAAATATATAAGCTTCCTATCTATTGCAGTTGGTTTATTATACCATCTGTGGTCCAATAAATTTAAAGGCAGGATTTAGTACTATGTATTTTATCATTTCTATAAATGACTATACTCAGTATAGTCATGCTTATTTGATTTATCATAAATTAGAAGCAATAAATTATTTCATAAATTATATTAATATGGTAAGGAATAAATTAAACAAGAAAATAAAAGTATTAAGAACTTATAAAGGACAAGAATATTTATCTAATAAGTTCAAGATTCCATGTGACATAAAAGGAATAGAAAGATAGTTTACTATTTGTTGAACTCCACAATGAAATGGTGTTATGAAAAGACAAATTAGAATGCTACTATAAATGATTATGTCCATTTGGCATAAACAAATTTACCAATCACCTACAAGGATGATGCATTGCTCATAAACACTAATGCACTTAATCATTTACTTATAAAATTAGTTACAAACACTCTATATGAGTTATTGACAAGTTAAAAACTTGACAAGAAAAGTTTAAGATCATAGAGGTGTATTACCTACATTGATGACCTCTCTAACAAATAAGGGAAACTAGGCCAAAAGAGAAGAAAAGTATCTTTATTGGATACTCTAAATAACCAAAAGGATATGTGCTTTTAGGTGAACAACGTAATGAAGGAGTAACTGAATTTGAATCACAAGATGTCACATTTTTAAAAAGGACTTTTCAAGGTAGGGTACAGTAAGAAAAGACCTATTTTTATGTGAGACTCTTAATTAAAATGATTCTATAATAAGGGGACTTTATCTAAGTGGGAGCAATCTAGATATTGAAGAATTAGCTCAAGGTGGATTCAGATTACAACCCACTAAAAGTTTACTTGCAAATATTTGATTCGAGTGGGAGTAATTAGAACATTAATAAGTCTATTTCTTGTGAACCTCATTTTTCTCAAACTAATCATTGGCTAATTCACCAACATCATTTTGAAATTAAAAAGGAAATTCATATGATTATCCTATAAGAAAATGAAGATCTAATAAATGTACATAAGGCTCTTATTGGTCATACTAAAGAAAAGTGGATTAAAGTAATGAAAGAATAAATGGCTTCTTTAAGCTTAAATCAAATATAGGTGTCAATTGATCTCCCTAATGGCAATAGTAAAATTCTTATGGCAGTAGTAAAAGATACAAGGTATATCATATGGCTAAAGCATATATATAACATAAAGGCATTAATTATAATGAGACATTTTTACTAATTAATCTAATATTGACTAGTTTAGATCTTAAATTACATCAAATAGATTCAAAAAATACTTTTTAAATTGAGAATTAGAATATATTTATACCTAGGTTTCACTGAGACAGACCAATAATATAAAGTGTATAAATTATTAAAATTGACTTATAGTTTTAAGTAGTCATTAAGATAGTGGTAGATTCATTTTTATAACATAATTATTTTTTATGATTTCCACATGAATGATGAATACAATTATATATATATATATATTAAAAGATCCAAAGAAAAATTTGTGATTTTATTTTGATATGTAGATGATATTTTGATTGCTTGTAACAATTGTTAGTTTATTAGGAAAATCAAATAACGATTGTCATCCAAATTTGAGATGAAATACATGGGTGAAGTTATACATATATTCTTGAAGTTAAGGTTTTAATAGATCATTTAAAGACATTATTCTTACTTTTTAAGCATCTTATATACAAAATATTCTAGAACAATTTTGTATGAGACATTATACACCAATTGATAATTATATTGCTAAAGGTGAAGGTGAACGTCTTAGTAAAAAGTTTTCCCTATTGACACCAACAAAAGGGAAAAAGTGAAAGTTTTATATCCTAGCGTAGTTGGAAGTCTCATATATTCTATAATGTGTAAAAAATCATATACTTGTTACACTGTTGAAATGATGAGCAGATATTAGTTTAATCTAGGCTAAGAAAATTCAAGCCAGTAAAAAGAATATTGAGTTGTTTAAAACATACTATTGATTATGCATTGTGTTATCAAGACAACAACCTATGTATATAAAAGAATGTAGATTAGGGAAGAGGATATTTAGATGAAATACACGAGCTTCCTATCCATTACAATTGACTCGTGTTGACATATTTGCTCTAATTAATGTAAGGATAAGATGTAGAATTGTGTATTTCATTACTTTTATAAACTATACTTAACATAGTCACATCTACTTGATTTTTCACAAATTAAAAGCATTAATAATTTTATAAAGTATATAGATTGGCTAGAGAATTAATTAGATAAGAAAATAAAAGCATTAAGAACTTATCCAAAACAAGAATACTTGTATAATAAGATCCAGATGTCATATGATGAAAAAGAAATTGAAAGACAATTGACTACTCCTCAAACTTTATAACAAAATGATCTTACAAAAGGACGAAGTGTTATGTTATTACAAATGATTAGGTACATGATGACATGAGCAAATTTACCAATCGCCTATGGGAGTAATGCATCTCTCATAGCCACTTACTTACTTAGCGCCCACAAAATAAGTTACAAACACTCTCTATAAATTATAAATAGGTAGAAAATTTGACATGAAAAGTTTAATGGGAAACAAAATCAAAAATGGAAAAAAATTATATTTATTAGATACTCCAAATAATCAAAAAGACATGTTTATATGTGAATGAGGTAATGAAGGAGTAATTGAATTTGAATCACAAGATGTCAATTCTTGTAAAATAACTTTTCATAATAGGGTGAAATTAGAAGACTTAGTTTATATTAAACTCTTGATCAAAATAATTTTATTATGGGGAATCATAAAAGGAGACTTTATTTGAATAGGAGCAATCTAAAACTTAAAAAATTAACTCAAGGTTAATTCAGGTCACAATCCATTGATAGTTTACTTACATTATCAAATTTTAGTGGGAGTAATCAAGACATTCATGAATTTGTTTCTCATTAACCTCTTTTAAATTAAATTAATCATAGAATAATTCACCAAATACATTTTGAAATAGAAGGGAAATTTCATATGATTATTTCACAAGAAAGGATGAGGCAAGAAATGCACATAAGGCTCTTACTGGTTATTGAGCAAGTTTTACCTCTAACAAAACTCTCAATATCTGTAAGTATACGGATCGTAAACTTATAGTATTGAAGGTGTTGATCTCATGAGAAAATAGTTAAAACCAAGTGAACCTAACTTTGTCTAAGGTAGTGGAATATGACTTGAATGAAAGTAAATAACAGAAATTAAAGCAATCAAATAAAATTAAGCAAACCTTTCAAAAATAAAAATAAAATTAAGCAAATAATGAACTAACAATTAAGCTGCCACAATTATGTAAGGATGATCAATGAAAAAGGCTTAGGATTTATTCTTTCGATTTTTTGTTCCCTTAACCACTATTGATTCAGTTAGATGATTATCCTAGACTTTCTAAGGGATTGATTACTCTCTCTCAAGACCTAATTGATTACAAAATTCCAGATTTTGCAGCCCCTCAATTCATAAAAACTACCTAACATTCTCAACCAGTTCTCAAGTGATATATTGAATAATTGAGTTTTCACACAATCTAATAATTGGGTGACTTATTAAATTGCCAACTCTTATTGCACAACCTAATCTGATTACTTTTGACTCACTGTCTCGATTTATTGTCAAAGTATTGACATGCAAAATTATCACCACACTAGAATATCGTATTGAATTCAACAATAATCAAGTGATAAAACAAGCAAAGAATAATAATCTAGCGATTTAGAACATCATAAACATAAATAAAACCTTAGAATCTAGTTTATTAAAACATACAAGTACGCTTCATAATTAAAGGATATATGCAATATGAGAGAATTGATTACGACAAGATATTTTCATCTATTGTAAAATGTGCTCTAATTTATTTAATATTGGCTATAGTGGATCTTGAATTAAATTAAATGGATATAAAGACTAATTTTCTGTTTGTTATAATTTTAATCTGATTAAGTTGGATAACCTTGGAGTAAATGAGTAGATATTGCATACTAGAATTTAGTTTATGGTGGAAGAGGTATCTATCTACACTTCCTTTGTGTATTGATTTAATACAATTTTTCATAGAAATGACCTTTGGAGCGACCTAGTTCAGTTGGAAGGTTATCAGAATGCAGTCAATAGAGGTTTAGAGCTTTAAATCAAAGGTACCAAACAATATATATGTTTTCAAAAGCTCAAGTCAATTAAAGAAGAACTAAAGAAACTTAATTCTGTAAAAGGCTCAAGTAGTAAAAAGATGAATGAAAAGGCTAAAAGGAGGTTTTGTATAATTCAAAAATTATTAGCTAACAATCCTTATGATCCTAAGCTAATGAATGAAGAAAAATAGCATTTGAAAGAATATTTATAGGTAGTATATAATCATGATTCTATCATTAGGCTAAGGTCAATTGGATCAAGGAGTGGGAAAGATGTACAAGATTCTTTTTCAATTCCCTAACGGCTAGGAAAAATGTCCACAATTACTCTATCGAATAAAAGGATGGTAAAAACAAAAGGTAAACTATAATAAGAAGTAGTTAAGTACTTTAAAGCACTGATTGGAAGTAATATGGAAAATAATTACACCAAACAAGTACTATATTCATTCAATTCAAGGAAGATTTTAGTGGAAATGCTAATAATCTAACTAGGCCTATCTTGGATGCTAAAATTGAGAATATTGTTTTCCAAATGAATGGTACAAAAGCTCTTAGTCTAGATGGGCTAAATGGACACCTCTATCAAAATACTTGGACTATCATTAGTCCAATGGTTAAGGAAGTTGTTCATGAATTTTTCTTAAGTGGAAGACTACTTAAAGAGATCAATAGGGCCTTTATATCCCTAGTCCCCAAGTTTTCTAATCCAACATCATATATATTGCATGTATAAACTTCCTCTACAAGATCAATGTTAAATTGCTAGCTAATAGAATCAAAATAGTTCTGGATTGTATAATTAGTGGGAATCAAAGGCCTTTTATAAAGAATAGAAAGATAGGTGACAACATCCTAATTTTCTATGAGCTATTCAAGGGGTATACAATGAAGAGATCTCCTATGAATTGCTCCCTTAAAGTGGATTTCCAAAAAACATTTGATAGTGTGAGCTAGGACTTTTTATTTCAATTGATGGAGGTAACGAGTTTCCTAATAACTACTTAAAATGGATTAACGCTTATGTCAACTCTTTATCCTTTAGGATGCTTGTCAATGGATAACCTACAACTCCCTTTACAGGTGCTAAAGGGTTGAGACATGGTGACCCTCTCTCTCCTTATTTATTTAACACTTGTATGGAAGCACTAACTCAATTATTAGATTTTAATATAGCTAAGGATCCAAAGTTTAAATTTCATACCAATTGTAAGGACTTCTCCCTCATTAACTTATGTTTTGCAAATGATCTTATGCTTTTCAGTAAAGCCCATTTACCTTCAATAAGGTTGTTGATAGACACTCTCCACCAATTTAATAATTTATCAGGCCTGGGGATGAACAATGATAAAATTTTGTTTATCATATCCTCTAGTGCTGCTAATCTAGTTGAAAAAATTGCTAATATTTCTAATATGAAGAGAAAGTTCCCAATGGGTCTTCTTATATATACTAGAAGACTCACCTTTAATGGTGCTTCCCTTTGGTTGAGAAAATTCATAAGAGACTTGCTTCATGGACTAATAAAGCCCTTTTTTATGCTGGTAAGATTCAATTCTTGAAGATTGTAATAAGTTATCTACACGTGTATTAGAGTTCTCACATATTCCTTAATTAGGGTATTTTCAAATCTATTGAAAAGATGATGAAAGTTTTTTGGGGACCTCTTCTAACTCTAGAGTTTGTAGTGCTAAAGGGAAGTTGTCTAATATATGCAAGCCTATTGAAGTGGGTGTATTTGGTCTAACACCTATAAGAAATAACAGTATAACGTTTATGTTGAAGAGATTCTAGAGAACATTGTTGGATAAAGAGTCATTTTGGATGAAGAGGACTCATTCCTATATACTGAAGGATAGTGCCACTCTTGCTTTATTAAACAACTATTGAAATTAAGAGATTTAGTATGGTTTGACGTCTATTATAAGGTGGGAAAAGGTAACTTGGACTTAATGTGATATGACAATTAGATAGGATTTGGTCCCCTCATTCAAAATCAGACTGCTATTAGAGTCTTTCAAATTGTACTAATCGAGCTAAGGTAAATTCCTTAATAGCTGATGGAAGGTAGATAGATTGGTTGGATGAATTAATGCATTTAAAGCCTACATATCACCTTAACCTCAATCTAGGTGATGCTTATCTTTGGAATGGAATTCCCTTATTGAAGCTCACTAATAGAATGTGTCTAGACAGGATTCAAGATAGAGGCTTTACTTTGATTATTGTAAGATAGTTTGGGATAAACACCTAAGACTTAATGTTAGCTTTCTCCTTTGGTTAATTATGTTAAATAAAATCAATTCTATGGAGAGACTTCTTATTTTAAAATATAAAAAAAATTGTCTTATGTTTTGTATTGGAGGAAAAACAAAAATTATTTGTTCTTTGATTATTATTACTATAAAATTATATGGCGAGGTCTTAAAGGGTTATGTCAATTA
Source organism: Erythroxylum baracoense (assembly GCA_025629805.1). Classification (NCBI taxonomy): domain Eukaryota; kingdom Viridiplantae; phylum Streptophyta; class Magnoliopsida; order Malpighiales; family Erythroxylaceae; genus Erythroxylum; species Erythroxylum baracoense. Next base: position 22,091,118 of record JAOTAY010000003.1, on the reverse strand, counting down.
TAATGAATGCCAAACATGCTCCCTAAAGTGATCCAGTGGATTCTAGACTATATAAAGCTTTCAAAAGGTGGTAGTCACTTTTTACATAGGAGAGACAATAATGATCTGAAAGGAAATAAACTGAAAAAGGTCCTAGATAGAAGGAAAGAGATCTAAGGATGTCCTTAATGAATTTATTGGCAATATTAAGGAAGAACTAATTGTTGGAATTTTTGTAGATTTCTGTGACTAAGAGTTCATTAGAGTTTGGAGGATTTAGTATTAAAATTGCAACCTATCACTAATCCTATAAAAGACATTACCTAGTTCATATTCACTTTCTTAAGAAATCAAGCTTTATTGGAAGCATGAGATCTTACCTGATGGGCGACTTGAAAGTGAGGAGGATAACATCTAGTACTTGTACAAGTTGTAAGAACAATGTCTTTATGCTCTCTGAATACTATGTAAGTTAACGCTTATGTGAGATGAGAATTTCTCTCTCTACTATGTGCAAAAGGAAAAAGTAAGCAGTGAAGCTTAAAGAATATCCAGACTCAGACAGTGGGGTGATGTTCCCTCGGACATGTAGCACATGTGGCAATGGTTATTTTCAATCTTTGGAGGGTTGGTTTTTTATTAAGGGAATTTTTATTGTAATAACAATGTATGATACTTCCTTCAAAAAAAACAATATATGATACACTTAGTACATAGTGCCTTTTGTATTAAGCTCATTTTTTGTTAATGAATTTCACTAAAATTTTCAAAAAAATTGCTTTTCTAAATTGATAATTAAAAAAAAGATATTTATATGGAACACCAGGTTTTATTAAGACAGGCTAAGAACATAAAGTGTGATGGTTATTAAAATTGATTATAGTTTGAATTATTCCTGAGGATAGTGGTCCATTTATTTTCATATCATAATTATTTAATATGATTTCCACAATATCAATAAAGACCATTGTGTATATATTAAAAGATCTAAAGATAATTTTTTGTTTTTATTTGTATATATATGGATGACATTTTGATTGCTTATAATAACTTTGAGTTTGTTAAACAAATCAAATGTTGATTTTCATCTGAATTTGAGATGAAAGAAATGGGTGAAGTTGTATATATTATTGGAGTTAAAATTTCAAAAGATCGTTCAAAGCGATTATTTTCACTTTCTCAAACAATTTTTATTCAAAAAATTCTAGAAGAATTATGTGTGCAAGGTTACAAAATATTTAATAATCCTATTGTTAAAGGAGAAGGTCTCAAGAAGAATTTTCACCTATCAACACCACATGAAAGGGAACAAATGAAAAAAGTTTTCTCTCTCAATGTAATTGCAATTCTCATGTTTGATATGATATGTACAAGGATAGATATTTGTTACAGTTTTAGAATAGTGAGTAGATATTAGTCAAACCTAAGATAAGCATATTAGAAAGTTGTAAAAAAAATTTGAGGTATATAAAAGGTACTATTGATTATGTATTATGTTATTAATGCAACGACCTATATATATAAGGGTATAAAGTCCCCAGTACTCTCTCGAGTTTTTTTTTTTTTTACTCAGTAATGGTGCAATATCATAGAAAAAAGAAATAATCTTGTATTGCATTATCCATAATAGAAGCTAAATTTATAGTATTTTCAGATAATACAAAAAGTTGTGCAGCTTAGATAGTTTTTGGTTAATTTTGGAATCGTTAAAAAATGAGACCAATCTAGTAATAATCAACTCTAGATCACGTGAGATACGATCTTATAGGAGGGTACTAAGAAACATTAAAAGTAAACCACGTGTATCACTAGGGCTCAAGGGCTCGTAGGAAGAATCAACAAGCACTGTAGGCAATTCTCAATTACTCTTATCAAGTGTTCGACCAGCTAGCTCCTCATCCATTTCAGTCACTAAATTCTATGAAATGCAATTCAATAGAATTTAGGAATGAAAAGGGGCATTTTCGATTAGTGACTCATTTAAGAAAAAATATATTCAAATATGGCCACTATCTCTAATTAAAAGAATTGAATATATTTGTGACAGGATAAAGTATATAAGATCAAACAAGATTAAAAATTCGAGAAATGGCTTAAGGCATAGTATACTAAATATACTTGAAAATCATTTGACTATTTGAGATGTCATATATTCTTAATAAATAGATGATAATGAACTCCCATCATATATCAGTCGTACAGGTTATTGGACTTATATGAGAAAATCCTAATCATATATAAGCGGAAGATGGTAAATATATTCAACCATTGATAGGTTACTATCATCAAATTAAGGGCAAAAGAGATCGATCCCTCTCATAGTTGAAGATACTTTAGAAAAATCTCCTAATCTTTAAATTTCTAAAACAAACTCCTCCATTTTTAGATTTTTACAAAATTCCCTTCTTTTAGACTTTAATTAAGAAATAACGATGTAACGGAAGCACTATAAGCATTACACATGAACTAATCAAGTATCATTAATATAGCAACCTAAGTCGGCTCTTAACTCTGACTTGAACAATTAAATTCAGCTTAAATTAATAATTTAAGATAATTATAATAAATTGTTTGTTTGAGTATGATTTAGTTGATTCAATTTGAGTTTAAAAGTTTAGTTGAATCATCGTATAAATAACATTTGATTAGTTCACTTTTGATGTTTATATTGCACTTATTTTGTCATTATTTTTCAACCAATGTTCATGATAACGTGTTTTGTTTAAATAATTGAAAACTAAAAGGCATTTTTTGATAATTTTACAAACATAAGATTTTCTAAAAAATTTTAAATTATAAGATAATCTTATGTCTTTTACCCTCAAATTAATTTCATCTAATTGCTAAAGAGCAATTAAAATTTTAAAATAAGAGATTTTCTCAAATTCAAATGATGATTTTATCTAAACAATTAGATTTTTGTAAAAGAAAAAAAGGATTTTTCTTTCAATTGTCCTATTTTACCAATTAAATTCAATTAATATCTAAGTAGGCTGTGCGGAAGCAACTCATGCGACAGCGACCGATTCCCTGCTCTTATCATTAACCAACATGTTAAGAAGATCAAGAACATAAAGCTATAATGAAATCTTAACAAAACCCTAGATTTTGAAAAGGAAACGCATGCGATCGTAAGGCTTGGTAATGACCATAAAGGCGTTGAAAGGAGAGAAATCACAGGGCAAGCCAGCTGGCTAGGGAAATGCTAGAAAGTCTGCAGTGTAACTATTTACACAAAGAATAAACCCGGCAGAACTACAAGATGGCAAACCAAAGATAATACATCTTAGTGGATTGAAATTTAATTGGAGATTGCAAAGACACTATCCTCATATTTCCAGACAATTACAAATACATTCCTGTTGATTGCTTTCCCAGTTAAAACAGTAAAAGACACTATCCTCATATTTCCAGAAAATTACAAATACATTCCTGTTGATTGCTTTCCCAGTTAAAACGGTAAGCTCAACAATCCCTCCAAAACACGTGTCCGCATGCCCAGGCAAATCCCCAACAAGATAATTGTAAGTTTCTAGTCAAATCCAGTAACAGAGCATCCAAACAATTCTGTGCATCACTCTGCAGATAGCTTACTACCTCATTATCATCATTGGCGGGACTCCTTACGAGTACTGTAACTTCTACTTTCAGTAACTGTTGAGTTTGCAAGGACATCAGCTGCAATTTCCAAGTTCCCACTTCTTCCCCACCTCGAGTGTCTAGTCTCCGATCCAATTGTCAGAGCTCGATGATCTGAGCTCAAAACCGACTCTACTTCTGAAGTGTTATGAGGGGCACCATTGCTCCCTCTGCTGCGTATGTCCTCATCAATTTCTTCAACATTGCGACGCTGGGATATCTTCAATAGATCTTCACCAATATCTAGATCATCTTCAACCTTAGGACGCCGATCACCACCTAAATCTTCTGTTTCTGTTTCCCGAGCAATGGGCATAGGCGATCTTGGTACCTCCTCTTGCACAAATGCCCGGAAGTTGTTTTTTGAAGGCTTGACCTTTGTGCAAAATACCTCTAGAAAGTTATTTACACAACCCAGGTTGTAAACATTGATCCTGTTGTCAGCTCTGTACCGGAAATTTTCATATGTGGTCTGGTAAACAAGGCAATTCAGCACAAGAACAGGTAAATTGTGCCTAATTCCTTAACAGAGAAGTATGAAATGTATGATAGTCCAAGCAAGTGAGGTGAAATGTATGATAGTCCAAGCAAGGGAGGTGAAATGTATGATAGTCCAAGCATGTGAGCAGGATCCCAAAAAAATGCCATTCTTTGTACAAGAAACTGAAATAACAAATCCAGAATAATTTCTAACACGAGAGTTAGTTCTGAATTGCTTCAGGTTTCCCAATTGAAGAATTGGGTACCTAGAATGCAATGGGACTCCAAAAAACATTTTTCTAATATATTATTTCTAGTCATTTAGTTTCAATAATGAGGATGCTCAAAAATACCATCCTAACTGTAATGGATATGTTGAGTTCAATTTAATGCCTTAATTGATTATATGCATCATTCATTCAGATGTCCTTGTAAGTTTTACATGAATCTCTGATTGAACAACTGTTATGACTTCATAACCCCAAAACCAAAAGATGAATGCATACTTCATGTCAGATATCTACACGCAAACTATTTTTCTATCTCAGTTGAACATGACTGACATTATTTCATAAATAGCATCTTAGCCTGACCTGGTTTGTGCCTATGAGATATAAATGGAAGCCGGTAAGCCCACCAACAAACCACAGAGCAATGAAACAATAGGCCATCAGTATGACAGATGCAGGAGATTCTTTCATAGCCTTCCAAACTGTGCCATGGTAATCGTCCATCAAAACTTTCATGTAGACTGCTGATGTTGCAAACACATAGATGCAAAGAAGAGTTGATGAAGAAACATACATAAAGAAGTATCGGTAGTTGCGCTGCACATATAAACACAATACTAATTACACGAATAACAGGAGATAAAATGAGCAATGAAAGACAGAACAAAGTTGATGATGATGCCCAAATAACAGGAGCAACTGGCACCATAGGTGAAATAGCATACCAATCCAATGCATTGGCCAACCCAAGGGCAATGATGATCAAATCGTTCCACACAGTTGTTACAGATAGAGCAATGCGAGCAACGGGGAGGGCGATACAGCATGCATGTATCACAATACTTCACCCTAACAGGAATGCCATTAACTGTAACTTCTTTTGTCCGAGGGAACTGGAGGCTTGGTGTTTGTCTTTCCCCAACCTCAGCTGACATAGATGAATCATATCGTAACTCTTCTGGTGGATGAGAGTTACGTGGAATAATACCAGGGTCCCGAGCTGATGTAAGAAAAAGGAGAACTAACACCTGCCAAAATCATCTAAAAGATCAAAAGAACAGCAAAAAAGACTAGAAAAGGAATAAATCAAATTCATATATTCCACAATCACACTCTTATAGAGGATATTAATAAAGGATGCAGTTAGCAAGCATCCTGACAGAATTTTTTTTTATTTCAGGATCTTGAAATATGTACACTCATAAAAGCCCCATTTTGAAATTTAAGGCCGTTATTGAGTAATTCTTAAGACCCAACTCCAGGAAACTCAACTATAAGTAGCAAACCATATCTTGTAATCTCAAGAAGCTAGAAAGATCATTTATTTTCCTAATATCAAATTCAACAAGAAAAGAAGATAAGATAATGCTATCAGGAGTACATGAACTTTTAACCGAAAGTGATATTTGCTTTGAATGAATTAAAAATTTTAGAACATATTTACCAGTGCTACTGTTTAATGGTGATCTGGACTTATTCTTCACATTGTAAAAAAAATGGTTAGACTTGACGAAATTAGGCTATTAGTTGAAATCTCACACACTCTTGACAAAAGTATCCCTAAAGGTATAACTCAATGTCGAATAAACATTCATGAAGATATCACCGGCATAAATTGTAAAGTTTCATCCATTCTGTAACTTTTTCGGTGCAACCAAAAATACAACACAAACATGTTTACATTGATAAAACAAAACAAAGTAATATTTTGTGAAGCATCAATAGATTAAGAGTCTTACATAGATGGTAAAGACAATTGCAATCACCAGAATTGAATAGCCTGCATTATATGGTGAAAATTCATGGCGAAGATGCCTTGCAACAAATACACAAAAGATTACAACTGGGACAATGATCAGCAGCAAGGTGACAATCAATGACCTGACATCAGGGCCAAATATCAACCTCCCACCAAGCAAGAATTTCTGCAAATGGACAAGGATACAAAATGAGGGATTAGTTAAATCATAAAATGACTTTTCACTGGTAAAGAACTACTAGCTCAAAGAGAGAACAAGACAAAGAAACAAAATACAATATGAACTCAAATTATCAATAGCAATTTCACTATTTTGATAACTGGGCATAAAGTTCATACTTTGCTTTCATTACCTAATATTATCCAAGTAAGAACAAGGAGTAACATGACTTTGCAGGCATACATATATTCTATTTTCCGGAAATTGTTCAATCAAAGGTATCAAAGCTAACATCAGAAATTTGGAGATTAAGAAGTAACACTATTGAAATTCCCACAAATCCTGATATCAACCGCCCTCCAAGTTAGAGATTAACCAACCCACACATTAGAATATGCTCTACCAATTTGAAGCCCTTCTTCTATCCCCTTGATAGATGAACATCTCATTAGACTTCCTCTGAAGTGTCTTGCTTCGAAAGCAATTCCTCCAAAATTTAAGAAGTTATATCTATACCCAAAGCAAGATGATTATGATTAACAACAGTAAGAACACCCGACCTTGGGCCATAAGCATGTAAAATATGAGTTCTAGGCACTTCCTATGGCACAATTCCTTAAGGTATTTGAAAAGAAGGTGCAGATATGGACAAACCTAAAAATAGACAAAGGGCATACCTCTCCGACTATAAATGTTCAAACAACTTATTTTTAAAAGAAAATTTTCTAGTGACTATGTTCAGAGAGATCTTTGACACTGCATTTAAAATTTACAGCAGAAGTGAAAATGTAGTTTAGAGAGTAAAGTGTACTATAGGACCTGCAAGCGCTCCACTAGAAGAATTTTGACGACCATTACTATACTACATGAATGCAAACTCCAGAATTTACAAGAACACTATAGATACCTCCGTTGATAAATTTGGTGGAATATTCGATGATGTTCCTAGCGAGGCACATAAAAGATAGCAAAATCTGATCTTTTTTTTTACTCCAAAAACGTTGCATATGCGATAAATCCCACAGCTCGTATGCATCGAGGAACATACAACCAAAAACCCAGAAGAAGAAGAAGGAAAAAAAAAACACTCCATTGCTAAATAGAAACAAAAACCAAGTCCCGAAATTCGAAATACAATCAACTGTAATTCTCCGCAATTTAACAAATAAACAAAAGGAAACGAATTTCAGCTCCTAAAACCAAAAATAAATAAATAAACCCCATAATCAAACCAAACTATACAAAGTCCCACCTTTTTGTACCGCAACAGGACAAATCTAAACATAACCCAGATTCTAAAAACCAATGAAAAGAAAAGCTCATATTCACAAAACGAAACCCGATTAGATGGAGAGCCTTACATTACTTCCTTTCCAAACTTCGTACACGCGTTTTGCCATGAGAGTAAATACACCACCACAACAACCACCGTTAAGCAGGCACGGAGTCAAAGATTTTAAACTTGCTTTTTGTGTTCATTTCAGTTGAAATCCCATTCAAAACCCTCCTTCCCCCACCAACCAAAAGCAATCAAATCAAACACACACACACTAACCCCAGTAGAAAATTCCAATAAGTCCCACCAAGGACTGCAAGATATAGAAGCGCAAACAAAGAACAGGGGTTTTAGCAAATGGGGTTCTTGAGATTTTAAGGAAAAACTGAAGGAATATTATGACCTGTGAGATGGCGGTTGGTAGGTTTTGGAATTTTTGAGCGTGTGGATTTTTTTTTTTTTTTCCCTTTTCTTGAGAAAAAGAAGAAAGAAAAAGTGATGCTTGTTTCTCTCTTATATTATATCTGTGTATTGAATTTTATTTTCAAATTCAAAAACGACATCTTCAGATCTTCTGGGCTCTCCTGACTTTACATTTTCTTTTCATTTACTAATTTGTTCTTCTGTTTCAGTTTCTGATTTTACCTGCTAGTGCTAGTGCTAGTGGTGCCACATCAATGAAGATGTTCTTTTCATTTAGTATTTGGAACGACTTGTGTTTTCATCTTAACTACTTGGTTTAATTATAACTAGGAATCAATTATTAAAATCCTGTGATTGATTCATTTTTATAGTCCTAGTCCTACCTTGGTGGGTCCCAAACATATCGTCGTTTGGTTTGGCAACTGGCAAAGTTCTGATTAACAGCGATGAATGAAACGGACTGTCCAATTTTATTCTAGGTTTTAACACCTGTCACAACTTTTAATTTAACAAATATTTGAAACTATTAACATGCAATAGTCTTTATAAAAATACTACTAAATCTTCATAATAACTTATTTGTACAAATTCAATTAATTTCATGAATTTTTAAAAAGAAAAAAGTTACTATTACATTAATGTAGATATTGAATCGCATAATATGGTAGAATATAAAATGATTTATTGAAATAACAAAAATGTTTATTCATTAATTTAGTATATTATTTTATAGGATCAATTTGTAAAAAATAAAATCCTTATATGACCTTTCAATTTTACTTATTTTTATTCTTCATGAAATATAATTTAAAGAAATATTTATATTCAAACTTTTAAGAATATATTGAAGTTGCAGTGTAATAATTGACGAAAAACATCATATCTACATTATGAAAGATCTTTTGAAAATTGAAAATTATTATATAAATTCTTCTTAGAATGTGATAACACTACCGATTTAAGACTTGAAATATTACTGAGATTCATGCTTTCGCACAGGGTTATATATATATTTTTTAAGTAAAAGTTACGACTCACCTCTTAACGTTACGAGTAAGCGGCTAAATTCTGTGTTTATGATAATAATTAAATTTAATCCTTGAAATATGACTGAAAAGAATAGATGTGGTAGAAATAGGACACCCTGTCATTGGTGATGGCGGGGTTGCTAAGGTGGCAAACACCCCGCCGTTGTGACTGGCGGGGTCGAATGACTCACCCCGCCATTACCAATGGCGGGGTGACAAAGCATCACCCCGCCATTGGAAATGGCGGGATACTGAGCACCCCGCCATTGGGAATGGCGGGGTGCTGTGCTCCCTGCCACCACCCCGCCATTCCCAATGGCGGGGTGGTCAGGGAGCCAGCATTATTGCTGGCTCCCTGCCCCCGTGAGCCAGCAGGAGCCAGCATTATCCGCTCAATATTTGGCACAAATATTTGGCAAATGAAGCAAAAGGCCGAAAGCATACTGTCCAATCATATGAC
>JAOTAY010000003.1:22036883-22080603 GCA_025629805.1 Erythroxylum baracoense | reverse complement strand
TCGATGATGGTCACTCACTGAGTTCGCAAAACTCACCCAAAATTTGCAATTATTTTTCAGGATTCAGAAGAATACCCAGTTAGGCAACGGGAGTAGACTTACTGCTTGCGAGACAGGATTAGAGGTCAGGATCAGTTCGCATCTGCATTGTTTTCTTTATTTGTCACTGAATGTGTGTTCCGCAAAAATATTGTATTCTTTGTAATTGAATATTATAGTTTGTAATACTGTTGGACAATTCGAAATGGTTGTATTTTGTAATTCGAAATGGGCCCAAGTGGCTAATAAAAGTTTCTGTTCATTTCATTGTTTGTCTCAAATGGTTCGTAATTAAAGTGACATATTTTGGTTATTGATGTTTTGTAATTTATGTTTATGGTTTTTTAAAAAAAAATTTATACCGACTTTTAAATGTTAAGTGATGTGGCACACCACCCTTGCGGGGCACGAATTCGAATATCACCATCAATATCGGGTTCGAGTCCAGTGGGAGTGGGGTGTTATAAATACCGTCGATATATTTATCAACAAAAAATTAAATCTCTGTCGGTGAAGTTACCAAAAAAATCCCTGTGTTTCGTCAGTAATTATTACTTACGGTCGTTTCTACGATGCATTTGTCTGTCGGTAAATTTCGTCGCTAATCTGACTTATAGATGGAAGTTTTACGATTTCCGGTAATTTTCGTCACTAAATGACTTTTTTCTTGTAGTGATTATGTGGTGTCACAAAACTCTATTTATTATATATAAATTCTATACAATTTGTAAAACTTTTATATTACATAAAATTTGTTAAATATATAAACATATATATGAAAAGATAAATGTCGCCAAATCTATAAAATATCAACCTTTGGTGATGTTTGTCTTTATTCGTCGCCAATGATCTACCCATTAATGGCAATTCCATAAGGTTGTCACCAATGGGCTAACCTTTGGGCAACATTTTTTTGAATTTAATTGGCGATGTTTTCCTGAAATCATCACCAAATGATGGCTAGTTCTTAAATATAACACCAAAACGAAGCCCTTTTTTGTCTTCATTCTTCATTGTTGTTTTGTCCCAAAATGATTTTGTGTTGAAGAGCCGTAGGTTTCATCCAACTTCATTGTTCGTCATCTTTCATTTACAGTTGTCAATCCGTCTAGGTAAGTCGTCCAATTTATGTTAAGTTTTTATGTTCTGCTTTCATTGTCTTATTTGTTGCGTTTGGGTTTTGTTTTTTTGCTGCTTGTTGTATCAGTTTTGTGTGTTGTTATTTGGAAGAGAATGCATGTTGTTGTTTGGAAGATGGTGAATGCATATTGTTGTTTAGAAGATGGTGAATGTGTCCAAAAATGGGATGATTAAGGCTTAGATGGATTATGAAGCTTGTTTGAGCACAACCTATAACTTGTTCGATGAAAGTTCTATTAAAGATTATAACAAAATGAGTTTTACAAAACAAGTTTGTAATATGGTGACTTAAGATTTTGGAGAAGTCACTATTTTAATTATGTCAGAGCCTCGTTTTAAGGTTAGGATAATGGATAAAATTTTATCCAAAAATAAAATATTATAGGTTTTGTTTTATATTTAAAAATAAACTTAGTAAGTTACTAAAGAATGTAAAATTTTTGCTTTCCTAAAAAATGTAAAATTTAAGTCAAGTGAGTATATAGTCTTTGTAAGATACTAAAGAATGTGTGTGAGATGTGGTGATGAGCAAGAATTGGACTAACCTTATTATTTGATGTCATAAAAGATGAGATACATTTCGTTGTATGAAGCAAATTAGTTGGGATTAGAATGGAAAGGGTATCTTTATGTTGCCTAAGGTGAATTATGTAGGAAGAAATTCAAGATTGAGTTTACTAGATTTAAGAATTTACAAAAGTTAAGAAAAATATTTACATTTCATAGATGTGCATGATGAACTTATATTAAACTCAAATAAGAGAATTCAATGAAAAAAAACTTGCGAGTTCATTTTATTGCCACCGTAAAACATTGTTCTATATTTTGATCATATTTTAATTGAAATATCATATTATAGTGATTTAAGAGGATATAAAAAGATAACATAATGTTTTATAAACTTTTGGAAGACAATTTTAGTTAATGTCAAAGATATATACCTCTAGCATGATCTTTTCAATGAAGGTGTTAATATAATCATACAAATTGCTAGGATAATTTATCATGATAATTGAAGGTAATAAAAATGTTCTTTATATTGTTTGAAATGTAATTTTGGTAATATTTATGTTAATACGTATTGTTGATGATTGAGTTATGTTAATGTGTATTGTTGATATTTGAGTTATGTTAATGTGGGTTGTTGATGATTGGGTTATGTTTATGCAGATTGTTGATGATTGAGTTATTTTAATGTGGATTATTAATGATTGAGTTATGTTAATATGTATTGTTGATGTTTGAGTTATATTAATGCGGATTGTTGATGATTAAGTTATATTGATGCATATTGTTGATAGTTTAATTATGTTAATACGAATTGTTGATGATTGAATATATGTTTGTGATGATGATTGGATGTATTGTAATGTTAATAAAATTTATGTTTATTTTTATAGATGTCCAATATAATGGCACATGGTAGAAACAAAGGAAAGAAGGTGGTAGGTATCGAAATTGTTAAACAAAGGGATTTGCAACTGCAACCAAATCAATCAGTTCCTAGCCAACAACAACATTCGACCTCAACCGCCAATGAAGCAAGTCAGCAATAACCTCATTCTACGTCAAACAATAATGAATCAACTAGTACAGAGGGATTTATAGGTTTGTTAATCTTTAACACCTATAAACAAACTTATGCTCAAATATATATTTACATATTTAACGCGTATTTTCTTATCATTATTCATTTGTTGTCATGTTTCAATGCTAACATCAGAAAAAGATGTAGAAGTATAACTAGAGGTTGTAAATTGCAATGAATGAATGTTGCAATGAATAGCAAGTTGTTAGTGCATATTGATACTTCACATGGTTGTCCTCTAAACAAGATCCAATCTGCAAAACTGTTAAGTGAGTTGGGGATTATTGCGAGAATAGAATTACCTTACATGAAGCATGCTAAGGACTTGAAGGAAGACAACTTGCTTGAAAATACTTTGGATGAATTTACGATAAATTTTCAATTTATTTAACTATATGCAATACTGTTTCAATTATTTTAAGATCAATTTCACTTTTACTTATTGTTCATAGATGAAATTGAATATCATTAATATTGACAACCTTGATGTTTCAAACTGTGTAACTTCATTGTTGAAACAAAGAACTAGGGATCATCATTATATGTTGCATCAATATTACAAATCTTTTCCTTCCAATGTGGAGCGTAAGGAGACATGTTTTAGAACGAATGTATCCAAAAAATTGGATAATTTGTGCGAGGGCCTCTCCTAAAGTTCAGGTTTGTTTTTTTTCTTCACATTTACTTATATTAATCTTGTTAGATGATTTAATGACTATCTTTTTTTTTCTTTATTTAGGAAAAATGTGAAAAGACGAAAGTCAATGGAGGAAAAATGAAAACTTCTCACAATCAAAGCTCGAAATCATTTGTAGTTGTCCATAATGAAAATGTAAGCTCTTTTTTTACAAGTTATATTTATTTCAATAAACACTATATTATTTATTGTCCCTTGTTTTTTATTCATAAAATAAAGTGAGAAGGAACTATATGGATAACAGTGTGATATGATCACACTATATAAAGTTAGTCACTATAAGTAAGGTCAAGGGTTGATGTTAGAAGAAGTGGAAAATAACTTTGTAAGTATAAAAATTTATTTAAATTTTAAGTTTATTTATTTATGAAGTACTAAATAATAATACTTGCATTGAATATTGGTTTGGTTTTTTAATTTTATAATAAGATATAAGAGCTATTACAAAAATCAATGTGTAAAAGGAATGAGGTAAATGTAAAAGACATTTGCAATACCGTGCTTAGTACACGTTCCAGTTATATCAAAGGTTTTGAGTTTGGCCGGCCCTAAGGCAAATGTTTCATCCTCGTTAAGATCCACATACGTTCAACATCTTGATGAGGAAAACAAGTCGTTTAAGGTTCAACTACAAAATACTGGAAAAAAGTTAGCCAAGCATGAAAAGTACCTCAAAAAATTACTTGGCCCAGATTATTAAAGCAGTGAAGATAAAAGTGAATGGTATTAATTACATATCTCATACTTTTTCTTTTAATTCCTATTTTTATTATAATTTAAATTTAATATTTTTTCTCAAATTACAAATTTGAAGAAGATGTAACGAGGTTGAGTGATTTGTATTATATCTTGTATACTAATCTCTGTATTTATTATTTTGGATATAAGTATTGTTGAAGTTGTAATTAAAATCTTGAACACGAAGAAATTTAAAGATATTTTATTTTTTATATATAATGTTTCAAATTATCAACTATTTTTGTATAATTTTTTTGTAATAAATTAACAACAAATATTCAAATATTATATATAATAATATGGAATAAAAATTTAATAAATAATTATAATTCAATATGGTATAACATTTTGTTAAAATATAGATTAAAAATTTGACTACATTTTACAATACATAGCTAAAAACTTTTGGCTACTTTTCTAGAAATGTAGCTAAAATAGTTTTTTACCTACGAAAACTAATTATAGCTAAAAGTTATTGGTGACGATTTCTCAAAATGTCATAATAGTTTTTCATTATGAAATTAAAGCGTAGGCAAAATCTATTAGTAACGATTAGCGAAAAACATCACTTACAGTTTTCAGCTACATGGATTTGGCAACATTTTTGGTGATGAAAATAAATCATGGCCAATGACTATTAGCGATAATTTTGGGACCTTTAACTACGATTTTTTTCATAGTCAAAGGTCTTTTTTGTTGTAGTGTCGTGCCACAAGTGGTATGGTCCATCCATTATAAGGAAGTTTGTTAGGTTAAGAACTTATAAATTATCATATTTTAGTAGAAGAGAAATACTTGAACATGGAATGGGAAACATTTAAGCCCTTATTATCAATAAAGGCTATTTTCTCTGAATATTCACATCCCCTCTATAATTATCATAACTTATCATCAAATAAGGAAATCGTGTGACAAACATAACTAAAGGTAAAATGCATAACCAAAGATACAAATCTTCTTTTATGATGATTGTGCAATATAGATGTTTTACCAAAGGTAAAATTCATATATAATAAGATGTTTTGCTAAAGATAAAATGCACAACCAAAGACATAAATTTTCCTTATAGAGCCTAAATGTTTAAATAAATATAGATCAGCATCCATAAAAATTATGAGTTTGGCTAAGATAAAATGCCAATAAAATATAAGTATAAGAAGCTCCATAATTATGCTAAAAATGCTAAGGTAAAACACATTGGAATAACTAGAAAATCATATAATAGATAAAAAAGGAAAATTATAAAGCATAAAAATAAGGGAAAAGATAATTTGTATATTATTTTAGAAATAATTACATTGAAGAAGCAAATAATTTCACCCTTAATTTAGGGGGGAGAATTATAAACTAGCATACCAAAAATCATATAATGAGGAATCACTTTTTAAATGATTCCTTATAAGCTAGAGTTCTTTGGCCCTCAAACGTTTCACCTTTAGAGTCCCAACCTAAGTCCTTCAAGATGGAAAAAAAGTTATTTGGTGTTTTCTCATGCTTAGTAGTGGATTTTAGGGAAAGAAATTGCTAACACTCAAGTTGTCAATCTCTAGGTCTAGGTGTCTCTATTTGAAGAACTCCTCACATGTATTAAATCCTTTAAGGAAGTACATACCATGTTGTTATAATTCTAGGTCTCAAAATACTTACTCTTCAAGACATTGTGGCATACATCCATCTTATACTCTATTCCAGTGAAATATTCACTTTGTTTATGAGTTTTAGGGTCAAAGTTTTTATTATCTATATTTAGATTACAAACTTTTCCATTGATGGCCTCCAAGTCTTTGTTGCACTGAACTTCTAATTTAAGTACCTCATTACCTTCTTATAGCCTTATCCATCTTGATCTTATTCTAAGTAAGCCTTTCCATATCTATATAAGACTTGTCACTAAGAATTTGCAAAAATTACTCGCAAGGTTTCATTGATATGTGTGTAATTACATTAATAAGAATTTTAAATGTCTTACCTTTGCGTAATTGACCTTGATTTATTGGAATAAAATCTCCAAGGAGTTCTTCTCTAGTTTCCTCCTCTCTTTAGTTAAAACTAGGTTTTGGTGCATTTATATTTCGATCATGGCCTTGTAAAAAAAAATCATTCACCTTAACATCCCACTTTGGAACAAATAACTCCACTTTAAACCTAAACTCTTTCTTTTTTTCCTTGGAAGTGGTATATTGGGAAGATGTGACTTTAGAAACCTTGGTAGAAACATGCTGTAAGCAAGTGAACTTATCATTTTATAGTCATACAATGATGAATAGAGTGTTAATCCCATGAAGAAGTGTTAAAGATTTAAAATACTCTCCTATTATTACTTAGTCAATTAAATAAAAGGGATTGAGTTATTAATTGGACTTAATAATAAAACAAAAATATACCTAGAAGAGAATAAAGCCATTAGAAATAAAAAAAGAAAACAATCAAAGAAAGAAAGTATATATGAATAATGTCTAGATAAGGACTTACCTTAGCATTATCTTTGTATTCATGCCCTAAAAAATTCATAAGCTTTTATAATATGGACTGATGAAATTTCCTAGTGTATAGATTACTCTTTCTTAGGTTATAGTCACTCCTTCCCAAGTTGATTAATTGATATCTTTATCATAATTAAAATCCCTAAAAATGTATTAAAATTTATGAATTTTTATAAAATGTTTGACTTCAACACCAAAAAATTTATGTAGGCTTATAACTAACACCCTATGCAACTATTAATATCAATGTCATAATCCACTCATTTGTAATTTCCATCGAATTGTCCATATGTAAATTTGTAGTTTGATATTGTCATAACCCGGTATCACATCAGGCCTATGACAACTGCCGCATACTCGGGCTAAGGACACTAATGGTGTCCTTAATTTGACTATGCAAGGCTAACTGAATATCTTCTCCTCTTTATATATATATATATATATATATATATATATATTTAAAAAAAATTGGGCAGCGCAACAACTATATTTTAAAAATCCCAAAACCTACAAACAATTTTAAACATTTCTATATTCACACCAAAAATTTTACCACAACTTCAGGACTTTAAAGTCCACTCAAAGCAATCCCAACAATAGTATCAAAGTTCATACATAAGGTCTTTTACAATGATAAAAGAGTCTAGAGTCAAATTTATAAAATTATAAAGCATATACACATAACCAACCTAAAGAAAATAGTTCATGAGCCACTATGCAAAATGCTAGTATACTTATGTATTTAATAAATGACCTTGTTTTGAATAACTCTTTACACTTGGAGTAAAATCGATGTTTTTATTTCATATTTTGAGAAATGATATTGTTTTCAACAATTTAAGGGCAAAGGACAATGTTTGATTTTCTTACTACAGTTTTGAATAATTTTTCACTAGAGTGCAAAAGATAACTTTCAATGCATGAAAAATGTTTTAAAACTTACATATGCTTAACTGAGTCATGTATACAACATGCATGTATTCTCTTTTGACTTAGAGCCTTGGCACGACTCCATTTTATCGATTGGACCAATAAATAAAGGCATAGTGCCTTACTTGATTTTAGTATTCAATATTTGCATATGATTTTTGATTATTGGTGAGGAAACGATTAGCCAATCTTGTGCTGGGCACAACAAATTAAGCGACCCTCGTATTCTTGATGCTGGTATATAAAAGTCGAGTCCTTATAACGATACCATTCTAGAAGACTCACGGGTGATTGCACACCTAGAGGTCTGGTCACCGACGAGGTTATCACCTAGGGCCATAACGCTCTTGTCAACCGTAGTCTAGACTCACCACAGATAAAAGTTGAGCCAACACTAGGATTTAGTGGGTGTGCACACTAGTTTGGCCGACTAGTGGTGATACACATAATTATTTTGGCTTATTCTAAGATTTGACTTCCTGAAGAGATTTGAGTTTTACCTGTGATGCTTTTCTGCTCATGTGTGCTGGAACTGGAACTTATGTTCACTGTGAGTGATTAATAGGTTGGGCCTATATGGTTCCTAACTAGTATAGCATGAGCCATAGACTAGGTCTATATGTTTTATGTCATACATATTCACTTCATAGGTGGTTATGTGTATATTAGATGTATAAAATTGTTCTTAGGTTATTTAGACCGTTTTGGTGTGTACTGGGTTCTATTTGCGATATATGTTTCTTCTGCTCACTGAGTACATAGTGTACTCACCCCTCCGCTTCCTAACCATGCAGGTTAATTTGTGAGCTTGAAGCTCTGATTGGTTCATACGGTCTATTGACATATTCAGGGCATTATCGCACGTAGGTAGTCTCTATTTTGTTCTTTTGTTGTATAGTGGCTCATGATTATGTTGATATGCTTTAAAAATTTTGTAAATTAACTGTTAACTATCTTACGGTTTGTAAATACTTATATGGGAACCTTTTTATACTGTCCAAATTTTTTTAAAAAAGATATTCAGTTAGCCTTGCATAGTCGGATTAAGGGTACTGTGAGTATTCTTAGCCCGGGTATGCGGTGGTTGTCATGGTCCCGATGTGGTTCCGAGTCGTGACAATTAAATTAGTATCAGAGCATGGTTTTTATGTTTTCAAAAATGTTAGATTCCCATATCAATTGGAGAGGGGAACGAAGTAGGCCTTATAAGGCTATGGAAACCTCTCCCTCATAGATGCATTTTTCCAATGATAGGAAGAACAAAATCGTGAGGGCTTGGCTGGGTCAAGGCCCAAAGCGGACAATACCTGTGAGCGGGTGATCTGGGATGTTACAAATGATATCAGAGCTAGTACCCGGGTCGATGTGCCAGCAAGGACGCTGGGTCTCCAAAGGGGTGGATCCAGGCCTGTGTGCTAGCAAGAACGCTGGGCCTCCAAGGAGGTAGATCCAGACCTATGGACCAGCGAGGACGCTGGGCCTCCAAGAGGGGTGGAATGTTATATTCCTATATCGATCGGAGAGGGGAATGAAATAGGCCTTATAAGGCTATAAAAACCTCTCCCTCATAGACGTGTTTTTCCAAGGGTGGGAAGAGCAAAACCGTGAGGGCTTAGCTGGGCCAATGCCCAAAGCAGACAATATCTGTGGGCGGGTGATGTGGGATGTTACAAATATAATCTCTAACTTTAATTAAATCAACTTTAATAACAGTACAAGATTTCTCATAAATAAATACAATTAATACATAATAAAGATAAAAATAGGATTCCCGTTACCTAGATTCCCTTTACCTAAACATATAAAAGATTTATCCACTCATCATCTTTACAATAACAAATAGAAAAACAGAATAAAAGAAACTAAAAGAGAAATTTTTTATATGTGATTTCGATATTCCATTATGCTAAGATACAATGAATTGATTTTTTTAAAAAACTAAATGAATTTAATAAGGAGAAAAAAGGTTCATCCAAATAATACATTATCCATATGTTTCTATTGCAATGATTTTCTATCTTCTTCTTTGAAAAAAGATGCCAAGTGTATTTATAGGATGTTGTTCTCCACTAACTATTAATGCTAAATCTAAAAATTTAAAAGAATAAAATTGTTTTCTTATTTTAGGATTTCCATGCATTTAAATACTAATTTCTAGTGAAAAAATGAGTTGGAACTCTTATAGGAGCAATTGAAATTTTAGCCCTTCCCTTGAAGTTAGGAGGCCCATGTCTTGAATCTCTTAATAACCCATCATTTGAAATGCGAGATAGACCATTGCCCTAGATCTCTCCTAACTTTGGTTACTACCTAGTACACTTCTTCTCCCTTACTAGTTCCCTATCATCAAACATCTCACATACTTTTATTCATATTTTCTTTATCTCTCTTAAAGACTAATTTTAGTATAAGAGTGGCTCCAACATTGTTTTATAAAAATATTTAAGACATAAATCTCAGGAAACTTCAGGTCTGTAATCTTGCAATGAGAAATCCACCCGAAAAATATCATTTATATTCTTAAAAACCATCCAAAAAGAATTAAAGAGAAAAATAAAAGAAAGAAAAATAATCACCTTAAATAAAAATTAACTAAGATATAAAAGAAAATAATCACGTTGAATAAAAATTAACTAAGATAAAAAAGAAAATTAGAATGAAAAGTGGTTAGGACTTCACCCTAAATTATCAGCATAACAACATGCACTTAGTATGTGCCAATATTTTGTTTCTTTGTCACCCTATGAGGTAATGCATATTGAGGAATTTTTGTGTGTGACTATTGATTCTTCTTTCCTCATGATTGTTAATCCTTTTTTTGAGAAATTAAAAGAAATTCATTAAAAAATTAGGAAAGTTTATAACGGGAAGATTACACATGTGAGACTTATAACACTAAGTTGAGAGGACCAAATGATACGTACAAACTAAAAACTAAAACATGTTCATTTAACAATTAGGGTATAACGATCTACCCCTTTCTTGATAACTATTAGAAACTTCTTGATTAGGGAGGGTAGGAAAGGCGATGGCGAAGAGATGTGATTGTCTATTCGAAGGACTTCTAACTATAGCTTTGCGTTAAGGATCTTTCAAACATAGGTGACCAACTCTACTGCTAGATTACGAAGTCATTTCGCGATTAGGGCATAACATTTTGTTTCCATCTTACCAGACAATGCGGAATCAGTTTACGATGAAGGTCAGAGGGGATGATCCACTACCCAGGTAAGATGATTGTGTATGAATCCCTCCTTTATAAGTAAGGTTTACACAACATTTAACTATCTGTCTAAATCAAGGTCTGGAGGACAACGCAAGCCAAACCGACTAGGAAAAAGCTTTCCCAAGAAGCCCCTTCATTTCCAATAGGTAAACAACACTTGCCCCTTTTCCAGACCCCTTCTCCCTGTATTTTTGGTAGAAGATGTCTCTTTCTAACTGAATGACCATTTGCTATCACTTTTCTCCACATGTTTCTCTATAATATCCATTCATTTACTAACTGGGATGAGCATTCCTTGATAAAGTTAGAGGAAATAATATGTTCTTTAACTTTATTAAGGATGTACTCTCTGACTTCATGTGGTGTTCTGTTGGATGTTTGAAATCTTTGCATTTTTCTTTCTACCCATACTTCTTTAATGTAAGTCACAAAGGAAATTAGCTTGATAAGAGAATTAAGTTGAGAAGCTAGCTTTAGTCTGTTAAACCACTGCATGATCTCTGTGAAATGAGATGAGCTTAAGGACCACATACATTTGCGTCTTATCCAAGACTAAATGTCTTCTGAGAAGGGACACTCGAAAAAAAGATTATCCCTACTTTCGTATCCTGAATTACACAGGATGCAATCCGCTCTAGAATCTAGAAAGGAGTGTCGATCTGTAGTGCTAAGTTTGTTCAGAACAGAAAGCCATAGGATAAATGAGTGGTTGGGCCTTAGCTCTTTATGCCATATAACTTCATACCATTCCACCTTGGTGTTTCTCTGAAACAGCCATTCCCTATAGTTTTTGTTATGAAAATACCTTATGGATGGTTTTTCCAAATATATTAGTCAGGAATTAATAGGATAGCAGGGTAGGTAGGTTATAGATGTTGAATTGCTGCCAAGAATTCCTCCCAATGACCCTCCCTGATAAAATCCTTAACTTTTTCATTTAAAGGCAGATGACTTAAGAGCTAGACAACAAACTGATTAGAGATTAAGAGACCATTTCCTAAGCAATTATCAAACTAAAAACTAGCCTTCTCTCCATCCCCTACCTTGCATAAAATTTTAGAACTCAAATGCTCCTTTATCTTCAGTAATTGAGAAAGAAACCAAGAGTGAGAGGATTTAGGATTAATAGACCATATGCTTTGCCCTTTAAGGACATAGACATGAAGCCATTTAACCCATAATGTTTTGTCTCCTTATAATAGAGACCATAATTTTTTCATCAAGAGAGCTTTATTAGTCAGCTTTATAGGAATAATTCCAAGTCCTCTTTCCCTTTTAAGTCTACAAACATCGACCCATTTGACCTTAGCATACCCCTTATTCAAGCCACCTCTTCCCCACAGAAAGTCCTCATAAGCTTTTCTAAAACTCCCCATGCCAGCACCATATTTGAGGACCAATAGGTGTGCATAGAGTTAAGTATAGAGTTGACCAACTGTAACCTTCCCCTAAAAGATAGAGCACAGTTGGTCCAAGAGGACAATCTCTTCTGAATTTTTTCAATGAGGGCATAACACTCCCTAAACTGGTTCCTTCTGGAAGTAATTGGCAGACCTAGATAGTATAGAGTAGCTTGATTCCTTAGCATACCAGATAAGGAAGAAACTAAACCTTCTAAGTGATTTGCACTTTTAGAGAGAACAAAATGGCTTTTGTTATAGTTAACAGTGAGATCAGACATGGAGTTGAATAGGTTCAAAGAATTAACAAGGAGTTTGATAGAAGCCTCATCAGCCTTAAAGAATAGGAAAAGTTCATCTGCAAAGCATAAATTTACCAATGAGACTTTCTTGTAATGTTAATCTTTAATAGAGAAGTAAGAGCTTCCATACATAAAATGAACAAATAGGGAGACATAGGATCACCTTGTTTGAGTCCTCTATGCCTATGAAAATTTTTGTAGGAGATCTATTAACCAATACAGTATAGGAAGGGGGAGTTATGCAAGCTTCTATCCATTTAATGAACACCTTCGAAAACCCCATCACATCTAATAGCCTCAACATAAAGTTCCATTCTACAGTGTCAAAAGCCTTTTTGAAGTCAATCTTGAAAGCGCAATTCTTTGGATATTTCTTCCTTGAGTAACTTCTAAACAGTTCTTGTACTATGGAAATGTTGTCCCCTATTTGTTTACCCTATAGGAAAATGCTTTGGTTTTCACTAATTAAGGACCCCAAAATATTTTTCGATCTATTGGCAATAATCTTTGCAACCACTTTATATATGAAGTTGGAACATGCAATAGGTCGATAGTCCTCTAAGGTTGTTGGATTGCTTAATCAAGGGACTAGGCAGAGGTAGGTTTTGTTGATCTCCTATAAAAGAGTTCATGAAGAAAAAAAATTCTTTAATAGCTGCTTTCACCATAAGACCAACCTCAGTCCATGCCTTCTGATAAAAGAAACCACTGAAATCATCAAGTCCAAGGGCTTTTTTAGGAATAATTTAGAAGACTACCCCTTCTATCTCTGCATCTTCCACAGTTCTAGTTAATAAGGTCCTCTCTTCATTTGAGAGCCTAATATGAATAATGGAGTCCAAAAACTGATCATTCACAGATACACTCCAAGAGGCATAGAATTCTTTAAAGAAGTTCTTAACTTCTCTCAACAAATGCTCATACTTACTTAACTTCCTCCCATTTGTTAATTTAATTTACTTTATAGAATTGTAGTTCTCCTTGGCAATAATAGAGCTAAAGAAGAATTTAGTATTCCTATCTCCTTCTTTAATCCACTTCACCCTAGCCTTTTGCTCTATAATACTAGCATGATCGTTTAAAGCTTGCAAATAGGTAGACAAGGTTGATTTCTCTTGAGATAAAATGAGAGTATCCCTAGGGTTAAGGGAGAGATTATGTTGAAGTTGGGATAGGTTATATTTGGCTATTGAAATAGCCCAAAGAGTGCACTCCCCTGTCTGATTCTTAAGATTCTTTAAAGCCTCTTTGATTAGTTTTAGCATTTGGATACATTGGAATTGCAAGGTTCCATCTACGAAAGTTGTTGCTCCTTCCCTAATTCCATCTATGAAAGTTGTTGCTCCTTCCCTAACACAGTTCTGAAATCCCTCTACATTCACCAAATAGTTATTGAATCTAAATGGATGGCAACGCTTCACCTTTAGGAATAGGTCCCCCACAAACATTGGGGTATGATCCGAAAACAAAGGGTCTAGGAAAGAGGCTTTACTTTCTAGGAAAATCTGTAGCCATTCTTGGTTGACCATAATACATCAAGCTTTTTCCTAAATACCCAACCATTAGACTGCTTATTACTCCAGGAGAAAAAATTTCCAATTGCCTTAAGATCTAGAATGCCTAACTGATAAACACATTCCTTAAAATCAATAGAATGATTTCTTAAGGAGAAATGACCTTCTGCTTCCGTTCTATAGAGCGTTGAATTAAAATCTCCCGAAACGAGCCAAGGACCTACTACTCTTCCTTGGAACCTCAACAGACTCGCCCAAAGCTCCTTTCTTTGAAACACATGGTTTAAACCATACACTACTGATACAAAAAAGGAAGAATTATGCTCAACAAAATACCATTTCATGTGCATAACCTGTGATTCCACTTCCAAAACCTAAATATCCACTATTCTAAGATCAAACCCAGTAATGATTATGCCAAAAACATGTGCTTGATGATTAGTGTAGAATTGCCACTTAGTTCCTAGTTTTTTAAGATTTGTGAGATTCTCCGATCTAATTTTTGTTTCCAAAATAGCAAAAACTAATACGTTTTCCTTAGCTAAAAACTCCTTTAAGGCTAAGAGTTTTTTAGGGCAATTAAGGCCCCTGACATTCCAGACTACTATCATGATAGAATGGGTTTGGAGCTTTATTTGCTTCAGTACCCTTCCTGCTTTTAACACTGTTAAAAGATTCTACATTCTCTCTTCTGCAGTAGTTGAATTTGAAGAAGAAAAGGTAGCCTCCATATTATCTCCTTTGCTACCCTCCAGAACCACTAACTTTTCTTCCTTAGAAGCTTCTTTTATAGTGCTTATATTAAAGTTGGGCTTTTGTTGGATTTCTTCTTCTAAGTCAGTAGATGCTGCAACATTCTGAATAGTTTCTGACTCTTCATTACCAGTTTTATCCATCTGATTTTGTCATTCAAGACTGACTCTTCTTGTGTCCTATTTTGGCAAATTCCTTGTACATCAGTGGCTTCATTATCACATAGATCTAGACCCATTAGTTCTTTATAGCTCCCTTCCTTGATCCTTTTCCCCGTTGGTACCCATCTTTTCCCTTGTAGCTTTAAAGAAGGCTTCCAATGATACTCCATCGAGATAGTGTCTTTATATAAGGAACCGTTAAAGCCTAATCTCATGATGGGGATATGTTCAGGTAGCTCCTTAGAAATATCCATAGTGACACATAATCTAGCATAGCATAGCCTTTTCCATTTTGTAGTGTACTCATCCATGCATAGTGGTTGCCCTAAATAACTTGCTATCATACTAAGACCTTTCGTAGTCTAATATTCCAAAGGGAAATTATACAGATTGACCCACAAAAGTTACTGTCTTTAGCTTTCCTGTTTCAGGCTGGAATCCTGGCTGCTAATTTTGGAGAAACAGAGGGAGATTCATCACATGCCAAGGACCTTCTTCTAGGACTTTAACTACCTGCTCTTTAGAAGAAAAGGTAAATAAGGCTAAGTTCTTATCTACTAGCAATACCTCTAACAGTCTGTTATTCTTCCAATGATTGGTTACCCATTTTTGCAGCATCGAAAAAAGAGGTCTTCTCTCCAAGAAGAAGCCCACTAGAGAGGACTCCCATGAACGTGCACCTTTTTGCAGGACTTCCACATTAGGCACAACAATGCATCTACCTTGGCCTTCTTTCGAAGGAGAGTGGAGGAGGTCAGCATCTTCCTCATCAGCAATGACTTACTTCCAACTCTTTTTGGGGTCTGAGGTAGAGGTTGAGGATGAGGCATTTTTAGGGAACTTGGGGGCAACTAAGGTTTGGGATGGCAAAGGTGGAAATTCGGTGGGTGAAGCAGAACAAAGAAAAGGGACAATCATGGTTGACAGGCAAGAGAAGGGAAAGACAGAGCATTTTCAGAAGGGAAGCTTGAAAAAAACAATTACTAAAGAGGGAAAATAGACCAGCAAATGACCAAAATACCCCAACAACTATGGGGAAGAAAGAGGGTGTATGCAGGGAAAGAAGAGGGGGAAGCAAAGGTGTTAAAGACTAGTTAGGGGAACGATTGAGAGCTGGAATGATTGAGTGGTGAGTTGGGGAAGAGGGGCTGTTGATGGTTGAGGTTCCTTGCTGGTGCAAAAGAAGAGATGAGATGAACAAAATTAATATTAAGGAAAGATGAGAAGCAGTAATGTGGTGAAAGATGGAGATGAGTAGGGTTAATGGCAACAGGATGAAGAAGGAGAAGCATTGCTAATGCAAAGAGTGTTGTCTTCGCTTCTTGCTCTTTTTTCTTGCATTTTGTTCCTCCTCATGATTGTTACAATCTACAATGATGAAAAAGTACTTCATAAACTAAAGAAAACCAAAACATAAAAAAAAACATAAAGGGAAACCCATCAAATAACATTGGAGAAGGTAAATCCAACAATGATGTTGTTAGATCCATATGTTTGTAGGTTCTAAAGGCTTAAATATTGATAGTAAGATGTGAACCTTGGCTCTTAAGGTATTTGACTATGATGTCAGTGGTGGATGTCTAGAATAATAACATGAAAGGCATAAAAAATGGTTTTAATGATGGTTATTATGAATTATTCAAAGATTTCATATTGTAAAAAAAATTATATTATTAACAAGATGTATTGATTCTTTTCTTTTAATGTTGTTTATTAAGACAAGTAAAATAATTTAGAAAACGAAAAAGAGGTATGATATCACGATGGAGGAAATGAGAGAAATGACAATAATGACTAATGTAAAATACGCGTCTAATTTCTAAGGGGTATATCATTTAGAAGTTCACTAATGGCTAAAAAATGATGTCATTCATTTCTCTCTCTATTTACTATTTTCTCTTCTTTTCTTTATCATTCTTATACAAAGTTTCCCTTCATAAATTTTCCACCCTTCTATTTTTGTTCCAAAAATCGATAATCCTATCTGCTACTCTCATTCCTTTTTCCCATATTTCACATTTACCCTTTTTTCTCTTTTTATTTTTAAAGAACAAAATTAATAAGAAAACAAATGAAACCTAGATAACAAAAAGTAAAATAAAATTTCAGCTCAAATAACCCTAATTAAAATCAATTAATTTCAATTAAAAATAATAGTCTAAATTAATCTTAACTAAAAATTAACTAGATTAATTAAGATAATTGGATAAAATTAAATATGGCAAAATAGAATTAAACCTAACATAATGGAATATTAAATAAATTAAATTTAATAAAATACAATAAGAGTTAAAACTCGTTTAGAAAAATCAAATACAATTAAATCTAAAGAGATACATTTTAGCTCTAATTACACCCAAACTAAAATTGATAAGAAGTAATTATGCAAAAAAGTTAAAATTAATATTAATAAGATGTATCCAAAAATAAATTAAATATATGAGTGATTGGAGTCACAATAGGTTTAATGAAGACAAAAAATCTTGAGGTAAAAAACAAAAATTAAACACAAGAAAAGCTTATCAAAAATTAATGTTTAAACAATTCGAAAACTATAAGATATTGAATTTACATAAAGTAGGTAAGCAAAGGAAGATTGAAATAATTTTGTCCGACATCAAACTTGAAGTGCCCAATTATGGAAAATTTAATTGGACGTCTTGTGAAAGCTAATAAAATTTGATTTAAAAGGAGTTTATTTGTATATCAGCCAAAAACAATTCAATGGTATTACAAACTAATATAGGATTGTACCGAACATTGACTATATCTTTGTATGATGCCATCTCAAAAAATGAAATATAAAGGCATTTGAAGAGCAATTTCGTGATCAACCAAATGAAAATTAAATGACTAGTTTTATGCCCGTCAAAGAAAATGATGTACTGACAAACTATGAAATATTAATAAAGAAATTATTTATGAGATTGATATAAAAAGTTAAAATCATCATGAGAATGACATATACCAACAGTGAACGAGTAGCAAAGGTGGTATATGAACAATATATCATAAGATTGACAAATTAAACTGAAATTGTCATGATAGTGATGCATCACATGAGTAACAGGGATATTGTGTGAGTAATAATATTGTGTGAGTAATAAAAGGAGATTAGATATAAAGTGAGAGTAATAATATTGTGTGAGTAATAAAAGGAGTTAAACGTACCACAAGGGTGATAGGATTATGGCTTATGTAACAATAATGTGATAAACTAAATATATCATGATAGTGATGAAATTAGACTCATTCCAAGGTTTATAAGACTAATTAAACATATTGTAATGCTAATGATACTAGATGCCTAATGAGATTGATGAGATTAAATACATTGCAAAAGCAATAAGATGACTATATATAACACAAGAGTTATAATAATAAATGTGCTATGAGAGTGATAGGATTAGATGTATTATAAGAGCAACAAGATAGATTTAATGCTTTGCAAGAGAGACAATAGTAGATGCATTATGAGAGAGATAGGATTAGATGTGTTGAAAGGGAAATAGGACCCATTAAATACACCACAAAAGCAATAATATGATATATATCGTAAGAGATAATATAAGATGTGGTACAAAAGAAATAAGATAGAATAAATGAGTTACAAGAGTGATAATACTAAATTCATTACAAGAACAACAAGATTAATATGTTACAATAGAAATATGACAAACTAAATATAAAAGCCAAAAATACTAGATATTTAGTAAGAGAAACAATACTAGATATGTTAAAAGAGCAATAGGATGGACCTATTATTTTGAGAGAGAGACAATATTAGATGTGCCATAAGATAAGCATGATTAAACATATTGCAAGAACAACAAAAAGTAGACTAGTAATGTTATAAGAGTGGTATAATTATATAAAATAAAAATATTGTAATACTAGTTGCATCGTAAGAGTAATTAAATTAAGCATGCTATAAAAGCAGTATGATAAAGTAAATAATTGCAAGAGAAATAGTATTAGATTTACTTTATGAACAATAATATTGAATTAGCCATAAGAGTGATGAGATTAGACATACTATAAGAATAATATGATATACAAGATACATTATAAGAGTGAAAATATTGGATTTATTGCAAGAATAACATGATTAGACATACTAGAAGAGCAATATGAAGGATTAAATATATTATAAAAACAATAATATTGGATTTGTTATGACAACAAAAAAATTGGACATGTTGCAAGTGTAATAAGATAGACCAAATATAGCATAAGAGTGACAATATTGTATGCAACGCAAGATAGGCAAAAATAAATATGCTTCAAGGCAATAAAATAAACTAAATATCCCATGAGAGTAAAAATATCAAATAAGATTTGATATTCAAATAAAATTTGAACATGTCATAAGAGTAACATGATAGACTAAATATATTATGAAAGCGATAAGAATGGGTATATCACGAAAACAATAAGATTAGAAATACCACAAGAGTAACTTGATTTATTGTAATAAAATAGTGATATGATTAACTGGATGTCTTATGAGAGTAATGAGGTTACACTAGAAAATAAATTCAAAGTAAAAGAATTCAAATATGAACGAAATGTGCTTTTAAGAAGAAATGGATTGATTATAAGGTGTAATGAACATAATCAAAGAAAATATGATGATACAAAAGATATGAAATTAAAAGAAACCATCTTATTTTAAAGCCTTCAAGTTTATCTAAGTCTTTTATTAGACAAATCATCTCATATTTCAAAGCAAAAAGTAAAAAGTAAAATGACAAGATAATATGTTCAAATAAAAAAACTAAATATATAACTAACATTCTGATTTTGGAATATATTGTTGTTCTTGATCCTTTTGATTTCTGACTCTCTTAACTTAAGATTTTTACTACCTTTTGTTCCCTTTTATTTATAGCAATTGGATGGTGAGAAAATTCATAGTTTACGAGCCTTATTGCTTTAATGTTAATTGTGAATTTTCTTGAACTTACTTATTATATCCCTCTAAGAATCCCCTAGGTAAGTGGATCTTTTTATTATGTTGTTTTGTTTAAAGATTTGTTAATTTCTTATTTTTTTTGAATTTATGTTGTTGTTTTATATCCATTCAAACATATCACTTTATTTCACAAACTATAAGTCTAATAAACAACTTTGATTAATGAAACTAGGTTACTCATAAAACGTTAAATGATTATTATAATTAACTATTTTAGGAAAAGATTATGATAAAATTAAAGTATTGCTTCATGATAATATAAGAAAATCCTAATAAAAAGAAGATATGACAAAGGATATAAATACTATATGACAAAGGATATAAATACTAATCATGTTGATAATGTAGACCTACCATTGTCCTTGTTTAAACTAGTTAAACTTTTGAAGGAAATCTTTAGATGATAAAAAATGATCCTTTCATTAACTATGACATATATCAGTAAAGTATTTCTTAGGAAATACCCTTTATATTGTCATAAGTTTTTGTGTAAGTTGCTCTTATATGTATCTTTTGAATTGTATCATTTGACCCCTTTTTTTATCTGGGATTTTTTTAATGTAAATGTCTACCTGTCAATTTTCATCCTATGTTTTTTATAGTCTTAATTTTTATCTAGGTTGATACTTAATAGTTTTCAAAGTATTAAACTTCATACTTTTTGGGCCTTTTTATGTTCTAACTTTTATCTAGAATGTCATTTACTAGTTTTTTACCTAATGAATTTTTCTCTCATTTCTTACAAAATTTTAATATGAATTATCATTTTTTCATCATTAAAGTTTTTTTATTTTCTTTATGCTCCCACTTTTTCATCATTTATCAATTTTTTGACCTAATGAGTTTTTTAAATTTTTAGTGCTCTCAACTTTTCTAGGCCATCGTTTGTTAGTTTTTACTCTAAGCCATCGTTTGTTAGTTTTTAACTTTTACGAGAGTTTTAATGCTCTCATTTTGCCTCCAAACTTTAGCTTTTGATCTAACAACATTTTTTATTCTCTTTTTTTTTGTTTTTGTTACCATTTATTAATTTTTAACTGAACTTTTTATATCTTTTACTTTCTCTTTTGTGTAGGTCACTGTTTATCTTTTTTTTTTTTTACTTGATGAGGTGTTAGATGCTCTAACCCTTCTTTAGGATATCATTTCTTATCTTTATCCCAAAGATGATATTTTCCCTCTCTTTTGCTACTTTTTTACATTTTTATTTTTATTTTTATTTCATATTTTTAACTATTTGATTGATTGATTTCCTTTCTAGATTAAATATTGCTTTCAATTGAAGTTTTAACTACTATCCAATATGAATTTAGGGCATATGTAGATCATACGATATTGAATTTAAATGTTGGATTTTAGATTGTTATCAAATTTAGTGATGATTTTAATTGGTAGTCCATGCAAACAAATAAGATGATCGAGTGTGACTATGAAAAATTACAATCCTTTAAGTAGATATGTTGCTTAGTAGTGTGATCCTCTTTAGGATTTTGCTCACAGGAGTTGCTTAAGGAGTATTATTGAGCTAGCTAATATTCATCATATTTATTTATATTCTATGTCGATATGATTGTGAAGTTTTCTTCTTATAAAGAGGTTAATGGTTTTACATTTGAATATTCACTTTGTGTTATGTTTCCCCTTAATCAATGTCTTAATTTTAGGTGCCAATATTTATCATATGATATTAAAAATTTATGCCAAATTTGAGTTCAATTAGTAAATCCTACATTATTTCACAAATTAGACTTATTTGAAACAGTTTATTCTTTGATTTTTTTTAAAACCATTAGAGTGCTTTCAATTTTTAAATTGGACACTCGATTATTGCCTATCAATTCCCTGATTAGATAAAGTACTTCTAATATGGGAAAAACTTTTTTATCCTTATTTGGTTTTCCTTGTCGATTTATGGAGCTCATATAGAGCAATAATATTTTTACATTCATAGATAGAAAACTATTCTCTCATAATAGAATTCAACATATCTCTAATCTTTATTTTTCACAAAAGGCTCGATACTATAGTTAAACCTATACCTAAAATCCACCTTTTCTTAAAATTATATTCTTTTTATGATTGATTGATCAAACATCAACACATCTCCATTTTTATAATTGTATAGCCTAGAACCAAAAAAAGGGAAAAAAAGACATAAGTAAATAGGTGAGATAGAAAAATGGATTTAAAGTTTTAGTAAGGTGTTAACATTCAATCAAGTCTTGATCAATTCAATTTTTAATTCCTCAATAAGGTAAAAGGATTTCAGAGATGACATCCATAATTGAAACATTATCAATAAAAAACAAAGCATTCATTCTACAATACATTCATAGAATAAAGGAATGATATTTAAACATTCGTGGTTAGAGCATCAAAGTATTGAAGGTAATAAATGGTTCAAAAAAATAAAACTCTTGCCTTGGACCAAACAATGAGTGAGGCAAATGACAGTATAAAAGTTTCAAGTTAATCATGAGATATTAGAAAAAAATATAAGCCAACCTATTGATCAGTAAAATCATCCTCAACAATAGGGTTTGCAAACTTGTCATCATCCTCATCATCATTGTTATTGCATTAATAGGTAGGAAACCATTATTTTCACTTATTTATATGGACTTTCATATTATTCCGTTTTCATTTGGGTACTTGAAGTAGCATTTAGGTAAGTTGTGGATTCTCACCTTTAAAGCTTAAACTCCCACTTTGCAAACATTCTCTTAGTTTATTCTTAATGTATTTTAGTCTTTAACTCAATGCCTTGCTACCCCATAATGATATTCATATTGAGCATTTAGACCATACTATTTAAGATAAGTAGAACGGATGACACTATATATACTAAAGCAATTCAATTTTAACATGACAACATTCTGTATATTTTTAACCTAGGAACTAAAAATGATGATAGTGACTCTATCCTATTCTTTTTATCCTATGATTATATAGCTTTGCTTTGGTCCCCAAGTTTTTGCATAGTTCATGCAAAGTTTGATTGTGATTGTTATAATACGTTTGGGATGGAGGCTATAATATGAAGGTTTAAGATGAAGCTTATGAATTTGATTATAATATAGCTTATGAATTTGAATATAATAAAGTTTGCAAATTTGGTCGTGATCTATATAGGTAATAAGTTGTTTTAATATGGTAGGTTATTAATGTATTGTAGATTGCACTATCTAGGGATTTATTTTAATTAATCATCTCATTAAAGGAGTGGTTAGCAAATTGCCATAATTTTTCATAATGGGGTTTCTTTAACATTTCCAAGAAAAAGCCCATATTTTCTTTTTCTAAAATAGGTGATTGGGTTTCTATCATATTTGTATTCCACATACTAGTGTCATATTTGTATTCCACATACTAGTGTACTTCTTCACATTTTTTATCTAATTTTTTCCCATTCATTTACAATCCTCATAGGCCAACATTGCATTTTGGTTGAACCTATATTAAGTTGGGAATATTTTCATTAGATCTCTCTAATATTTTATAGTTGACTGATATAAGTTCAAAAACCATCAACAAGTTATAGTAGTAAGGCTCTCAAGGAAATAATATACCGGTAGATCCTTATTATCAGTATGTGTGTCCATCTTATTGCAAAACATTCTCAAATTAACTTTTAGGTCTATATTTCCATCATATTTTTCAAATTTTAATTTTTTAAACTCAGGAGATTAGATATTAGGCACTAGACAAAATTCTCGAGGCTTCTAAGCTTTAAAACTTGTTAAATCTTCCATCATCCTCATCTCACATTTTTGTTCTAAATTAGCAAATTTGACTTTTATAATTCCTTTTTATTTTATAAATCCCTCAACACTTTGAGGGAAATTAGTAGTCATCAAATCATAGAAAGATGGTTTAGGTACATTCATTAGCTCTAGAGTTACTATTTTATTGTTAAGTTCATTAACAATGAGTATATTAGGCAAGATGGTTCGTTATAGATATAGAGAGTGTAAATACTAGTGGCACAAAATTTAAAAATGATGGTAGATCATGATATACAAATATTGGTGGAAATTGATGTACAAATACTAGTGGAAATGGATGTGCAGTGTTTGATGGAAATGTGAACCTAATATATGGATCAAACCAGAATGAATTAATAGGTGTAACAGTTTTAGTTCATGGCCAAGGATTTTCTAATTATGTTTCCTATTTAATAGGAGCTTTTCCTCTATCTTATTTAGTTATGCTAAGTTATTCAACTAACTTAGCCAACTGCTCCCTCAATTGATCTGATTTAGTTTGCTCAGGTTGTGAAGACTCTAACATTTTCACCTTTTATCCTATTAAGTAAGAGTTCCATTTATTAGTTACTTTTAATTTTGACCTTAGCACTATGATGAACGAGAAGAAAAATTTCCATGTAAAAGAAATGGACATAATGAACACATATTGTAATTTTTCTGTATATGAGAACAAATGATAAAAACTAAAAAGGAACATGTTTTAAGATACTAGAGAATTTAGACTACTAATTTTTCGATTTTTCAAATTGCCTCATTTTTCATTTACATAATACTAGTACTTAATCACCATATTCTTTTGTCTCAATAAAATCTAAGTATTCATAATATGAAGATAATAAAAATAAAGATACAATATTTTATTATTTTTTATTTTGAGTACAAATGGTTTTCATGTAAACTTATATATTTCATTACTGTATTATCCTAGTATGCTAATTAGGAATATATTGATCTCTCTTTAACTTTTGCTCGACATATCTCTAGTTATATTGAACAACCCTCCTGAAATAATCTTAAGTTCTTACATCTTAAGTTTCTACATCTTAAAAATTAAATAAAATACCTTGAATGGTATCTTTAAATTGACTTTGAGAAGTGACATGGTATTTAAGTCAAAGCTTAAACTTGACTTTAAGAAGTTAGACATACTAGTTTGAATTATGCTTTGACTATACCATCTAAATGAATTGTCCTTTAACTACATTAATCGAAATGATTTAACTTTATCTAGTTTAAGATAAATAGGTTAATAATTTGAATTGATTCGGCTTTCCATTGTATGCACTTACCATCCTTTATTAAGTCTAATTTCTTGTATAAACTTTCTTCCTCTTCCACTATCCCTTAATGGGATAAAATATAGTTTCATAATAATTAACATCCAATACTCTATAAAAATGATAATCATGCAATAAAATTTTATTTGAGTTCCAATTTGGGCTTAAGACTTCAAATTAGGTCTTTCAAGACTAGAGTCCATTACTATGATCTTATGAAAATTGAAACTAGTTTGGATTCTTAAAACTGGGGACTTAAGCGTGCGCGCGTGTGCACACACACACACACACACATATATATAAACAAATATATCAGTATTCCTAATTTATTTAAAGGTTGTTTATTTAAATAACATTTAAATTAAAAATAAAACTTGTATTTGTGACAACTTTAACCATTTTAAACATATGCCAAGCCTTTAACATGTCAAAATGGGTATTTTTGACACCAAAATTATGAAAATTCAACTTAAATCATAGTATTCGGTAGCATTCAAAAAGAATCTTAACATTATAAAAATAATTTTATTTAAGCTCCAATTTGACAGAAAACCTAAACTTTTGTATGAGTTCCATCCAAAAAGTACACCGTTATAATTTTTTAATATTGTAAAAGGTCCTACATTATCAGTTGAGTATCCCAGTTGGGAATATAGACCCTAGCGGGACCCTTTTTTCCTTTTGGGTAGGGATGATAATGGGTTAAAGAAAGCTTGATCTGATTTTTTGACCTAAGCTTGACTCAAGCTTGATCAAGATTAGGCAGAAAAATAATATCATTTTAGATTGAATTGGTTCAGACTAGTTTTATCAAGCCCTCCTAGTCCTGCCCAAAGTTTGGTAAACTCAAATTTTTCGTGTTAACTTTAATTTGAGTTTATATAGGCTTGGAGAAAATACTAACCCTATTTTTGGGATCGATTTATTATTAAATCCATTAAAAAACTTAGTAGTCTAATAATCTTTGCCTCTTCTTCTTCATTATCCCTTAATTTTCCTTTTTGCATGTCTACATCATCTCTATCGCAACTTCGACGATCTTTATCATACGCCTACATTCTCTACCATCTCTATCACATAATTTATCAACTCACTTTTAGGTAAATTAACTCATAGGCATTTATTTTGAAGTATGTGTGATGAGTTTTTGTTAATCAAACATCATTGTCCAATTTATAGAATACATTATGACCCTTCTTGATATATGTGTTGTGGAGGGTTCTTTACAAGTAAATGTTGTTTCCATTAGTATGTTTATGTGGTCCCAACTTCCATAGTATCATCCATACGTATGGTCCCAAATTTGGAACTTTGGTAGTTTTATAGCAATTTTGTCTATTTATAATCTTATTAGCCCTCTACTAAGATAATCAAAATGAATAGGCTTTAAACTAATGGTGAAATAATTATCCCGATACTAGCAACTCTAGTTTCGTTTCTTCCAAACTTTACTAAAGCATCAATCCTACTTGGAACCATCACATTAGACATTTTTAACTGTGTCTTAACAAGATTGAAAATATAGCGAGACCACATTTTTTAACTATACAAATGTTTATAGATTTTGGTTCCTAACAAATTACGTATTTACAAATTAAGTTATACCTAGAGAACTAGTTGTGTCAATGACTATAGCCGTCACTCATATTAGATCATTAACTAATCAAGAATATATATCTAGTCAATAAAATATAAATACGAGTTTAATTTATGCTTGCTTATATATATATATATATTTATATTTATATTTTTATATATGTATGTATGTATGTATATTCCATTAAAAGATAACTAATGTTACATTCATAGATTCGTTTATAGGTTAGTAGCTCTACATGTACAAACAAAAGGATATATAGACATATTGTTATGAGACCTTTCATATTGTATTTTAATACAACATAATTTACAAGTTAAATACAATTACAAGCTATAAGTGGGACACTAAACCATAATAATAAAGGGGAGATAATAACTTCTCAAATCAGTAATAGCAAGTTGATAAAAGGGACATTTGAATGACATTATTATGTTATGTAATGTGATTTGAGTATATTTTATATTGGTTATTTTGTGAACAAAGTGAAGGATTAGTTGACATACAAGATTGTGATATGTTAACGTGTATTAAAGAATCAAGCATTTGTGTCAAGTTTTAATTTTATGACTCCATATCAAAAATATCTTCTTTCAATTTTTAATTAGATTTCAAAAATGTTTCTAAATAAATATAAACTTACATTAGATGATGTCAAATATCTACCAAATTGGCCAAATGATGTTAATAAAAAAATATCTCCCTACAACTCATGCATGCAAACTTAAGTCTGATCAATATAGGAAGTGCACCAAAATCTTTATTTCATTATCAAGGAAACAACATCTAACATAAACTCACCAGTACTCATAAGATGCTAAATTACAAGTTAAAAGATGCTAGCCTTTCTCAGAACCAAAGCACTTAATTTAATATTGACTTCTCCACCATATAGTGTTTCATATTATTATTAATCATGTTCATAAAAAATACTATCTCCTTCTTAAAACCCTGATCAAAATTAATAACATATGAAGATTATAGCTAAAAGTGCATTAGTATAGTAGTACTTGCTTTGAAGAATATATATGTTCATATACTCTCTATAAGTTACGAAAGAATTTTTTTTGAAAGAATGTGGAACGAAAAATTTGATAATCCTTTATATATTAAATTAATAAGGTATAAACCATAGGAATAGTGTTCCATTATTAAAATCCACCAGATTGAAGAAGCATTTCGCTGGGTCAAAGATGATATGGGGCCTTGTTAAAAAGTGATCCATAATGTGAAATGACAAATGAAAACTTTTCTTGAAGAGTATCAATATGAGAAATATAAAAGGAAAAGATTGAATTACGAAATTGGTAGTAGAAGTTCGTTTGTTGGTGGTGAGGATGATAGTGGAGATGTTGAAGGTGATAGTACTCCCACCTAACAAGAAGGGATGTTACACCTGATGTTAGGAAAAAAAAAGAAGACAAGTGTCTAATTTTTTACACCACAAACAACTCATAGAGCTCAGCCTTTAAACCATAGAGCCTTACACTGTAGATAAGCAAATCATAATGTGAATATGGCAATGGTTAGATGGTGGTATGATTCAGGTGTAACATTTAATGTTACCAAGTCTTATTATTATTAGCCTATAATAGATGTTATTGCTTTTTACGGTCTAGGATACAAAGCTCTTTCAATTGATAACTACAAAGGTAAACTTTTAAGTAGATTTGTTTATGAAAAACAGTTATTTCGATGAAAGAAGAATGACTTGGGCTAATTTTAAGTATTCAATCATGTGTGATGTTTGGACAAATAGAAGACAAGAACCTATTATTAATTTTTAGGTTTATTCTATAAAAGGTACAATGTTTTTTAAGTTTATTGATGCATCTAGCCTTTTTAGGAATGCCGATACTATATTTGAGATTTTTGATTAATTGTGAATGAAGCTGGGCCAAAAAAAATTATTTAGTTCATTGCTGAAAATGATTCCACTTATAAAGCAGTCGGAAAAAGATTGCAAAGTAGTTATAATTATTTTATACTCCTTGTGTTACACATTGTATTGACCTAATGTTGAAAAATATATGAGATGCTAGACATTTTCATATTATTAATTAGATTATACAGAAAGCAACAGTAGGTTATTTTTATGATATCATGGAGAGGGCGAAGGAAGCAATTAAGGTCAATTTGAAAAATAGGCATTCTTTGTATAACCTTATCTTACAATTATTAATGAGAGATGTAAAAAACAACTTTACTCTCTTTTGTTTACAGATGGGGAAACTTTGAATTCTAGTGTTTATTTTAGATCAAGTTTATAAAGAAAACTGAAGTTAAAAGGGGAATGCTATTAACTATTACAACAATTGTTGTCTATGAGATGATGCATGATTTCCTAAGCTCACAAATAGAGATTTATAAGGATACTTCTGGTGATTTTGGGATGGCAATTGCTATTTGTCAAAGAGACAAACTTAATCTAGATATGTTTTGTTACTCGTTGAAAATTAATCATCACTTTATTTTGTTTATAATGCTACTTTTATTGTCTTACAGCTGCTTGATGGGATCAATTTGAAAGTGGTATTCTAGAAATATAAAGGTTTGCAATTCGAATTATGAGTCAATGTGTAAGTACGATATGGTGTGAAAGGAATTGGAAAACATTTAAGAAAATGGATAGATTAGAGCACAAAAGATTGAACGATTTATCCTTTATAGGTATGTTAGTATCATATTGAACGATTTAGCCTTTATAGGTATGTTAGTATCATTATTAAGTTGGATACAATTTCTTGTAATTTCTAAATAATTTAATTTTATTTATGTATTAGGACTCTTAATAGAACAAGTAGTTTCATATATTCAATTTGTCTTGATCATATTGATCTTTTGACAGATTAGGTTTTTGAAGAATTGAGTTTGATAGATGAGAGTAGCTTAGAAGATAATCTTGGATAGGAAAGTATTGACATATCATTTGGTACAATGAATTTGAATAGTGGTAATGATGGAGCTCCTCTCAATGATGATGATTTTGTATCACACAAGAATTAAAGTGTGATTTGAGCAAATATTTGATTTAATGAAATTTCAGGTTTTCATTTCTCCTTTTCTTTTAATTTCACTTATATTTGATGTATATGTTAAATCCTATATATGCAATATAAATATATCTGTAAATGTTTTTATTTCAAGGTTCACTTCTAATTAGTTCTTTCCTTAGTATGAACTTCTATTGTAAATTGTAATACTTAAAGAATTACAAATATTTATTATTCTTTTTATTTGATTTTTTAATGTAATATTATTTATTATATGATGAAATTGTAACATTTTAAGTATTTTGTATTATTCTTAATTTCATATTTGTACAATCTTTTTCATATTACTTGTAGTTATTATTTATATGTCAAATATTTGAAAGGTAATATTAATAGAAATAATAGATTATTATTATATCAAAAATTTGTACTATGATTTGTGGAGACATTGTTAATCTAAAATTATAAACTATATAATACAATATATTGAGAGATTATTTTGTAATTTTAAAAAAATTAAGAATTATTTTATAAATTTAAAAAACTACTCAAAATAATACCTGGTGTTGACCTGTATCAATATACTACCATATATAACTTATCGAGATTTAAATAAAATAAATTTTATAAAGTTAGAACGTAAGACAAATTTTTATACAAATATTTGAGTTGAAAATACTTCTTGTTAGGGACAGATCTTCTGTTCCCAACTAATATGACCCTCTGTTCTCAAAATCACATCTATTTAATTTTTATGAGTCCTATTTATTAAATAAATGAATTTTCGTGAAATATAGTATGCAGAAAATAATAGAAGAGGTGATCTGGTCCATCTTGTTGTGATTAAATTTTGACTTGTAGAACGCTTGCATGCGGAAAGGAGAAAGAAAAGTTTTTCCTTTTTTTGAAAAATAAAGGAGTAAAAAGAGAATTGCATCTTTGATTATAATATTTATATATTACGTGTGATGGAATAAAATAAAATAGATAAGATTTAACAAAATAAAATAAAGTGGAAGAATATGTCACGCGAAAACAAGGACAGAGAGAGAGACGGCCTTGAGCAAATGCAACTTAGCGTGAAAAGTTCGTGCTGTTTTTCCAACTGGAAATCCCTTGAAGAACCTCAGGGGATTCAATTAGGTTTTAGGTGTGATTAATTTCTTCATCTCTCCATCTTGAGGTATTAAAAAATTGATCGTACATAATAAACTCCAGAAATATATCAACCCAAATGCCCAATTCATTGTTGTTTCGGTTTCATATATCTTTCTAGAAACTTGATTTCCAGTTTTGCTTATCTCTTTTTATGTCTAAACTTCAACGTTACTTCAACTGCGATATTAGTGAAGCTTTTCTATTATATTCTTTTCTGGGGAGGGGGGATTACAACGCAATTGTGTTTTTTGATTCCCTTTCTTTTGATATGGCAGATAGTTCATTGCACTTGGTTGCTTGGTGATTAGGATGCCTTTCTTCAGTGAATCGAATTGAAATCTCTTCATGGTAACACATAGCACCTCTGCTATGGTTATATGCATATCTTTCTTGGAGTTGTGATTCTATTTACTTATACCAATTGTTGAATTTCTGTGGATGGTAGTGTCAACTAAAATTGAGTTAATAATGTAAAACAATTTCTTCTGTTTTGTGATGGGCTATCGAGGACAGATTTGTACTTAAGTGTTACATTTTGTGATAGGTATGGGATGTATGCTTTTTTGTATCCTAAAGTAATGACAATGTATTGTATGAAGGATCCGTGCAGGGAACTAATTCCTCATTATGAGCACATTCAACAGAATGATTTTGCATATCGCCGGTATGACTATCTTCACTCTTGTTTGAACATTCTTCTTTCTAATAACTGCCTCTTTCAATTCCTCTTAGTCAATGAAAAGGTCAAGGTTAGGGGCGATGATGATAGTCAGTATTTAAAAGCCCATACTTGTCCTATAAGGTTATGGCATGTGAACTATCCTTATGTCACTTGATTTAACTTACAGCTCTTTGTTGCACTTGTTGATTTCAATGAATTCAATCGGCTCGATGTTTATTTATATGGTCAATTTGATCATTGAATTTGATTTTTTTTTATATCTTTACGCTTACTCTAGACACAAGAAACAGAAAGAAGAGGAAATTGCCATCTGCGAATGCAGATTCAATGAAAATGCCCCTTTTAGTACATGTGAGGAAAGGTGCTTGAATGTTTTAACAAGCACAGAGTGTACCCCTGGTTACTGCCCTTGTGGCAACTATTGCAAGAATCAGGTCAGTGATTAATCTTATAGCTGTATGTTTTAGTTTCCATCTATTGCATTCTATAGCCACTGCCTAAGATACTTTTTGTTTCTGGCCATGGTTTTATTGCGGTCCTATTTTTTTGTGAGTACTAAAGTTGCATACTGGGAATTCTAATTTGATAGTCTATACTGATGGCACAAATATCAGATAGAGGGCTTATGATCTTGTTCAATTATGTGGAAAACAATATGTTAGCATTTATTTAATTTTAGTACCCTTCTGTTAACAGAGATTTCAGAAATGCCAGTATGCTAAGACAAAATTGTTTCAAACGGAAGGTCGTGGGTGGGGTCTTCTTGCTGATGAGGATATCAAGGTAACAATAACTGCATTTGCATGAATTTGTGTGGGATGTTCATTGTGTTTGTTGGGTTGCTATTATGCAACGATGTTTGGTTATTGGGGCTGTTCATGCCATCAAGGTTTTTCCACTCTGCATCCTGTCTTGATTAAAAGGATACCATATGGTAGGGAGAAGTATATCCTATCACATGGCACCATCCAGTGAGAAGCGTAGATAAATGATATCATTGACTGTTTTTTTCTGTCTTCATATTCCAGGCTGGACAATTCATCATTGAGTACTGTGGAGAAGTAATATCATGGAAAGAAGCAAGGCGAAGATCTCAGAATTATGAAAATCAGGGTAGGACAGTAGTTTGTCAGGCATAATGTTTATATTTATCTAAAGGAAAGATGTTTTATATTTCTCCAATGTTGTATACAGGGCTGAAAGATGCATATATAATTTCTCTCAACTCTTCTGAGTCAATTGATGCCACAAAAAAGGGAAGCCTTGCTAGATTTATTAACCATTCTTGGTAAGCCATTTATGTTAGAGCATGAAGCTTTGGGAAAGAAAGTGCTTCCTTTTGTTAAATTGTTTTTAGTTCTTTTTACATATTGGTCTCTTGACTTTAATTGACTTATGCTCACAAACAATAAATGTAGCCAACCTAACTGTGAGACAAGAAAGTGGAATGTTTTGGGAGAGATACGCGTTGGAATATTTGCAAAGCAAGATATATCCAATGGAACTGAACTTGCATATGATTATAATTTTGAATGGTATGGTGGAGCGAAGGTTCGTTGTCTTTGTGGTGCTGCTACGTGTTCTGGGTTTCTCGGGGCAAAATCTCGTGGTTTCCAGGTAAATCTTTAAGATGCAAGGAATTCAATTTGAAGAAAATGGGCCATTAATTATGTAATATGCAATCCATTAAAAGGTTAACTAATAGAATTGGAAAGCTTGATTATGGGTTTTCATGTCAGTGGAGTATGAGTTGGCTTTGTTATTAACTTCTTTCCATAGGAACACGAAGTTTTGAATATCGTTCTAGCAGTTTTTGGCTTTGTTATTAACTGGTTTTCATAGCAACCGAAGTTTTGAATATCATTCCAGGAGTTTTTGCTTGTAGCTTCCAGTTTCATACTTGTGCATTTTGTTTTCAGATATCTCCATTTTCTCATTAAAATAAATCTTAATGCATGTCTCAATATTTTTTCACTCCGTTGTTGCAGGAAGACACATACCTATGGGAAGACGATGATGAGAGGTAATGTTTGATTGTACATGATGCTTTTCTATTATGGTTTTCTGCATTTATTGTCTTTATTAATTTGTATTCTCTATACAGTTGCAAGTTTAGTTATTGTTCACTGCAATATTTACATATTTTTGATGAATAATAGATTGGCTTTGCTAGCTATTCAAGTTTATGGTGGAGTAAATCTTAGCCAACGCCATGATTGTTGGTTTAACTGTTAACCTAATTGTTTGGAGCGGGGGAGCCTAGTGGAGGATCCCCGTGAGAGACATTCTATTTGGCTTAAATTGCTTGGATCCTTATCTTTCATAATTGTAAATAAAGTTCATATGCTGACTTGAGATAAGAGATTCTTTCCTCATCCTTGTGTTCTCTAGTTCCACTAAACCAGTCATTTTCATCAATTTTGTGCAAATTCTTTGTTTGCTGGTGTGCACGCGAGTTTCTTTGCCATAAAATACTATGAAAAAGAAAATTCCTATATTCAGATGAAGAATATACCAACTTGATCAAAACTGGATAAACTATAAAAGTTGATCATATTGGGATGTCAAATCATGCAGGTTTTGCATTTTCTGTGATGTTTGCAATTGAAGTAATGTAGTGTGATGTGATTCATCTTTCATATTTCATTGTCTATCAACTATGTTTCATTTTCTTTTTACTTTGATTTTGATTCTTTTTCTGGGTGTAGGTATACTGTTGAAAAGGTTCCATTATATGATTCTGCAGAAGATGAGCCTTCCTCAAAGCTCCCAAAAACTGGGAACTCTCCTTCTGAGACTCGAATGAGTAGAAATTATGAATGTTCCACGATAATGGATTGGAGTATGGAAGCTGAGCACAACTCAGCTGCTCTTGTTGTTAGTCCGCTTGATTCAATTCCAAATGAAGATGTCTTAATTAATCCAGTAAAAACTGAATCCTGTGATGAGATGAGATTGTATTGCCATGATACTCAACAGGACTTTGCACAAAAGAGTGCAATCCAGAGTAACAGTGCCGGAAAAAAAAAGATTGGACCTGGGCGCAAGAAAAAGAAACATTTGAAGCATCACTCTAATGGAAAATCGAAAGATGTGACTGAAAAACAAGTTGATGCAAGATATGTTGCCAAACTTTTAGCATTAAAAGAAGCACAAGAGGAAGTGCTGACAAATGAGGTATGAGCTGTCTTCGTGTCTTTTGTGTATATTCACAGCGTGGTGAAGTGACAGTAGTGAATTGCCACAAAAGATCAAATTAAAAGCTCCATGTCTTTCGTGTTATAAAACTTCAGG
The DNA here is from genome assembly GCA_025629805.1 of Erythroxylum baracoense. Classification (NCBI taxonomy): domain Eukaryota; kingdom Viridiplantae; phylum Streptophyta; class Magnoliopsida; order Malpighiales; family Erythroxylaceae; genus Erythroxylum; species Erythroxylum baracoense. Next base: position 22,045,889 of record JAOTAY010000003.1, on the reverse strand, counting down.
AGGGTAGTTACACTTCCATTGTCATTAGGGGATTGGCATTATGTCCAACGCGTGAAGAAAATAACTTCATTTTATATCATTTCTCCGCATCAATCTTATGGCTATTGGTTCTCTTGCACTTGCCCTCGCTCTCTTTGATGGACTTAAATCATTTTGCAGGAACTGAAGAATGATGCGGCCTCGCAGCTTGCATCATTATATGATGAAATAAGACCAGCAATAGAAGAGCATGAAAGAGATAGCCAGGACAGTGTGGCTACAAGTGTAGCTGAAAAATGGATAGAAGCATGCTGCCGGAAACTAAAAGCAGAATTTGACCTTTACTTCTCGGTCATAAAAAATATTGCTTGCACTCCAAAAGACACAACCGACCAAGTACAACTTTCTGAGGTACAACACATTGGTGGTGAAGTTAAACTTTTGGAGTTTGGAGAAACCTGAGTCATTGTCAAGCAAAACTAGCATGCATTAGTCAATTGAATAGATTAGAGTTCTTTGAATTCTTTTTAGGTTCCGTTGTTTGTTAAGCTCTGGTTTATAGAATCTGACATCCCGTAGCTTAACATTATATACTTGCTATATTCATGATTTTCTTGTGATTTTTATACACAGAAGAACTTGTTAATCCTGTTAATTTATTATTTGAGCTGTGCCAACCTGATTAAACATTGTGTTGCATTCATAATAATTCACGTGTAGTTACTGTCAATCTTAGTCGTAACAGGCTGCAATTTAAAAAGCCTGTTAATATGGGGAAGTAGTTCAGCAGTTGGTCGTGTATATTCTTATGAACAAATTACAAGGAAAGAAAATGGTAAAGAGAAAGAAGTGCGTTATAGTTTGTTAATGGAATTCTTCCTCTGGTTACAGCTCACAAGAAAATATTCTTTTTTATTTAGCTTTTCGCCAAAAGAGAAGTAGAAAGACAAACCAAGGCTAAAATGTACGTCTGATAAGCATATAGTGAAGAAACCATTCGTATGCTTTTCAATGCATAAGAACCAAATATAAGAAAAAAGAATATTCACGGCCTAAAACAAATATAAGCAAATAAGAACAGGAGGGGAAAAAGGAAAGAAGAAAGTGCTCGACCAAGATTCTCTTTTATGTGAACACTATAATTTCATCGTCTGACTTCTTTGCCTAAACATTAACATGGAGTTGTGATTACAAACATACAAGCACATAAAGTTGTGCGTTTGACAACAAAACAGAAGCCGAAGAATTATTTCTAAACATTAGTCGCGTCCAAAGGAACTTCTCTTTGTAAAAGCTTGTTAGAATCAGAAACGCCGTTCAAATTGGACGTCAAATTTGGTCTTCTTGTCTTTGTTCTCTTCCCTTGCTATTGGTTCTTGTACTCATGGGTGGAGAGGAACACAAAAGTTCTGTCTCTGACCTGTTTGCTTGATATCCTCACCTATTTTTGTCCCGACTTTGAATAACAGGGACATAAAATTTTTGCTTCTTCCAAAACCAAAGGACAAAATTTCTTGTCCCCGTCTCCAAAACAAAACACATAATCAACTTCCAGAAATACCCTCCTCTCACATAAGCAATTTTTTATTCTTAATTATATTATTAAACTCATAATCATCATCATCATCATCATCATCATTATTATTATTATTATTATTATTATAAATTTTGAATTATATATTTCTAATCATATTATACTGCAGGGGCATTTTAGTCATTGACAATGTTTTTATATTCTGTCCACTGCAACCAAATATATTTCTATCTTTGAGACGGAGACAGTTTTATCTGTTTTGTCCATCACAATCAAACATCTCACTGTCTCTAATTTTTGTTCTGTTCTGTCTCCATACCTGTTCATTGTTTCTGTCCTCGTCGTCTTCTTTTTATTTGGTACTTTTGATTCTTTTTTCTTGGTCTAACGTAAAATGCTTAATCTTCTAGTACACACGGTTAAAGGCTTTCCTTTACTTTTCTTTGCCAAACTGAAAAAAGAAAAAGATGTAAAGCTATGGTAATGCAATACTTGATTAAGAAAAACTTACTTTTAAGACGAAGCTTGAAAAAAATAGTTGCCTCTTCAGAGTATTGAAACATAGACGTACATATGAATGAATTTACTTGGGATATTTCATAGGTTTATAATCTTATTAAATACAAAATGTATCCCAACTTTTATGAGTTTTTAAGGAAATAAATTGCAAAAGTTAGCTCATATGTCACCTTACCTGGAAAATTAACTAACGATATATGCTCCAAAGTCCAACTTTGAAATCGTAGACTTAATTTTGTATAAGGATTGGGGTAATGTTCTGTGAGTATTAGGAGCTTGGTTCTCCAGTCTCCACCTACCAAACCATGTGTTGACTGCAGGGCCACTTGCGGGTGGGGTCTATAGTATACTATAGTCTATACTATACCCCAAAACTTAAAATTCAATACCACAATGCAAAAGCAAAACCTCGAATCCAATTCCACTTGCGTTTTTCGCCTTCCGCGGCGCTTTTAGCTCCATCTGCCTCCTGCCAAAATTCCATTTCTATGACTGACTGGCCTGCTTAGCTTACCTTTTGATTTCCACAAATTCCAACGTTCTACGCAGTGGTTCCAGCTTATCAGAGACCTCTTCAGTTAACTATTTTATTAATTAGTCCAAGTCAAACTCTTCTCTAGCCCCTCAGAGTACGAAATTTATTTTAAACTTTTTTATTACAAATTATAGCATCACCTCTGATTTTTGGTTGTGATTTTTTGTCTTTAGATTTATATTAATCATTAATACTACTAGAAATCAATATTCCTTTATAGTTTTAATACATTAACAATCATCATAAAATTTCTTATATAAATTTTAAAATAATGTTGTATTATTTAACTTCAGTCACATTAATTCTAGAAAATTCTATCATCTTTTATACAACAAATAACAATTCAAATTCAAATATATACCATAGTAATTCTTATCGTGTGACAATGCTTCAATATTAGTTTAAAAAATGAGAGTAATAACAAAATATAAGTGGTTGTGAAAACATTTGAAAACTTATTTTTAGTTTTTTTTAATTTTCAAAATTAATGTCTAACAAAACATATTGGTATATAATTTATGTTAAACTAAGGGAGGTTCAAGCAATATTTGGATAATAAAATTAAGTATTACTAATGTGTTTATTATTCTGATGAGAAGGAATATGAGAATAAGACATAGTCATGAACTCAAAAAGATGGTTCATGGAGTTGATAAAAGAAAAGATGAAGTTTATAACTTGCAAAGTGAAGACCAAGTCAATAACAAAAAAAGAACAAGGAATATCAAGGTCATTCTTTAGTTTGTAATGTTAAGTTTAATCTCATTTAGTTACTTTAATGTTCTACGAGACTCACCATATATAAACATTTCGTATCATTTTATCACATGAGTCTTTTCTTTTATTAAGAGACATTGAAGCTTTTGGTTTTAATATAAGGGTCTCTTGATCTTTCAAATGCTTTTTAGAGAATATTTTATGAAGTGTTTAAATCATAAATGCATTAAACAAATTGAGTTTTACCTTTTAAAGTTATTAAAATCATATTTTTAAGGAATTGATTGACCTATATATGTTAATGGTTGGCCAATCTAGGTTAACATTGTCAAATTTGATGTTTCAAAAATTTACAGTAATATTGATTGATATATTTATCAACATATGTGCCATATTGGTCGAGTCGACCAATATGCATTAAAAGCACATATTCACTAGCTTTGATTGACCACTTAGGCAATATGCTAAATTGGTCAACTAGTACTATGTAACTAGGCAATGTAACGGATAGTTTTTGGCTCCAATGGCTAGTGGGGTCCCAAAATCCTATAAATCCATTTTTCTAATTGGTTTTAGCATCAAGAAGTATTTGATTATTTTTTACACACATTCTTAAGTTTTTTCAATCATTTAAGCATCATTGAATATTTGTAAGAGTGAGTCTCTTTGTAGTCTTGAAATAACATGAGGTATTTTGAGTTAAAAGATTTGGTTGGGGTTATATTATTGTACTTGGGAGTGTTCTAAGTGGCATTGAAGTGGCTTATCACCATGAAGGAAGATTGTAAAAGGATTCCTCTTTGTCGAGAAAACATTGTAAAAAGTTGTTCTTTGCCTTAAAATAAAAATTATAATGGAATTTTAAGAAGAGTCTCGAGAGTGGATGTAAGCAAGGATTATTTGTTGAACCACTATAAATTTATATGCATTCTCTCTTCTATATCCTCTTTAAATTATTATTAAATTGTTTGATTGATTTATGCTAAGTAATTTTTTATTCTTATATATATTGATTATTGTTAAATTGAGTTTTTTTGGTTAGTAAATTTCATTAAATTTTATAAACACTCAATTCATTTCCCTCTTGGATGCTATTAGGGACTAATAAGCAATATTAGAGCAAGTCTATTAGGCTTACATTTCAATGAAATTATATAATAAAGATCATAATAACATACTTAGGAGGATCATCAACATCATCATTCAAACAAAAGGGACAGAATATTAGTAGATCTCCCTTTTTTGATGGAAATGACTATTTATATCGGAAAACTAGGATGGGATTTTTCTTAATAGTCGAAAGTGTTGACTTATGAGAAATAGTTTCAAATGGTCCCTTTATACTTACAAAAAGAGTAGATAACAAAAAGGTCCCTAAATTACAGAAAGAATCGGGACCTCAAGATAAGAGATTAATTTTCTTGAACAGTAGGGTTGCAAATATCTTATTTTATGCATTGGGAAGACACAAATTTAATGGTGCTTTTATGTGGGAAATGATTGATAAATTTAGTAAGCTTTGGAAATTAGATATAAGGGAACAAATCAATGGGAGCTTTAAACGAAGTATGATGAAAGCATATCCAACATGTATACTAGATTTATTGTGTATACTAGATTTATTGATATTACTAATACTCTTAAAGGTATTGAAAATATTTATGGTAATGCTAAAATGGTAAGAAAATTGCTTGGGTCATTTCTAGAGATATAAGGTAGGAACTTTAAGAAGTTTTTGAAGAAAAATAATTTCTTCAAAATAAAGGAATTCATATAAGGTAAAGGTGAATTAAGATCTAAATCCTCTAATATTATTTGTTTTTAATGTAGAAAACTTGAAACATATGAAGTCATAATGTGCCTTACTTAAAAATAGTGATAAGTGTGAAAGAAACTATAAAGAGAAGAATGGAAAAAATAATAATAAAGTGCTAAAAGCTCAACTTGGGATGACACAAGTGAATTTGAAAATGACCATTTGAAAGGAGAGATAGCTCACATGTGCCTAAAAACTATAAATGATAATAAGGTAATATCCAACTCTAACTTGTGTTATAGTGATGATGATTTAACATAAGATGAACTAGTTAAAAGTTTAGAAATCATGAGTCAGAAAAGGAAAACATTATCTTCTAAACTTGAGGAAGTTCAAAAACAATTAGATGCATTCATAAATTAGAATAAAAAATTGAAAAGTGAATTTCATAACATTAAAGCATCTAAAAATGTGATCATTGATGTCAATCATGCATTAGACATATTGAAGCATGAAAATGAGACATTAGAAAAGGAGATAATATTCTCAAGGATTCATTATATAAATTCATTAAAAGGAGTGAAAATTAGAAAACATGCTAAGCTCTTAAGACAATTTCAATAATATGTATAGAATAGGATACAACCATAAAAGTGAAGACAATTCTAAAATCATGTTTGTAAAGAGAAAATATTTGCACAGTGTAGAACTATTGCCTAGGGGTATGAGGGGGTTTGTATGTTACTATAAAAGTTGTGTTTATTCTTCCCTTGAGAGTATAAAACTCTATGCCTAGATTGTGAGCCATATATGGAAGCATAATGCTTACTTTTAGAATGAGTTCTAGTGGATATGACATATATATGGAAGCATAACTGCTGAATCAATTGAGGGAGATAAGAAGGAGGATATACTTCAAATGGATTGAAAATTTAAGAATAATCATCATTTGAAAATATCATAGGTAATGCTCAATAAAAGGTAGTTATTAGCTCATGCTTTAGAAATTTGTCACATCTTGCTGTTATGTTTCAATTTGATTGTAAATCTTTAGTATTAAATGTTTAGGATTGCACTATGAATAAGGAACTAATTTTTTGTGCGTATGTTATAAACCTAAACTTAGTGATTACATGTAAATAAGGATATTGAATTAAAATTTGTTGTTCCGCTAGATCGATTAAGTAATAATTTCAATAAACCAATGAATAAGGATATTAGGAGAGAATCAAGTGTGATTTTATGTGACTAAAGCCTCTTTTAATGTTTATGATAGTTCTTGATTAATATTCCCATGATTTATTAAGTATTTTTATGTTTTAATTTGAGTTCAATGGGTTGTTTCTCAAGTTATATGGCTAATTGGTCGACCAATATCTTAGTGCAATTAACTAGTATCCTTAAAATTAACCTCAATGAGTTTGCTAATTTTGTGTTCTCTATTTTAGGTGACCATTTAGATAAAATAGTCAATTAATGTCCTCTTATTGTCAACCAATGTCACTTCATCGAAGAATTTATTCCAGTGAGTTTGGTCTAAGTTTGGCTGCATATACTTATTGACGACCTATCTTTATTAGTTAACCAATATATTTAAATGGTTAACTAATATAGCTTTTTCCTTGAAATTTTTTTATTTTAGTGAGTATGTACCTTAGTTAGCTAATAAGTATGGTTGACCAAACACATTAGTCAATTAGTGAAACAGTGTGGTTAACCAATCTTCACAATTTAAACTCTCTTCCTTATCTTTTCTTATATTTTTCATCTTGATTCTCAATCTAAGCTCAAGTAGGTTGGTATTAACCCCACTATAGATTTATATGTTTTTTCCCTTTAAACTAGAACCATAAGAAGTCAAAAAAGAGGAGAGAAGAAAATGAAGGTTGTTTATATATACGAGGATATTTCAAGTTGGGCTTTGAACCCTTATGTCCAAAGCTTAAATCGAGTTTGAGACTTGCTAAATCTAGTTTGTTATGTTGGTTTTGTGTCAAGCTACCTCATACATCGGGTATTTTTTAATTCCTATTTATGATATTGTATTTTAGTATGGGAAAGCTTTGTACAAAGTGTTGTGTAACTTTTGAGAAGGTTTCTGTAATTAAATGACCTAGAAATGTGTTAAAGAGAATTGTAAACACTTTAAACTTAATAGGTTTGTATTGATCCTTTAAAAAAGACAAATTATATTGGTTTTCTCTTCATTAATGAAGAAGATTAATATTTGATTCGAAATTCTTGAGTGAATCTTATGGAGTTTTTGTAGGTCAAATAAGATCAAGCTTAAATTCTAGTGTTCATATGTTTCTTTATCACTTTAATTATCATATATTACTCTTTATTATTGTTATTGATTTCTTGGCATACCTCGATTTTATGTATATTTTTTCTATTTTATACTTTGATCTATCAGTTGGAAACTTCATACTACAAAAATATTGACTCGAAGAGACTATGATTACCTTACAGTTGCCTTTGTTGTTGTCCTTAGTTTAATATTGCCATACAACAAGTATCACTTATTCATTTGTAATATTAATTGCACATATTTTGCCATTTTTTAAGTATATAAATTATTTATTATTTTAATAATTGTCAATAGAAAATTTTAAAAGATAGAATCATCGAATGAACCCTATTATGAGTGACCTTGGGTTAATAATTGGAATTAGAGGAACTCTCCTTTTCTGTTTATACTAGGTATCAAATGACATGAGAAAAGATAATAACACTCATGGAGGAACAAATAATTAGTTGATTAACCATATAGAGGAATAAACAATTATTTAATTACTTGATTTTGATGGAAACAATTATTTGCATTTTACTAGGATGAGATTCTTCGTCATGGTGGAATGAATTGTGGGAGGTTATTAGCGAGGGAATCATTATCCCAAGCAAAACCGTTAACATAGATAATGTGACTACATCCTCCGTTAAGGTACAATATTTGTAGGATGAGAAAGATAGGAGATTAGTTGGAACAAAACATAAAGTTGTCTATATTTTATTTTATGCCTTAATTCAAAATAAATTCAATAAAGTATTAGGGAGTAAAAATGCTTAAGATATTTGTTATACAATTGAAATCACACATAAATACACAAATCAAGTGAAGAAAACAGAGTGAGTAGGCTTATTTATCAATATGAATTGTTATGTATATAACATGATAAATTAATATTTGACATATATACTCTTTTTATTGATATTAGTATATGTTGAAAGGACTTGGAAAGACTTACTCCAGTATTGAGATAATTAGGAAGATTTTTAGGTATTTGCTTAAAGTTTGGAAGCTTAAGTTAACCATAATAGGAAAAACAAAAGACTTAAAAAACCTAACACTGAAGGAGTTGTCTCTATTTATATATGAGATAAGTCTAAAAAAATAAAAAAGACGAAGGTCCAAGCAAGAGACAACAGTTTCTTTTAAAGTTTGAAAGGTAAATAATAAAGATATGAGGCCAGAACCTTAAGTGAAAGTGTAGCACCCCACTCCCGCATGACCCGAACCCGACATCGATGGGTGATGTCCGAACTCGTACCCCGCGAAGGTGGCGTGCTAAAGCACTCAATCACTCAGAAAATTGGTATAAATATATATTTTTTTAAACCACAAACATGATACGTAAAAAAAATCCATAACCAAATCGGGCCCAATTTATTTCATAACCATTTTGAATCAACACAATTGTTTGCAATAGCCATTTGGCCCCTTTCACATTTACAAATACACTTTAGTCATTTTGAAATACAAATTTATACAAAAAGTGCGGAGGCAACAATTCGATACAATTTAAGGACATGCAATGCAGACGCGAACTGATCCCGACCTCTATCTTTCACTTGTATGTTGTAGGTATACTCCCGTTGGCCTTACGGAGTATTCTTCTAATCCTGAAAAATAGTTGCAAATTTTGGGTGAGTTTTGCGAACTCAATGAGTGACCATCATCGATGG
>JAOTAY010000003.1:21995609-22028458 GCA_025629805.1 Erythroxylum baracoense | reverse complement strand
CATAGACATACAAGTAATGTTCCAAATGGATTTCTCATATCGGGTCTGTTCAGTGAACTTGTTCTCTAACAAGCACCTACACGTTTGTTTAAGTATCTCTATACTTTAGCCTATGAGATCGACTGCTTCCTTCATAAGAAAAAATATAATGTGTGCTAGTCTTTTTATGTTCTTTTAATATCCAGTCTTAATAGAATAATGACTAGGAACAATTTAAGGCTAATACATAAATGTAATATGAATCTTATAATTATAATCTCATAATAATTTAATTTGCAATGTACAATTATCCCATGAACTTTATCTTATACATATAAACATGTACAAGATAAAGAATGTCTTTAAATAATTGTCACTAAACTACAATTAAACCGATTGGTTGTAAAGAATAAACCAACATATGGCTATTATGATATCGTCAAATAGAGTATGGATTTTGGAACGATGAGGGCTAAGCTTTGGGAAGGAAGCTATTCGAGCTTAGAACTATTTAAGATGAGCTTCACAAAGAAAATGGTATAGAGACCATCAAATAACACTTCTAAATTATGACTGATGAGAATATGTTGGATATATGGATGCAACACTTTCATATAAAGGTCAGGCTTTACGAGGATTAATCAATAAACTACCATCATTTTCATATTCACATTTATATTGCTATTATCGATCATTTTCTCTACTTTCATGCTCACACTTTTAAGGAATTGACAAAGCGGCTCATTCATAACCTTAGATCTAAACCAGAGAGATTTGAGTGAGAGTACTTAGGGATGAGAAGACGCTTTGAAGAAAAGACAAGTTGAAACTTAAAGAAACATATGTTTCTAACACCTATGCTTATTTAGTGTTCAGAAGCATACAACAAGCAAATGAGACGTGCAATTGAAATTTCCAAAAACCAATTTCTGGAAGCAAGAACAATGAGATGCAATTCTGTCTTTTTAGAAACTCATAACAATAACCAGAACAATTTTGGGTTCAGAATACAAACTTTTCATATTCTAAGTCAATTCCAAAATTATGTGATCGGCAACAATCAAATAATTTTAACCAAATCATATAATAAATCTTTGTCTCTGATACCGCTATTGGGAAACCAGGTTGGAATCCAATTCTGGCCGCAGCGGAATAATTACGAAACTTTTTCGTAACTTTTGGTTTCTTAAAAATCAAGATCTCTTTAATTCTATAAAATGATCAACACAAATCATAATAAAGTAGAAACTTAATTCGTACCTTATTCCGAAGCTTGATCTTTATCTTGTATCTTTCGAACCGTTTCTGAAATCGATTCGTCTTAACCACCGTAGTTGCACAAATGTCCGGCCTCTAACGATATCTACAAAACAGGTTAAGAGAACTCTGTAACACTTACAGAAAGAGTTAAGCAAGAAGTGCTAGCTCTATAGAGCTTAAGTCTATTTATAACTTTGAACATTCTAGTAATTTAATTGAACTTTAATTAAAATTACAAATAATTCTAATTAAATACCAATTATGTCCAAAAAAGATCCAATATCTCATATTGATCCTTATTTATTAAATGTCTTATATTTAATAATAAAGTTTATCAAACTTTACAATTAAGTCCAACTTGATTAAATTAACTTTGCTCTCTTCAACTCGCTCTTTATGTGAAACCCATTACGTCCTCAAATACGTTGGCAATGATTATAAATTATAATTCTAATTCATAATTAGAATTAGATAAATTAAAATTTTTGTTTAATTTATTTTTAATTCTCCAATTAAATAATTTATAATAATATTATATCAAGGTTGGCATCTAACAATGCATTATGACCATCCAAATATTTAGGAATGTCAAAAAGGTTTTAACTAACCTTTCCGTGCATGATTTTCTGTATAATTCAATCCTTTTATCATATAATATTTCGATTAGATAGAGCATGGAATTAATGTCTACTCCTTTTAAGTTCAATCATATTAGTTCTTTGTCATTAGTTATCGATTCAATTAATGACATTTGTAAACTATGTACAAATCGTTATTCCACCTTAGCCAAGGATTTTCCAAATTAATACTAATCGAGAACAATGAAACATTCTCCTTAATTACTTTAGGGTGATGAATCCTATCTTGATCACATAACTACCTCCATATAGTTCATGCTACATTCAATGACTACCAATTGACCAACTCATGATTAAATAGATCATAAGTAGTATCAAAACATAGCAATCCCTATACAAGATAACTTTGGTGATCTCTAGTAAAAGGACCACTTATATAATCATCATAATGAGAATTCCATAGACATACAAGTAATGTTCCAAATGGATTTCTCGTATCGAATTTGTTTATTGAACTTATTCTCTAACAAGTACCCACACGTTTGTTTAAGCATCTTTATACTTTAGTCTCTGAGATCGACTGCTTCCTTCATAAGGAAAAACATAACATGTGCTAGTCTTTTTATGTTCTTTTAATGTCCAGTCTTAATAGAAAAATGACTAGGAATAATTTAGGGATAATACATAAATGCAATATAAATCTCATAATAATTTCATTTGTAATGTAAAATTATTCATAAACTTTATCTTATACGTATAAACATGCACGAGATAAAGAATGTTTTTAAATAATTGTCATTAGACTACAATTAAACTGATTGGCTATAGGACATAAACCAACATATGACTATTATGATATCGTCAAATAGAGTATGGATTTTGGCACGATGAGGGCTAAGCTTTGGGAAGGAAGCTATTCGAGCTTAGAACTATTTAAGATGAGCTTCACAGACAAAATGGCATAGAGACCATCAAATAACACTTCTAACTTATGGCTGATGAGAATATGTTGGATATATGGATGCAACACTCTCATACAAAGGTCAAGCTTTACGAGGATTAATCAATAAACTACCATCATTTTCATATTCACATTTATATTGCTATTACCGATCATTTTCTCTACTTTCATGCTTACGCTTTTAAGGAATTGACAAAGCAGCTCTTTCATAACCTTAGAACTAAACCAGAGAAATTTGAGTGAGAGCACTTAGGGATGAGAAGACGCTTTGAAGAAAAGACAAGTTGAAACTTAAAGAAATATATGTTTATAACACCTGTACAATATCATGAAAAATAGGAACAACGCTGAAATCATGTAAGAAGCAAAAAGAAGTAATTACCTTGTGGAATAAAGAGATATATAAGAAGTAGATATCCAGCCATTAAAATGAATGGTGATGACCAATTGAATAAATAAGACGAAATGAGCGAAGGCTTAAAAATAAATTGAATCAATATAGATAGAGAAAAATGAAAATAAAAACGAGAGAAAAGAAAAAATAATATAAGAATAAAAAAAGCAAAGTTCACATTACCCAAAAAAATGAAAACAAAAGATGAAATAGGTTGCCTCTTCTTTGCATTATTGGAGGTCAACAGGTTCTCTCCTTCTTTTAAAGGATAAAATAGATCACAATCTGTTTATAAAGATAAAGATCAAAGACTAAAACCTAGAGTACTAATAACCAGTTTTAAAAATATGTTTTCTTCTTTAATAACTAGTTGTCGAAACCAATGAAAAATAATAAATTTGTGTTTTGATAAAGTTGTTACAAATTTCTTATTTTTGACATAAAAAACCAAAGTAAATTATGAAAAAATATTTTTTCCCTTGTTTTCATTTTTGAAAAAATCACAACAGAGAATTACCATAGAAAAAAATTAGACACCCTTTTACGAAAATAAGAAATCAAAATAAATTGAAACAGATTTTTTTTTCCTTTTTTTGACAATTACCAAAAAAACAAAATATACATCCTCTTAAAATTTTCTTTCTTCTTTGTATGTGATATTTAAGATTTACAACGGGTGAACTCCATTTTTGCCTTGTTTTCATTTTTGTTTGGCGCGAGTCTTACCTTTAGACAACTATTTCACTATTGCTGTGTCCTATTCATTGAAATTGATGTTGAAAAACAAACGAGTTTCATTTTTTTCTAACATATTTGAGATGTGAGAATTTTCGATACGGTGAAAATAGGTTTGGTTGTTCAGAACTTGGTGTGCTTGCAATGGTGGTCTAATTCAAGAATAAATGTACTTTTGGGGTTTGGCTTTGAAATAAGTTGAATAGAAAGAAGAGATTACTCAAAGCCTTGGAGTAATTGGATATGATGATTGGAGATGGACTCTATCGGATAGAGCAAATATACCAATAAAAAAATTGAGATAAAAGAAACATAAAAGATTTATCGTAAAAAAACCATTAATAAATATAGGGAAAAATTATGGACAAAAATAGAAAACATTATATTATAGAAAACAAATATTATAATAGGGAGATCTTTCAATCTACACTAAGAATTATACACAAGATTATAAGAAAAAAATTTTAAGTTGTGTAAAACCTTAAACATATGTCTCCTTATATAGTCTTAATAGAAGCGTCTATGTTCTCTCTTTACTAATATGAGATTTAAGCCAACATATGAGAGATTTGATGATTTATAGATTAGCAATGGCCAAGAACACGGGTGATCACATCCCAAGCCCTGATTTTTTGGTAGAAGTTGGGATGATATTTTCAGTCCTGTTTCATTTGAAGGCTTTGGTTTTGGTTTTTCTTAATTTGTTTGATGCTTAAGCCAGGGGTAAAGACAAGGCAGGAGCTCTCTTGTGCATATGATTTTTATTGTTGTTGTTGATATTGTTCGCTTATGATGCATGTACTTGTGGGTGCCGAAGAAAATATTAAATACTACCAGTTTATGCATTGCATGAGATGGGAAGTTCTATTCAGGGCAACGCCATTTCGTAATTTTGATTCTTGCTTCCTTTCTAGGGACTTTTAAGTTGATCTAGAGCTCAGCAGCGATTTCAGAAACTGACCGTACCTGTTGAGGATTGAACTTGGGTTCTTCTGCTAAAGTCTTAGTTTATGAGACATTTTATCATGATGAAAAAGTATTTGAGATATTTTATGGCCCCGCAAGTAGATAATATAGAATCACCAGATCTAAACATATGTACACGAAGACCACACATGCACAAATCACTATTGCCTCTTTTTTGATGGAGAATATTCCAAGCACAAAGAAACAACGAGTGATGGCCTAGGTCTTCGGTAAAATTATTATTTAATCCCTTTGCTAACATGACCTGTCGGTTTGAGAAAGTATTTATTTAATTGTTAGTTGAAATGATTGTCTTTTACCTCGGTCTTTCTTTACAATTAACACGCCTTTAAACGTTTGCGGTGACTCTTTGTTCCAGGCGGTCTTTAATCACAATAAATGGATTTAAGAAATCATAATGTGGTTACACTACTTCTACCGGCACAAATAAAAATTAATCACAATACTATATAACAACTTGAAAGACATCGAGTGCTTATAAAGTTGGACTAGTCTAACATTTCAATTGAAATTGCTGCACGCGTGATTGATGACGCCAGACTCATCCATGTCTTGGTTTTTAAACATAACACCTACCATTTTAAACTATTAGTTTTTTTTATATTTCACTTGTTATAGCATTTATATCACACAATCATCTCACTATGATTTGTTATGGTCATTGTAACATTTCATAACACTAAATTAATGAATTTAATTGGTTGTGTAATTGAAATTTGGGAAGCAAATAGAAATACTTTAGTTCCGTAGAGTCTTATATTTGCTGGTAAAAATGGTAGGCTTGCTATTTATATTCTTAATTTCGATATTAAACTCTAGTTGGGCAAATGTTTTCACTAGTTGGGCAAATTTTCCTTGATGTTGTTGTTGTTGCATAGACTAGGTGCAATTAACGTTTCATGGAATTTTTCTTATCTTCTTTATCTCTAGATGAATGATTACCCCTTGGAACATAGATCGATTCCATTAAACACGATTAGTGCATCGTGAGGTTATGAACTTGGGATTACAGTATAGAAGCTTCAAGACACTTGATAAAAAGGCTAGTCGACGAAATTAAACTCATTCTTATCTTTTGACCTTTTATGGACTAAACCAATATTCCTTATAACTAAGATATTAATAACTCGTACTGATTTTATTGATATAATTATTCACTCGCACATATGAAACCGAGTATGCTTCTTGCAGGTATCTTTAATAAGTAAGGAAATCTAGTTACTGGGTAGTACGGAAGCACCATTTGATGTTTCAGCATTGATACAATCTAAGTGTGACAAAAGGACTTCAAATTAAAATTTATTAGGAAATTATTTTATCGAACGCTCCAAATTTTGATTTTACAAACAGGAACTGTTTATAGCACGCATTATACTTAAAAGGTTTAGTTACATTTATATTCGACCGTATGATGTAAATAACTTTTCAATTCGACGAGTCTCTTTGTTTTTTTCTTTTCTTTTCTAACCTTTTACATAAGGATGTTAATGGGTTAGACCAGGCTCAGCCAAAACCTTGAATCATAGGGGCCCATAGCTCGGCAGCCCGGGCGGGTCCAACCTGTTATATATTTTTTAAATAAAAATTTTAAAAAATGATGTCATTTTAAAAATAACCGATGGGCTAAGCAGCCCGTAACCCGATCAGCTCAGACCATGAGCTATGGCCGGTCAATCCGTCCTATAGTCCACCCATTACTTGGTGAATGCGAACCAAAAATAAGTCGAGCCACTTTTAACATGCCTACCTTATGTTTCCGACTAACTTGTACAGAAACTTCAAGATCTTGTTGCAGGATTCTAACCAGATGTTTGTCTAGATGTACTGCATATTTTGTATTCATCTCATCCCTAATTTTATTTAGAGAACGACAGATTTGTATAACTCAGTTATGAAAATTCAGAAAATATTTCTTAGTTTCAAGTACGAAATAACTTTGCTCAGAACAGGAATTGGTTAAAGTAAGCCTCTGACCGGAACTTGCAGACATTGTTATCCTTTCAGACCTCTACAAGAATAAAGGTGGACGGAAATATCCCTTTGTCATCTACTACAAGTGGCAAGTTGAATTGAATAGCTTATGGGTGTTATTATGCTGTGGGACAAGTTGAATAGTCTTTAGGTCACCAACTTTGTTCTCAAGCCCAAAATTTGACGTCCATGTCGGCAGCTTTATTTTCTATAACAAAGGAGCAAGAGGAAAAGTAGTAATATAATCGCATGGAAATTCTAAATGAATATATTTGCAAGTTGATTAATATATAGTAAGTACATACTCTCACCCAATCTCTCTCTTCAATTATCACTTTATTGTCCGATTGTAATAAACGCTGGAGTAGTTTATACATTAACGACATAATTGTAACATGTTGGTGAGGCCTGCTAAAGATTTAAGTTCCTCTTCTTTTTTCTTTCACTTAACGTTGTGTACGTCTTGTTTCGCTTTTTGCCAATTACAGTCGCCTTTTTTGGACATACTTTCTGCCTAGCTTCCATGTGCATTCAAAGGCTGAAAGTAGAGGAGAAAAGTAAAACAGATATATATATATATATATGTCGTGTTGAAACTTGGAAGCTTTCGCAGCCTAGCCCATAGAAAGCACAGCACACTCCCCAATACGAGGGTAGGTGGCAGACAGTGTCTGACTTTTGTTGCACCTCCATCATTTCTTTTCTTTTTGAATTTCATTTTTTTTAATTTTACGTTTCTTCAATAGAAATTAGTTTTTACAAGAAATAAATTATAATTGATAGGATATAGAAAACCTTGGGTGCAACTCAATCTACAAAAGAGATTATGTTATTAAAATTCGTGTGTTTAAATATAAAAATAAGAGTTTGCCACTGGTAAGTTCAGCATGAAAATTTTAATAAACTTTAATATATGTATTAGCATTATAATTCATACTTCATTCATTCTTAATTATATAATAACGAAATGATTATGAATAGCTTGAGAAAAATAATGAGCTTCTTCTGTATCTTCTACATAAAATAACTGCAACTTTACACATTATGTGAGACGTGACAGTTACGTGTGCCGCCCACGCGACCTTGACAAGTTGCAGCAATTGGGACCATAAGAATTAAGATGTATATCCATAGTGGAATGGGGAGAAAAGTTGCAAGTCAATCTTTGTTTACATCTTTTTATACAGTGATCATATATCCTTAAGTTGATTTACATCTTAAACAGTAGTTTTCGTTCTTTAATCTCATAAAATGACTTTGATCTTTGGTACATGATCATCAAGCGTAACATACTGAATTTTAATATAGTAATATCTTATCTAAACTCTTTACTAAGATTGATATAATAAAAATTAATCCAAGTTTTATGTATTTCCCTAACAATTTGATGGATCACGTGATATAAACAATACGATGCAGGACCTTTGCTTTGGTCTTTACATGGCTATAAATAGAGAACCCTCTGTTATACTGGAGCACAGAGAGGCAAAACCATGGCTAGTCTTAGGACTTTCACTTCTTGCCTTGTGATTTCATCTCTCTTATTGGCATGTTCTTGGTTTGTAGCCATAGAAGCACAAGGCTCTGCACCTATAGTAAAAGGGCTGTCCTGGACATTCTACAAGTCCAGCTGTCCCAAAGTTGAATCCATTATCAGAAAACAGCTCAAGAAAGTGTTCAAAAAAGACATTGGCCAAGCGGCTGGTTTGCTTCGACTCCATTTTCATGATTGCTTCGTTCAGGTACAAAATATGCTAATCCCTTCCATTTATACTAAGTATATATATAGATGTTGAGTTGAGCTCCATTTCTTACCATGTAAATGCGTTGTGGAAATTCAGGGTTGTGATGGATCCGTGCTACTTGATGGGTCAGCTAGTGGACCAAGCGAGCAAGATGCTCCTCCCAATCTGAGTTTAAGAGCAGAGGCTTTCAAGATCATCGAACAACTGCGCTCTCTCGTCCACAAGGAATGTGGCCGCGTTGTCTCTTGTTCTGATATTGTTGCCATCTCTGCTCGTGACTCCGTTTTCTTGGTAACTATTTTCTTTCCCTTCTAAACCATGAATAATTTTTTGAAAACGTTTTGGAGGATATATTAGAGGTATTTACGATTAATATTAATTAAAATAAGTTATGATATATAAAAATAATTCAATGCACATAAGTTAACCTCCAAGGATAGAGCTCCTGCTTTGCGAGCTAAAAAAAAAAAGTCATCAGTGTATGCAAGTCACAAATAAGAATTTTTTTATTTTTATTATTGAGGATAAAATGGAACCATTTTATTTCGTTCTATTCTATTATAAAATTTTCAATCAAACGGTGAAAGTATGTTACATTTCTATTACTAACTTTTCAATCAAATTAGACCTTAGGGTCTGTTTAATTGAAATTTTAATAATAGAACGGAATGAAACGTAACACACTTTTATCGTTTAGCTGAAGGTTTCATAATAAAATAGAACGAATTAAGATAGAAGCATAGGGTTTTATGTTTGCTCCAAGCACAGAGCTCTTGCTTTGCAAGGGTAAAAAAAAAATGCAAGTCACAAAGGACTCCAAGAATATCCAGTCTTTGTATATGATGAGAAGTAGGAATGATACGATTAATATGTAAGACATCATAGCACTTAAAGAAAAAGTAATTGTAGATTAACTGAAAATAACAATTGGAAATGTTTCAGCACTTATTAAGCTTTTTTTTTACTTTGTCGAGCATGAAAATATGGGTCATTAAGATTACCCCCCACTCATTTATTAAATGATCCATATTGTTCTTGACTTCTGGCGACACTCCCCTGACCACTATAAAATATACCATAAACGTTTGTGGTCCCTAATCAAAGATGAGGATTGCATTTGTGTTTCTTTTATTTATGCATCTTACGTGATGGTAGGTATGAGTATGATGATCAATTTAACAACACCGTATAGTTTGTAATGAATCATCTCCACATCTATATCCACCTAATCCTGCGTCAACGTTAAGATGATGGTAATAAATGACTAATCTTATATTGGTGATGTGTATGTGTTTCTTGATAATAGTCAGGAGGGCCAGATTATGATGTTCCATTGGGAAGGAGAGATGGATTAAACTTCGCAACACAGGATGCAACAAATGCAAATTTGCCACCACCCACTGCAAACACTGGTGCAATTCTCAGCTCCCTTGCAACTAAAAACCTTGATACCACTGATGTGGTAGCCCTTTCTGGCGGCCACACCATTGGCATTGGCCATTGTTCTTCTTTCACCGACCGCCTTTATCCAACCCAAGATTCAACCATGGACAAGACTTTTGCTAACAATCTTAAGAAGATTTGCCCTAAAACAGACACGAATGCCTCCACTGTGTTAGATATCCGCTCTCCTAACAAGTTTGATAACAAGTACTACGTTGATCTTATGAATCGCCAAGGTTTGTTCACCTCTGATCAAGATTTGTACATGGACAAGAGAACAAGGGGACTTGTTACTAGCTTTGCTGTTAATGAAACTTTGTTTTTCGAGAAGTTCGTGCTCTCCATGACCAAAATGGGCCAATTGAGTGTGTTGACTGGCAAACAAGGGGAAATTCGAGCCAAATGTTCGGTCAGGAATTCGGATAATACATATATCAAATTGGAGACCGAGGTGGAAGAGGGTATGGAGGCGCTTTCTCTGTTCAAATGAGTTTAAGAAGCTAGCTGTAATAATAATTTCTCCAGTCGTTTACGAATAGTGGAGTATGTACTTAAGAGTTGTGGAGCTTGAGGTACGTACTTAGTAAATCATCTAATTCAGTTTCGTTTTTCCTAGAGAATAAGAAGAATATATAGCCTTCGGGCTTTGTTTCGTGTAAAGAGCGTACCATAGCAGTTAGCTTGTCGTAGAGCGCCAATAGTACTGTCTAATTTTCGTTCTTCAACAGTACTTTTAACTCAACCAGTCTTCATTCACCTTTACCTTTATTATCCCTTCCACGTTTCAAATTCATGTACTTCAACCAACCTTTTCATCTCCTCTTTCGTTTTTCATTTTCCAGCTTTTCAAATCTTTTCTTTTTCTTAACAGTCAATTAAGACCATCTTTTTCGCGCATATCTGTCACCCCTTCAAATCATGACACAAGCAATTTAACAGCGCCAAGTATTGTAAGACCACACACTTCATACGTTGAAGGAGAAAAAAAAACAGAAAACAGTAAGAATGTGAGGTTTATGACATTGACACCTAAGAACACCAATTTCCTAAACAGTTTGTTGCATAAGTTTGAAACATCGACGGACATATAGACAAATTGTCAACTTTCTTTTCCAAGTATATATAGACATGCCAAAAAAAAAAAAAAGGGATTAAGACTTTTGAATAAAACTCAATTGAAGACACAAAATTAAAATGTATAACTTACTGAACTATATTTCTCAATGTCAAACTCTAAATTATAGTTTTAAATTATTCAGCATGATTCTGACATAAATTCTACCTTATTGATCTTTAATCAAACTAATTCTAATTGTAACTTTCCATCTTGAATTATATGAAATAATGAAAACTTTAATTTCAGTTGTCCAATGTGTAATTAACTTCAGATAAGATCCTCGTCGATATTGGTTAGAAGAAAAATATAATAGGTCTAGGATGATATTACATAATGCTCTTCCGACTTTAATTTCGGCCTATATATATTAGTTTACCCCAATTGATCCGATGAATTAAATTAAAAACTAAATTTTGAAAATCAATTTATAGGTTGAGCATAAGTTTAAAAATTAAGATAAAAGATTAAATTTGAGTTACATAAAAATAATGTCCAACTTAATTCAATATTTAGAAATAACTTACAGTTACCTCCTTATCTTATAATTATTCTAACTTAATTAATGTTCATATACATATGATAGAATACAAATGTTATATTTTCCTTCCTTGCAAATTTATTCTTTTACACTCTTTTCATGTCTAAATGTATGTATCATGCTTATATTTTGATTCCCGATGTAATTGGAGGTGTTAAGAGTAAAAGGAAGATAATTGGACAATTTTGACAATATTCGTTAGATTGGGCATAACTCCCTCATTCAAATTTCGATCTCGAGATAATTCAAATTACAATAGAAAGCTTCGAAAGAACTTAAAAACTTTGATGTTTCGAGTTTGAGAGATACGAGCTACATTAAAGTCAAAATTGGACTCAAAACAAACATGAATGTGTTAGAGCCGATGTTGTTGTCTAAATAAAGAATTCAAGTTATAGTATCAGGTATTCTAAGTTGTGTTTGCTTAGGAAAATAAATAAGTCCATCCTATTTTTTGACTTATTTTTATATTACCTGTTGTTAGTTTTATGATAAAAAATCGTCTCTCTTCATTTATCTTAATTCTCTTTTTTGCCTATGATTTTGCGCAGCTAGATTTCTACATTTACTCGAAGAAAACTAAAACCTTACGATGTATTTGTTTAACTAAGGGAAGTTTCAGTTGATGTTTTGAAGATAGAAAAAACATAATTATTACTAATAAGTTTATTATTTTGATGAAAAGTAATATAAGAACAAAATGAAGTCATAAACTTAAAAAGATAATTTATGAAGTTGATAAAAAGAATTTGAAGTTTGCAACTAACAAAACCAAGAACAAAACAATATCAAGGCTCATCATGGTTGTTTTAAATTTTATATTATTATTTGTAGTCTCACTTTACTAATTTGATGTTATAAAAGGTTTACCATGCATAAAGAGTCTTTTTATTCATCAAGATGAATTCAAACTTTTTTTATTTTGATATAAAAACATCTTGATCATTCAAACAAACTTTAGGGAACATTTGGAGAAGTGTTTAAATCATAATTATATTTTAAAAATTGGGTTTAAGCTTTTAAAGTAGTTAAAATAAAGTTTTTGGAGTAACTAGTCAACCTATATGGGTCAATTGTCAATCAATATAAGTCAAAGTTGTTAAATTCAATATATTGAGAGTTTGTTATACATTAGTTGATATTTTCATTAACCAATATGCCATATTGTTTGACCAATATGCCTACTTATTGACCAATGTCTCATTGACCAGTGAATCTGTGCATTTAATGCAAGTTGGTCGACCAATATATTTTACCAATCGACCAGTGCTCTATAATTAGTCATTGTAATGATTAGTTTTTGACTCTAACAACTAGTATAGGTCCTAAAACCTAATAAATACATGTTTCCTCATTAGTTTTAACTATGAACTTAGTTTCTTAACAAAAATTTTTTGGCTACAAAATGTTTTTCATAGCTAAAACTCCAAATCCAATAACCATTAGCTACAAAAATAAATTTCATAGTTAAAAAGTTTTGGTTATGAAAATATTTTTGTAGTAAAAAGAACAAGAATACAAAAACAATAAAAACGACTTCATTTTCTCTAATAAAACGACATGATTTTCTTTTGATTGATAACCTTTAGATAGTGATATCCTTTCTATTTTTCTTCATCAAACTTTATGTCCCAGCTGCTTCGATGTCTTTGGAATTGCTCTTATGTTTTCATGTTTTGGGTACTAATTTCTATCTTTGTGTTCTTACTGTAGAGTCCTTACGTTTTCCCTAACAATTGGCTATGTCTACTCTGCCTATTAAGATGGGTTTTTCTTCTCTAAGTAAATGTCTTCTTCTCTCACCACTTGCATTTGATTTCTTCTATCACAACTTGTATTTAATTTATTCTCTTAAAGTTTGTTTTCTTTCATTTTTTGTGTTATGGTTTATGCTCTAGAATTTCTGTTCATATGTGGTTAATGTATGTTAAAGTAATTGGTTAATGTAGATTTTTGGTAGGTGTTACTTAGCTTTTGTAGGTGTGAATTAACAATTCTTCCCATAAAACTATTTAGCTACAATAGTGAAAGGAAGTTTCGAAGTTTATTGAACAAAAATTGATTGGTTGATTCTATACCAATGGTTAAATTACTGCAAGTACACGATTTAGCTATAGCTAGTACATGCAAGTATGGGTAAATCATATAAAGATTGTAGTTACTAGTGGCTACCCTTTTCCTATTATCTAGCTTAAAAATCAAAATTTAGGTTTTAACCTAAAAATAAAACTTAAACAAATAAACTAAAATTGGAAATAATGATGAATGCAAGACGAAGGCAAATAATTGAGAAAATCAATGTCAAATATTAGTGTCTAGGGGATGAATCCTCCCAAAAATTATTAAATAATTAATCTTTTATCATGCAATTATATTATTGATTATTAGACCATCAAAATTCTTATCTTATGTTAATAACTCTCTTGAGACTACTAACAACTAATCCATCTTTAGATCAATAGAAATCTTTCTAGTTAAAACCCTTAAGATTGTATTATCGATTTATGAATTCCCTATTAAGTTTGACCTTAATCCAAAGGATATATGCTAACCTATCTCTAGGTTTGCAATCAATTGCTTGCAATTATGGTAGATCTATTCTTATAAAAGGACTTGTCAATCTCAATCATATGAAATTAAATCATGCACTAATATTCTAGATATATTAAAATAAGAGTAAAACACATAATTGAAACGCAATAGATTAATCAATATAATTGCATTAAAGAAAAGATTAAAACATATTGTTATCCAAAACTAAGGTTTATCATACCTAGACACTAAATACGTTAGTTGCTAATAATAAAAAAAGAAATCAAAGATAAAAATGCATGAAAACTAAAAAAAAAAGTTCATAATTCTAAATCTCATTATCTCTTCTATTGGATTTTCTTGCAAGTTTGGATTTGATGTAGCCTTCCACCAGATCTCTTTTGATGTTAACTCCGTGTTTTTCTCATCCCTTGATCAAAATCGTCACCTCTTTAGATGTTTCACATCTTAAATTTGCTGAAAAATTCGGCTCCCCTCAAATTGCCTCTACTTATGTCATTTTGTAGTAAAGTTTTTTGGGATATACATGATCATTTACATAGATATGTGAGAGACTGTGTATAACCAAAAACACCTTAATTCACAATTTTTCACAAGTACAAAAACTTACACGGGTAACATACAAAGTCGTATATCTCAAGATACACGGGCGTGTAACTCCACATTACCATAAACTAATTTCTTTAATCTTCATTGTCCCTATACATGGACGTGCAGGTCTTTAGTTGCTTCAAATCTTCGTCTTATGCCACAAGTCATCTGAATTCCTCTCCTTTTGTTCTATGAAGGCAATCCCTTTCCTCATTCATCATCAATCTCATTGTTACTCTTATTTGCTTTAGCCCATTCACTTACTGAAAAGTATATATATTTTGTGCTTGCACCATGTTTCACTAGAATATTTCTCCCATTAGCAATTATAGTTAATTCTTAAACTAACTTCATGTAACATACTGTATTTGTTGACAACTTCTTACACTGCTTGCAATTTCTGGTCCCATTGCTACTTTTGGAGGTGCTTTTAGACTTTATTATCCTATCAGTATATTATTTGGCATATCCTTTATCTTGATTCCTAGATTTAGTTTGTTGTATATACCAAGCTTGAAGACCTTTATTTTAGCCAATTCCAACTATAATCTTATAATTCTCTTAGTTAAAGAAATTAGAAAATGTAGCATTTCAGTGTGTTCTAAAGATTTCAATGAGTTTGTTTAAAGTAACTGACATAAATTCACATTTTATTTCTTTTGATTATATGGTTCTTGTAGTTCTAATCATGTATTGAGATTTTTTTTCTCAATTTAAAAGAAGGGCAAGGACTTTTATTGGTGGAATAAGGTCAATCATTTATTGGTGATCTTTGAATCAATACTCTCCTTTGTAGTTTATAAGATGTCCAGAAAGTAGAGCAAGTTTGAATTGGTTTAAATCATTAGGCTCTAAAATGTACCTTATTTTTGCTATAAATAAATGGCCCTTAAAATTGTAAAATCATGGACCATTTTCTTCTATCACTTAGCTTTTAATGTAGAATTGGAATATCAATCATACGCATAAACTAGAGGTTCCATGATCATTAATTCACCATAAACTTATCCTTTTAGTAGCTGGATTTTTGGTGGGAAGTTTTACAACCATACTACGATTAAGTATGTATGAATTTTTGTAGAATATCACTCCTTCAAGTTATATAATTATCCAAAAATGCATTAACTTCTTATGATTGTGCAAATTTATTTAGATAGAGGGGAAAATAGTGTACTCTTTTCTTGCTTCTTATAATTTTATAAATATAAGACATCATCAAACAACTTGTTGCTATCAACATAACTTGCATTTGTCTTTTTAGTTCTTAATAATAGACCTAACTCAAAAACTATATTGTCATCTTTGAGAAGTTATTGCTACCTTCCCTTAATCACCTTTGAAATATTTTTTTAGTAGCAAATAATTTTTTGCAATATAAAAAACTAATAAGGATCTCTTACAATTCTTGACTTCTTTCGAAAGTCTTATATTTATGCCATTTGCTCTTATGATGTTTATCTTTATTGTTTTTTTTATAAAAGGTCTGATGTCAAGATTCTTGGGAAGTATTAGAAGTACTAAAAACTTTCTAAAATAATGTTCGAAATGAGTTTAAAACTTCTTCAATTCAAAATTTAATAACGTGACTCAACATACTACATATATGACCTACATTAGATATGTATATAATCATAATGACATGCTAGGACATATTTGGAAGCGGCTTTCATGTTCTAGCTCTATAAAAGTGAATGTACCTGTGGGTTTTGGATTTATCCTAACAAGTTAATTTAAAATGCTATCTTGGGATGATTTGAGTAGATCCTCCAAACTTTGATCTATTAATAATGACTACAAAGGTGAGAAGAGGAAATGAATAAGGAGTGTTTTTGTTAAATGATTGGGGACTACAATCATACACTTATTCTCATACATCATACTATATCTGTTTTTTCATTGAATAGAGTTTCTCATCATATGCTTATTGTAATATTATGGTCTCATATATCTTATTCTAGGGTTTGTCACAGTCTTCCAATTAATTGCATTATTTGGTAGAATACAAACTTGGTATGTCAATTTTGATTTACCATTATGTTGTTTACAACTTAAATTGCATTTTTAATTTAGTAAATTATTTATAATTGTATAACTACATGGAAAAAGGCTGGATGACTCATCAAAAAAGGTTCAGTCAATACTTATAAGAAGTGAAGACTTTCATGAAATTTGTAAAAGATCAAATAGGTTTAGAATGTCAAATTCCTTGTTCATGCGTAGATTGCTTAAAATTTAACAATAAAAGTCAAGATGTAGTATATAATTACTTGCTAATTTGAGGCAAAGATAAATTATATACTTGATAGATTTATCATGGTGAACATTCTAAAGAAAGTAATGCTAGAAATGTTGATACAAGTGATGATGGTGATAACAATAATGATATGGAAGATAGTGATAATAATGACAATATAGATAATGGAATTGGAGAAATGTTAGAGGATGTGGGAAATTATATGGATACTATGGATGATAATACTTTGCCTAATACTTTTGATAGAATTATAAAAGATAATTTTGAGAAGTTATTGAAAGTAGCTAAAGAAGAGTTATATTCAAGGTGCTCTAATATCTCACAAATATCTTTTATTGTGAAGTTATTGCACTTGAAGGTATATAATAAGTGAAGTAATAAATCGTTTGACATGTTGATTGAGTTGCTTAATGATGCATTTTCAAAAGGGCAAAAATTGTCCAAATCTTTCTTTAATGAAAAAAATTGTTAAGGAACCTTGTATTAGGATATATATCAATACATACTTGTAAGTATGATTGTGTTATCTTTTGTAAGGAGTTTAAAGATCTTAAAGAATTTCCTACTTGTGGTACATCAAGGTGGCAAGTTGATGATGGGAAAAGAAAAAAGATACCTCATAAAATCTTGAGATACTTCTCTATTAAACCACAACTACAAAAGCTTTTTATGTCAACTAAAATAGTAGATATGAGGTGGCATAAAAAGAAACACATTGATGATAACGTTATGCACCATCCAGTAGAATTAAAGTCACGGAAAGACTTTGATGGGAAGTTCACATGGTTTACAAAGGATTGTCGTAATGTCTTACTTAAGTTAGCTCTAATGGATTTAATCCATTTGGTAATATCATTACTTCGTACAGTATGTGGCTAGCAATTCTTGTGCCATAAATTTACCCCCATGGAAGTGTATGAAAGAGACTTTTTCCTTATTGTTTTTACTTATTCCAGGACCTGATGCACATAGTAAGGATATCAATGTATACGTGCAACCATTATTGATGATTTACAAAATCTCTAAGAGGTTAAATTAGAAACTTTAATATTATAGAAGGTGAAAAATTTAGAATGATTGTGGCTATTTTATGGACTATAAATAATTTTCCAGCCTATCATAATTTGTCTGGATAGAGTACTAAAAAGCATATAGCATGTCTTGTGTGTAACCATCAAAATCATTCAATGTGGTTACAAAGTAAAATATGTTATATGGGACATCTTTATTACTTAAATCATAGGCATAGATGGTACATAACTAAATTGTCTAATGGAAAAGTAGAAATTACACTTTTCAGTCAATCATGTACTTGATCAATTATCACATTTGTAAGAGTTTATACCTGAAAAACACCCAAGTAATAGAAAGCAAAAGTGAACTTTTCTTGATCTTAATTGGAATAAAAAAACGTACTTTCAATTTATGATATTGGAAAGATTTACTATTGAGGCATAATCTTGATGTCATGTATAATGAGAAAAGCATTTGTGAGAATATTTTAGGCATTTTGATGGGGATTGGCGGTAAATCGAAAGTCACAATTAAAACTAAATTAGACTTAAAAGACATGAATATAAGAAAATATTTTCATTTAAAAAGGAGAGATGATGGGTCGTATATGATTCCACCTATCTGTTAAATTATATCAAAAAAGGAGAAATTAACTTTTTATCAAAATTTTAAATCAATTAAGTTTCTTTATGGTGTCCCTCTAATATAGCCCATTGCGTCAATGCTAATTAGGGAAAAGTTTTTGGATTGCAAAGCCATGATTGTCATGTACTTTTGTAACAATTACTTCTTGTTGTAATACGCAGGTATTTGTTAAAGGATGTGTTTGTAACTTTGACACAATTGGGTGATTTTTTTTAAGTAATTATGTTGTAGGAATCGAAAACTAAAAGAACTAGAAAAATGGAAAAAGACATAACTTTGATTTTATGTAATCTTGAACAGTTTTCCCTCCACCATTCTTTAATATTATGGTGCATCTGGCAATTTACTTGCCATTCGAGGTAAAACTTTGTGGACCAATTCAATTTTGATGGAGGTTTCCAATTAAAAGGTAAGTTGTATTCACTTCTGCCTTTTTTGTATTTCAATATTATTTAGTAACAAATGCTAGTGTTTTTATACATTTTAGGTTTTTAGGCTCTCTTAAACACTATTGTAAATCTTATGTGTCAAATGAATGTTTCACATCTTGTTCTAGGAACTTGAACAACATGGAGACATGATTTAATAGAGAAAAACATAACTTCGATTTTGGTCAAGATGGTGGCTTATTAGTTTTTTACCAGAAAGTAAGGCCACTTAGAACTGAAAAATATGTGGCATTAACTAAAGATGAACTTGAGCTTGGTCATTAGTATATGCTTAATTGATTATATATTTATTCTATAACACTTAGTGATTACTGCTATGAAATGCTTAAGACATTCATTTTAGTTCATATTTGGTTTGTACAATTCGGAAGGGACAGAGCTAAAGTGAGTCAAAAGCATAATATTTTAGTTGTCTTCCTGAGATTCACACTCATTTGTCTCCATAAAGTAAAAAGAAGAAGGATTAAAAGAAGAGGGGATAAGAAAATGCAAAAACATGAGGTGTATAGTAGCTCACAACCATGCTTGAATTTATCATGGGTGTAAAATGACACATGTAGCATGGGCGTGACACTCTTTATCACGCATATGCAAAGGAGGCTGATGTAGGCATTCACGACCATGAACAACATAGTCACACTCGTGACTTTTACACTTGGCACCCGATAATCCTACTTTTTAGTATAAAAAGAACATGTGAAGGCAGAAACATTTATGAAAGATTTAAGGAATCGTCTTAGACTCATGAGGTCTCGATTTTGAAGAAAAGGGGAAAAGCTCTATTTATTTGAAGACCCATGGACGGTTAGCTTCGCGATATCAGTTCGAAGGTGATATCAATGCCGAAGAACCTGGTTAAGTATTTCTTTCATTGTTTTTGTTGTTCTTTCTCTTTTTAGGCATTGATTATTTTATCTTATGCTTATGATTTGGGTTTTCATTTATGAATGATCATATTCTCATTATTGTTAGATTGTTTATGTATGAACCCATTGCTAGAATCAAATATAATACATAATCGTTCTGTTTTTTATTCATTCGTGGCAACTAATAGTTTCGAATAATTAGGGATAACATAACCTAAGTCAAATGACCTGAACTTATGTTGTTGTTGCCTTGATTAATTTATTTTCCTAACTCGTAATACGGCTGTTCAATTAAATCTAGAGAGCTTGTTCCAGGTTGTTTGATAGCTAGGTTTAATTAATAAGCTTTTCTTAATTAAACATGACCTAAGAAAAAACCAAGGTTAACAGAGCTTGTTGTTAACCTACAATTAATAGTTGCTATCAAAGGTATAAGAATAACAACTCAATGAAATATGTTTAATTATGTGTAAGCCGAGATTGAACCGACGACTGGGTCCCTAACTTATTCTTCACTTTTCATCATTTTTGGATCGTTTTCTTTAATTTGCTTTGTTAGTTTAATTTTACTTTATTTTGTTATTCAAACAAACCCCTTATAACCTAAACACCAATTCTTTTTATAACAAAAGCTAACCAACACACTTTGTGGGATCGACCTAGACTCATCATTGTTATAGTTATAGGTCTAGTTTTTTTTAGTAAGAAGCGCTACATCAGTTTAAGCACTCTCTGTGGGATCGACCTAGACTCATCACTATTATAGTTGTAGGTCTATTTTTTTTAGTAGTGTTACAATGCGCTACATCACTTTCCCAGTCAACCTCATTGTAGAAGTGATTACTTAATTATTGGAAGCTCAACCAAAGACCACTTGCATATGTGCATTTGAAAATGAGATGATTTATAGTCTTATAGCCTCTAAACTAAGTCTGTAGAATGGACTAATTTCTAATACCCTTTAATCATATCCAATATGTTAAGTTTGTTTTACAATGCTAACCAAAGTATGAAGGAAACCTTTAGGGATTGGTATTTGAATCAAACTAGTCAAACCTTTAATTTTAGAAGTATGAGGCCTGAAGGGGCATTGACGTGACTTATTTGTGAAAGTCTTAGAGGAATACGTCTCCATATAACCTTTTCCTTCCTGTTTGAATTATTATTATAAGAAGCAAGGCCTCTCAGTATTAAGATATTGCATCTACTATTGCAAAACCATTCATTTCAATTGATGAGCATATTTATCTTAGCATTTTCAAGGTGTAATACCCTTATGTTTTGATAGTTAGGAAGGAGATATAGAGGGCCTAAATCACTACATTTATTAAAAGATAGTGTGGAGTTATCAACATTACCAATTCTGATTTTGATTACATTTTACAAGTTGTAGCTAAGCTTTAGTAGTTGCAGCATTGACCAAGAATAATCACTCTTGAGCTTTAAATTCTAGAAGTTATTATTCCTTAAGTAACGACCATGGATCTATTTAACTCATACAGATTCATTATTAGTGAGAATCCTTTATGTTCTCTTTGCAAGCAAGACCTTGTTCATCAGAAAGATTGAAAGGATTCCTAATCCTCTTTTGTACTTTGGCAAGTAGATATTCTTCCATATAACCTTTACATAAGGTTTTGTATAAGCATCACTAAACCATAGAAAAAAAATTCCTAAGAAGCTTCTTAATATCCCTAGCCATCTTCTTAGGGAGAACTAAGTAAAAAGACCAATAAAGATTATCAAGCACATAAAAAATAAGTTACAATACACCTACAAAAGAGAGATATTTTTTTCTTCACTGACGAACTCTCTTATGTATCATATCATAGAGAGGTTGATAGTTTCTATATGAAATTCTTTTAGAAGATACTAGAATTCCCAAGTAAGTAATGAAAGATTGAAGTTGTTTAAAAGTTTGCACTTACTGTAAAATTTTAGGTTGTTTTCCCTTATGATGTTATGGTGTAATAACTGTGTAAGGAGTTTGATAAAAAGAGTAAATAAATATGTGGAAAGGGAATCTTCTTGCTTTATTCCTTCACTCCTTTAATAAGTTGAGAAACCTCTACATTAATAAGAACATTGAAAAAAAGAACTAGTAATGCATTCATTGATCCAAGAGATGAACAGAGGGTAAAAAGCCAAAAGCTTCCAGAGAATGAAGAATAAAGTCTCAATCAACTAAATCAAAAGCCTTATGAAAATGTGTCTTAATAAAACAATTCTTACTTGAACATTTAAAATGGTAATTCTTGAATAACTCTTGATCAATTAAAATATTATCATTTATTGATCTTCCCTCTATGAAAGCTACTTGAGAGGGATTAATGATAGAGGGTAAAATCAACTTTAGCCTAGAAGCCAAGAGCTTGAAGATTATCTTGTAGAATGTATTGTAGCAAGCAATAAGTCTAAACTCTCTTAAAGAAATGAGGTTAGTGGATTTAGTAACTAAGAAAGTATATGTTTTTTTTATACTTTCAACATTCTAGCCTTTAAAAGAATTCTAACACTGCATTGCAAACATTTATTTTAATAGAGCCTTAGATTGTTTTTTAAAGCAGTAGGCATTAAATCCATCAAGACTAATATCCTTGTTAGGTTTTAGGCTAAATAAGTCCTTTTAATATCATCTTACAGAAGCTGAGGATGTCGACAGAGGGTAAGCAAGAATCTTTGGAAATAATCATAGGCATGTTTCAACACCCCTTTTGATCATTAATGACTCTAACATTTTTTATTATAAGAGAAGTGTTTTTTAGTGTTTCTTATTAAAGAAGATCTCTATGAATGTAACTAGTATTGTATCCCCATCCTTTAGCCATAAAATCTAAGATTTTTCCTAACCAAAGAGCAATAAGCATTAAGTATTTGTCTAAAATTCCTTTAGGTCAATTTCTCATTCAATTATATAGTGGAATCTCCTTAAGAATCATAAATCTCCTTTTATTTTTGATGAAGTATCTCCCTATCTTTATCCTGCTCCAATCTTGTATTAGAGTGATGTTTTGGCTTACGCTTTTAGAGTTCCTCTTTGATCTCCATTAACTTCTTATAGCATTTAAATTTCCTATAAATGTTTAAAGCCAGACCCTCTTTTACATCTTTTTATAAACCTTCAGTATTATAAAAGGAAGTTGAAAAACCTAAAAAGAGAAATCCTCTTTTAGGTATAAAAAAACATATCTAAATAAGGGAATTGATTAGAGTAAAGACAATTATTGAACACAACTTTACTATTTTGAAACCTCTTAAGCCATAGATGGTTAACTAATGCTCTGTTAAAATTTTTCTCATAAATCAGTAACCTTCTTTTTTTTCCTCCAGTTGAAAAATTTTCCCTCAAACTTGAGATTAGTTACTTTAATGTCCAATAAGCAAGTCTTGAACTTATTATAAGTTCTTATAAGAATCATTTCCCCTTTAACTTCTAAAGTTGATAAGATGTTATTGCCTTAAAATTCTTAAGTTCCTCTTTGATCCTTAATAACTTCTTGTAGCATTTGAATTTCCTATAAATGTTTAGATCGAAAACTTTTTCTACATCTTCTTGAAAACCTTCAATATCACAAAAGGAAGTTGAAAAACCTTAAAGGAGAAATTCTCCTTCAGGCCTTAGACAAATTATGAATCTCAATAGCGGAATGATTAGAGCAAAGATAATTATTGAACACAACTTTTCTATTTTGAAACCTCTTAGGCCGTAGATGGTTAGTTAGTGCTCTGCAAGCTTTTTTTCTCATAAAGTAGTCACTTTCTTATTTGTTGCTCTAAGTAAAAAGTTTTTCTTTAAACTTAAGATTACAATATCTGATAAGCAGGACCTGAACTCATTATAAGGTCTTCTTAGTATTATGTTTCCTTCATCTTTTGAAGTTGGTACGATACTATTGAAGTCACCTAAAATTAGCCAAAGGTCTTGTATGAATCTAGACAAGTTCCTAAGATAATCCCAAAGCAAGGATCTCTAGAAAGTAAAATGGAAGCGTATATACAGACAAGCCAACCATTTCGTCACCCAGTAATTTCAACTGTAAGTTAATGCACTGATCATAAATGAAGGGTTATAAATCTCAATTTTGTCAGGATCTTATGTTATAAATATTTGACCATTGAAGTGCACTTCATAGTTAGTGATAAGCTTCCACTTTTTGTTGATAAAGTAGGGGTTAACACATTTGTTAACTTTGAACTTTGTTTCTAAAAGGACAATGATCATATGTTCAATAGAATTATTGTTGTTTTTTTGGGTTATTAATACTCCTATATTCTAAGTCAAGATGGAGATTAAGGAAAATTAGAGGTTGTTTCTTAGCTTTAGCTTTATGACCTAAATTTTGTGACCAAATTTCCTTCCCTCAACATTCTTAAATTCTTTAATTGAGGGATTATATGCCTTATTGTTCAATTTAATAGGGTAGAGATTTGCAGAGCTACTAAAATCCTTATTATCATTTATAAGTGATTTAATATGAAAACGAACCCCAATTAGTTCCTTCTAAGGAAGATGACCTTGCAGGGAAGCAATTTCTGAGCCTTCTCATAATTTGAGTTCACTTACTGATGACTTTGCACCTCAAAAGTTACAATATCCTGGTTCTCCAAATTGCAGGAATTTGAGGACCTTGGTTCAGATAACCTTAAAGGTCTATAAGTTTGTAAGTCTATTGATGTGAAGGTTTCTATTTCAAGTCCTATAAACACCCAGTAGTCTCCTCTTTCAAATTTCTTTTTTTGTGGGGGTCTATTTCTTCCTATGAATCTTAAAAGGGGAGTCTTTTAATAGGTTACTTGCAGGATATCATTAAACAACCCCTCTTTCTCTTTCAGCCTCAGTAAAGGAATGGAGTTAAGGAGTTCTCTAATCCACATAAAGCTTAGTGTAACCTATTCTCCTTATGGCAATGTTTGTCTCATCTATATAAGGAGGTCTATATATGAAACTTGTCATGTAACTCAGACCAAATATTGATCAATATTCTAAAGGAATATTATGAATATTTATCCATAAAGGAATATGCTTGGATTTGAGATCTTCAAGATGAATTCTTAGCCTCCATTCATATGCCAAAGAGCAAGCTCCATTATCTTCTTTACATTAGCAACTGAATCAAATTTAAAGATGAAAAACCTTTGTTCATCTATTAGCACATTAGTGAGACCATATTGCTTCCAACTTTTAGCAACTCAAGTTTTCATAGTAGGGTAATCTGGTCTTCTATCTATAAAAAATCCAACAAAGAAAGTAAACCATTTTAAGGCTCCAAAGCATAGGACTTCCTCAGGCAATGTCATTAAACTACCTCCTTGAGTAATATAGGAAGGGATATAAACCAATTTTTCAATAGGAGAATGATCTCCAATAACTTGCCTCCAAAACTTTCAAAGAGGAGGGGGCAGAGCTTTATATCCAACTGGGGACTCCAGGAGGAGCAGGAGTGATTCCAAGGTGTACTGCAGTTAAGGACTAGTTTTGTTATGAAAATTATCTGAGGCATAAAAAGCCAAATAAGAATGAGAAAGAGGAGAGAAGTTAGACTCCAACATGTTAAACATTGGTACAAAACCGAACGTGGGAAAGAGTTTGTTAAAAGTTAAGAAAAATAATTCCAAAAATAATAAAAATTTGAAAAAAAACAAAAATAGAGACATTCAAAGAAGAAAGGAGCCTAAGCTAGAAGGCAACAACCAGAAAGGAGATGAAGCTAAAGGTTAAAAAAGAAAAAAAGCTGAATTAAAAAGCTGAAACAAGTGAAATAGAGAATTAGAATCTAAAGAAGGTGCAAAAGGAAGAAAGCAAGAGAGAGAAAGGAGCATCTCTATCTAGCTGTTCAAAATTTTCTATATCCTCAATAATGTTTTTTGCTACTGCATGAAATGAAGATCTTGAAATTCTTTAAGTTAAAGCATCTAGATATTTGAAAATTCCCAATATGTAAAGTATTGAAGTATATAGTGTGACTAATTGCAAATACGCCTTATGCCCTAATTCCTAATCCTGAAGCTTCCTATATCATGTCACAATTAACTCATTAAGAGAAAGTTGTCTACTTTGAAATTAAGATAGACACGAGATATGACAAAACAACATGATCAATTGTGTTAAACATCGTAAAGAGACACCTTTTTTGTAGGATTGATGATGAACAGAGAACTAGGCAATACACCTCTTTTGTAGAACTGATGATGAAGATGTATGCATTAAATAGTACATATAAGTTTCAACATACAAGTCTATCTCTTTATTCACTTAACAAAAAAGTGTCTGAACTAAAAAAAATAAAGAAAAGAATTTCATGAAGATATATTAATTTCTGCTAGAAATGGTAGATGAAAATAAAGAAGAAATCAGTGTTTTTCTACTATTCATTTTCGTATGTACATGACTTTATTTATACTACTGTCTACTCTTTTCTATTGGTTGCTGCTCCTAGAATCATGAAAACTATAACTAACAATATTACGATGCTAGTTGTATAGTACTGAAAAAAAATCCAACCAAAACAATGTACAAAACCACATGTATGGTGAGAAGTAACAAAATGATTGTGTATAGGGAATGGAATAAAGCCTGAAGCTTATGTCTGTAGGATTGGCCCAATCCACTAGATTGTTTTCGGGTATTTTACCACCCGTCCATCAAGTTGGAGCTTTAGTTGAGAACAAACAACTCCAAACTTGCTAATAAGACTCAAAAATACGCGTGTGCATAGCGGCTTAGTAAACAAATCTGCAAGTTGTTTCTTTGTATTCACGTGTTTTAGTTATAGGAACCTTAAGTTCATATAATCTCAAACCAGATGGAGGTCGATCTCGAGGTGTTTCATCCTTTCTTGAAAGACTGTGTTTTTTGAGATGTAGATCGTGGCTTGGTTATCGCAATATAAAGGTATAGGTCCTCGATTGCTAAACTGAAACGCTTGCAGCAACTGCGTTATCCACTTTAATTCACAAGTGGTTGAAACTAAGCTTCTATACTCTGATTCAATTGATGAGAGACTTACCGTCGTTTGTTTCTTTGTTTTCCAGAAGATTGGAGACTTTCCGAGGAACACATAGAAGCTCGTTAAGGATCGTTTGGTGAAGATACAACTTCCCCAATCGGAATCAAAATAAGCCACAAGGTGAGGATTCTCTTCTGCTGGGTAGAAAATTCCTAGATCCTGGGTTCCCTTTAGATATTTTAGCACTCGTTTAGCAGCTTTCCAATGTGGTAGTCTAGGGTTGCTCATAAATTGGCTAAGTTATTATGTCACATACGTAATATCAAGCGTAGTGAAGCCTAAGTATTGTAATCTTCCCACTAATCTCCTATACATTTTTGGTTTGTCTAGTAACTCACCTTCTTCAATGGATAACTTATTTCTAGGGACCATGGGTGTTGCACAAGGTGTACAATTCAACAAGTTGGTGTCTTGCAAGATGTCTCTGATGTATTTGCTTTGAATAAGTATCATCCCCTCTTCTGCTCTTGCTATTTCAATTCCTAAGAAGAATTTAACATATCCCAGGTCTTTGATAGTGAATTCTGCATTCAATGCCTTCTTGACTGTTTCTATTTGTTTTTCATTTGCACCTGTCATCAAGATGTCATCCACATAAACAATTACTACCATGAAATCATCCTCTGTGCCTTTAGTGAATAGACAATGATCTGCCTCTGATTTTGTGAACCCTATAGAGTATAGTTTCGTAGATAATTCATTGTTCTATTGCCTGCCAGCTTGTTTTAAGCCATAGATAGATTTAATTAGCCTGCATACCTAACTTTTCTTGGCTTTAGTGTAACCTTGTGGGGGCAGTATATAAAGCTCTTCTTCTAAACAACCGTGAAGAAAAGCATCATTGATGTCACATTGATGGATTAACCATTGCCTAGAGGTAGTAATGGCCAGGAACATTCTTATAGTGATAACCTTCGCTACTGGAGAGAAGACCTCTGAGTAGTCAGCTCCTTCCCTTTGGCTAAAACCCTTTGCTATAAAGTCTGGATTTTAGTTTGTCCACTTCCCATCTGGATTGTACTTTACTTTGTACACCCATTTTGAAGCTATAGCCTTCTTCCCTTTAGGTAGCTCTGTAAGTTCCCAAGCCCCATTCTTCTCTAAGGCAAATAGCTGCACATTCATAGACTTCATCCACCTCTCATCTTTACTAGCAGTATCATAGGATAAAGGTTCAAAAATTTCAGACACATTACCTATAAAGTTGCTGTAGGTATTGCTATGTTTGATGTTTAGCACTCTTAACCTTTCTTCTTTTATTCCTGAAGGACAATAGACTTGTAATGTTACATTTCCATAATCAAGAGAGTGAGTGGATTGATGTGCTGTGGTTTGATGGACATAGTCTTGCAAGTATTTGGGTGTTTTATAGGTTCTGTTGCTTTTTCTTTGTGTGGGAGCAATAGGTAATGTGTCTTGGTCTGGTAGGTTGTCAGATAAAGGGTAGTCGGATGGTTGGGAACTTTGTTGGTTACATGGTGTTTGCCTTGAACCGCCATCACTTTGCTCAGTGGGTTGTGTAGTTTCTATGGTCAGTATTTGTGTAGGATATTCTATGCCTACATCACTACTTGTGAATAAAGGATCTAGGTTTTGTGTTGTACTAGTATTATTGTCTGCTAAAGGAAAGTCATTCTCATAAAATATAACATCCCTTGACACAAACACTGCTTTAGTATCCAAATCCATAACTCTTTAGACTTTGTAATCTGGCATACATCCAAGGAAAATGCACCTTTTTGACCTAGGATCCAATTTTGTTCTATTTGGTGTTTTATCTAATGCAAAACAAAGGCAAACAAAAATTTTCAGATGATCATAATTGGGTTTCTTTTGTGCAGTTTCTCAAAAGGGCTCATCCAATCTAGGACTTTGGTTGGGACTCTATTTATCAGGTATGTAGCTGTTAAGAGTGCCCCTCCCCAATAAACTCTAGATAATTTGGCCTTGAAAAATAAAGCTCTAGTAATTTGTAGTAAGTGTTTGTGCTTAACTTCCACTACCCCATTCTGATGTGGTGTGTAAGGGCTACTCTTTTGGTGTTGAATTCCCATCTCTGTGAAAATTTTGTTACATTCATGATTAATGAACTCCCTTCCATTATTAGTTTGTATTTTCAATACTCTAGTATCAAACTGTCTCTTAGTGTTTTTAAGAAACTGCACAATGGTGTTTGTGACTTAGTATAAAGGTGCAAGTGGCTCTTGTATAATCATCCATAATGATAAGGAAGTAATGTGAACTACCTATAGTAGCGATACTGTATGGTCCCTATAAGTCTATGTGTATGATCTTAAAAGGTCTTTGTGTATGTATTTCATGCTTAGGGAAAGGTTTTCTATGCAGTTTAGCCAAAAGGCACACTTGACTTTCATGTTTGATAGGGACAGAAACATTTATCTCATTAATATGCTGCAATTTCTCTTTGGATACATGCCCTAGTTTAAAATTTCACACATCAAAAGTCACAGAAGCATTAAAGGCAACATTCTCAGTCTTATAGAACTCTAAAGAGGGACCTTTTAGGCTATTTGGGGTTAGGAGGGTCTCTACATCTAGCTCATACAATCCATTCACTGCCTTGATAATAGCCATAACATCATTAGTCCAAAGGTCCTGCAAAAATAACTTGTTAGAGATAAAAATCATAGTAACTTCATTATGAGTAGTAAGTTTATTGATAGACAATAGATTCTTGCAGAAATTAGGTGCATGTAAAATTTCCTAAGAGAAAATATATCCCTTATATGTGTCTAACCAATATGAGCAACCTCTTGCTTAGACTCATTAGGTAAAGTAACATGATCATAGGCATTATTAACCACATATTTAGTGCAAAGACTAAAATATGCTATCATCTGTGTAGATGCACCAGAATCAATAAGCCAAGAGTCAGTACAATTGAATGTTGTGTTCATATAATGTGGAGTATTACCAGCATAATTTTGATACCCTGAATATTTTACCTCTCCAGTAGTTTTGCCTTTGATAGCCTTACTTATTTCTTATTCAATGAAATTGGCAAGACTAGAAGATATCTGCCCATTCAATGAGTTTTCTTCGTTCTACTCTTGTACGGTATCTGCTGGGCTATTAACTATTTGTGTCATATTTGCCTTCCCTTTCTCCCTTTGTGCAGTAAGCTCCTTGTACCAGTCAGGTATCCCATAAATTTTGAAGCAAGTCTCCAAGGTATGTCCATTCTTCTTGCACTTTTCACAGTACTTATCCTCTTTCTTACGAGAAGGGCCTTTGCTCAGACTATTATTACTTCTCCCACCTTTCTTTGTGCTATTTGATTGTTTAGCTAGCATTGCCATGTTAGAAGTGCTGTCCATGGTAGAATTCACTGCTCTTTATCTTTCAACAGTTTGTAG
This sequence comes from Erythroxylum baracoense, assembly GCA_025629805.1. NCBI lineage: Eukaryota > Viridiplantae > Streptophyta > Magnoliopsida > Malpighiales > Erythroxylaceae > Erythroxylum > Erythroxylum baracoense. Next base: position 21,997,994 of record JAOTAY010000003.1, on the reverse strand, counting down.
TATAGAAAAGGCTTTATTCACTATAGGTAATGGCTCCATTAACATAATTTGGTTAACAACGTGCTCAAACTCATCATTTAGATCCATTAAAAATTGCACAAGTCTATGAGCATTTTCCTTAGTCGTAATGGCCATGGAAGCATCACAAGTACACATAGGGATAGGACTTAAACTGGACAAATCATCCCATAATTTTTTAAGCTTAGTATAATAAACAGAAACTGCTAAGGTTCCTTGTTTAAGGGAGCTTATCTCCCTTTCTATTTGATACAATAATGGCCCATTAGCTTCACCAAACCTCTCTTGCAATTCTACCCAAAGTTCTCTAGCAGCAATAAAACATAGAAATGCATCACCTAGTTCTTTAATCATGGCTCTGAGAATCCATGATTTTACCATATTGTCTGCTCTCTTCCATTTTGCTAATAAAACCAGATCTTCTGTAGGCATGATGCAGGTTCCATCTATGAAGGATAGCTTATCTTTAGCACATAAAGCTATAGTCATGGACTTACTCCAGGTGATGTAGTTGTTGTTGAAGGGTGTGGTGACAAGCACAGCACTAGGATTTTTTGGGTTAGTAATAGAGTAGGGTTCATATTCATTTGTTATAGGCACATTTGCGACAGTAGAACCACTATTGTCGATTGTATTAGACATTGTAGGCTAGGGTAGAGGAATCAGATTTGTGGCTCTGATACTATGCTAGAAATGGTAGATGAAAATAGAGAAGAAATCAGTGTTTTTCTTCTATTCATTTTCGTATGTACAGGACTTTAATTATACTACTTTATACTCTTTTCTATTAGTTGCTGCTCCTAGAATCACGGAAACTATAACTAACAATATTATGACACTAGTTGTACAGTACTAGAAAAAAAACATCCAACCAAAATAATGTACAAAACCACCTGTATGGTGAGAAGTAACAAAATGATCGTGTAAAGGAAATTGAATAAAGCCTGAAACTTGTGTCTGTAGGATTGGCCCAATCCACTAGAGTGTTTTCGGGTATTTTACTAATTTCCAAGGCTGTTCAGTTTTTAACTCTGTAGATTGTATAAATGTAGGCATGCATGCATCCACATATGTGTAACTGTTTTCCATACATTGTTTCTCATATGAATCAACATATCCAGACGAGCTAGACAGTTAATGATACATTTACTATGATTGCCAATGTTGGCTTTAAATCCAGATTAAAAGGAGTCCAATAAAACATAGATTGTCCTGGAAAGTTGATGCTGCAGACGCGCGACTTATAGGATCCAGAGCAAGAAGTGTGGTTAATAGACATAAACATGATTTAGGGAACTGATAAAAAGCTTCAAAAAAGATAGCTTTTTAAATTCGTGGTGCCTGAAGGTTGAAGAGAACTTGAGCTTTTCCAAGTAGTCATCTGATGCTGTGCCACATAATCCAAAAATTAGTTACTCAACCTGAAACCATCGAACTTGAAATTTGAATATACAAGGAAGCATAATAGTTTGCTACAAAACTAGGTGTGAACAGAAGTTAGGTCTCAGATTGTTGTACAATTAGTTGACATTTTCGAGACACCTGAATAATCTGCCTTACCTCTGTTGACTGGTACGAGTGGTCTTCCTGAAAACATGTTGGCCCCGGGTCCCCCATACAGATTTTATGGGGACTACATGTCACTATTGGGAGTTTATTTGAATTTATTCTAATTATGTATTTTGGAAACATTGCAACTTAGAAACTAGGCAAGGATAAATTCGTAGTGGGATCGTAGAACAAATATAGACATAAAATTAAATTGTTCAAAAAAAATTATTTAATAAAATAATTAATACATAATTTACTATGGGATATCAAGTTAAAAGAAACAGATAATAATGATTTTTAAATAAAGAAAATTCATAGGAAAGGTAAAAATATTTCCCCACAATTTATAAAAATTTCTCCATACCAAAAATGAACAAAGAATAATTAGTTTGGGTGTAAGAAGAATTAATAGCAATTTGAATTTTGAAAATGAAAATCTTAATTAAAAAGGGCAAAAGTCACGGGTGTGACCGAGGGTCTGTATCAGTGAGCAAGTCGCGATCGTACCATAGTAAAATCGTGACTTTGAACAAAATTTTGCATGTCACGATCGTTCTACGTAATGATCACGACATTGAGCAAAATTTAGCTCATCGCGATCGAGATTCGCGGAATGTTTCGGGCTGATCACGATCGCGATCGCAATTTTTGCGCCCGTGTCGCGATTGCGCCTCGGTCGCAATCACAATTTATGCGCCAGATTCGCGATCACGCTTTCGTCTCAATCGCGAATTGGTGAATAAATCGCACAGTTGCGATCGTACCCCTCACGATCGCGACTTTTCCCAAATTAAGATATCCTTACTTCTAATTAAC
>JAOTAY010000003.1:21955799-21979858 GCA_025629805.1 Erythroxylum baracoense | reverse complement strand
AAGTTGAAATAAATAAAATAACTAATTAAAAAACTTTGAAAAAAAGGGGGGAAAGAGAGGTAGGAAGGAGGGAGGGAGATTTTAAAAAATTTTGAAATTTTTGCAAAAAAGTCCCTAAATTTTTTAAAATTTCCGGTATCGGCCGATATTTGACCGATATTTTGAATACCACCAGTACTGATCGGTATTTACATCCGGTACCATAACTTATATATCGGTACCGGTTTTGGTTCGAGTACCGGCCGGTACGTACCGGTATTCATAACAAGGGGCAGGACACTGAATACCAAATCTTATAGCTAATTCCATAGCTTGATAGATGCATTGCATTCAAAGAACATATGCTTAATGTATTTAGGACTTTGATTGCGGAAGACACGAGACGAGAGGGGTTGCCTTAGGCTCTGTTTGGATGTTAGCTTATCAGGTAAAAAAAGTAGCTGATTGAACCAATTTAGCTAGTTGACCATATTAATTAGCTGTTTTTACCAACCTAATAAGCTGATTTTTAACAAGCTAAGGAGGGGTAGCATTTTGCCTCAGCTGATTACTCAAGTGCCAAATATGCCCTCCAATCTCAAATGGATCTATTAATTGCTACCAAGTGCACTGGTTTATATATTATCGACAATGGTCTGATTGCTTTCAAGCATGAACTCTTGTGCTTTTATTTTTGTTGTAGTGATGGTATATCTTTAGTAACTGTGTAAATGATCAGGCTTCAACATGGACCAAATATTATTTAGAAGTAGAGATTTATCTGGATTTATGATAGATGATAATAATTATTATATTTTTAATATATTTATAAACTTAATTTTTGTAAAATTAAATATTTAAATTCTTATAAAAATATTTAAAAAATATTAAAATATAATACTCATGTCATTATAATTTTTTTAAAGTCATGTCCTTATATGTCATTTTACACATAAACAGCTAATACTAAACAGTTAATTTTAGCAATCATCTCTAACAAACAGCTAATACAATCCGCTGTTCAAATCAGCTATCAGCTATCAGCTAATGCAATCAGCTGATTGCCATACAAAGCCTTAGTATCCAAAAAACACGACCTATCATCTGTACTGAGCTTACCTTTAATGGTAGCTTTAGGAATGTTCTTTGCAAATCAGATAATTTTATATCAAGTGACTATAGGCTTGCACTCTTCAAAGATACTGCCATATGATGCATTAATAAATTAACTATAGGTATGCTTAGTCCCTATGATTTTGTCACCTTTTCTTAGATTAAAGCAGTAAAAGAGATTATTAATGATGTTGGAGCAACCCTAAGTATGGTTTACAAGCCAAGGCCACCTGTTATCTTAAATAATAACTTGAACCTTTGAGTTTGTTAAGATACTTCCCGTAAGATTTCTGTAGAATAATATAAAAAGGACTAATCTTTGTGTAGAAGCGTTAGGATCGATTTGTTGATCGCTAGTCTTCGTTTTACGGTTGGCTACTAGAGTCACCGATTAATTCACACCCCAAACTCTCAAAGCCCTGATGGTTTTTGCTTAACGTGTTTCTTCTTATTATTGCAACTAATGCAATTCTTCATTTTATATTAGGACAAACATAACCGCTGGAAGTTAACGTGGCCGTTCATGTTTTGCAACTGCCAATAACTCCCACTCGGCCACATAAGCCAGGAGTTACATCGTCCCTCTAAAATTTTACATGTCATACTGAGAATGGGGCGTGCGACCATTAAAGAACCAATAGTGTTATATTAAGTCACCATCTAACTAAAATAACACTTTCACATATTCATGACACCCCAAATCATCCACAACATCACTGATGCATACACTGTCCCTTTATGCTTATAGATATATCATATGATTATACACCAAGTATAATTTCCCGAGCTGATATTGTGATGAAGCAAAAGATTCTTCCTTAGACACTCATAATAATCCATTTTATATTAATTGACTACAGGCTTGCACTCTTCAAAGATACTGCCACATGATGCATTAGTAAATTAACTATAAGTATGCTTAGTCCCTATGATTTTGTCATCTTTTCTTAGATTAAAGTAGTAAGAGAGATTATTAATGATGTTGGAGCAGCCCTAAGTATAGTTTACAAGCCAAGGCCACCTGTTATCTTAAATAATAACTTGTACCTTTGAGTTTGTTAGGATACTTCCCGCAAGGTTTCTAACATTTGGGAGTTTGTCTAATGACTCTAGGGGATGCCAGTTATCGAACTATGGCCAAATGCTACTATTTTTTCCTATCATATTAATTGTATAAGGTCTCACTACTTTGTAAGTTCTAATATTTGCTGTCGAGTTCATTAGATACTAGACTTTAAATTGATCTCTCAAGAATTGGGTGTAGAACATTTAACCTATAAAAATTCTTGATCTGTGAATAATTTCCAAAGCACTTCAGTAGTAAGGTTTCATTATTAGTTTTGATTGTCGTGATTCTTAATCCTCCTCTACTATTAGGTTAACAAACTTCAAATTATTTAATTTTAGCTCTTTTAGAAATATTTTTTGCTTTCTTGATCGAAGGAAGTTCTTAAAGAATCTTTCTATAGCTTTAGTGATATTGGTGGGAATGAACAAATGAGAGCACCAATACACTTGGTATCTATATAAAATTAATACGATAAGGTGTAATATCCATGCAAAGCTCAAAAATTTGTTTTGTCAAGTACCGATTCTCTTCTAAATGACATTAAATAAAGGTGAACAATCCCTAAACCTAAGTATAAAAATAGTAATAGAGATGCCAAGACATGTAAAACAAGTAATTTGAATCCTAACAAACCAATAACTTCATTAACAAAATCTTAAAGGCCTACTAATAACATCAGGTGGCTTTCATGTATATTAATTGAGACCTTAACATTTCTTAGAAAGCAACTAAAGATCTAAGAATGATTTAGGAAAATTCCATGTTGGCTCTACAAAATAAAAGCAATCTATATGCAAATGTTTAATAACATGGTATATATTTATGTATTATTCTTATGTTGGCAATTAGGGTTTGAATTATTAAAAGAAGAGGCAGTGGGAGAAATAGAGGCTTTTAGCCACAGAAAAGTTTGAAAGCATGAATAGTTAATTTAGAATCCAGTTACAAGAGTGAAAGATCAAAGGAAAAGTCATTCTTAGAAGAAGAACAAGGATGTCAACAAAATTCATCAAGAATTCAAGATTTAAGATTTAAGATGATGACTTCTTTATCTTTTGCTCTTCCTTATTTTGAGATTTTTATTTCTTGTTTATTCATAAACTAATTGAGATATATATTTATGTGGAATGGAATCTAAGATGTAATATGATTAATTGATTTTCTGATTTAACGAAAAATCTAGTTTTCTTGATATTTATCCATGTTCTTATAATTAGTTGAATTAAAGGAACAAAGTTGAAGATTCAATTAGTAGATTAAAATATTAAGATCGAAAGATAGTTTGTATAGTTAGATCACAATATGGATAATAAAGATTAAGTGAGTTAATTATTCTAAGGAAAACTAGAAAATCTTTCTAGGTTAGGGTAAAACATATTATAAGAGTTCATAAATTAGATTAATACATTCTTAGATTGTGTTGATTAAAAAGATATTTCAATTGGTTCAATCTAAGGATGAGAGTTATGTCACTCACGGGACAACATAATTGTAACTTAAGATCTCTTATTCGTCCAAGAAACTAGAATTGTTCATTAAATCAAAGTGAAGTTGAAACATAGTGAAGTCTTAAGGGATATCTTACCTAAATCCATTTTATTTATAGGTTGCTTTCTTTTTAATTGTTTCTTTATTTTGGTACTTACAATTACTATTTATTTATCTTTTCAATCAATCATAATTAATAGTCTAGATAATTAGTTTGTGAATAATTAGTAATTAATAACTAGTCTTAGTAGGATCGGCCTGTACTCGGCAATGTTAGCTACTCCTATACCGTGCGCTTGCATTTAAAACATATATTACCAAGTTTTTGGTGATGTTGCTAGAAACTAGGCATAGTTCGTATTAAAATTGTAAAGTGGTTAGCCTAGACCTTTTGTTTTATTTTATTTTAGTTTTATTATTATTTATTAAAATTTTCTTTATTTTTTTCTTTTGTAGTTCAATTCTTATATATGATAGTTGAAAAATCATATTGAATCGGACCCTAAGATTGAAATAACTTCACATGTAATCACCTTTTATTTTAATGCATATATCTTTTCAATCATTAGAAGGAGTTAAGATTTTGATTCAAAGAAAAACAAGTTAATCGTTAAAAAATTATTTGTGGAATTTTTATAAAATGATTTTAAGTAAAAATTTTATCAAATGAATGAGTTTGTATAACTGAAAAACTTGAAATATTTAAAAATACAATTTTAGGAAGTTTGGTCGACTAATATATTGTATTGGTGACCTATGTTAGGGTTCTAAGGTGATTTTGATATACTTAAAATATAATGGTCAACTAGCATGCCATGTTTGTGGCCAATGTCATTTGAAAGAAAATATAATTTTGTACTAACATTTTTGAAGAACATAATGGTTGCTACACTAGTCTAACAATATAGCATAGTGGTCTAATAGTGCTCTTAGAACAAGCTATCACAATGTCTAGTTTTTGTTTCTGTTGACCATTTTCAGTTGCTTTGCCTAATAAAACTTTGGTGAGCCCTATAACATTAAAGTGAGCAAACAAGGTTATTGAATTTGTAAAGTTAAATTAGGGAGGTTATTTCTTATGCTTATTTGATTAAAAAATGTTCCTCTTCACCATTAAGAAACATTGTAAAAGGTTACTCTGGTCAAATAAATAGACTTATAAGGAGGTTCCTCTTCACCTATTTGGAATAAGATTTTATAGACATAAGTAAGGTTTGTTTCTTATACTATTATAAAATCAAATTTCAACATTTCTTCCCTACACTCTTTACATTGTTTTTGTTTGAGTGACTACATTGTAATTACATTATCATTTTATAATAAATTAAAGGATGAACAATTCATAAGATCAAGAATGTGAAATTGGCTTTTGTTTCTTCAACTATAAAAGGAAACATAGACAACATAAAGCTCCATGCAATATGAGACTATCATTGGGATACGATTGTGATGTGAGTTTGCTTCTAATTTGATTTCTAATGCCATGACCTTTATAGAGAAGATGATGACTTTTAGTAGGGAGGGTTTATTTTGAAATTGTGGTCTATTAATGTTATCATCAGTTTTAATTAAGATAAATTTTAATGTTAAAATAAAATGTTTGATTCTAGCTTAAAATTTAATGCAAATTTTAAAGGCTAAAATATACTTTTATTATTATATAATGAATAAAATATTTAATATACTGTTATTATTCAATAAACAAATAAATTTAGTTATCTTTAACACTTACAATTTTGTGGTATGTTAACTTCTAACAGGTCTCATGTGATATGATTTTATGAAAAAAAATCATCATATTTGTTATTTGTCATCAAATTTAACATAAATTTAATAAAAGAGGATTTTAAAACATCTAAATTTTAATTCAGAAAAATTTTAGTCCATTAAATCGTAAATGCATTGAATAAAAAAGTGAAAAAATGAATATAAAAGGTTTCTGGAAAGACTTTTAACATCATCCAAGATAAAAAATAGTTTTAAGAGCTAAGTCTAACATCCATCTTTTACTATCTATGAAAAGAATGTTGTATGAGACAAAAAATGAAATAAAAATCTTATTTTATATCAAGTTAAGGTGTTAATTATTATTGATCCTTTTAATATCAGTTGGCACTTAAAATATCAACCAATATTAGTATAGAAATGTAATTTTTTTAAAAAATATATGGATTAAATTGAAAAAATACCCTAATTTGTCCTAAACTTTAACTCTAGTTGTTGACCCTCTTACAATGTCATAAGCTTTTCCCTTGTCTCCTTTGTCCTTTTACTCCTCTTTTTGCTAGACTGCAGTTCATTCAATTGTCATCTCTTCAATCCTCTCCTACAATTATCTTCTCTTCTCACCTCTAGCTCTCCTCTTCACTCTCATTTGTTCACAAACTTTTTCTCTCCATTATTTCCTTAGCTCCAGTTCACTAGCTCGCACTCTCCGATTGCTAGATTGTTGCTGCCAGATTACTGTTGCCAACTTTTCTCTTTGCAGTGCCATCAACTTCTCTCCTCAACACTTTTCGTTCTTTAACTCTGTATTGAATTATGGTTTGAATTTGAAGGTCTATACTAATAAAGAAAAACTTGAATTATATGACATAGTTTTAATTTTCAACCCTTAAAGTGATGATCTGCCACTATATTGTATGTTTGAGAATGGTCTTTATCCTGCATAAAACTTAATGATTTGCCTTGCCAATTTAATGCATATAGACGAGGCTTTTAAGATATGATCATTAGTATCAAGAGGGTATACTCAACATATTATGAATAGTCAAGTAATGATATTTTTCTTTTAATTTGTATAATACAGTTAGTTTTGTAACCTACATTGCCAAAGCAAATATATAAGATACAAGAAACTATTACGTACTTAATGTACCTCTATATAATTTTTTATGTTTTCTCTACAATATCCATTTAACTTTTTAACATGTCCAAGTCCGAATTGTATCTCATACATTAGTAAAGAATTTATTTGGATTTGTTATAATCATAACATGTTATGAATATGGTAATACATACTATTGGCATATGGTCAATCTTCTCGGAACAAACTTTTGAATTATCATAGCTAGTAATGATGTTGCAAATGGACACCTTAAACTCGTATAAGTTCCAATGACTATAATTGGTTTATTGCTCTATAATACATCAACATTATACATATATAAAAATATTTCTTTATTCTACGGTTAAACTAGTGTTTTGTTTCTTTCACATACAAAAACTTTATTTTGATATGAAGTTATTAATTTATTTTATTTTTTATATATGTGTCTATTTGTTTTTAAAATAAATGGAGAAAGTTTAAGTATTTCTAATAATAAAACCTCATTAAGAAAATTTAATGATTCATCTTAGACTTATGTAAGATTGTTTCTTGGTATGATCATACTATTTGTTTGTATTATAATAAATATTTGAAATGTGGGAAAATCACCAGATCAAAGAAACATTTAGTTAGGATTAAAAGTGATACGAAGTCTTATAAGAAAGATAGTCATGATGTAAAATGATAGATAAAAACTTTGCTTGAAGAGTATCATAATAAGAAAGAAAGAAGGCCAAGACTGAACTATAAATTAGAAGTGGAATTTCATTTTGCAGTGATCAAGATATTACTGACAATACTAAAGTTGGTATTCATATCCAACAAGAAGGGATCGTTGTAACCGATATAGGAAAAGAAGAAGATAAGTATTAACTTTTTAGCTCCAAGAACAACCCTGAGAGCTCAACCTTCAATTAGTAATGTATACAATCTAAAGAAGCAGCTCATAATATGGACATGAAAATAACTAAATGGTGGAATGATATAGGTGCATCATTCAGTGTTATTCAATCTTATTATTGCCAACTTATTGTGGATGTTGTTGCCTCTAATAGTTTAAGATATAAAGCCCCTTCAATTGATGACTGTAGATATTATCTTTTTAACATTTACATTAGTGAACGAAATAAAAAGTTGTTTTAATAAAAAAATGACTTGAACAATTTATGGGTGTTTAATCATGTGTAATAGTTCGACGAATAGAAGAAAATATCCCATCATGAATTTTTGTTTTATTATGCTAAAAGGATCATGATTTTTTTAAAGTTAATTGATGCATCTAACCTTGTACAGAATGTTAATACTCTATTAAAGATATTTGATGAAGGTGTGAATGAAGTTAGGTTAGAAAATATTATACAATTTATTACTGACCGTAATGCTACTTATAAAGTAGCAGAGAAGAGGTTAGAAACAAAGTATAATTATTTCTATTAGACTCTTTGTGCTGCACATCGCATTGATCTGACGTTGGAAAAATATATGAGATGATAGATACTTTCCTATCATTCATGAAACTATACAGAAACTAAGAAAAAGTGACAAACATTTATAATTGTGTGTAGGTTCTAAATTTGATAAGAAAGTATTTCACTAATGGTGGGAATTTGTTTTGTCCTGTCATTATAAGATTTGTAAAAATTTTCTTTTCATTTAAATATTTTGTTTACATAAAGAAGGAGCTAAGATAAATATTTACAAGTGATAAATGAATTGCATCTTAACATGATAGGTTTAATAATAGAATAGAGATTTCTAAGATTACACTTGAAAATTATGAATTTTGGTCTCAATGTCAGTTTTTTATTCTAGTTTATGAGTCTTTGGTGAGAGTACTTCATCTGATTGATTGTGAAGAGAAGGAAAAAATCGAAGGAAGCGATCAAGACTAAGCAAAACAATAGTTCATCCTTGTACATAACTTATTTTACAATCATTAACGAAAGATGATGAAGACAAATTTACCTTTTGTTTTTTGATATTAGGACATTCCTGAATTCAAGTGTCTATTTTAAACCAAATTTCATAAAAAAATGAAGTTAATAAAGAAATATTATTAACTATCACAACAATTATTTTATGTGAGATGATTTAATATTTTTTTATTTCACAAATGGAAGTATACAAGGATGTGTATATAAATTTGGGATGCTTATTGCAATACATCAAAGAGAAAAAAATTAATTAAGGTATATATTTCTTAACTTTTATTATTTGTTTAAAATTAAATTTCACTTTATTTTATTTATAAGATTACTTTTATTGTCTTACAGTTGTTTGTAAAACCAATACTAAAGCAATATTCCATAATTACAAAGTTTTGCAATTTAAATTCTTGATCATTTTGTGAGTACAATTGAATGTAAAAGGAATTAAAAAACATTTGAAATAATTCATCCCAAAAAAGAAATAGATTGAAATACAAGAGATTAAATAATATGGTTTTTTAATACAATTTAAAGTTTCGAGAAAAATATTTTATATCATTATTAAATTGAATATAATTTATTAATTATTTTATTTTATTTTATTATTAAGACTCTTAATAAACAATTAGCTTTATAAATTAAATTTACCTTGTTGAATTTGTAAAAAATGTGAGAATGACCTAAAAAGTAATCTTAGATAGAGGAGAATTAACATATCATTCAATGCATTACACGTATGATATTAATGATGAAACATTTTTTTTGCTTATGACTAATGCTAATTGAGTGAATGTGTCGTATATTAAAATTTCAATTTTTAATTTTTTTATTTCTTTTAGTTTGACTTATATTTGATCTATACGTTGAATATTTTTTTGAAAAGAATATTCAAATTTGTATAGGCAGTATAAATATAAAACTTCCAACTACTTATATTTTTGTCTCAAGTTTTTTTTTTGCCTGACACGAAATCTTATTATGCTTATAAATCTATATTATTCTTATTATATTATATTTCGATATAATCAATTGTAACTATTATTTATATAAAAATGAGAAAATAATGTCAATAAGAATAAAAATAGAAATTATAATAAATTTTTATTATTCTGATTTTACTATTATAATTTTTGAAAAAAAGTAAATTAAAAACTATATGACACCATATATTGAAGAATCATTTTACAACTTTATAAAATTTAAAAATTATTCCATAATTTTAAAAAATTACAATAAAATCAAATTCGGTATTTACTTTGTTACCATTATGGTTCTTTTTATAATCATCCACATTGGAAAGCCAATGTTCATCAATTGTAAGGTACTAAGCACCACGAATGATATGATACTCAGCAAGAAATAATGGAAACTATTTGATGCATTAATTAAGAGTTAAGACAAAACAATTGACAAGGCAATCACAAGAAAGGAGAAAGTCAAGAGCCAAAACTAATATAGAACATTAACAATGGAAAATGCAATCACCAGTACTGAAGTAATGAAACAAACATAAGCGGAAATCAGATTAACAAAATTGAGATCCTCATCAATTCAATATGGACATAAAATGAGCAGATCAGGTCGGATGAGCATGGTTTTCCTAGTTTGGAAACATTCCTCTGGAACTCATTCTTTTTTCCTAATAAAAGAATCAAATTGACCCAGGAACAAATGGAATGGCCTTTGTTAGCAGCAATTTACATGGTACATTGTTGCACTTCCGGGAAACCTGGAGTTCTGGCACAATCCTATTACATAATCACACATGCACAACTTCTTTCATTTCCATTCTCTAGTTCATCATCTGATCCGCCCCTTTCACTGTAATTAGATAGTGCGTATTTCAAGTTAAGATGGATAACAAGAAAACGTACTAAAAAGAAAGGCCAAAGGAAACATGATTGCTAATGATTAAATGCATGATGTATGTTGGACAAAAGTGTCTAAATGGAATCCATTCGTCAGAAGTGAACCAGAAAATATGAATACCCTATCCGTGGAGTATATAACAAACACAGAAAATACACGATAATCAATGCCCCTTTCACTTCTGTTACATATCCAGTGAAAAGAAAGCCTAGGAACCAAAACAGCCAGACATTGTCGTTGGTATGGGTGGGATCATGGAAAAGACACCCAATTTCAAACAACACCAAAGTTGAAGTAACTTAACTCTCAGCGTGGGAATATCGGAAGAAAAAGCAGAACAGTGCGTTGCTATAAGTTGAAGTTTCTGAGGTGACAATGCTTTACTTACAACTGCAAGTTACTAGATTTTTATATTGGTAAAGCACATATAAATTCAACCTTGATCCTCAAACAAAAAAGTACTTGGTAGGCACAACTCAGACATAACAAAGGATTTATATGGCTTAGAGATTAGACAACTTGATAGAAAAATCTCAAAAGGTTTGTTACCAGGATATCAGCATCTCATGCCAATCCTTGGACAATCCTATACTTTTACTTAGAGTCAACATCAAATAGTAGTTCCAGTAGAGATTACCCATAAGATTCCACTGAATTGTAAACGAGATAATCAGTTTTAAACAAAACAAAAATGATATGGTACAAATCCGCTGAATTTAGACAAATAATTATTATTCATAAATTGAAGGTTGCCCGTGAAATTTCACTGTATCAAAGAAAGCCTGCAGTTACTTCGAAGAAGGAATACTAAGTTCAATGCTTAAAATATTGAATGCAATTACTGAACAATTGAACCTTGATCCTGGGTAAAAGAATTGACAAGAACATGAAGGAAACCAAGAACATAGCTACTTGTTCATGACAACCGAACACTAGATCATTTTATGCAGGAATAAATTGAGTAAAAATTCCACAAGGACCAATGGTAAAGAAAAGACGGAAAGAAAGTGAGAGAGAGAGAAAGAGGAAGTAACAACTAAACCTTTCACACATGCACAATTAAATGGTAACTGTGTCTAGTATAATTGTTCTTCATCACTCAAATCAATACCTCTAATGTCCCTATAAAATCTGCCTCCGAAAAGCATTCTGTTCCAGTGCCACAGACAATAGAAGTCCATGAAATACCTAAAATTACTGCATCCCGATGTATCAATCTGACCTCTTTACGTGCAAAAAACCTTCTCTCAGTTCAATTATAGAAACAGGAGTGTAAACTGTTTGTTACAAACTACAACTATAGATCAGTAACTAGTTCAGACAACTATGGGAGATCAATTGTACCAAAAGATAAATATTGAAAGATTAAAAAACATAAATATCAATACCGAGCATTGCAATAGGTAAAAGATTTCTCATTCATTTCTCAGCACATGTATCTTATTTGAGAGAGAGGAACAGAGATGAGAGCAGGTGGTGAGAGAAGGTACAATTTTCGGACAAGAAAATGTAGGAAATGCCGTGTGAATTTACTAGAAAAGTTTGTAAGTACAGTTGGTATAACTGCTTTGAAGAACCTCACATCTATCAGCATTTTCAGATTACCAACTCATCCTTCTACAACTGTACCCAGTTATTAGACATGATACTGCCACTGTCCCACAGATCAAGGACGTAAAAGAAAATTGCATGCTATATCCAATCAAAAATGCAGATACTACTAATGTATTAAGCATATTGGGTATGTAGCAATTGAACTCTTATTATGTTGCGATTCTGAAATTAGTAAAGTATGAACTCATAGCTTCTGGAGAATGTGAAGTCAAGACGCCCATGGATAGATATAAAAACATTTGAGAGATCAGAACACTACTTACACAAACTTCTAATGTGAATTATTTCTTTGTTTTGTCCTTTTTTTTTTTAATTGGCTACAGAGGGATTCAACATGAACAGATGTTGGGAGGGGAACTACACTAAATCTAAATTAAGGCATATTAGAAATGTATCTCGATTCAGGACATATATCCATACCTTGGTTCAAATTCCCTGATCTCAGCAAGCTCATTTCCACAAACATCAGTCCACTGTACTTTTCTGCTTTCTGTATGACCAGTAATATCATTTTCCTTGCCACTTGATGCATCACGTTGATTGACATTCCCAAGAGGACTCTGAACACCACTTTGTGATTTCTTCAAGCTGCTCTTCAGAGTAATCTTTTGTGCATTATTATCATCTGCGATATCTACTGAGTTATTCTTTCCTTTATAGTCAACAAGAGGATCTGGCAACACATCCTGCTGCTGGGCAGGGCCTACTTTGAGATGTGATGGGGAATCAAGCCCTGCAGAAGCGCGACCAAAGCAGACAAAAGAAGCGCAACCTCGGGAGAGCCGGTCCTTCACAGAAGCCAGCTGGATGTCAGGGTCTGGTTCTTGGTCCACCAACTGGTACTGATTCCACGGCGAAACTCTCATGGGCCTGTCTTCGTGCTTCTGACCCAGGAGAAGAAGGGTCAGGCCCTTGCTATACCCAGAAGCTGAAGAAGAGAAGAACCCTCCTCCTTCCACTGCCAATAACATCAGTTCTAATCATCGGGTTCCAAGATCTAGACTCTGTATAGTTTCAGCTCCCTCTCAGTCACAAAGGCACCAACCCTTTGTTTACCAATATCCTGCAGCAGGCCGTAAGGCATCACAAAGCCAGAAGTAAAATTTAAAAAAGATTACCAATATCCTGCAGCAGGCCTTAAGACATCACAAAGCCAGAAGTAAGATTTAAAAAAGATAGCAACGAAGAAATGAGACAAATACACTTAAAATAGATATTTGATATTTAATCATTTCCATCTAAAGATTTCCCAAAACTTGAAACAGATAAATTCCAATTACTTCTATTACATCCCCAAATTCAACACAGAAATTCCAAATCATTTAAATGCGCTAATGCCTGGCACATTTCTTTGAAATAATAAACTGTTTCAAACTCACGAAACCAAAACAACCAAAATATTAACAAGTGAAACATCACATCTAACTACAAAACCTTCCAATCACCATGCTAAAACGACATCAAAAATAAAACGAAGCAAAGAATAAAAGAAAAAAGGAGTACGAAAGAGATCATAAGAATCGCATCTTATATTTTGCAAGCAAGCACAAACATACATCAACCAATTATCTTTCGGGTTTTAATTTAAGAAAGTAAAAAAGAGCAACATCTAAATATCATCACTGATTTGCAAAACAATAACTTGAAATTAAAAAAAAAGGAAAATTAACTATTATATTATTCATGCAAATCAAGTATAATTTAACCGCACTCATACCAGTATCCTATGAAAATAAATCGGATAGAGAGCAGAAACAAGTAAATCGACAATATTGATGTGCATTGCTTCACTATCGCACAGTAGTTCACTGCTTTTGGCTAAAGAGAAAAGGCAGGAGAAAAGTTTGGATAGAAAAGTAGATAAAAAAGCTATAAACGAATGCATCAAAACAGCTCCCACAAAGCCAGTTAAATGAAGTTTTGACAAACAAAGGATTTCCCGTTTTCTCGAGAACCAAACAGAAAGCGTACCTGAGAGCGACGCAATGGATCTGAGAGAGATTCTCCGAGTCTAAAATGGCGGCGCCCAAATATTACTGAGAAATTATAAGCGCAATTATCCTGAGAACTTACAAACCAAAATCAAAAAGAAAAAGGAGAGAGAGAGATAGAAAGGGAGGAACGGAGAATTATAAAGATTTACGTTTACTTCTGGTTCGATTTCTTTGAAGATGGATAGCGATAGTGACTCCATGGCGCATGATAGCGATGGGCCCCCTTTGTATATTATTGCCTTCCTTTTCTCTTTTGTTATTTTTATTTATTTAGTAGTAATCGGAATGATAAAGTAAGTTTCTGGTCTGGGGTGTGGTAACGACGGAATAGAGAAAAGGATAAAGCTTGCTTTTGTTTGCAAGTCTAATGGCTGCTTTTCAAGTCCAAGCTTTGCTTAATTTTTATAATTTCAGTGGCTTCTATTGCTCCAGCACTTTTTTGGGTTTTAACTCTCACTCCAGCTTGTATTATAGCAATTCTCATTTGGTGTTAGTCTGGCTTGTAATTCTTTGTTGAATTTCTTTGATGGTTTTCTTTTTTTTTTGGCCTTTTTATTTATTTATTATTTTCTTTTTATTATAATAATTTTAATATAACTAATTCCAAAAAAGAAATGTAAATAAGCAAAATGTTTATAATTTTGGGTTAATTACTAAAAAAACTCAATCTTTCGCCAATTTTTTAAATATAGCCTGAACTTTAAAAAATAGCAATAAAATGCCCAAACTTTCAATGTTTTCAATTCTAGCCCAACATTAGTGTTTCCATTAAGTTTACTTATATGACTTGCCTCGTGTTTCAAAAATCTTAACTATTAATACACATTAGACAAAATTAACACAACAAATAAAATTAATAAAATGATGTCGTTTAATCATATAATTAAAATGAGTTCGTTGTTTAAGAATGACCTAAATCAAATTATGCAGTCCCGACAACCTTACGCTTTGATTTCGATATTTCCCTTCATTTTTAGTTTATTCTCTCGATGCTATCATCCTTCAATTTTCATATTACGCAGCCCCGACTCCCCCACACTAAGGACATCAAGAGTACGAACTAAAAATGAAGAGTTTACTAGTGTAATACGTTGTAATGCGAGAGTAGTTTGGGACGTCAGAAGAACAAACAAAAAACAAAGGGCTGAGGGCTAAGGGAGAACAACAAATAACTTTGGGCTAGAATTGAAGAAAATTGAAAGTTTAATTATTTTATTGTCACTTTCTGAAGTTTGGGCTAGAATTGAAAACAATTGAAAGTTTGGGCATTTTATTGCTACATTTTAAAATTCAGGCTATAATTAAAAAATTAACGAAAGTTTTGGCAATTAACCCTATAATTTTTAATTTATATTATAAAACAACTCAAATTATTTTATAGAAAAGTAAGTAAAAAAATTATGTTTACAAATTCGATACGTGTAAGAGAGGACCTCAACTCTCTATTCTTAAAAAAATAGAGAAATCAAAACCAAGCTAAAATGATATAGATCAACCCCTTCTTGCGTCAAAGAGCTTACTATTTTCAAAATACCTAGATTTACATCTCCTTTTCATTTCCATCAAAGACTTCTTATGTGTTTCTACACCCTTTTGAGTCCTAAAAAAACACTAGACAAATTCCTTTTCTTAAGAAAACATACAAGATTCATTGCTATAAATAAAAAAGAGGCAGTTAACCCATCATTTACTATTTCATTTATTAATTACTTCATTTATGAATTAGGAATTTCATGATAATTGAAATAAAATACATGTTTATACAATCGAGACAAATTTATAACTTGCAATCCTCATGTCTAATAGGCAAAGATTGACCTCGGTGGAAAGGTTGATTCATTTGGATCGATATGAGAGTCTTACTACATTGCATTATCAGAATCTATATTATATATTTAAAAAAGGTTGACCTTTTTGCTTCTCTTATATTACAATCATTTTCTCAATGATCCTTTTTCTTCTTGGTTCATAGAGATAAAATGTCAGAATGGTGCTAACAGTTCATTATGAAAAAGGGACCCACTGAGCCTGGATCGCTAGCTAATACTAATAAAATAGAGAATATGATGAATAAAAAAGAATAATCTTTTTTGTATAGTTTTCTTAGTTCCATTGCCACTGCATGATTTACACAATCAATGGAATCATATAGATACCTCTTCAACACAAAATAGTTTATCGAAAGAATTTAGGAGATCTACTAAAGCATGAAAGCCATGATCTTTCAAAAAATAGATTCCTATTTAAAGAGTGCATAAGCCCATGGTGGCTGGTGTCAAGAAGGAATTGAAATGTAATAATATCAATTCATATAAATATAGAAGAACATATTTTTGTATTGATTCAAATGTTATACCTATGTGATATGGATAGCAAAAGAGGAAAAAACAAAAAATTCCACATAATATTTTTTCTGATAAAAAAATTAATATGATTTTTAATACCTCTCACTTAATGAGAAAAATGTTTTCGATTCTATAAGATCAAACTAAACTTATAAGACTTAAGGAATAACATAAGGGAGTCAAACAAAAAGATAATTAAGTTATAATAATAAAAAGAATAAAGAATATATAAATAAAAATAAAAATAAAGTAGAAGTGCTTAGATTCCAAATGAACAAATTCAAACATGAAAAAAAATCTTTCGAATTCTTAAAGAATGAGGGGAAAAGAGATTGATCGAGAAAGATTTCTTGCTTTTATTATAAGTTATAAGAAATTTATAAAATTATGATTGGATTTGCGTATGGTAAAGAAAAAGGAATTTTCTCCTTTGAGAATAATAAAAAAGAAAAATGTTATATTGGAATATAAAAATGTGATTGGGTTTGTCCTAGTTACTCTTCAATATTAAGTAGATGAAGGGCTGAACTTCTTGAAGGACGAAAAGGATCCAATAACTTCAAAAGAATTAAACAAGGAGTCGTATAAGGTGAAAATCTCATTTATTTTTCTATAGAGTGGTAGTAAAGATGACTTACCTATGAAAATTTTCACTGTCAACCCTAAATCCAAACTCTGCTTTATGTAAAATTGCCAAAATATGATTAACCTCTAAATTTGAAATCACTGCTTATATAGTTTATATTGACCATAACTTACAAGCACATTGTATAGTCTTAGTATGAGGGGGAAGGGTTAGGGATTTACCCAATGTGAGAATCCCAAACATTATCTGAGTAAAGGATCATTAACAATGGCATTCTCATGCGTTGTATGAGAATCACTAAAAATATGTAAAGGTTATGGTATAATGAAATTTTTGTAAGGAGACTAGAGCAAGCTACCATGA
This sequence comes from Erythroxylum baracoense, assembly GCA_025629805.1. Lineage (NCBI taxonomy): Eukaryota > Viridiplantae > Streptophyta > Magnoliopsida > Malpighiales > Erythroxylaceae > Erythroxylum > Erythroxylum baracoense. Next base: position 21,962,680 of record JAOTAY010000003.1, on the reverse strand, counting down.
GATAAAGGAGCTTCTTTCCATATAGATTCCATTTGGAACTATTATATGTCCAACGTTCAATGTTGGAATAAATTAATAAGGTTTTCTTGACTTTGTTTGTATTAACAAATAATTGACAATGCCTCAATGTTTTGATTTTCAGAACATGTCAAAGTCAAATAGCAATAATTAAAAGCACTTCCTTATGCACTATTTCAAAAACTCCAAGGACCCAATTGTATGGATATGCTAAATATATGATTTTCAATCCTAGTTAAGGATTATGGTTGCTTCCTTCGGCATAAGGATTATGGGAAGTGCCATTTAAAAAGTTTTCATCTCTCATTTTAACTATCTTTCTTACTTTTTCTCTTTTTTTGTAGCTTTGCTTAGCACCTTGATTCCACGCATTATGAATTCATATAAAATTAGAGGAATTAGCTTATTCTGAGTTATTATTAAGCACAAACTAATTGTTAATATTTAAAGATAGAATTTCTTTATCTCTAATCTAAGTCTTAATCCATATTCCCTAATATTTGTGATTTCATCTATTGTAGAAAGGAAGGGTCTTCCTAGGATTAGGGATTTTTCTTTATCTTTTTCTATATCCAAAATATAAAAATTATCTAGGAATCTAAACCTATTAATTTTTATCATGAAATTTTATTCAGTACTCTTCTAATGACTTTTGGTTATCCCTATTCAACACTTTCTAGCATGGAATGAGGCATCAAATTGTTACTAGCTCCTAGATTTGCTAATTCCTTATTAATATATGCATCATTAATAATTTATAAAATATTAAATCTCCCATGATTGTTTAGCATTGGTCGTAATGCTTCTTGGACGATATTGGTGTTTACTTCATTTGATTTGATCTTTGAGACGTCCTATTATGGGTCCTCCTATTTTGTATCTCCCTCTTATAGATCTTCTTTATTCTCCTTATGAGTGTTGATTTCATCCTTCGTTGTGTTATGTATCTTGTAGGTTAAATAATTCTTGGTTGATATTCCTTCACCGTTCCTTGTACCTTGTTGTCTTCTACCTTTTTATTATTGATCAACTCTTCATCCCTTAGGGCAATTTCCTTAACTTGTTTCTTTTGGTTAGGTATTGTATCGATCTGAAATGATCCTTGTGGTCTCTCAATTATTGTCTTTGTTAGTTGATTGATTTACACTTTAATATTTCTCATAGAAACTTCATGATTTTGTAATAGAGAAGAGGTTACCTGTATAAAGTCTGTCATTATTTCCTTTAGACTTGGATACTTCTCTTTTTACACAAATTGTTGAAATTCTGGCAAGGGTTATCATTTAGCTATTTGATTGCTCTATAAGAAACTTGGATGATTTCTCTATCCTGAATTGTTTATCTAACTGTAGAGATTGTTTTTCCTATAGAATTTTCTTATGTAATCAACTTGTTATACTTAATCATTCATAGAATTTCAGCTTGGAATTTTATATTGTGGTGTCTTCCCTCATAGAATTCACAAATCATTACTTGATTTGTTCTTAATGGCAATCTTAGATTGTCAATTTTTCTTGTTGTTGCCTCCATTTGAGCTGTTAGAATGATCATAGCATCAATATTATAAATTCTCATTATTATGTTAGTCCTTAATTTATCTGTACCATTAGTAATTATTTATTACCGTCTCTTCTATCAACTCCGAGGATACCTTTGAAATTTTATTATTTATGTTTCATCTGTTAAAACATATATCTTTTACCTTATAAAGTTGACCAAACCATTATAGAAGGTCTAGACTTGCATCCATGTGAGATGACCACAGTGTGAGAACTTTCTTAATAAATCCTTTGGTATCTCCCATGTTTCATACAATGTTTCAATGCCAAATTGCTCAAACAAAGACACTCATTCCTTAACTTCTCACTCTCTAATTTTTGAAAGATGAAGATGTCATTCCTAAGTTTGACTATTCATGCTGGAGAAATTTTATTTGGCTAAAAAGTTTTTCAGCAAAACCATTCTAAGTGGTGATAGATTTAGGAGGTAAGGATTTCAATCATAATTTGGCTTTGTCTTTCAATGTAAAAGGGAATAATCTCAACTGAATCCCATGATCTAAAACTTCATTAATTTTGAAAGTATCATGGATCTTCAAAAGCTTAGCAATATATGTATTTGGATCCTCATTCGACAAGCTATTAAACTACACAAGTTTTTGAACCATTTAAATTACTTTAAGCTTGATCTCAAAAGTATTAACCTCTACTTTTGTTCAAATAATATTATATTTTGTCTCTGTAAGTAACATTATAGCATAGTTCCCCATGTTGTAATGTTATCCCTATCTTATATGGTGTTTGGTAGTTGTAATATCAAGTATCTAAATCTTGAAATTTAGTAAGCAAAAATAAGATCAAGAAATAAAATCCTAAAATAAATAAATAAATTTGAAAAAAGAAAATTGATTATATTGATAAAAATAAAGTGTTCTTAATCCTTGAAAATGGAGCCAAAACTTGATTTTGTAAATTTGAATAATAGTAAAGATCACCGGAGAAGTGCAACTTTTGTTCTTATAGTTAAACTTGGTGACTATGAGTCTCAATCATACAAAGACTATAAGTACTAATACTATCTTTCTATTATTTAATCTAACAAAATGGATGAATGACATAAAAAGAATGATTAACCAACTAAAATTAATAATCTAAAATAATAAACCAAAGCAATGACCAAGAATGAAATAATCAATTGATAAACAAAATCTAGATGTAAAATCCCTTTGGAACTTTTCTATGCTTGAATTTATCTTGATTCAATTATTTGTTCTAGACCAACAGAAACTCCAATGTTACAATCTTATTGTTTCTCAATTCATAAGACTCTTTTAGTTCACTTATTGAAATATCTTTCTTATCAAAACTGCTAAGAATGTATTAACTTTTTTTATGAATTCCCTTAACATATTTGACTCTAGCCCAAAAGATTTATATGTCTTATCTCTAGGATTTCATACAACTCTTATTATTCATGTTACGATCTATTTATTCATATGATAACTTAATCCCTGTATATGAAATAAAAAAATTGAATCAAAATGATAGCATATTTCTATTTAGCCAAAATCAGTAAACATGAATAATTTACAATAAAACTTGAAGTATTTCCTAAAATCAAATAATTAATCGAAATAAATAATTCTATAGTTCATCCTATCTAGATCTATCCCAATTTAGTTCATACTAAGATAAAGAAAACCAACAATAACCAAGAAAGAATATAAGAACTCATTCTTATAGATCTTGAAATCTTAATGTCTTCACTTGAATCATGATGAAAATACTTTCTTTTCTCTACTAAATTGCTTCATTCTTTTCTGATGATGCTCTAAGTTGTCTCCCTATAATTGTATTATTGGATAATCCTAAAAGTTACCTTTTATTCTCACAAAACTCTATAAAGTTTGAAGTGTCTCGACCAACAACATAGACTTATATAGGTCTCGTGTTTCTTAACAACTCCAAAAAAGTTATTACTTTGCATTAAAAAAAACCAACACGGTTCCCTAATATGGATCCATCTTTGTCTCATATTCTGAACTCTCTTTAACTAGCATAATGTGGATACATGTTCATCATACATAGATCATGTGTTGCTCCAACTAGCATCAAATTGATCCACTTTGACTTAAATTTGCCCGAACTCTTTGCTTCCTTATTAGAAAACTATATCAAGGTATGGAAACAAAGTATAAACTCAATTGAATATCAAATCCTATAAAATCATTCAAAGCAAGAAAAATGCTCTCAAAATCATGCTAAACATGGATCCTCTTGTTTTCTCTTAGGGATAGAGATTATCTCTGACACATTTATGCCCCATACTGTGGATACATTTATTTCTCTTATGATTTGCACATGGTTTAAGACACGACCATAATTTAGGCTATATTAGTCTATGAATTTTCTTCAATGACACTCAATCACTCTCTAATCCTTGTTATGGTCTATTTCTCTCTTATACTTGATTCATATAATACATGGGTTGGCACACGAACATACACAAAACCATGTTTCTCTAAAAATTGTAAATTTTTGAAGTTTTATTTGAAATAGGTCCTAATTCTTGGTAAATCTCATTCCAAGGTCAAATGTGCACTATTATCTACAAATATATTAAAAACTACGTAAAACATATAAATCAAATAAAAACCTTAAGAAAATATGCATATATATATTTCACATATATTAATTCTCATAAAGAAAAAAGTGAGAAAAAGAAGATGATAGAAGCAAAGGATGAGCAAAGCATTATAAATCCTTAAATAAATTCCTAAGAAATTCTTCTAGTGTAACCAAGCTAGTCATAGATTTCGTAATTGGCCTCCATGAAAAGTAGTAAAGCAAGAGGAAACGAGTGATGGAATTTGATGTCATCTTAATGGGAACAATGAGGATGATATTAATGATGTACAGAATTAAGAGTATAACAAGAGGAAGAAAAGACTGAAGGTGTAAATAGGTGCACGCTTTGATTATTAAAAAGCTACCCGAGGTTATTTTGTTTTCTGTGTTGGTCAAAAACCTATTTTTATTACCGTCCTATAAGTGTAGAAGTCTATTTTTCAGAAAGTAAACTAGTAATATTCTCCATTTAAATTTTTGTTTCAATATTCCATAAATTATTGATCAATTAAGTTCTCCATTTAAATTTATGTTCAAAGGTTCTGCAAATTAGTAAATTACTCGTCAATTTCAAAGATATATTTCTAGTATTTGCCTTTATTTCTGTAGTCACTTTGCCACTCCTCTCCATCCTGACATCTGTCGGTCACACTTTGTCATTCCTCTCCACCCTAATATCTGCTGAACGTACTTGAAGCTCCTTACGACAGCACAAGAGGATCATTGATCGAGCTTTGAAGAATTCAACGAAAATTTAATAAACCAGACAGCGAGAGATACAAGCAGCCACATAAAACACAAATTTACACGGTAAAACAAGCACACACATTAAGCGAAAGCATGATTGATAACAAGCAACATAGAGTACCAACTGGTAGGGAACTTGATCAAGACACAAACTAAGGGGCATTTCTAAGAGACGGATGATAAGCTAATAGGCTATTTTGATCCGAGAAAAAGCATATGCCAATCCAAACTCACGCCAAGCCTTTTCCTCACATGTTTGACGTCATCATCCTAACCCGTTCACTCCGAAAATCTCTTCGATGTATCATCTTCCACTAGTGAAGTATCAACAGCTTTCTAGGCCCATTAATAGCACAGGATGAGCTGCCTAAGAGAACTGTCGTCTCACATGTCCATCGAAGAATCATTGGACTCCCTGTTCTGGCAGTATCCTCCCTGAGTAATGTGATAATTCTGGAGACTCCTGCGGATAGGGCTTGACAAAGCATTCGAGAAAACTGCATTCTTCGTTTGTTGATCACAGTGCTGGTTGGCAGTTACTGGACCAGACGAACCTGGAGAAACCAAGAAACCAGAGTTGGAGAACTGAATTGGCTGAGAATTCTGATGTTGGTGTGGTGCCCTGGGGGACATTGACGGCTCTTCTCCACAATAGTCAAGCTCATTCTGCATCATTATTAAAGTGAAAATGTCAATTGAACGGAATAATCTCTTTATAAACCATGCTGAACAAAATTATCAGTACTTGTGGACAATCAAAACGAAATGGAATCCCATTGAATGGTCTACTCCCAACTCTTATGGTATGAATAAAAGAGAGTAAAAGCGTTGAACCAATGACAACTTTAGCTTGTAAGAAACTTTCTACTATATAGCCAAGTTACATTACACATTTTAACAGGTTTTTGAACAAAATGGTGTTGTGAACTATCAATGCTGAATATTTTGTATCCCTAAAAACTGGGTCTCCTTCACCAAGAAAATTAGGTGATGATATTAGAAAAGTCCATATAAAAAATACCACAAGGGCTGCCACACTCTTCCCCTCATAAACATCCTCGCAAGTAGAAACTTCAATACCCCCTCACAATGGTTAGCCAAGGATGTTTAAAAAACTAAAGAATTGAATTTCATTTAACCACGCCTGATTTATCAAGTTATCTCATGCTGTAATTTGTATTTTGAGATTGAAACAGAATTGATCTTTGACAGGTAGGTTGAATACGGTTATCCGAACCCTCCAGCATTATAGCTGCTAGGATGTTTTGTTGAACCGGCTGCACCAATTCATATCTATAAAACAGCAAGAGAGTAAGTTGCAACTCTGAATTCCTTTTGATGTTTCATATGACACGAATAATGTGAAACTCATGGATCTAATTCAATGTTAAAAGAACTGATATCTGATACATCACAATTCAAGAGAATGAATTAGGGTTCTGTATGTGGAATTTCTAAATGTTGAATTACCTAGAGAAAGAAGTAGAGGGAGAGATTAACAATAATCAATTATTACTCCAAAAATTAGTCACAACCCAACACCTAACAGCTACTATAGCCATTGGGAATCAACCAGTTGTTCATTTACACTTCTCCCTTCTTTCTACGACATCATTTAACTCTTAGTTACATAATTCTCTTCTTTCCACACTGTATAGATCCTTCTCCCCTTCATAGTTTCAACTTATAACAACGATCCTCTTTAATTCCACAAGGTTGATGTCAAGGTATCTGTTACGGTCTAATTGTTCCACATCGATAATAAAAGAGCCTGATGTGGGGTTTATAGGCTTATGGGCTCTCCCACCCTTCAAGCCAGCTTTTGGGGTCGGTTCTCCCCTATGTAGCACGGATACGGATACGGACACGGACACGGACACGCGACACGACACGGACATAGGGACACACCAACTTCTAAAATTTGGTGGACACGGACACGGCATATATATATATATATATATATTAAAATTTAGAATTAAGAAAAAAATT
>JAOTAY010000003.1:21942979-21955699 GCA_025629805.1 Erythroxylum baracoense | reverse complement strand
TTCAAATAATTCATAAAAATATTACGAGCCATATTAAGAAGTGTCCGAGCCGTGTCCGAGCCATATTAACTGTGTCCAAGCCGTGTCCGAGCCGATAAAAATAATTTTTTTATTCCGATGTCCACCGCGTGTCCTTGTCGGACACACGGACACGGCACCCTGGAGCCGTGTCCGTGCTACATAAGTTCTCCCATAAGACCTGTAACAGTATCTTTAAGAAATTCCCATGTAACATTACCTTCATCTTCAAGCGACCACAAATGACTAAACCAAGACTTTAACAGCTGACCTGTCTTTTTATCCTCCTATTATGAATGGCACTACTATGGGAAGATGTGGTTGGACTCTCCTTGCACCTGAAAAATGTTTAAGTCGAGACTCAAGGAAGTAGGATGGATTCTGGAGTTCTCCCGAAGATCCAACGATAAGTCATCTTACCCACGCTTTGCAGAATTATAAAAGAACCAAAAAGCAGAGATGACAACTTATGATTCATCTGCTGTTGCACACTTAGTTGCCTATAAGGTCGAAGTTTTACATACACTAAATCATTCACTGCAAACTCTCTCAAGTGCTTTTTTTATTTGTCAATTGCTTCATCAGGTTTTGAGCTTGTTTAATATGGAACTGGATAAGTTATCAATGCCTCATCCACCATCAACAACATGGAATCCCCCGCAAGACAAGGAGCATGCCCAGGATGGATAAATACATATAAGGCTTCAAACAGAGAACATCGTATAGCCAAATGAAAAGTGGTATTATACCACCATTCTGAAAGAGGAAACTAACTACTCCAATAAGTTGGACAATTGCTAGATATACACCATAAATAGGTCTCCAAGTTTCAATTCAAAACCTCTGTTTGAGGACGATAGGCAGTCAACATCTTTAAGGGTACCCCTTGAGCCTTGAAGAATTCTGGCCAAAAGGTACTAACAAAAATCAAGTCCCTATCACTCATAATCATCACCGGTACACCATGCAACTTGTACACATATTGAATGAACAACTAGCTCCTTTAGCTTTAGAATAATGATGGGACAGAGGAATAAAACGAGTGTATTTAAAATGATCCACTATAGTCATTATCACACAATAACTCTTAGATTTAGTTAGGCCCTACAAAAAATTGAGAATAATATCAATCCGCACTTAATATGAAATAGGCAACAGCTATGGCGTCTGTAAATCAGGCAAATGTCACACCTACAAATGAATTCTAGAACATCTCCTTGCATTTTGTTCTAGAAAAAATACATATGTAGTCACTTACACGTTCCCAAATAACTGGAATAAACACCCACAGCCATATCATGAAATAAGGAGATGATTTTGTGTGCAACTCCATATTAGCACCAACCATTAACCTGCCTTTCCATTGCAACAAGTCACTAGACCAATTATAAGCTACAAATTAAGGTTAAATAGGTTAAGCCATTGAATCACTTTCTGTACTATTGCATCCTCCTCCCAACTATTAATGATCTCTCATAATAAGTTGCTTTACACTGGAGAGACCACTAGATTATATAACTCCCTACTATCCATCAACTAATACATTACCAACTACCTTTTTGTATCAGATTTCAAAGTCAAATCCTAATAACTTTGCTAAGCATACTTGTCGAAAGGGAGTAGTAATCTTTTTCTCCATCAAATACTTCAAGCTTTTGTGGTCTATCTGCATAATGCACCCCCTACAATAAGGCTTTGCTAACATAAGCAATAAAATGACCTCCTTGCATCAGAACAACTCCTAAAACAGTCCTACTTGCATCAACTTCAAAGATAAATTCTTTATTAGAATTTGGTAAGGCTAAATTGGGTGAAGACACTAATGCCTTTTGATAGCTCTAAAAGCATCATCAGCCTCTTATGCCACCCAAAAGCATTATTCACTAATAGGGAAGTTAATGAATGACTTAGTTGGCCTTACTCCTTAATGAACCTCCTATAATATCTAGCTAATCCTAGAAATCCTCTTGATTGCCTCAAATTAGTTGGAATGGGTCAATTTTGCATTGCACTAACCTTTCTAAGATTTGATGATACTCCTTTTGGCAAAATGAAATGGCCAAGGTCCACTTGACTTGATGCAAAAGAATACTTTGATTCCTTCACAAATAATTGTTGCTCTCTTAGAATCTATAACACCTGCTAAGATGTTATGTCCATGAACTATTATAAATCAAAATGTCATCAAAGAACACCAAAACAAAATTCCTTATTGAAAATAGAATTCATCAAACTCTGAACTGTTACAGATGAATTGGTTAAGCCAAAAGGCATTACCAAAAATTCATAATGATCATCATGTGTTTTAAGGGTTGTTTTATGTACATCCTCCTTAAAGATACAAATTCAGTGATATCAACCCATAAACCCAACATAGAAGAGTATTATACACGATAAAATTAATCAAGTAACTCTCAATCAATGAAATGCAGGATTTATCCTTCATAGTACATTTTTTCTGATAATTCGTACATGTCCTCCATGAGTTATCTTTTTTCTTCACCAAGATTAACAAAGAAGAAAATGGAGATCTGCTCTCCTTGATTATTCTTTGCTCCATCATATGTAGACAATCCCAGAATTGTAGATAATCCCATAATTAAGGGATTATTCTTAGAGATTATTCTTAACTGTAATATCTAACTATATTAGAAATATTTCCTAATAAGGAGTCTTCCTAAATTGGAAGACTACCAAAACTATGTACCCTAGCTCTATATAAGGACCTACGGGTCTATAGCATAATGACAACAATCTTCTTCATACATCTAAATTTTTACATGGTATCAAAGCCTCACACTCTTCCATGAATTACAAAGCTGCAATGGTAGAGTCTCAGATCTTCATCCTTTGAGACCACCAGCAGCGCAACCCCTTCCTCTAGATCAGGAAATCAACCTGATTCAGTCAACATACACGTAGAAAATTCCCTACAAATTTCAATTCAGAAGATGAATGGAAGAAACTACCTAGAATGGTCCTAATCAGCCCGTCTTGTGATTACTGGAAAAGGGAAATTAGGGTACATAACAGGAGCAATCCAAACTCCAAGGTAAGAAGACCTTATTTTTGACCAATGGTATTTGGAAAATGCCATGGTCACAGCTTGGCTCATCAATTCCATGGAACCAGGGGTTGGAAGACCCTTTATTTTTCTCCCAACAGCCAAAGATGTGTGGGAAGCCATCAAAGAAACATACTCATACTTGGAAAACTATAAGCAACTTTTTGAACTCAATTCAAAAATGTGGAAGATGCAGCAAGGTGAACAAAATGTGACTGCATATTATAATGAAATGACTATAATATGGTAGAAGTTAGATCTATCTGAGGAAACAAAGTGGAAAGATCCAGAAGATGCAGCCCAATATAGAGAGAAAGTTGACAGGGGACGAGTGTTTGTATTTCTTGCTGGCTTGAAGGCAGAATTGGATGAAGTCAGGGGACGTATTTTGGGACGTAGGCCACTACACTCAATACGAGAAGTCTTCTCTGAAGTCAGAAGAGAGGAAGCTCGGAAGAATGTCATGTTGGGAAAAAATAGCACCATGGACTTCCAGAATGAAGGGTCAGCATTTGTCTCAAAGAATAGTGACAGTGAGGGTGAGAAAGGTAGAAACAAGCAGAAAACTTGGTGTGAGTTTTGCAAAAAACCATGGCATACAAAAGATACCTGCTGGAAGATACATGGCAAACCAACAAACTGGAAGAAAAAAGGGACTAATGGAGCAGGAGACGGGAAAGCTTTGCAAGCTGGGAACCAGTCCAGTCATGACCAGGATACCTCCAGCTCATCCAGGACCTTTCCTTTCACAAGGGAACAACTTGATCATCTGTACACTTTACTTCTAGCTGAGAATACCAAAAAACCTCTTGTTCTTTAATTCAGTCAGGTATAATCCTTCCAAAGGCCTTTGTTTGTTCTATACCCTCTTACTCTTGGATAATTGACTCTGGAGCCACAAATCACATGACGGTAGCTCCAATATTTTTTCCTCTTACTCACCTTGTGCAGGGAACCATGAAATTAGAATTGCAGATGGTTCCCTAGCTTCAGTTGCAGGAAAAGGGACAGTCCCTATTTCAGCTACCTTAACACTAAAAAATGTTCTTCACATTCCCAATCTTTCCTATAACTTGGTTTCTGTTAGCAAACTAACCAAAGATATGAATTGCAAAGCTAATTTTTGGTCAACTCATTGTATGTTTCGGGATTCGGAATCGGGGAGGATGATTGGGGTTGCTAAGGTTACTGCAGACTTATATATCTTGCAAGAAGAAGGCAAGAAACATGAAGAAGAGAGCTGTCACATTACTGTCAGCAAGAAGAAGGAAGAAATAATGTTGTGGCATTATAGGTTAGGCCATTCTAGTTTACAATACCTGAAGTCTGCGTTACCTCATTTATCTATCAATAAAAGTGCTAGGTTTCAATGTGAATGTTGTGAATTAGCTAAACTTCATAGAAGTCATTACCCTATTCAAAACAACCAATGTCCGGAGCCATTTATGCTAATTCATAGTGATTTATAGGGTCCCTCTAGAACTTAAACACCTAATGGAAAGCGGTGGTTTCTCACTTTCATTGATGATTGTTCTAGGGTCACTTGGGTATTTCTTTTGGGAGATAAGTCTGATGTTTGTGCCACATTTATGTCCTTCTATAACATGGTTAAAACTCAATTTCAAAAGGAGATTAAAATGTTAAGAAGTGACAACGGGAAGGAGTATGTGAACTTGGCCATAAACACCTTCCTAGATAGCAAAGGAATTGTCCACCAAACCTCGTGTAGTTACACCCCATAGCAGAATGGGATTTCTGAACGCAAAAACAAAAACCTTTTAGAGGTGGTAGAGCAATCAACTTTCAAACACATGTCTCGAAATACCTATGGGGAGAAGCAATTCTCACTGCCAATTTTTTGATAAATAGAATTCCCTCCAAAACCTTAAAATTTCAAACCCCATTACAAACCTTAACTTCCTTCTTTCCTAATACAAGATCAAACCCGCCTGTCCCTCTGAAAATATTTGGAAGCATAGTGTTTGTCTATAACCATGATCCCAAGAAATCCAAACTAGATCCTAAAGCAATCAAATTCATCTTTGTTGGATACTCTCGAACCCAAAAGGGATATAAGTTCTTTGATCCAACATCCTGAAAATTTTTTACCTCTATGGATGTTACATTTTTTTAAGGTAAACCTTATGACAACCACACTCATCTTCAGGGGGAGTATTTCAATGAGGGAGATGAGAGGTTTAGTGGAAAAAAAACTGAGATGTTGAATCTAGAAAGACCAGTAGCAGAAAAGCTTACTGGTCAGGGGGGGAAAAAAGAAAATTAGGAAGAAGACAATGTTGAGAAGGAAGCAGGAAGTGCAAAGCAGAAAAAATTTCACAGTGCAGTATATAGCAGGGGAGCAAGGGAAGTAATATTCGATACAACCCAATTATCATCTCTGAATCTGAGTCCTGATATCTCACAATCTGAGACTACCCTACCAGGTAACTCAAATGATCTCCCTCATGATATTTTTCTTCCTATTGCAATGAGAAAAGGGAAAAGATCATGCACACAATATCCTACCTCTAACTTTGTTTCTAATGCAAACTTGTCTCCAACTTTTTCTGCCTTTATTTCCACACTAACCAGTGCAGAAATTCCAAACAACGTACATGATGCTCTGGCTGTTCCTAAGTGGAGGGAGGCTGTTTTGGAAGAATTAAAGGCCCTAGAAAATAATGGCACATGGGAGAGAATCGACCTGCCAAGCGGAAAAAAATTGGTTGGATGCCGATAGATATTTACCATTAAATACAATGCAGATGGTTCAATAGAAAGATTTAAAGCTCGGTGGTGGCAAAGGGTTACACTCAAACATTTGGGGTGGACTATACGGAGACATTCTCTCTAGTGGCAAAATTGAACACTGTCAGGGTCCTATTATCAGTGGCTGCATGCTTAGACTGGCCTCTAATCCAACTAGATGTAAAAATTGCTTTCTTGAATGGTGATTTGGAAGAGGAAGTATACATGGAGCCACCTCCTAGGTTTAAAAAAAGCTTTGGGAGCAAGGTGTGCAAACTTAGGTGGTCTTTGTATGGACTAAAACAATCCCCAAGAGCCTGGTTTGACAGATTCACCAAGTTTGTAACAAGTCAGGGGTATTCCCAAGGCCAATCAGACCATACTTTGTTTACTAAAAGGACTGGGGAAGGTAAAATTGCCGTCCTAATATTGTACGTGGATGATATTATAATTATTGGGAGTGATCTTGTGGAGATAGAAAAGTTACAAGCACAGCTCGGGAAGGAGTTTGAAGTAAAAAACTTGGGTCAGCTAAGATATTTTCTTGGCATGGATGTAGCTCGATCCAAGAAGGGAATTATGGTGACTCAAAGAAAATACAATTTGGATTTATTAAAAGAGACAGGTTTAAGTGGATGTAAGCCTTGTGATACACCAGTGGAACCAGGAAAGAAACTTGGACAACCCGAAAATGGTGTTCCAGTAAACAAGGAGAGGTATCAGAGGCTAGTTGGGAAGTTAATTTACTTATCTCACACCAGGCTAGATATAGCATTTGCAGTGAGTCTAGTAAGCCAATTTATGCACTCACTATATGAAGAACACTTAGAAGGGATGTCTTGGCAAGGGATTGTTTTTTGAGAAGAAGGAAGAAAGAAGCATAGAAGTTTATATGGATGCAGACTATGCTGGTTCAATCACCGACAGAAGATCAACATCAAGCGACTGCACCTATCTATGGGGGAATATGGTGACATGGAGAAGTAAAAAGCAAAATGTAGTGGCTTAGAGTAGTGTAGAAGCTGAATACAGGGCTATGGCTCAAGGAGTGTGTGAAGTCTTGTGGCTTAGAAGAGTTATGTCTGAGTTAAACTTGGAGGTTAAGCCTCCCATGAAGCTGTATTGTGACAATAAGGCAACCATTAATATTGCACACAATCCAGTACTTCACCAAAGGACAAAGATATGGAGGTTGATAAGCATTTTATCAAGGAAAAAATAGAAGAGGGAAGCATATGTATTCCGTTTGTTCCTACTAAAGAACAGAGAGCAGATGTCTTCACAAAGGGGCTGTTAAAACAACCATTTGAAGAGCAAATTGGCAAGTTGGGCATGATAGACATCTTTGCACCAACTTGAGGGGGAGTGTAGACAATCCCGTAATTTTAGATAATCCCATAATTAAGGGATTATTCTTAGAGATTATTCTTAACTGTAATATCTATCTATATTAGGAATATTTCCACATAAGGAGTATTCCTAAATTGGAAGACTACCAAAACTATGTACCCTAGCTCTATATAAGGACCTACAGGTCTATAGCATAATGACAACAATCTTCTTCATACATCTAAATTTTTACATCATATAATTCCATCATAGCCCCTTTATGCACCCCAACATACTTACAGGCCTGTTGTTCACTACATCTATTCCCTCCTTAACATAATGCAAAGATCATGTTTCTTGATTTGAGGTATATTGTTCTAGTAATTGCTTCAATGACTCACATTCTCCATCATCTCTCTACTACCTATTACCTCCAACTCCATCCACTGGACATCGCATTCAATTGATTGACGTTTTAGTAGAAGGCCATGTTGAACTTTATACATTTGCAATGAAACTAGCATATTCTACTACTAAATTTACCAATTTGTTTTGTACGCTGCAAAACAACGATGGAAAACTAGCTATTGTTTCTTAGCTGCCTCATACACCGACTATAACATTTCTCGTATTGAAAAGCTCAATGGATATTCTATTTCAGGTTTCAACTCCTTTAAAAGAGAATAAGACTGCAGCATTACCAATTTATGTGACAGAAAGTTGGATTTTGCACAATAATCTTTTATGCTACCTATCTGCTTCAATTTCTCAAGTTCCCCCACCAGATCATCAAACATAGCTACACCAAATCGTTACTCCAATGTTATCAAATATTCCCCCAGCTGGGAAACTCCACCACCAAGCTATTCTCAATGTATAATTGGTACCATGACAAAGCTTCCAAGATAAATGCGTACATTTGAAGACTCAATTACAAAGGCCTTATATTCCACCCTGTTAAACCTAGTAGACATAGTATACCCATTATTTACTGGAAACTCATTCGCTACCATCTCCAACAGTCTTCTACCCTCCATATTCCTCCAATTATGAATGTTATTTTGACACAATTGCAAAATTATTTCTTCCAATTCTCCGATCATGTTTTCATATCTTACTTCCATTTCTTGCATTTGGGCCTTCATATTTTCCTCTAACTGCCAAGCATCTTGCTATCCTTCCGCCATATTATTGTATTCCAACTACTTCCTTGGCTGAGAATCACATAGTTTAATACCAACTTGATATGTCACAATTCAAGCAAAAGATTCTAACTTTTGTATTTGGAAAATTTGTGAATGTTGAAATGGTTAAAGAAAAAAGTAAATAGAAAGATTAACAAGAATCAAATATTACTCCAAAAACTAGTTATAATCTGACACCTAACGGCTAATATAGTTGTTGTAAAGAAACCATTTGTTCATTTACACCTGCCCTTTCCTTCTAACTATACATTTGATCAGTTTAATACCAACTTGATATGTCACAATTCAAGCAAAAGAATCTAACTTTTGTATTTGGAAAATTTGTGAATGTTGAATTGGTTAAATAAAAAAGTAGATAGAAAGATTAACAAGAATCAAATATTACTCCAAAAATTAGTTATAATCCGACACCTAACGGCTAATATAGTTGTTGGAAATAAACCATTTGTTCATTTACACCTGCCCTTTCCTTCTGATTATACATTTGATCCTACAAAATTGTTCGACTCTTGGCTACATAATTATTGCCTTCTCTTTGAAGTTGTATCGAACTTTCTCCCTTTCATAGTTTCAACTTGGAACAATATCCTCTATGGTATAGGGTTCTTTCCAATTAGAACCTTATAGCATGAATTTGTTTTGGAGAACACTACTATTTGAATCAAAATTTTCATATCGTTTTAATAATAATTAATACTAATTTTTATCAATTAGAAAAAAACATAAATTTTAACAGTTCTAATAAAATATTTTGAAGTTCAATGTGTACTCGCACTTCTAAAAAATCATCATCAAAACTGACCATGCATCAAATTGTTAATTCTCAAACAACATGATTACTTGGGGCAAAATTTATATAAAGTTTGTTGTTTAATAAACCTCTTCCATAAGCATATTTCACCTGTAACTTAAAATTGCAACTATAGTGGCTTTCTTATCTTTACGATCATGAAAGACGACTAATTGGCTTCACCATGACTAGCTTTCTTGGTCAACTCACTCTCCAAAATGTATAAAAAAATTAACTAGACATTTGAAAGGAAAATATATCTATTATTTTATCAATTTGCAACAATAACACATGAATCCCATCACTAGTAATTTGCAAAGCTTTAAATCTTATTGTCAAACAACTATCTTAGATATTTGTAGCATTAGTAAGAAGGTGCCTTGTAGAATAGGTGACAATTTAGAAGAATTAATTTATCTCGTAAGATCAGTTGTTGCCCTTCAATTTAATAATAGAGAATATAGTTAAATTTGTCATCATTTTATTTCCGAAGCAGATAAGATTAGAAAACTGCTCATATTGCAATTGATATAAATGAACTGTTGGATAACTTTTAACATTTCCTTGTGCATTTGCATCACAAATGTCAACAAAATCTCCAAAAAGTTAGGATTTGATATTATTGAAATGTATTCATGATTACAAGCATATAGTTTTAAGGGGAGCAATATCTAGACATGCATTAAAACAAATAAAATAGCTGCAACTTTGCTTAGGTAGATATGCAAGTAAAGGTGCTCATTTATAATGAATTATTAGACATTATAACAAAGACATCATAAAAAAGAAAAAGAAAATATTAATAAATCGGGACAAACCTGTATATAATTGAGTATATCAATGGTTGTAACTTTTGATCCCTCTTCTTGTTGTCTCCTGATGGACTGATATAACTTTTCCTAAGCACAACATAAACAAAAAGAAAGCTCATATCAAACAAGTGCAGTCTTTGACCTAAAGAAAAATAATCAATGCAATTTGAAAGTTTAAAGTTCATGCATCATTGTTGAATCCGAGCTAAAAACTTAATTTGGGAACCCAAAAGGAAAAAGGCCAAAGAAGTCAACACGACTTGTGCTAACGAAGAGTGAAAATAATCTTTGTTCGTACTTTTTTTATTTAGTGCACGAGGGAAAGGACAGGTGGTGGTAAGATACACATGAAAGGTTCTTAATTTCAAATCACATTCATCTCAGTGATATAAAGTTGTATACAACAATATATAACAATTTTGGTGCAATTTTCAAATAAATTTGCACTAGATGCCATGCACCTTTCAACATCCAAATTCACCAAAAGATTTAGGGACAATATCTATACATATCCATATAGTTACCGAACAAGGTTCCATTTAAGACAAAATACATCACTATAGAGCAAGAAACTGTTGAATGGTTTATTCAAAAAAAAAAATTCCAAGAAGTTGATCAAGTGCACTAAGATACTATCATTTGCTACGCTGCAAGAAATTGAGTAATGACCTGTGTTTGGATTACATCAAGTAATAAAGGCTTAGTTATCATTAAAACGAGAAGAGAAGAAGAAAAGAACCTTCAAGTTTCAGACTTTCAACAAAGTCTCTTTAAGAGGCAAATTAATAAAGATTGTGTTAGGAAAAGAACGAATAATTGAGTTCAATTGAAAAAAAAAAAGGCGCACACTTAGTATTATTTAACCTTAGAACATTCATAACTTGGCATTATTTAATAGCCCAAAAGCTACTACAAGGCTACCTAGCATTTAACTCTAGATTTTGTACACGAGTGTCAAATTAAGAAATTCAAAGATAATATTAAGAGCTAGATTATGTTCTCACATCGTAACTAGAAAAGAAACCAAATACTAGTCCCAAATCCCAAATCCCAAATCCCAGATCCAAAAATGAACAAAAAGTAATATGTGATTCATATAATTTAAACAAGTATGAATTCGTTCTTTAATGAAGATGGGAATTAGTTTAGATGTTATTTAAAATAGCAAGCTTTAGCCAATACATTTACGCATCTTTTCCTTATTAGAAGTTAAATTAGAATAGGTTATTTTAAGTTCTCATTAGCATTTAATATTACTAGGGTGCAACGAGTTAGAATTCACGTACTGAAAGGATTTTGTTGCGAAGAATCTTATCAAAGTTTATCATTTTAGTTTGTGAAAGAGAAAGGGGGAATTTCTTTAGTAGGGAAGTGTGATGCTTTCTTTCAAAATCTGATACTTAGATTCAGGTGACTCCTAAAACCCCAAAGAGACTAAGAGCATTAAACCTCATCTTGAGAATGTTAAGATCAAACATAGGATCCAAAGTTAGTACTGTCAAAACTTCCTTTTCAACGTTACAAAGATCAATGCATACAGTGCTTGTCCACTGCAGAAGAGTATACCGATACTCAAATCACAATATTCTAATTCCATTAGAAGCTAAAACAGATACCATCAAAACCACCCTAAAACAAGTGAAGTTAGAGGTTGTTCCGATGTTTCAGTTCTATTAATTACTAACCGCAAGCAACGATGAATTATCACTGCATCACTAAACAACATGATTGCATTAATAAGAACCTTCCACATATTGAGCCACCTAACCATCAGTCTGTCCATCCATGTACCCTTCAAATTCGTTTAGAAAAGTGGAAGCAATAGCCCCAATGAACAATTAGAAACCACCAGATTGAAAATGGATGTGTCGTCCCTAATGTACGTGAAACCCAATAACAAAAGCCAATAGATAAAAGAGGTTTATGCTTGAGCTTGATCACCCATAAAACCCAACAAAATGAATAAAACAAATGTATCCAGGTATCCACGTAGAGAACATACACACAAATAGAAATGGATTATTAAAAATAATGAGAACGTTTAAAAACCGAATTGAAGGGGTTAAAAGGATCTTACAAGACCGTGCCTTTCACCGGCTTGAAAGGAGAGCTTTTGGTGGTTCATGGCCTGTGTATAGAGCTGAGAAAGCGAGTTAGCCCCGCTGCAAAACGAAGCGTACATGGTACGATCCACTTCGTCGAGGCTCGTAGCTATGGATTTCCTCTTCTTACCCATCTTTTTGCCAAATAATCACCCTACGCCTAACCTACCAAATTCAATTAAATAACAAAAGTCTCTCTTAAACGGGTGATTGATTGATTTTGGTGTCCTATTTTCTGAGTAAATTCTGGTGAGAAGTAATTGAAGAAAATATTAGGTGATTAAAGAGATGGATGGAATATGGTGGTTGCGGTGGTGGCTTTTGGATGTAGATGCGTTCGTTGTGTGTTTTTATATAGCAAGAAAGCATACAGATGGCGTTCGGGGTGTGCTTGTGTACGGGTAAAGAAGTTGTGGGTTTATAGATGGTGGGTATTGTACTAAATCGTAGAGGATGCGGGACTAGCGTAGATCGTAGATCCAAACCGATGACACCATTTAATTCCAGTTTGTAAAGTATTTCATCTGTTTTTTTAAAGAAAGTAGTAAATGTTGGTATATGTCCTTGCAGCCAATTTTTGGTTGTAATTTTAATTGTATAAAATTTGTTTTATTCAATAAAAAAGGCATTCTTTATCTTTGTGTATTTTTAA
>JAOTAY010000003.1:21916899-21942879 GCA_025629805.1 Erythroxylum baracoense | reverse complement strand
TCATGAATGCATGTACAGTTATTTTTCATGTGCAAAAATCACTGTTCACAAATGCATGAGCATGAGATGTGTTTTCCTAATTTCTCCGATTGATCCCCCGTGTAGCAATTTCCACGGTTCAACCCTTTGTATGAAAACGAGATGTTACAATGTTGTTGTTTATTGTTTGTTTATAGTGCTGCATTCTTTTGTCATCAACATTGTATCATAATCCCCAAACTTCTTCTTATTTGTCACGATGTCTTTGATGAACTTTTCATAGTTTGGAATTTGCATAATTGCATCAATCAAAGGGATGTTGATCTCCGACTTCTTGAAAAACTTTAGAAACTTTGCAAATTGATCATTCACTTTCTTCTTTTGAAATCTCTGAGGATAAGGAATATTTTGAGTGATCTTCGATTTTAATTCTTCTTCTGTCTTCACCATTACCTAATTAAGCATGAAAGCCAAATGAATCAAAAGATTTGTGTTTGGTTTGGGAAGAGATCATCGAAGTTTTACAATGAATGGAAAAATTATCTACTTTCATTAAATGATTTTTTTAGATAATCGAAAAAATAGAATTTTGACTACTATTAGAAATTCAGAAGAATAACACAAAGGAGCTATTGAACAACTGGAAAAAGCATGGGATTACCTATGGAAGATGGAAATAGAAGCATATCCATTTCGAGTAAACGGTTACTTTGAAATAAAACAAAAAAAGGAATTTGATTAGTTCAAATTAACCAATTTTAGAACAATTAGAAAATTACTTTTATATTCACAACATCTTCCTCCTTGATTCTTCTTACTAATTTTCAATGCCAATATGACTCTTTTTCTTCGTTGGATTGAACGGAGCTTTTTACTTTAGGTGACGCTTCTTCTAATTCCTTCCCACTACAAGGTGTAACGACCTTATACTGTTCCTTAGGATTTACTTCTATATTACTAGGAAGATTGCTTTGCTGACTTGGATCCACTGCCCTTGCATTTCAAGGTTTTTCATAGAAGAATCAATGCTTGTCACATGTATTTCTATATTGTCCATCTGATGCTCATGCATGTTAAACCTATTCCTTAACTCTGTAATAAATGCACTAAGCATCTATTCTAAAGATGGTTTCTTCTCTACTTAAGGTTGTTGTTTATGGCCTAGTGTTGGGCTCCTGCTGGCTCCATATCCATAATTATCTTTATCTCTAAAGCCTTGATTATTTTATCCTTACATTGGATTAAACTTGTTCCCATAACCTGCTCGATTCACAAAATTCATTTGTTCTTGCTCTTTTTTAATAATATTGGGAAGAACTAGCTATTTCCACTTGTTCCATATGCTTCTACTTGCTTGCAAACTTGGAAAATTGATTAATAAATGCTGCAATTTGAGCTGATTATTGCATATTCCACTTATTTTCCCACTTGATCTCTCTAATGGACATTAATAACTATTGGATGCAATGTCCTCAAGAAGTGTGAAACCTCTTCTGAATTCTTTGCCATAGGAGTTCCACCTGTTGCTGCATCAACAATTATTTTGGTCTTCCCATTAAGTCCATTGTAAAACATTTTAATTTGTGTCAACAGAGAATACCTATGGTGAGGAAATATTCTCACAAGTCTTTGTATCTTTCTCATGCTTCATAGTGATATTCCAAGTCATATTGATGAAAATTGCCAATTTTAGCCCCTAACTTTTTTGCTTTAGATGGTGGAGAGAATTTTGTGAGAAAATTTTCAGTAACTTCTTACTAAGTACCTATATTACTCACTAGTGCAGTGTGTAACCAATTTTTTGCCTTATCTCTTAATGAAAACAGAAATAGGGTGTGAGGAGAATGTCATCTAATGTTGCACCCTCAATTCTTATAATGTCACGCAACTCCTAAAAGTTTGCCAATTGATTATTTGGGTCTTCAAGTGGGGCTCCTCCGAATTGGTTCATTTGTACCAAATTAATTAAGCCTAATGGAATATGAAAATTTCTTGCATTCAGCATTGGCCTCTGAATTCCATGATAATTAACTGCCACTATTGGTTGATAATAGTGTCTGATTAGCCTTTAATAATGTTGGTCTATATAAGCTTTTTCTCAACCGTTAACATTAGTTTTTCTTCCCCCTTCTCTAGCATTTCCAATTCTTTCTTCCTCCTCATAATGTTCTTGCAACATTTGTTGCTTAATTCTTTCTTTGTCAACACTTTATTGCTCAGCTCTTCTCATTGATTTTACTTGGTTCGCCATCTTCTTTGCCCTTCTAATTGCCTTGATTATTCTTTCCAGTTCTGGATCAAACAATTTATTTTACCCTTTTGTTGTTCTAGTTATACACCAGCTCATACTAGAAAAAATTAAGAAAGCATAAGAATAAATAAAAATTTCAAACGAATAACTTTAAAAACTAAAAGGACCATAAAAATATATGGATAAGTAGCAATATCAACACATAATTTGCAAAAATAGTGCCAAAAACTTGTTCTTCACAAATAATAAGTATAATGATGTCGTTCAAGTAATAAAAATTGATGAGATTAAAAACTTGTTCTTCACAAATAATAAGTATAATGATGTCGTTCAAGTAATAAAAATTGATGAGATTAGGTCATATCCATTAGGGATTGGGTGACAAATGTACCAAGCTAGCTTTGATACTACTAGACAAATGAATTTAATTAGTATTTTTCTTAATAAAATAGAAATAAAATGACTAAGTAATGGAAATCTAGTTCACTAGTCACTAATTAAATTGAGGTGATTAACTAACTAACTAAAAAATGCAACATTATATTAAAGATGAATTTAATTTAGGATACTGGTTCTCCTAGGGGTTGAGTCATGTAGCTAAATTTCAATGCCTAACTAATTGTTAAGGTAAGTTTTAATCTATTTAAAATTCTCAAAATATTGCAAGCGCAAAGGTTGTGGGTGTAGTATATGAGGTTTCGATCCCTCGTGGGTGTAGTATATGAGGTTTCGATCCCTCGAGGAGTTGTTGAACTAATATAATTCTAATTTATCTAATGCCTAAAGAATTATTAAAAAGAAAATAAAAACTGCACAGAAAAGTAAACACGTGAAGATGATTGATTGAAATTGAAATGTAAAATTAACACACAAAGAGTCAAAATGAGCACCGCTAAATTAAAAATGGAAATCACACAAGGAAGATTAGTCGAATATGAGAAGGGGGATGTATCATATCATCAAGTCCTAATATGACTACTTTTAAGTTAATACGGTATCGGTCCTGCACTTTTGAAGGGTAGATTACTCTCTCTCGAGTTATAATCATTAAACCCTAAATCATAACCCCTAATTGAATTATGAAATTTGCAATCTCTCAATTAACAAAAAATTCACAATTTTAATCAGATCTTAAGCCCTCTAATTGACAACCGAGTCCTCACATGAGATCTCTCTTTGTCTATATTCCCGATTTGATTATTTGTAAGAGCTATTAGATTGTTTAACTTTCATTACCAATCTAATCATTTTGATATTGGTTCACTCTCTCGATTTATTACCAAAGCATGCAAATACAACAAATAATCACAACACTAAATGTATTAACATCAAAAGAAATCACATTAACATTAATTCAAGAACAAATCCTTAAAGAAGTTAAAACATCAACATGAAACTCAAATCCATCTTATACATTCAAAAGAAAGAGCAATAAAGATGAAATGAAAGTCATTTGTAAGGGTCAGAATCGATCGGGAAGATGGCAGCACAACAACCCTTCTTCTCCTTCTTCCTTTCTCCTCCTTCTCTCTTCATCTTCTTCTCTCCTTGGATCATTCTCAAAGTGGCAGAGGTTGAAGGTCCTTTCTAAGTCATTTCTCTTTCTTTATATAGTATTTTCCATTTAAGATAAACCCTAGGGTTTTCTCGTGCTCAAAAAGTTCAAAAATTTGCTCGAAAACTTAAGTTCAAAAAGTTGTGTATGTCTTCTGTCGCACAGGCCACATTGTGGCACCTCCACTATGCTTCTGTTACGATCATGACCCTCAGTTTTGCTTCGAGCTTCCTCTGAATCTCCTCTATTTTTCTATATTTGACCTAAAACACTAACAAATACATCAAGGCACCTCAAACACATAAAATTAAAGCCCAATAGTGTTTAACCTAAAAAACACTCTAAACACAAATGTCTAACTAACTAACACAATCCTAACCTAAATATTCACTAATTATTAAATTTAACAACTAAAAACATACTAAACTACCCACTAAAATATTATGCAACCTACCACTATCACTAATTTACTCTATGGATAGCCTTAAATTTTCTTTGTAGGTTTTTGCCCACTAGTGATTAATCACCTTCTTTCAAAGGTGAGCCAATCATTTCATTTTAGAAGAGCTCAGTAATCCCTTACTCAAGTACTTTTTTAAAGGGGCATTAAGCATAAATCTAAATCTAACATCATAGAAATCTTATGTCTCCCATCATATCAAGAAATTCCAGATGATTTCTCTCATATCTTCTAGCAAAATGACCCTTCTCCCAAAGGTCTCACAAGCAATCAAATCCATGGCTAAGGACTTCTATTTAAGCACAAAGAGAAATCAAATAGGAAATGAAAAACAACCATAGATTTAACTTAGTAAAACATCAAATCTCTAATCCCCTAAAAGAACGGAAGAAATTTGGCCACTAATCGTGATTACTAACTCAAAATCCAACATTCAACCCAAATCAATCTAACAAAATACAAGGATGTAAGGAGAAAATAGACAAGAAAACTCCAAAGGTCAACTATTCAAGCCTTCTGGTTGATTGCCCAGACCTCTCCAAGTCTCCTTGGCCTTTCCCTCTTTTCTTTCCCTTTTTTGGCATTGCTTCTCGACCCTTTTTTTTAGAGGTTAATATTGCATGTTTTTTTCCTTCTAATTAGGTAAAATGGTGTTTTCTTTCTCTTAACAACTGTCAAAATTTGGAAATTGTTCTTTTATGATATAAAGAAGAGCAAATTCAACCTTGATGTTATAACAACCTTGAAAGCATCAAGGTTGAATTTGCTCTCCATTATAGCATCGAGATTTGATTTGTCATTTTTTTCTCCAATGATGTTATAAATTCAAATCGGTGTTATAACATTAAAGTTCCAGCTTACTCTCAATTTTCAAAGCTATAGCTTCATATTGGTGCTACAACACCGACAATAAAAGTTGTACAACACTTACACCCATTTTCCAAATTTTCTTCCACAACATTTTAAACTTCATTCTTGCACAAAGACTACACAATTAAGCTAAAGGAATGCAAAATAAAAGTACTTTCAAGATTAAAATTGAGGTTAAAACAAAGCATTTTATACAAATATCAATTATATCTTTGACCTATCTAATTGATAATTCCTTGCCAGTGTATTCGAGGAGATGAGAGGTTACAAATCTAATTTGTTTTTTCCCATATTTATGAGGAGAAGCTATATTGGGAAAAGAGGTTGTTAATAAACTCAAGCTATCATTTGCATAAAATGCAACAATTTGGCAAGTTTTGAATGGCCTTAAGCCTTCTATCATGCTTAGCCTCCATTTTATAACAAGCCATATGATTAAAGAGATTTTTGGACTTGCTTGTTTGAATCGCACATCAATGTGCCAGTTCACTTTTGGAGCTTGGTTTCTTAAAAGTTACTTGCATAGACCATTTGTGAAAATTCTTAAGAAATGTCTTCTCCGTTATATTAAGTCGTGAATTAGAGATAAGATTGAAGTTAGGAGGTAAAGCCTGAGTGCATACCTCTCTAGTTGATTAAGAAAGTTTTGGTTAATACCGAAGACTTCTTTCGCTGAGGCAACATTACATTGGACTTCTTAAGAAAATTGAGCTCATTAATCCTGTTTAGAGGACTAATATTGCTGTAATTTATTATGCCAAAATCATGTAGAAGAGCCATTATCAAACATATGCTTGAATTCCAATTTGAATTTCTCCTTCGGCTTAAGAATATGTAGGATTTAAGTTAAATATATCTGAAATTTTCTCTCCTCAGGTAATGTACAAGGGTCCGTTTCATCCACAGTGCTTATTTGTTCGTGAATATTCTCCGTATCCACTTTGGTTTTTCATTTCTTCCTACTTCCATCTTTTATGAAAATTATGTTATGAAAAGTCATTTTGCTATTTTCGTTTTCATTTTTTTCACAAACTAATATAATTATTTATTTATGTATTATTTTAATTATTTAATAATAAAAATTAGTAAAACTATGACTATTATAATCTAGTTATTAGATAATATATTTTTAATTTTTTGAATTTATAATATTTTATATATTTTTAAAATATAAAATAAGTGAATATTTAAAATATTTTCATATAAATATAATTTTTTAAAATATCAAATTCAAAATTCAATTATTTGTAAAATAAAATTGCATTTAACAAATCAACATGTATTTATAAAAAATTATTTTAAAAAACTTAAAATTTATTGATTTTAATAAAAGGATATTATGTTAAATTAATAATTATGAATTATATAAAAATTAATTGAAAATATTTATTTGTTTAAATATTCAAAATAAGTATTTATGATATTAAATTTACCCACCCAATTAATTTATCTTAACTATTATTTAGAGTATTTATTATTAAATAAAACATTATTTTCTTAAAAAGAAAAACCAAAAGAATTCTGAATATAAAAACCAAAATTACAATAAAAATGTGAATTTGAATCAAACGGTTCCTTTTTTAAAAGATGCAGACCTTACTTTTAAACCCAACCATCCACAGACCAAAACCCCAAACCTACCGTAAAAGTAGTTTGTTAACAATACAGGGTTAGGTCTAGTTCAATCAGATTCAAAAAATATAAAGATTAAATAAAAATTCGACCGACACTTTGACAACCTAGAATCGATTCAATCGAGCAATATGAACAAGCAGAATCAGGAATAATGACTATAACAAACTGAAGTTTTACATTAATTTGTGTGGCCAGATTGAGTCGTAATCCACACATGAAAAGCAGATTTCCAATATAAATTAACATGAATTAAAAGAGCTAATTCATTTACATTAATCGTATATCATATATTTCGAGTATAGCACTATGTATATACATAGGAATTTTTTAGGTCGTTGCATTTAACTAGTAATACAACCAGGTTCATGGCTATTAATGAATTCTTTATTTAACTTTTTTAAAAAATACAACCTAAAGGAAACCTCGGTCAACAAGACAAGTGGATAAATAAATTAGTAACTCACTATAAGCTATATTCATGAAACAGAAGAACATATTTGAAGGGAGCTAAAGCCTAGATTACAATGATGGAATGAACCAAAATTAAAGGAAAAAAAATAGAAACCTGATAGCATATCCTAGATAACTGCTTAGATTTTGGCATCATGCTCACTTGATTCGGATAAACTAGCATGGTTCTGTTGTCGGCTTGTGGGTAATGAAAGGCTGCGACGCTCTTTTCCTCCAGGCTTAGATGAGGCATTGCCGTACCAAATCATTCCAACTACAGCTATGATCATGCCCAGAACCACTTGTAGACTAAGACCTTCCTTGCCAAAGAACAAGAACCCCATTACCAACACGAGGATCGTCTTCATGTGACCAAGTACCTGAAATGAGACTGCTGTGAATCTGCCAATGCATATGAATTGGCTAAGGTTGGTCCCCACGGCAATTGTAGATGATAGCATTATAAATATCTGCAGACAACAAGGTGTAGTGTAGAAAAATCAGTAGAAGTATAACACAGACAGGAGAAGGTAAAAACAATATTCTCAATAACATTAAACTCACAACGGAGGCCCAATTATAGTTATAGGCATCAATTCTGTTACTTGTCAACCAGTAATCCAGAAAGGGGCCTAATAGTAGCAGTGTTGCAGCCTGGGCTGGAGCAGTATGACTCAATAGGTTGAAAGAACTCAGCGAATACTTCCGTTGAAGGTAATGTACATACTGCAGCAATATAAGATTTGATAAAAATAAGACCGGAGGATTAGAATCCCAATAAATTGATGGGGCGGAGCGCACAACTTACATATTGTTGTAGAGAAGTGCTCCAAACCGCAATCAAGGCTGCGATCAAACCTCTAACATTAATGCTCACATCAGTGACAGTGCAAACACCAACACCCAAGAGAACCAATCCTATACTCAGTTTTGTGTCTCTTGAGTAGCGAATATTGTCAAACAACAGTTCCAAGAGGCAGGACACAGGAATCATACTGAGTTTGGCAATCTGACAAGTTTAGTTGTACAGTTTATGAGCATCTGGGCAAAACACCTAATTACATTAACCAAATGAAGAGAAAGACAATTTTACCTGATAAAATCCAACAGAGTTAAACATCAGACTGACATTCATTCCAACGATTGAGAAGTTGGCAAAGAGCACAAATTTAACAAGCTCCGGGATGGGAAGATGAGAGGGTTGGATATATCCCAACAACCTCAGAACAGCAGTCATCAAGGTTGTGGTAAGGAAATGCAAACCAGTTAAGGTTGTAGCTGCCAGAAAGCGCGTTCAATATCAAATGAACGAAAAAGAGCCCCAGTCGTTTTGAAGTTAAGGAACAATTTTAGATAAAATCATCAGCATCATTTGAGTCACTCAAACACTCAAAGAAAAGAACAAAAAGAAAGGGGA
Source organism: Erythroxylum baracoense (assembly GCA_025629805.1). Lineage (NCBI taxonomy): Eukaryota > Viridiplantae > Streptophyta > Magnoliopsida > Malpighiales > Erythroxylaceae > Erythroxylum > Erythroxylum baracoense. The sequence continues at coordinate 21,934,262 of JAOTAY010000003.1, read as the reverse complement.
AACAGACCAAAACTAAAGCCATAGGTAGCCATAAGGGCCTTATTGACGATGATAATGCCCACCGAAGTCACTACATTGAACATCCACGCCGCTGCATCCCTTTTACCTGCCTTGCTCGTCCCTGCCATTATTCTTCTTCTTCAACTCCTCCTCTTCAATCGTTCTCTCTTCCCTCACCCTCCTCCCTCCATAATCATCAACATCCACATTTCTTCTAATCAACAAAAATCAATTCATAAAAAACAAACAGATCTCGTATCAACTACAGACACATAAAGAATGAAGCAATGAGCGTTGGCATTAGAGAAGTCAGATCTAAGACACATTGATTGATTGGCGAGAGATGCGAAGAGGAGAGAGGCGTGGCTATTAGTTACGGTTACAAAATGACAGTTGCACTTGCTCTTTACTTTTCTCTCCTTTTCTTTTAGTTTCTTTCTAGAAATCGACGAAAATTATAAAAGGACAACGGTCTTGTGATATAAGTATTTATATTTACGGGAAATTGCAAGGTCAAATTGATACAAAATATCCTTAATTAAATCCCTATATATGTTATCAAAACTGCGCCTAAGGAGTATGCCAACTCATACATTTGACCAAGCTTGGCCCATATGGTCCGGACTCGATCCCTGAACGCCAGCTTGCAATTCAACTTGACTGAAAATTTCAAGTTGCTACTAAAATACATTTGATCAAGCTTGGCCCATATTGTTTGGGCCGAATCCTAAACGCCAATGATCTCTTACCCTGTTCTCTCCGATTACCTCTCGACCCCCATTTTCACTGCTCTACCAATCTCAAAGTAAAACATTAATAAAAAGCACAGGTGTAATTGTGAATAACGAATTGATCAGCTAGCTCCATGTACGATGATTGATTTATATACTATTGTGTAATATCATGATGAACAGATAAACTAGAGGGAAGTAGTTTAGTGTCGTTGCTTGTTGTGCCTATTGCATGTTATGGTGGTGATGGTAACAGTTAGCCACTTTTTTTGGTGGTCATCTCAATCCAATAGTTACTCTGGGCCTCTTTTTTGGTGGTCCCACCGTCGTTGTTCGATCCATCCTATATTGGATTAACCAATTGCTTGATTCTTCAATTGCCTGCCTCCTTCTCGAGTATCATACTGAGGAGAAAAGGAGAACCATGAAGCAAGCAACAGAAAAACCAAAAAAAAAGAGAAGAATCCCGAAGTAAGTAACCCCGGGTAATTAATATACATGTGAGACTTCAAATTGAACTGTATCGTGAATTTTGAACCCGAGCCTAATTTGAAACTTAAAAGTGAAAAAAAGTTTGAGCCTAACTTGAAGCTCAATCAACTCAAGTTAAATGTGGTGACTTCAGGTCAGATTGAATCAAGCCTAGACTTATTTGTCATTCCTAGTCTTTACAAGATCATCGAATTCCGACAATTCACAGTCTTATTAAATTTACCTTATTTAAAGCATTTCATATGAAAATTTAAGGAAATAAATTTGTTTAGTAAAAGAAAAAGGACAATAATAAAAAAATGTACTACAAAATTACAATACTTACTTCTCTATATTGAAAACATTTGCTTAAATAAGCTATTTATAGATATTTAGAAACATGTGAACAATAACACTGATAAGTGATATTTTTTATATAATTGTCTAATTCATTTTATGTGATAATATGTATGTTTAGTATACATACTAGGATGGTTAGCCTAGGTTTCGTGTTATTTTCATATAACTTGCATGGGTATGTAATTGTATATGATAAATTGCATGTTAGGTTATAAATGAAGGTTTTTAAGCTTAGCTTTTGCATGCTTTTCACGTGTTTTGATGTACATACATCTTGCATAGTTGTATGTCAATGTTTGAGTAGGATTTGGACCTTATTTGTGTTGATTATTAACTTACTTGCATGTAGACTTGTTGTAGGTATCAAAGGAGAAAGATGGAATTTTTTAGGAAGAAGCTAGAATTTTCCAGCTGGCAATTCCAACTTGCACCACATCCATACTAGATCGGTTTAAGCACCCAAAAAGGGTATAAAAGCCTCATTCTAAACCCTAGAAAGGAAGAGGGTTGTGTAGCACACAAAAAGGAGGAACACATACACATTTTTAGGTGGATTTTCAAGGAGAATCAAGTGATTTCAAGATATCTTAAAGCGGCACACCAAGTTCTGGCTTGGTTATTCAACTTATAAGCCTTCTATTCTCTCTTCTCTCATTTGTTTTTGTTTAGTTATTGTATGGAGAAGATGCACGGACTTGTTTTAAGGATGTTGTTGATGATTGTAATGGATTTCTATGTAGATTTTAGGGTTATTCTTACCATAACTATGTAAGAACTCACTTTGGTTTAATGTATGGTTTGCTTTAATGCTTATAATGTGTAGACTTTATATGCCTTGCTTACATTGAGAAATGGAGTTATGCAGTTTGGATGTACCATAAGAGTGGGCAGCTTTGATAACACTTCACACATCAAGCTAACATGACATTTAGAGAGAGATCTTGGATGTTTTGATGGTTGTCCAATAGGTTACTTCATATCCATTTAATGGTTAAGTAAAGTGTGTAGGTCGAGAGATGACATAATGAACTTTAATCATTATTTTGGGCTTAATTAGTTTGAGTATTGAGAGAGAGAAAGGGCCAATACATTAAAATGACTAGAACTAAGTATGATTACATTAACAAAGTAAGGGATTACATGGTATGAAGAAAATGACCCCAATGTTTATAATTTGATTCTATAAACAAATTGTGTTCTTATTTTTATGACATTTTGAGGTGTGTTTACTAAAAAAAAGTCAAATTTGAATTACTAGGTGACTAACCAATCATCGAGGGAATGATACCTTGCTATGCTATTTTATATGAGTTATATACTTGTGGTATAACAAAGTTAATTAATTTTAAAACTTTGAGCTAAACACGAAATAGCTATCAAGTTTTTAGTATTGTTATCAAGGATTGCGCCTAGCATCAAGTTTGATCTGAATTTTTTGATTTGAGCTTTATTTTTATTTTTATTTGATACTCTTTTCTTGTGTGTAACAGGTATATGCACACAAGAAGTTTCAGAAGTGCGAGTAGAATAAGTGAACTTGACATCACCAAACTTGAAAGGGAATTGAGAAAAGCAAGGCATTAAGATGAAATAAAAAAGATAATGGCAGATCAAAGAGATGAAGGTGATGACCAAAGAATATTAATGGATTTTATTGGCTCGGGTTCAATCCGAACTAACAAGGGATTGCCAAACCACTTATTAATGCTTTGAAATCAAGCCTACTTTATTGAATATTTTACAAACTAGTGTTTAGTTCTATGGTTTACCACATGAGGATCCAAATGCTGACCTTGCTTTTTTTTGTTGGAAATTTGCAATACATTTAGGTATAATGGATTATCTGAGGAGGTAGTAAGGATTAGGCTCTTTCCCTTCACACTAAAAGATCAAGCAAATGTATGGCTAAATTCTCTTAATACAGAGCATGTATCTACATGGGACTAGTTAGTGCAAGCTTTCCTAGCTAAATAGTTTCCATTAACAAAGATGACTCGAATTGTTAAGGAGATCATAACCTTTCAGCATTATATTAGAGAATCCCTCTATGAAGTATGGTAGAGATTCATGGAGCTACAGAGAAGTTGTCCTTATTATAACCTACCAAAAGAGCTGTTATTACAGAAATTTTATAATGGAGTTAATGCAGCAACTAGGGATTGATACATCAGCTAGAGGCTCGTTGATGAGAAAAACCATCAATGCTGCATATGATCTAATTGAGGATATGGCCACTAACAACTGTCTGTGGTCAACTAAAAAAACTAGATTGTACGATGTGAATGAAAAAAAGAAATCATAGCAACAAAGTCAGTTTCAGCCATACAAGCACAAATAATGGTATTAACCAGAAAGCTGAACAATATCAATGCCTCATCTAGTTTGATAAACGCAATGCAACAAGTTTGTAAAATATGTGGACAATATGATCACACGTCAACATAATGTTATTTGATGAAAAATGATGGAACAGAACAAGCAAATTATTTGGGTGTGCCATAACAATCAGGTAACAATCCTTTCTCAAACACTTATAACTCTGGGTGAAAAAATCACCTAAAATTTTCTTGGCTTAATAATGCATGTGCAAATTTGAGACCACAAAGACCACCAGGACTCCAAGAAAATTCAGGCAATTGGGAGCCAAAGCGTGAAAGCCTCGAATCAAAGATGGAATCCTAGTTTGTCAAAATAATGGATGTGATAGGCTCTGTAGGCTCCAAAGTTAATAGTATGGATGAAGAACAGAAGAAGACATAAACAAGGATCTTCCATTCACAACATGGAGGTACAGGTGGGCCAGCTTTCAACCACATTGACAATCAAAAATCTAGGTAACCTTCCTAATACTACTGAATTTAACCCAAAGGAGCAAGTGAAAGCAATACATTTGAGAAGTGGGAAGGAGTTAACATAACTAGTTCAGAAGGAAACCGAAGATTAGGTTGAGACAAGTCTAGAGAAAGGCAAACATAAGGTAACAGAAAAGGAGGAAACCCCTACATTCCACCTCCACTATACATACCCAAGTTACCATTTTTACAGAGATTAAGGTAGAAAGCTGCAGAGACCCAATTTGCAAAATTTTTAGAAAAGTTTAGAAAGTTGCATTTAAGTTTTTCACGTCCAAAAGTGATTGAACATATGCCTAAGTATGTTAAATTATTAAAGGAGCTACTTTCCCACAAGTGGACTTGAGATTCTAAGCAGATAGTAGCATTAATAGCCAGCTATAGTTCGATGATCACGAACAATATCCCATCAAAATTAAAAGATCCAAAGAGTTTCACTATTCCTTAAATTGTTAATGGTGTGGAATTTTCTAAATGTTTATGTGATCTTGGTGCAAGTATTAATCTTATGTCATTGTCAATTTTTAGGAAATTGAAGCTGGACGATATAAAGCCAACCTTAATGATAAGTCAATTAGCAAATCAATCGATAAAGGAACAATTTGGGATTGTGGAAGATGTCCTAGTAAAGGTTGATAAATTTGTTATTTCTGTTGACTTTGTAATTCTTGATATTGCAGAATATAGGCAGCGTCCACTCATTCTAGGACATCCATTCATGAACATTGAGTAGGCACTCATTGATGTTAATGATGAGATCTTAATTCTACCTATTGGTGATGAAAAGGTCAAATTCAATATGATTAGGACATTAAAAAGCAAGGTTGAGAAAAACATTTATATCAAAGTTAATGTGGTCGATGATTGTGTGGAGGAATAATAGAGAGCAATTATTAAGCAAAAAAGTGAACCAGACAACAATGAGATAAGTATAGAAGAAGGGGACTTAGATGACAGTCAAAAGCAGGAACTCTTAGAGAAAACAGAGTCACTAACCGCACATTCTTGTGACCATTGAGCTTAAACCTCTACTAGCGCATTTAAGGTACACTTTTTTGGGTAAGGATCAAACACTACCAATAATTATTTCAAATCAACTAGATAAGGAATAAGAAAAGAAAGTGGTTGAGATTATAAAGAGAAGAATGAGAGCTATAGGGTGGCAAATATCAACCATCCAAGAGATAAGTCTCAGCATTGTTATGCATAATAAATCTTGAGGATGGATGTAAGACAGTAAGGGATAGGCAGTGGCGATTAAATTTGAACATGCAGGACATTGTGAAAAAGGAGATTATCAAGCTTCTAGATATAAGAATTATATACCCAATATTAGACAATGAGTGGGTGAGTCTAGTACAATGTGTACCCAATAAAAGTGGGACAACAATGATGAAAATAATAAGGGTGAGTTGATATCAACCTAAATAGTTAGTGGGTGGCGATTCATGGAAGTTTTACATGAAGCTTAGCTCAGCGATAGAGAAAGACCATTTTCTGTTGTCTTTTGTTGACTAGATAATAGAACGAGTTACTGTACATGCATTTTATTACTTTTTGGATGGGTATTCTAGTCACAATTAGGTATATATATATATATAGATGATCAGGAGAAGATGACTTTTACATACCCATATGGCACTTTTGCGTAGGGATGTTAATGGGCTGGCCCAGGCCTGGGCCACCCTTGGCCCAGCCCGGCCCACCATTTATTTTTTTAAGTGAAAAACTTCCAAAATGACGTTGTTTTGGAAATAATGGGGCCAACCATAGCCGGCCTGTGCCATGACCTGGCCTGCTTTTGGCCCGGGTTGCGGGTTAGGCCGATTTTGCCATCCCTACTTTTGCGTACCAAAGAATGCCATTTAAACTTTATAGTGCACCAGTTACATTTTATCAATGTATGATGGCAATTTTTGCAAACATGGTTAAGGATTTTTTGGAACTATTTATGGATGATTTTTCAATATTTGGAGATTCTTTCGAGCACTGTTTGACAAATTTATACAAAGTTCTCCAACAGTGTGAAGAGTTGCATTTAGTCTTAAACTGGGAGAAATACTACTTCATGGTTTTGGAAGGAATTGTATTAGGACATATATCCTGCAATGGTATTGAAGTGGATAAAGTGAAGACTAAAGTCATTGATAAGCTTCCACCACTAAGCAATGTCTGAGGGGTCAAAGCGTTTTTGGGGCATGCCATATTCTACCGACGATTTATGAAGAAATTTTCATTAATTGCCAAACCTGTTACAAATTTATTAGTAAAAGATATACCTTTTGTTTTTGATAATGATTGTTTACTTGCTTTTGATAGGTTAAACGACACATTGACATCATCACCTATTTTGCAACTTTCAAACTAGAGTTTACCATTTAAGTTAATATGTGATGCTAGTGACTACATAATTAGATATGTATTAGGGAAATGTAAGGACAAAAAGTTACATACCATTTACTACGCCAGCAGGACTTTAACAAGATCTCAACTTAACTATACAACAATAGAAAAAGAACTGTTAGTTGTAGTTTTTGCATGTGACAAGTTTCGTTCTTACTTACTGGGTTTAAAGGTTGTTATGTTTATAAATCACGCAGCATTGAAGTTTCTTTTTGCCAAGAAGGATACGAAGCCCCGATTTAGCTAATAGATCCTACTCCTACAAGAATTTGATATAGAGATCAAGGATAAAAAAGGAGTGAAAAACATGGTAGCTAGTCACCATCAAGGTTGGAATGAGGGGAGTTGTACCCAAAAACAGAAATCAATGAACAATTCTCTGATGAGACATTATTCTTGGTAAATGAATCGAGTATTCTATAGTTCATGAACATCACGAGCTACATCATAGGTGGTAACCTTCCACATCATTTTTCTTCTTAACATAGAAAGAGATTTTTATATGACTGCGCACAATATATGTGGGAGGAACCTATTTTGTACAAAACTTTTATTGATGGATTAATTAGGCGATGTATTCTAAATAATGAAATTTGTGATGTTTTAACTCACTATCATAGTTCTTTGAATGCAAAACATTACAAGGCCAACAAGATAGCCGCAAAAGTATTAAAGTGTGGATTCTTTTAGCCAACATTGTCCAAATATGCACAAGACTTTGTGAAAAGTTATGACAGATGTTAGAGAGTCGAGAACATTTCAAAAAGAGATGAGATTCCACTGTCGACAATCTTGGAAGTTGAAATCTTTGATGTTTAGGGGCCAGACTTTATGGGTTCATTTCCATCCTCATTCGAAAATATTTATATCCTAGCGGGTGTTGGCTATGTATTAAAATGGGTCTAGGTTATGGAAACTCCAAAAAATGATGGCCAAGTAGTTCAAAGATTTATCAAGCAAATATTTAACAGGCTTGGAGTGTCAAAGGACATAATCAGTGACAGAGGTACACATTTTTGGAACAAACCATTTAAAACTTTGTTGAAAAGATATGGGATGCAACACCGATTTGCAACATCTTACCACCCCCAAATGAGTGGGCCAGTAAAAGTGGTGTATAGAAAACTAAAAAGATTTTAAAGAAGACTGCCAACAGTTTGAGAAAAGTTTGGGCAACTAAACTAGATGATGTAGTTTGGGCCTACCGGATAGCTTTCAAGACAACCATTGGCACCACACCCTACCGATTAGTTTATGGTAAGGCCTGTCATTTACTAGTGGAATTAGAGCACAATGCGTACTGGGCAATAAAAGTGTTGAACTTTAACTTAAAAGCAGTCGGTGAGAGAAAATTGCTGCAGTTGAATGAATTGGAGGAGTTGAGATTGAACATCTATAAGAATGCCAACTATATAAAGAATGAGCCAAGAAATGGCATGATGCTCACCTGAAAAAGAAGTTCGAGGTTGGACATATGGTCTTATTATTCAACTCTTATCTTCGATTATTTCCTGGTAAGTTGAAATCAAGATGGAGTGGCCCATTTCAAGTCACTAAAGTTTTTTCATATGGTGCAGTGGAGTTGATCAATGATAAAGGTGAGCCATTCAAGGTAAATGGCCACAAGTGTGAGCCTTACTTTAGAGGGCATTTGCCCCAAGATTGGGAAGTGCTTTCTTTCTCCCCCCTTAAGTAATCCAAGCATAATGAATAAGTCCACTATTGACTTTAAACCTAGCACTAGTTTAAAAGAAAGATTAAGGCACGATTGGTAAAGATGGAGCGCCAATAACATTATCAAACCAAGAAACTCTTCAAAATTTTCAAACTTCAAAAAGTACATGTGACATCACTGACACCTTTGCTGTCATAATCTCCATAAGCATTCTCTTTCCTCTACTTTTTATTTATTTATTTGTATTTGCTATTTTTGTTATATGTTTAATTTTCCCATTGCATATAACTTCCACACAATGAGGACAATGTGTCATTCACATGTGGGGAAGTGGTATGCAATTGCATTTACATTGCATGTTGCTTGTATATATGACTCCCCATGTTTGTGTAATTTGCATTTTTTGCATTTTTTTTAATTTTTTTCTTTTTATCATTTGGTTTGCATATGTTTGATTGTGTGAATGGGTAATGGTTAAAATTTTAATGAGAATTAGCTTACTTTTGAACAGAATTGTTTAACTTGTGAAAATATATTAGTTTAGGAAGTTATGTGTTAAGTTTCTTTAATATAGATCTGTATGTTAATTAGGATATGGCATTTAGTTTTACATTTTCTATCACTCACTTTCATGTGTTTATCACTATAATTCATTTAAATATGTAAATAATCCTAGTTAACTTTAATGTAAATAATTATCTATAAAGAAATGAAGTAGGTTAAAATTGTGAAAAAATAAAAACAAATTGTGTGTGTGTTTTGTATAAATAACTATTTAATTGACCCATAGGGTTAAGCATAGAACTAGTAACTAGTTATGAGTAGTGAGTAGTGATATAGCTAAGCAACTAGGGTAATTCATCGCAAATGTTTGTTTTCACGTCAAAAGACTAAAATATCTATCTAACCAAGTTGAATAAGTAACGTAACCTAGTTGAGTAACCAGGAAACATTCACCAGAAATTATTTGCCTTTGCGTCAAAAGACTAGGTTAACATTAAAAAACTTGAAAAAGTGACATGTGTGAATAAAAACATACTGATCTTGTAAAAATACCAATAATTTTCATGGAAGGAGAATTAGTGATAATTAACCTTTTTAATTGAGTGACAATAGTAAACACATATTTGTAAGTCTCATAGGTGTAAGACTAAGTTGTTTCTATCTTTATTGATATATATGTTTATATTAAAGTGTTTAAACATGATGGAATGGGTTGATATATTGGAACTTGTTGAATAATTATTGTTTAAGACAAGTTAATTCCATATGGTTGAGGTCATTGAACCTTTAATTTATATGTTGCATGTGAGCATGTTTGTGTGAATTTGTGTGTATTGTATTGTTTTGTGTTTGATTTTACTTGAGGATAAGCAAAAGTGTAAGTGTGGGAAAGTTGATAAGTAATAGTTGTTATATGATTGTCTAATTCATTTTATGTGATAATGTATGTTTAGTATACATACTAGGATGTTTAGCCTATATCTTGTGTTATTTTCATATAACTTGCAAGTGTATGTGATTATATATGATAAATTGCATGTTAGGTTATAAATGAAGGTTTTTAAGCTTAGGTTTTGTATGCTTTTCATGTGTTTTGATGTACACAAATCTTGCATGGTTGTATGTCAATGTTTGGGCAGGATTTGGACCTTATTTGTGTTTATTATTAACTTACTTGCATATGGAATTGTTGTAGATATCAAAGGAGAAAGCTAGAATTTTCTAGATTCTAGCTGGCAATTCCAGCTTGCACCACATCGATACTAGGTTAGTTTAAACATCAAAAAGGGGTATGAAAACCCCATTTTAAACCCTAGAAAGCCAGAGGGTCTTCTAGCATACAAAAAGGAGGAAGATGGACACATTTTTAGGTGGATTTTTAAAGAGAATCAAGTGATTTAAAGAGAGCTCAAAGCTGTCACACCAAGTTCCAACTTGGTTCTTTGACTCGTAAGCCTTTTATTCTTTCTTATGTCATTTGTTTTTGTTTAGTTATTATATGAGGAAGATGTATGGACTTTTTGTGAGAATGTTTTTAATGATTGTAATGGATTTCTAAATTGATTTAAAGGTTATTCTTAATTAGAGGGGGCAATTGGGCCTAGACTTGGGCTTATTTAGAAAAAGACATCATTTTATACTTTTATTTTTAAAAATTATTTAAAAAATTGACCATGCAGGCCCATGGACTGACCCATTGCCATCCCTAATTCTTACTATAACTATATAAGAACTCACTTTTGTTCAATGTATGGTTTTCCTTAATGCTTATGATGTGTGGACTTTATATACCTTGCTTACATTGAGAAATGGAGTTAGGAAATCAATTTGGATGTACCATAAGAGTGGGCAGCCTTGATAACACTTCACATATCAAGCTAACATGACATTTAGAGATAGATCTTGGATGTTTTGATGGTTGTCCAATAGGTTACTTCACATCCATCTAACGTTTAAGTAAAGTGTGCAGGTTGAGAGATCACATACTAAACTTTAATCATTATTTTGGGCTTAATTAGTTCGATATTGAGAGAGAAAGGGCTAATATATTAGAATGCCTAGGACTAAGTATGATTAAATTAACAAAGTGAGGGATTACATGGTATGGAGAGAATGACCCTAACCTTTACAATTTGATTCTCTAAACCAAATTGTGTTCTTATTTTTATGACATTTTGAAGTGTGTTTGCAAGCCTTTAAATTGTGAATTTTTGCAATTTCAATCACTCATTATTTGGTTTACTTAAACAAAAGTCAATTTGAATTATGAGGTGACTAACCAATCATCGAGGGAATGATAACTTGCTATACTATTTATATGAGTCGTGTACTTATAGTATAGCAACTTCAATTAATTTTAAAACTTTGAAATAAACACGAAGTAGTTATCAAACACAAGAAAGTGGATATAATGCCACGAAATCCGCTATCTTGATGCTTAACATCTCCAACCACTTAAACACTACCTTATTAGGTTTTTTTACGCACTAATACATTGAGTCCACTAATTAAATAAAAGAAGAATATGAAAAATAAAGTTAAGACATATCACCTCACTTTGTCACTTTTTTGCCATCTTCTCCCACTTCCTTAATACTTTAGTCACTAATTTATCATAATATTTTATTAAAGAATTATTTGGTTCTTTTTGTTATCTAAAAATGCCTTTAGTTAGTTAGCTCACCATAGCCAAAGCAATCAACACACCTAGTAGTCTATTATAGCTAATTGAAATTTAAACCATTCTTGATCCTACCTAATTAAGTTACATTAATTCATTTGTCATAGTCTTCTCATGTATAAGTTGTATTAGTCTTTGATCAAGGCTCACCAATATATAACAAAATAGTTTTGCAAGCGTTGAGGGTCTAACAGAATAACCACTCTTACCAGATGAATTTGACATCCTCATTAAAGCAAATTGAAAGTAGTCATTTATTTAATCTTGAATTTCCATAAGATTGTGTTTTTCTCTCAAGTAGCTTTTGAAATAAGCTTGTTCTTCTACTGAAACAAGAACTTTTTTCTTTTATTTTTCTTGTATTGTTTTATTGATTAATGGTCTAGAATCTTCTCAATTTGTGTCATCAAACTGCTTCTTTACAATTGGTGGAGCTCTCTTAACTTGGCTTTGTTGGATTTATTGCATCCTTATGATAAAGATTAAGGAAACTAACATGAAAAGGAAGGTGTATCTTTAATCATTTGGTCAATTTAGTTGGTACACCATATTCTCAACTTTATTAAGTTCTTTGAATAGCCCATCATACTTAGACACCAACTCCCTATGTACTTGTTTACTACTAATTTTCTTTCATAACTAAGGAGTAAATTTCAATGGTACCTTATCCCTTAATATTGAGCTCAAATGGCCTTCTTTATTGATCCAAATGTTTCTTCATTTTCTTAAAAACCTTTAGAAGACTATCCCTTGCGTCATCTAGTAATTTATGTTTTTTCTTTGTAAACCAATATATAACTAGGCATTTCCACATAAATTTTGTTGAGCATATTTGAGAGAATTAAGAGGTTATCATCCTAACATAAGTTCAAATAGACTCTTCTTTATAATCTAAGATATGTTCAAGTTATATAAGAATTGGCATTATCAAGTAAATTAAGCCAATTTTGTAGGTGTACACTTACATAAAGTTAAAAGTTTCTTATAATAAGCTAATGATCCTCTTAATTTAGTCTTCTATTTATGTTTGATTTGTAATAGAAAACTTAGGATGACAACTCATTATGCTAAAAAGAGACGTTAAAATCATCTAGTGAATTAAGCATCTTAATAACTTACTTTATCTATTAAAACTCTAAAATGCTTTACCATAATTTTGTAGAATAATTTCAACGCAATATCTAGGGGATATGAAGATGATATAAGATTGCATATCCAAAAAATTAATCAATCACCATGGTCAAATCCATATTGGCAGCCTTCAAAAATCTATAAATAAAATATATTAAGATCGACATCTATAGGTTTTCATAATGGATAAAGTTTGAGGCAATCTTACTTCCTTCTTTCTTTCAAGTTTATCTAATTGACAAATAAGGAATGTTTTGACATATATCTTAATGTTTTTTTTCATCTTCAATCAAAAGTAGGAATGAGAAAGGAGAGCTAACACTTATTGAACTCTTAGGTGACCAAATCATTGTGATTCATGTGTCTCCTTCAATAACTATTTTTGAAAAGCACCAAAGTTTTACATATACGACTAGATACTTTTTGTTTCATCAATAACCTGCCATCATTAAGCTAAAATCTTTAAACAACACTGTCTTTAACATATTTAACTATCCTACAATAGGTGTTGTCAAAAGGCATTGTTGTTTTAACTTGCTCCTACAAATTTCAATCAATTCAAAAGATGGAATCCACCATTACCAACATCACCTTCTTATATGATGAATATTGCTGTTTGAAACCATTAAGTTTACAACTTTCAAAAGTAATAAAATGTCTTTCTTGTATTATGACTCTAGTAGTGTCTTTTTTTAAAGCATCTGTATATACCTTAAAATGGATCAAATATAGAAACTTTAGAAAAGGTTCAACTGAAATTGCCGCCTTCAATTTCTTGAAAGCTTTTTGACATATTTTTTACCAACATCACTCTTATATGTTCTTCAGTGATTGGTCAGAGGAATTAATGTCTTCAAATAATAATGAAATTCTCATATTACTCTAGGAACTTTCCACTTAATAATAGCTTATACCTCGTTTTGGATCCATTGTCACTTAGCCCTTACTTACCAAGTGTCTCATAAACTTAATTTCATGCTAGGAAACTCATATTTATCCATCTTTAATAAAAAGTTTATATTGTCACAACCTTTAAAACACTTTCCTCAAATATTGCACATGCTCTACCATATTAGTACTATAAACCATAATATCATCTAGATATATCAAGATGAAGTTTTCTGAAAATTCATACAATATATCATTCATCAGTTTGTAAAAATTAGTATAGCCATATGAAAAACTAAATGACATGACTAAAAATTTCACAGGATCCATACCAAGTTACTTAAGTTGTTTTCTGTTCATCACCTTTGACAATCCACACTTTTCAATACCCATTTCTCTAATTTCAAAACATTACCTCCCTTGATAATAAGTCTATTAACTCTTGAACTAAAGGAACATGTTTTTTTACCTTATTTAACACTCAATATTTCATACACATCTATAACACTTCATTTTGCTTCTTTTGAAAAAACGTAAGTGAACCACATGAATCTTTTAATAGTTAGATGAATCTTGCCTCCAATAGTTCACCAAGATTCCTTTGCAATTCCACTAACTCTAATAAGGACATTTGATAAGAGGCGCGAGTAAAAGGAATAATATCTAGTATGAGTTCAATATTATGATCATTTTCTCTACGAGGGAGAAGAATTTTTAGGAACTCTTTTGGTGTCACTTTATTGAACTCCGTCAAAACTTTTGCAAATGCATCTGAAACTTCCATCATATAATTTTTAACTATATTTCACATGGATACATGGAACGTTTCCAAACCTTTTTAAGGCCTTTCTCAATGCTCATAGTTAAAACATGCACTACCTTTGTTGTCTTATCCATCATTCCTCCATCGAATCAATAACAATTGATATAGTAAGAATTTTGTCCATGCATAATCATCATACCTCTGAGATATGGATATAAAACCACTTTCATTAGCTTAAGGAATTTAATACACAAATTAAATCAAAATCATTAAAAGGTATTGCCATCATGATATATTCCAAAATTTAAAACTTACTAGAATGTTGTAGGTAGCTCGTATTACTAATTATGCTTTCGTTATGGAAGCATTTTATTCTAATCAAGGTTTTGCTAAATTTTAACCCCAACTTTTGAACCATTTGCTTTACTATAAAGGAATGAATGTTGCTAGTTTCTAGCACAACTATTAGTTCCATTCCAATGACTTGTATTCCCATACATATTAATTATTTAAAGGTACTAACTTTAGTACTCGTCTTATTAAGCACCACAATCCAATTAAATCTAGCTTTTGAAGGCTTATTTTTTGCCTTCATCTTTTCCTATCAATGAATTTGATTTCTCCTTGATTATATGATCTCAAAAAAATTAGAGGCCGCTATATCAAAAATAATGTTGTTTTTGTTAGAGTAGTGCTCTAAAGGCAATCACCTTTAACACTTTTGTACAAACTTTATTTTGATTAATAAGAAGGCATTTTTCATTGATTTGATATTTGTTTATATATATGAATTGATATTGATCTTAAATCAAATTAATAAAGTCTCTGATACAAAACATAGCATGAAGGAAATCATGATGAGATCATAATAATGAGATTCCTATCATGTGTAATTATGTTAGTATCTAAATAATCTCTAATCATATGATTAATAAGACAAGACGTTATTAATCCAAACATACTAGCACATGCTATACTCCTTGATTTGATAAAGCAGTGGATCTCACAAACTATAAGTATGAGATGTTTAGAGTTATCATGTGGATGCTTACTAAAGGTAGTAAGTACATCAAATGACCCACAATGAGATTATTATATGGATGATCTATCAAATGTCAATGATTAATCTCATTATAGCAATGGTGCAAATATCCTTAGACTTGAGATACTAAAGGGTATCTTGGATACTAATTCTGTGCTTTGACATAATTCCTTATTACCTCAAGACGAAGTCGCTCTTAAGGTAGTGATTGGGTGTAGCTATTGGTATTTGAAGGTAACTAGGTAGCCAATAAAGAATTCACCACTCCTGATAAAAGGAGATGATACCCACGGCTTCTTGTCGGGGTCATTACTCAGGAGTCTCTGGCCAGAGCAGTTATGTGTCATGAAGAGAGTCTTCAATGACACATAGAGTAATAAGATCCTAGGATAAGAACTAACATTACTTGGACTAGATGTGACGTAGTCAGTCTAATGGGAGTTGACACGTAACCCATACTCTGAACTAAGTGGAGTATAGTATGGTAAAAGGACGAATTGCACAGTAATTGTTTATGGATAGGTTCATAAGTCAGAAAATTAACTATCGAAGAGTTTGTGTATTAATCTACTTATATTTCGACAAATTGGCATCATGAAACCCTTAACGATTTGCTTGAATTACTAAAATAACCAGAAACCTAAGGGTCATACGTATAAAAGATCGGATGAAAAATATAGTATGTATGGTTATTTTTAAGTAAGCCACGATAGGCCAAGATGGTGACCGAAGGCGAGCTTGATTTTATGTAAGCCACGATCGTGGCTCATTGGCCACAATCGTGACTGAAGGCATAAATGAGTACATAAGTGAGTTTTGCATTTATGTGCACAAGAGTCTAACCACTTCTTACACACTTAAATGAGAGCATAAGGGCTCTATAAGAGTTCTAGAGTGAGAGAGAGGTGTCAAGAGTCTTCTTCTTACAATTTATACAATTGTTGCATAAATAAAAGTACATGCAACAAGAGTCTTGATCTTTCTTTTCATTTTGAGCATCTACTAGAACTCATCTAGTTTGGTGCTCAAATCACCCTTACACGTTGTTTCTTCTTGATCATTGCGTGTTCTTGGGTGATCAAGGAAGGGTTTGGTGTTTGCAACAACTCAAATAAGGAGAAGAAACAAGAAAGGAGGAGAAACAAAAGGTAAAAAGTTTTATATTTCATGTTCTTATATGTGTCTATGCATGCATGTGTGATTCTGGCTTTTCCGGGTTGTCATATGGTAGGAATCTAGATTTTGACACTTCCGTTGCAATCTCATGCATGTGATGTATGCTTCCATGGCAACCCCGACAAACAGATTTTTCATTTAGTAAAAATGATTAATCGGATCAATAAGTTCTTTAGTAAATTTGATATAGTTTATTGCATTGTTTAAGACAGTAATGTATTGTAGAACATTAGAGTCATTGGGTATGCATAAGGAGCTAATGTCTCATCAAAGGTTCAAGAATGTGTTTATGCAAATTTTCTTAATTATGATGATAATTAAGATGGGAGTTGTAAGTTTTAAGCAAGTGCTCATTATACAAAATCTTGTAAAATTATCTCATTAAGCCACTGTTCCAACAGTAGAATAATCGTCATATGGTGATATGGTATGAAATACTTAAAGGATTGGCTTAGTGCAACTGGAATATTATTGGTTTATGCCCTTAATCAATCGCTTTGGTTGCAGTTTAGTAACAAATTATTTAAAGACATTCTTTATCTTGTACATGTTTAGATGATATTATAAAGTCCATGGAATAATTGTACAATGCAAATAAAATTATAATGATATTATAATTATGAGATTCATATTGCATTTATGTATTATTCCTAAATGTTCCTAGTCATTGTTCTATTAAGATTGGAC
>JAOTAY010000003.1:21880038-21911716 GCA_025629805.1 Erythroxylum baracoense | reverse complement strand
TAAAGACACTTTCAATTATTCTACCCCATTCAAAAAGACCAAATTGCCCTTTCCCATAAGTGAGGGGATGTTACAGTCCATTTATGATTGTGATAAAGAGCATTAAACTCATCAAGCATAGTTTAACACTAGTGGGAAATTTTGTTTATTTGAGTGGAGGAAGTGGAATCAAGTGTCTGAGGAGTATAGGTAAGCCTAATAAGTGAAAAAGTTAGAGAAGGTCCAAGGAATACATGTATGATCATACATGTGAGTGATTATAGGATATAGATGAGAGGAGGAGGATGAAGAGGTAGGGGCAAAAATAGGAGTTGAGACGAAGCTAGAGAAGTAAGTGAAGAGAGTAGATCAAGTGGTAAATTTAATGTGATGGTAGAATTTGACGATGGTAGAATTTGAAGGGGTTAAGGGAAGAAGAAAGGATGAGTTAATATATGAAAAGTCATTCTTAAGAAAGAAACATAAAGAAAGATATAAAGTTTTGAAATTTAAGGATCAAAGCATTAATAGACTTTGTATTAAGAGGAATGGCCAAAGAAGACATGGTTTAGATTTTGGTTTAAATTCATCAGTACAAGCAAGACCTAAAAAGGGAAACTAGGCACATGCCAAAACATAAAGATAAGCAAATTTTAAGTTGGTAAAGAAAAGTAGCTTAGGAGTGGGGGCTTATATTTCATTTTTAACAATATATGTGTTATTTACCCTATTTTTAACAATTCTTAGGTAATCCCTAAATAGGTTGCTCCAACAAAGACCATCACTAGGTGGCAAGTATGAATAGATTATAGAAAGCTTAATGACAACACTTAAAAAATCATTTTCCAGCTTCTGTTTATTGACTAGATGCTTAAGTGACTAGTTGGTTATTTGTATTATTACTTTTCAATGGTTTTTCAAACTATTTTGAAATTCCTATAACCTTAACGGACTAGGAGAAAACAATATTAATGTGTCCATATGGTACATTTTCTTGTAGGAGGATGATCTTTGGATTGTGTAATACATTTTCTACGTCTTAGAGATGTATGATGATCATTTTTTATGATGTAGTGGATGATATCATTAAGTTATTTATGGATGACTCTTTTGTTTTTGGTGATTCTTCTATTTTATGCCTCCACATTTTAAAAGGTGCGCTTAAACGATGTGGGGAGACTAATTTGGTTTTGAATTAGGAAAAGCATCATTTTACAGTACAAGAGGGCATAATTCTAGGCCATAAGATCTCGCATAGGGGAATAGAGGTAAATAGAGCAATAATTAAAACTATTGAAAAATTACCACCCCTAGCTTTGGTTATGGCTATTAGAAGTTTTCTATAATATGCAAGTTTTTGTAGAAGGTTTATTAAGGACTTTTCTAAAATTAGTAGGCCTTTAGCTAAGTTACTTGAGAAAGATGTGCCTTTTTTTAACTCAAAAGAGTTTAGATGCATTCACTCTTTTTAAGGAGAAATTAACTAATGCCCTGATTATGGTTGCTCCAAATTGGAATCTCCCTTTTGAACTAATATGTGATGCGAGTGATTTTCCAATAGATGTAATCCTTGAACAAAGGAAAGACAAACATTTAGCAAGATTGTGATGGATGCTCAAGAGAATACACAATTATAGAAAAATAATTACTAGCATTGGTTTTTGTGTTTGATAAATTTAGATCATATTTAATTATATTCAAAGTTGTTGTTTACATTGATCATTCAACATTAAGATAATTTGTTGAATAAGTTGGATGCTAAACTAAGACTAATTAGATGGATTTTTCTATTGTAGAAATTCGATTTGGAGATCAAAGATAAAAAGGAGTCAAAAACCTAGTAGAACATCTATTATATTTAGAGATCCCAAACTTGGAGAAGCCTGGAAAAGATGAGATTAATGATGCATTTCTTGAAATGCGCCTATTCAATCATAAAGAGGGAAGTGACCTTGAAATTCCATAATTTGCTGATTTTGCTAATTATTTGGCTACTAGGATTCTTCCTAAAAGGCTTTCTCATTAAAAAAGAACAAAAATTTTTCTGACTTGAAATTTTTTCTTTTGTAAGATCCCTATTTATTTAAGATTTATGCAGACCATACTGTACAAAGAAGTGTCCCAGATTAAAAGGATGGAAAATTTTAGAGTTGTGTCATACCAATCTAGTTAGAGGGCGTTACCATGAAAATAGGACGACCAAGAAGATTATTGATTTAGGTTTTTATTGGCCTATACTAGTTAAGGATGCCCAAATGAATGTACAATTGTGAGATAGTTGCCAAGTGATAAGTAATATTTCTCATTGAGATGAAATGCATTAAAATTTTATTTTACTTTACAAAGTGTTTGATATTTGGGGCACTGATTTTATGGGTCCATTCTTAGTTTATAATGGAAATAAATAAATCCTAGTTGTTGTGAATTATGTGTCTAAATAGGTTGAAGCTTAGGATTTACTTACAAATGATGTTATAGTTATAGTTAAGTTTATCAAAAAGTTGTTTTAACAATTTGTTACACCTAAATCAATTATTAGTGATAGGATAATGCACTTCTATAATGTGCAATTTGAGAAAGTTCTTAAGAAATATGGATTCAAACATAAAGTTGTCTCCCTTTTCCATCCACAAACTAGTTCCCAAATGAAAGTAGCTAATAGGGAGCTAAAACATATTCTAGAAAATATAGTAGAGCATCATAGAAAAGACTTGTATGATAAGCTAGACGATGCTCTTTAGGTCTATAGAATAGAATATAAGACACTGATAGGCACTACACCTTATAGGTTAATGTATGAAAAGCATATCACTTACCCATTGAACTTGAGCGTAATATGTAATGGGACAATCAAGTTTATCAACTTTAATCTTAATCTTGCAGGTGAGAAGAGGAAACTCCAAGTGAATGAGTTAAAAGAATGGTGAATAATTTCTTACGAGAATTTGAAACTATCTAAGGAGCAAACCAAGAGGTGTCATGATGGGAAGATTAAACAAGCCAAGTAGTTTAATGATGGTGATCAAGTTCTCTTGTACAACTCCTAAGTTAAATTATCTCCCAGTAAGTTGTAGTTTAGATGGTCTGAACCCCTTCATATTTAAGCAAGTTTTCCCTATAACAAAGTAAAGGTAACCCATCTAGATAAAGGTATGTTTAAAGTAAATGGCATCGTTTGAAGTTTTATCATAGAGGTGATTTTGAAAAGCAAACTAAAGAGTAGTTTAATCTCTGATACAAAGAGTTGCGAGTTGAAGTGAACAAACTGGGCTAATGACATAAAAAAATTTCTTCTTATGAGGCGAACCAAGTTTAATTTTATTTCGTTTATTTTTCGTTTTAAGGATTATTTTTAAATTAGGTAGTTTAATTCAAAACTATGTTATTCTTGTAGTTTAGCATAAAAGTTTTTACTTATTTTTATGTAATTTGGGTGTTATTTTATATTTTTTATGCTTTGGGTTTATTTGTTGCTGTACAGATCTGAAGGCACGTGAAATGTTGGCTAAGTATAAAAGTTTTAAAAAGTTAAATGGCTATGAACATGCCTATATCGATAGTATGTTCCTTTACATACTTAGTGGAAAGAGCAACATGGCCATATTTCATGTGAAGACAAGCTTTTTAAAAGTTATAGAAAGTTAAAAGGACATAAACACACTTGTATTACTAATCATATGCTCCAAATGGTGACATAAGTGATTTACATGAGAAGAAACCTGCCCATGTACATAATCCAAGTAAGTACTTTAAATTTACAACAAATTATGGTGGGGAATATGCTTGTGTTCTTAACTATGTAACTTACTTTTTGATTTTTGATTTTTAAAGTTACAGAAAGTTACGTGCTAGTATCAACAACTGTGTAGTTTTTTTTTAGCATTTCAATAGTATACATAGGCAAAAATACACCTAAGTTTCTTCCTTTTTCTAATTTCTTAAGTTTTTAGTATTAGCATCATTGTATTAAACCCCAATATGCTAATGTATTTACCCATTTAGTTTTGGTTAAGAACACAATCTACAACATGCCTATGTTGTAGCTGTGTTCATCTTGTCACAGCATGCTCAGCCCTACACACCTATAATTAGCTTTACACGCTCGTGTTTTTTTAAAAATTAAACCTAAATTGGTAATAAAGAAAAAGACACACCCATGTTTATGCCCATGTTGCATCAAATTTCTTTAAAATCACCCTGACAGTTAACAGCACCCATATTTTCTCATCCTCTTTTATTTTTCTCTCATTTTAGGTGACCTAATCCCTTAGTTTTGGTAGTAATATCATCCACCTAAACCCCATCTTCCTTAAAGTTTTAACGAATTAAAGTGAGTTCTTATGATTCACTCATTTTCTCAATCATTTTTCACCAATTAAAGATATTTTATATTTTGAAAGTTTTAGGGACTATTGAACTAATTTTAGATAATTTTTTGATTGAATCATGTATTTGTTATATGTTATTAGCGTATTTAGATATGTTGTACGAGTTGGGATAAATTTTCTTGGTGTACATCTTTAAATGTGAGGAAGGGCTATTGTGATTTTACTTTGAAATTGATTGTATACCAAGCATATTTTAGTTCTTTTTTGCTACTTCTTCTTTATGGAAATTTCAAAACTGTCAATTCTTATCTTGAAACATCTTAAGTTGTTGTGAATCATTGATTTAGACTATAATAGCTTTTGAGCCTCAGAGAATTTTTGTTTCTTTATTGTGTGTTTATCATGCATGGTTAGATGATTTTAGAACTAGCTTTTATTATGCATATTGAGAAGCACGTGTTTATACTAAATGCATTAAGATAAAAAGGTGCCTAGATTAAGTCTTTGTTTGAGCCTTATCTTTGATTTTACCTTACCCTATTTTTATCCCTTTTGTATAACCAAATTTAAGCCTTAACCTTTCCTTTGAATTCTTTAAACCACATTATAGATGATAAACTATTTTTTTTGTTAGCCTGACTTTTTCACCCTAAAGGATTGTATTTACTTGATTGCATAGAATATGATTAGATGAAGAAATATCAAGAATGAGGACAGATGTAAGCTTATGTATTATAGACTATACCTTCTCATTCGTTAATTATGAATTTTTTCATATTCTCCTAGTAAGATCATAAGTAATCAATTCATAAATATTTTAAAATGAGTTCAATTCATTAAAAAGAAAAAAAAATATTTGCATTTGAATTATTATAATTATGAAGAGGAGAAAGAGATGGTACTTACGCTATTTAGGAATTTTTGTGTGGTCTTGTTTATGCAAATTCCTTCATTTTTATTAACCTAAAATTTACCCATACCTTTTTACCTAAGCCCTATTATACCTTGATTTAAAGACCTTTTGATTTTTGCCTAGAGTTTATTTTATAGTGGTGGAGATATAAATTATTAGCATGCCTATGGTTAAGATTCCTTCGATGCATTGATTTGAGAGTTCTAATAACTTTCATCCTAGACACTTTGAGTGAATTAAATGAATATTTTGTTTAAGGGTGTTGAATCCTATTTCACTTGATTTTATAAAGATTATCAAGATATCATTTATGGTTTTTGCTTGTGGGAGTTTATTATATGAGTGTTTGATTCAGATCATACTCTGTTTTGATTATTAAGGCATTGCAGTTTGAAATATAGGTAGATGGTTGAGAATGAGCATGTGGGTTTTTAGGAAGGTTAAAAAATAAATTATTATTTATTTAAGGAAAAGCAAATGCCTAAGTGTGGGGAAGTTTGGTAAGAGCTTAAGTATTTATACTTTGAGGTTTATATTTAGTGCATTTTGTTTATTTATTTGCGTGTTTTTATTATTTATAGTATTTATTTCATTCATTTATTTTCATGTCTTAACTCACTTGTTTGGAGCAAAAAGGATGAATTCAAACAAGTTTGGAGCAATTTAGAGCTATTTTGACCACGTTATGATGTTGGAGACCAAGAATACAACCTACTACATGTCTGTGTACTTGCTTGTGTTCTGTATTTTTTAAAATTTCATCTTATTTGGTCGTGTTTGAAGATGTTGAGGCATATTGATGAATTTCATATGTTATGTGAACATATTTAAGAGGTATATGCTCGTGTTGTATACTAATGATATTGTGTTCACATTTTAGGTCATGTTTATAAATTTGTTTGCTCTGGATGGGATTTCATGTTTATTTTGAGTACACGAACTAATACTTGACAATTTATTTGCCCATATTCTACCTAAAAACTTGATTTTCAAATTATAAAAGGCAAAAATGAAGGGGCAAAGAAGAGAGAGACTTGGGATGCATAAAACAGCAGAGAAAACAAAAAATGTAAGGAGACATATTTAGAGTAGATTTACATCGTTCTAAAGTGAATTTCGTAAAAATTAAAAAGGATTTCATCATGTTTCTTTTAATATTTTTTTTCTTTTTTAGTTTTGATGTTGTGTCTTCCATGATTAGGAACGAAATCTTTATAGTACGTAGATATGATGAACCCAATGTTGATTTTATAATGATTTCATATTAATTTAATTTATTCTTCAATTTTATTGAGATTAAATTTTGTGTTCTTTATTGTTCCTGAATTAATTTACATTAGTATATTGGTTCGTGTTTAGTTTAAACTTTGTATGAATTGATCTAGCATAATTGAGAAAAGGTTGCAAGCAATCTTAAAAATAGGTTGACATAAATTTTTTAGACTAGCGTCAAACTCAATAAAGGAATTTATAAATCAATAAATGCAATTTTAGGGGTTTTAATTGGAAAGTGATTTTGATTAATTAATCTGGGATTAGTTGTTAATAATATTGCGAAAGCTATTAACATAATTAAGGAATTTCTATGGTCTAATAGATTCTAAGTTAAATTGATGCATGAAATCTTATTTGCACGAGGGGTCTAAGAGAATTCACTATTCGGGTCGAGTTATTTTTTCTTCCAAATGTTTCTTGATTTAATATTTGTTCTAGTTAGTCAATTATGTTGATTTGTTTTAATTTATTGCTTTAATTTTGATTTTGATTAATCACCATTTTCATAATTTATTGGTTAGATAATAGGAAAAGGAATAATACTTGTAATTTCTATAAGATCGACACTAATAATCTATAACCTATACTATAGAAGTGATAAGTGTACATAAGACATTAGTAAACCATCCAATCCTCTAATGAGGACTCGGTTTAGCAACGCTATCATTCCCACTCAAAGAACAACTCACTGAATTCAATGGATGCGAACAGCACAAAATTGACCTTGCTATTCACTTAGAAAAAAAATATGGATATATAGTAAGTTCTTTTGCGAGAGAACAGGAAAAAAAAAAAGAGTTTAGTTCATTAAATTTCTCTTGTTGTTATAGTTAAAACGAACATTTGAGCTGAGTTACAACAATTAGAATGGAAGGTTTAAGGTTGTATTTTAAAAGTCGCAGAGGACATCTTCTATGGACCTTTGAATCATATCACAACCTCCCTTCTCCCACATTAATCTCGATCACCCTTATTTGTTTAAAGCTATCTGAATCAACTCCAAACATAGCTTACAGCGAACTGTAATTAAGGAATACTTTCACTTGATCTTGATTCATATGCATTAGTCTCTAGTTTTGACTCTTCATCCTCCACCACCATATATAATTACAACTGCATTTTCAAAGTAAACACCCTTAGTTTGTTTACCTTTAGTTTTATCCCTCTCCAACCAAATAAAAAGAAAGTCTACTTTACTAAAGAAATGAGTAATGACACTTCTTGTACCTGCATAAATTGATTAAATACGAAGTTCAGTCAATGATAATATAATGCTTCCCAAGTGTCCAACAACTCCTTAATCCCTTTGATTCTTTTTTTCTCGAGTTTTTTTAAATTATTTTATTTCATCTTTTTCTAGAATATTCTAGTCGAGGATCGGAATGTCGTCATACACAAAAATAATGTTAATTTTATTCTTAGTTGAAGAAAATGAAAGAAACGGTAGTGAGAGGACAAACCAGATATTGTAATACGATGGACAGCCGCTGGGAACGCAATTAATACTTTGTTTGGAACAAAATGCAGCAGGGAAGGACGCATTTGGAGCCCACAACTTTGTTAAAACAATGTGAAATGAAAATGAAATTAAGGAGGAAAGCATAGCAGATGGCTTGAAGAAAAAAACCAAAAATAAAAAGTAAACTCTTGTTTAAGGCATGCAAAAATCGAAAGTACATCAAAGTTAAACCAAAGCCTGGAAACACGCAACACAAATGTAGATTGAGTTGGATAATATTTTTCCCGAAAATATGAAAATATCATGCCCTGCTGACTCACTATTCACTCTAAAAGTAATCCTTCAGGATTTGGAGCTAGAAGACCAAAGTAAGTGCAGCCCATGGTTATTTAATCCAAATTATGATGTCTATTTTGAAACAAAAGGTACCACTGATACACATTAGACAGTTAACAAAAACTAGTCTTCATGTCAAATGGATATTGTACATCCTAATTCCCTGGCGGCTATCTCAAGAAATTGAATTGGCATTTCTCTTGCAAGTCGACTATGAGCTTCCCAATTTAGGCACTTCTCTATATCAGCTCTCCAGTCAATGACGTCTATGTTTAAATGCTGATAAGAGGGACCAAAAATGATGCCATTTGTATCTGCTTGTTTTGGAGTAGCTATAAAAGAACCAGTATGCAAAATGCCAAGAAGAACTGATGTACTTAGAGCACGAACGTGTGCACTTGGATGACAGAGACATTGGATAGTAGCAGGTAGGCGGCACTGCAAGAATTAGCACAAAATCCAAGTCACTAACTGTGAATGTTTTGTTTCTAATGTCGACATGGAACGTACACGATTCCAAGTGACAATGAGCATTTTGCATGTTTCCAAGGTACATATCTAAATGAAATGGTAGCACATGGGACGAATGCTTACCTTCAACAAGTTTGAAAGGCCACCAGCAACGGCAAATCCAGATTCTCCCCACTCCAGCACTGGTTGAACTGCCCTTGCCGTAGCTTCCAGTAGCTGATAACTCAGTAACAAAACACAGTAGTCAATTGATACTACACATACTTGATTGTCAGTGTTCTCAAGATTTGAGCCAATCTATACGGATATTCAGTTGCTATTAGAATATAGGTGGTCATATCAAAGTCCATGGCATTCAAAAAGTAAGGTCAGAAAAGACCAAAGAGAACACTGCAGTTTCTAGTCATCATTTCTCAATAAACGATAAAAAAGTTTCTTTTCGGTAAGTTACCTCCAACTGTGGTAAAGTGCAAGCTTCACCATCAACAAGCATCCCATCTGTGGCTCGTAAAAGTAAATCTGATGCACTTGCCAATATTACAAATGATTCAGGAGTGTCATGATTTCTCATTAGCTCGACAATTAGTTTGACAATGCGCTGGTTGACTATCCACATCTTCTGACCTTGATCATCATCTTTAGAAATCCAAGGTTGCAATTCTCTTTCCGCCTGACAAGTACTCAAGGTCAATAAAGGGACTAACATATGAAGAAAGTAAATTACAGATGAAAACTGACCAAAAATTATAAAGAATAGTGAAAAGAAGAATACTACAAACTTTTAAACTTTGAGGCGGCACATCCAAAGTTGGGCGATATCATTCTAAAGTTATCCTAAATCATTTTATTCCATATATTTTTCTTGATTTCCCAATTTTTCAGATGTTTGGCCGCCAATGGAAAAAATTGCATTATGGAATTTGGCTGAAGAAATAGGAAATGAACAACGTAAATCATGCCTAGTCGAACAATTTGGACCTGAAGAACAACAGCTGTAGATGCTTTGGTTGGTGATGCTGAAACAACATTGCACAGTGCGTCAACAACCTAGTCACAACCGATAAGATGATAAGGAAACTTTCCTCGAAAAGAGCTTTGAAATATAAAATATAAGAGAATAGTTAAATAATTTCAGTAATAAAATGTATTGCTCTGACATCACTTTTCCCAATAAACAATTATTGTTAACTAATTAATCACATATAGTCAATGTAATACAGTTAGTGTATGATCTACTTCTAAGAATTACCTAACAGCTTAATCTTTTGAGTTAAATAGTTCCTTGACATAGTACCAAAGCCTATTTTACCAGTAGTTATTGAGTTCAAACAATGCCAAGCTTGTATGTTGGTATAATGAAAATTCAGTTCCAACACAAGCTGTGGTGGCCAAAGCTTTCTCCACAGTTTCAACTCCACAAACTTCTAAATGAAGGGGCTTATAAGATTATCAGTAATCTTGAAAGTTGTTTCTGAAACTGTTAAAATATACTTTCTGTAAAATATTAATAAAGCTCATTGCATTTAAATAAAGTAGAAATTTGCCAATACTATTTAAGTGTACCAGGAAAACTTAAAGAAAACAGGGCAACACATGGTCAAAATGGATATTAATAGTGTTGATGAACTGCAACTCAAAGTTTACTTGAGAGGATTCTCTTGTTAACTTTAATGCATTAAATTAAATGTGAAACTGCAGGCCCAAAGATTCTCAACAAGTTTCTGAATCAGTAAGTCAACATCATCTCTCCATAGTTAAGTTCTACAACATCTACATTAAATTGAATCTCTAAGTCAACGTGATCACTCCATCAGCCTAAAATGAAGATATTAAATGAGGCACTGAAACAAAACCTTCAATATAAAATAGAATAAATCTTCAAAAATTGAAAAAATAAAGGTCTTCATGAGAAAATAAAACAAGTCATCGGGAGGAAAAAATTTTGAACACTATGGTAGCATAGGTTATAGTGCCACAACATTACATTAACACCTCACAACACTTCCTCTTCTTTCATTTTCTAGTCATTTTTCTTTTAAGGTTTTGATGGCACTAAAACCATATCAATAAATTATTTAATCCAAAAATTTAAGCTGGTGGATTAAACTTAATAATGGATCAAAATCGTTCCAACAATAATACAGAAATTACAAGAAGAATCACAGTTGTAGTTCTTAGAATAAAAAAATATGAATAAAAAACATATCATATGCATGTGATGGCGCTTACCTGTTGCCATCCTTGTTGAGCAGAAGTGCTTTCAGCACTAGGTTGAATTTCAGGTGCTGCAATCAGCTTGTGCCATAGCAGTGAAACAACAGAGAAACACAACTCTTGTTTCTCAGCAAGCACTGATCTCAAAAGAACTTGCGCATTGCAATTAAAGCCAATGTGCCTATCCGTAGTTAAGAAATTGGCCAAATCTGAAGCATCTAAAGGGAAACCTGCAATCCCTTTGCCGAAGATGCTGCCTTTGTGTTCATCTGAATGTGATGCTCTCTCATATTTGCGTTTATTTTCTGAACTAGGTGATTCTTTACACTGCAGGATAGAAGACTGGCCTGAATGAAAACAGCTAATGCTCATGCTTTTATTTTGGCTTTTACCATTTAATGCCACAAAAGAGTCCTTCCAAGCTGGTGCATGCAAATGAGCTTCTAATGGCTCAGCCTTGTTAACTATGGATGCAACAGTTTTACTGTGGATATCTATGAGGTTATATAGGGAGGATGCTCTACTATAAATTTCATTATCCCACTTGCAGCGCATCAGAACAGAGAGAGCATGCATACAAGCCTTTGACCTCCTAAATAGCTCAGAAACATGAGCTGCTACCATTGCTGCAGCTACTATCTCATTTGAACTATAACTCCAAGAGGTACCAATGGAAGATGGTTTCAGAGAAAAAAGTGCCTCCAAAATAGCTAATATTCTATGTGTGTGATGAATTGCAGAATCAATACTAGTTTTAAAATCACTAGTAGATCCATTTACTTTTGCAGGCTTGGCTAGAGTTTTTCCATCCTTAGAACTTAAATGATTGCTCCCCCTTGAAACAAAAGGAAACAACTGGAGCTCAAAAGCAAGGGCACATACTGCCGCCAGCACAAAAGAATCAAATGTTGCAACTGGACCTTGTTTTCTAAATTTTCTGGATCTCATATGACGTTGAATTTTGGACATTAGAGGTGAATCCTCAGTATTATCATCAGGTGGTTCCTCACCCCTTGGTCTCTTGTTCCCATTAGACTGAGCTTCGTGACTAACGCAAACAGTTAAGACAACAAAAAGGAGGCGCGATGCAAGCTCCACAGAGGCACATGACTCCAAAAAGAGAGAATGGACCATTGTACGAAGCTCTGCCACAGCAAGATTTTTGGAGAAAGACCCTAATCCAGAGAGGTATCTTGTTCTACTGGCTTGTTCTCTAGAAGATTCGGGTGGAAATGTTCTCTGGAGAATTGCTTCCACAGTGCCAACAAATATTTTCATGAGGCATGCTTCCGATGGACTTCCACGAGGAAGATATTCCAGGACCTTAAGGAGAGGTATGAACAAGTTCCACGATAAAATTGGGGGCTGCAACGGAGTTGAAACTATTATTTCTGGAAGATCAACTGCTGATGAACCTACAGGAATAAGGCCATAGGCAGCTTCCCATATGGTACAAATTCTCCATTCAACCTCTGGACCATGAGCACGAAGCATAGATGCAATCCCCTGGGCTGTTGCTTCAATAGTTGCTTCAGCTGCAGGCACTTCAATCTGATCATAACAAAATTTCCAACTTGTAGTCAGTCTTGAACATAGTTCAATGGTGTTTATACCAATGAGGCTGTAGGTCTGCAGTCCTCAGAGTAGCCAGTTCAAATAAATATGAAACAGAAGACAAAAAACAAAAAAAAACAAAAACAAAAGATAGAATTGTGTCCACATTCCCCATCATGATTGCTGTGAGATGACGATTTCAGTTTTAATTAGGTTCAGAAAGACTTTTTCGAATGTACTTCTTGAACATGTGGATGAGACTATAAATATAGTATGAAGAAGCCATCAATTGAAAGGTAAACTAAGTCAGCTTGGTTTGCTGATCAATAACATTAATGGTACCTGCTGCTTGTAACTTGAAATATAGCCACTGAAGGGTTCATGTTGAACTTCAACTCCCTCAACTTGCCTGAGTGGAGGAAAGAGCAATGCAGGCTGAGATAGTATGCGAAACAGAAGAGCTGCAGCTGCATCAGCAGCTATACCTGCTCTCATAGACATCGCAGTCCCTATTGCACATAAAAAATGCAAGTGCATCCAGTTCCTAGGTAGCTATACCATAAAAGACAAAGGAATTAAGGAAAAACGATATTCAAGAAGTTTAGCTAATGAATAAATTTACAGATTAGCAAAGGAATGTTAGATATGGTAGTTTGAGTAAACAATATTTTTTCTGATTATAGCTTCCAATCAAACACTTCACATGAGGGATCCTGACATTCAATTTCAAGTCATTGTCACAGGCTTCATAAATTGATGCTGGCAACAGAAGAATTCAGCAGTATCTCCATATTTAAGTTCACCACCAAGCATAGTAATAAGCAAGAATTAGGGATCAGCACCACATCAAAGGAAGAAATCAAGAAACCACTAGAGCACAAAAGCTCAAGCCTTTGTCGAGGCTTAAGAACAGATGCAAACAGTATTCTAACAAGCCCCCCTACATGAAATGCAGACAAATCAAAAATTTACTATAAACGAGAGAAGCCTAGCTTGAACTTAAGACGTCTCAATCATAAAAACTTGAAAACCATGTCAAGAAAGTCATTCAACTCAAAAGAATAAGTTCATGGGTGAAGCCCGAGAATTATTCGAAATATTTATTTGAATGGTGGTAAATGGAAACACGTAGGATTTGTCGATGAACAAAATCAAAGAAGATAAAGCTCTATCAACATAGTTCAGTTGCAAATTTTAGAACTAGAAATCTAACCAACAAATTCAAGGTTCATCACATCAAATGTCAACTTAAGTAGTGAAGGAAAGTTTTGAAACAACCAAAAGTTATGGTTAAATACATGACGAACCATGAGATTTGAGCATTTTCAAAACTGAACCCCATGTGGTTTCAATTGATCTCACGTCTGGACCCCATCGAGGTATAGAAAATTTTCAGTACTCCATTAATTGCAACACATTATTGCCTTCGTAAATAACTGTCAAAATTATTGTAAAAACACTTCCAGTCCAGCATCATAATAGCACAGTTGGACTATTACTAAAAATAAACACTTAAATTCTGCTGCCAACATTCCTTTGTCTTTTCCTATTCTTTTAGTGGCTACAGGTAAATGACCAAAGTTAGGTAATAAAAAACAAACTAAAGCTATTTACCATAATGAACGCCACACATACTTGGGAACTACGTCAGAAATAAAACTATGGAACACGATAAAATATGCAAAATACACGTTCTTAGCAATCAAAAACAGCCAGCTTACCCTAATACCAGAGGCATAATCCTCAGCAGCTCGAAGGAGTTCCACAAGCTGCACAGCAGCATCAAGTGCATCTGGGGCCCATGATGGCGGCGCTTCCAGAAGTCCAAGAAGAAGTCGTTGAGTAGCACTTGGTGTTGCAATGGCATAATACCTGCAAAAGTACAAAATTTTTCCCTAGAAAGCATGAAGCCTTTATCCAGTATGAATTGCAGCCTAAGAATTGTGGATAAATAATTTCTAACAGCATTCATACCTCTTTCCTCACATGAACAATTTTACACCAACATTTCTAGATTTCTTTTACATGCTAAGAAGAATAATTAGAAAGGTTTCTGTTTAATCAGTTAGAATTTAAGAGATTGTTTCTAAAAGATAATATGCACCTCCCTAAACTGTAAGATTAATAGCAATTTACAAGGGCAAATATTTCAGTTCATAAATTAAGATTCTACCTATGAAACAAGCGTGCATATGGCTCAAGAGCTGGTAGCCCGGCAACTAGGTGTTCATCCAAAGCCGTTGTTGGAGGAGGGAGTAAAAGTGCAGGAACAGCAACTGCAGTTAATGTAGCCGTCTCATACCGAGCAACTTCATCGTCACAAACACTTAATATAACCCCAGCTCCATTTGCCACAGCCCACCTTGGCGTTGATGGCACAAGCTGAGGATGCTTTCCAGATCCACAAGAAGAGCCTAAATTAAATAAAACAAATGTTATTAGTTGACACTGATGTTTGTCTGTGTATAGCCTATTATACTATCTACTTGAAATTATATCAATAGTGCATATAAGATGAGATATAATCTCACTTTTGTTTTTCATCGTAAAGTTAACCACCTGAAATCATAAACAAACTGGTTCTAGACAATCCAATAGTGGAAGAATATAGCTGAAACATATGGGGAGATATAGTTCCAACCTCGATAAATGAAGTATAAAGGACCACAAATTATAAGCATTTTTATCATTGATTAGGATAAAATTATATGCTCTAGGAACCGATGCTTTTTGCATAGTTATCTTAAGGAGACAGTTTTCATGGAGTAACCTCCAGGTTTTGTCAGCACTAATCATCTTGAGTATGTTTGATACTTCAAGTGAGCACTTTATTGCCAAGATCATTGATATCAAATGAATTTAATTACATGTAAATAATGACATGGACCCTAAGGATATACCTAGTACATGCATACAAATGCATTAAAGAGGGTGAGAGAGATACCCAACTCCATAAACATAAAAAATAAACTCTTCCACATGTTTTATCAAAAACCAATTTAACCCCTCAATGTTGTATATAAAACTCATCCATATTCTCAAATACATGATTGCATATAAAATTTTAGGTTCATTTTTTTTTACTTTTTTAATTAGCGACTTAATATGATATAAATAAAAATATCATTAAACAACAAACAGATTAATTGAATTTCAGAGTGCAGATAGCGTTGGGCCACTATTAAGAAAAGGTGATAATAAACAAGATAAATTGTGATAATTCATTTACACAATTAGTTTCAAATCTGACTTCCTACTTTTTACATGAGACGCCCATTTTTAAGGTAAGTTCACAGTGCCTATTGTACATTTTTTATTTTAAAATTAGCCTAGATTCTCTAGAACAAGAGAAATCAATTATTTCTAGAAAAACTAACCACTTGTTGGTGGCTTGAGCTCTCCAGCAGCATATTTACCCATGACGCCACTACACCTGAAATAAATGAAGAAAAAAATTAGGATCTTCATGTCCAGAATCAGGTTCCCTAAAAGAAATGAGAGAATATATATCTACCAGCAAAGTTTACTCTCAAAACTGAGATTTTAAACAATCGATCTAACAAAGCGTAAAGAGTTGCCAGTAAAGCACATTGAATATCGCATACTCTATGTGGACCAATATTTAGCATGAAAGGAAAAAAGAAAACAATACTCATGCTGCTGGCACAGAATGTAATTGATGACATCTTTGTTTGATATACTTCCTACAAAACAACATCAAGTTAACTATACTGACAACCACTGCTGGAATTTGCAGAGGAAACAAAAGATGACTTATGATGCTGTCGTTTAAGTAATTATGTTGGATAGATGACAGCAGAATTCAATTCAACACTGCTAGAATCAGAAAACTTATGCCTATCAGGAATTAGAGAATAAGTATCATATTTCTGTGTTCATTGATCTCATATTGCTCTTTAGGGGCATACACAGGACAATGTGAAATTCAAAGTCTGCTACATATAACCTTCTATAACCTCCCAATCCCGCTCTACATAAAGTAGATTAAAAGAACCCCTATCCGACCTTGCCCACAGAAAAGATACACCAATCTAAAGCATCTTTACTGAGAATCATAAAGCCTACACATTCAACTGCTATAATCTGTAACCAAATTATCCTATTCCCTACTCCAAACTCTCATTTTAAGATCACTAAATCCATGTGACTTGAAACAATGGGGTCTGGCAGCGTATACAAATTAATATTAAGGCTTACTTACACTAAATATTTGCTCAAGTATATGCAAGATCATTATAGCATGAAGCTTTTCCTAGGTAACATACTTGGATTAACTATAAAAAATCATATCAAGAAACCCTTCAACCCAAAAGATTAAACTCACAGTTGAGGTTTAGGAATGGAACATATAATATTATAACATACTACCTCCTACGAAATTTGAAGAAATCACAGCAAATCAGAGATCCATCATTAAAGGGGGATCTTATATCATGTCAAGACATCATTCAAACCAAAATTTAACCTATTGAATGACCACGAAATAGGTAACATACTGTTTTATCAAAACCTAGCAGGTCTATTTTCATTATTTCAGTGGCTTAATGATGATTTTTCTTTTTGTCTATATTATTTCCTTAGGTGAAAATAAATCCTTTTGACGTTCCATCTTTTAGAAATTGATAATGATACAGCACCAGTATTGTGTGGCTCAACAAACAGTAGGTAGGTTTATGGTTACTATTGCTAGCTATGGCTTACAGACTGTCGATTACTGTAGCAGGGATTTACTTGACATATAACATATTTGTTCAACTCTTCAGGTATTTGTCCAACTGTAGTTTGGCATTAGTGAGAAAACTAGCTCCCCATGACTTGTTACTCCGGGGGCTCGAGGTCTAGTTATTGATAGCTATTTACTATCATAATATATATTTACCTCACATATGTTATTTGCTTTACAGGAATCAATCATAACGAAGCAACAAGATTGTGACTTCAACAATGTAAGATATGTCTGACTAGGTATGTTACCGTACAGAAAATTACTTACCTAAAATTTCTACTCAATAAGGATATTATTCAATCAAGACACTCGGTCTATAAATCTGACACATCGTTTGATTAAATGTTACAGATTTAAGAAAATAGAATTTTCTAAAGTTTCCAAGATAATCAGCTAGTTAGGTTCATCATTTTCTTACAATAACGTAAGAACCACTCAGCTCACTACAAATGCATGACTAAAATGCTACAATGGTCAGTCCTTGTAGTCGCATCGTGAATAAATATACAGAAAAAAAACAATATACTTACCAACGGAAGTAGTCACTTCTAATACCTAGAGGTGCAGCAAGCAATATGTCAGTAATCCAGGGAGACAAAGGCCTCAATGGTTTTCTCTCCTGTTGTACCAGTGGTATTTGTCTGGATCCTGCATCAATTGATCCACTACTGGTAGCTTGGCTGCTACTACTAGTTCTCTCCATTTCACCATTCTGTTGTTCCATCTTGTATATTGGGCGATTGTAATGAGTTAAAATTCGCAAAATCTCTCCACATGCCAGAGCCCATTGCTCAGAATATTCATTCTGCATAGAACAAACAAATTCTGTAAATGTCATGTTTCTTTTTGAAAGACAAAGCAATAGCACAACGTTATCAAAAAGACTAAAACAAAATAATGAATAAGAAATGAAGCAGAAAATATAACTCACAAAGAAATGCAGTTCATGAAATAAGGAAGAATGAGAAACAAAGTGTGTGGGCTTTGTTAATTAGCATACCTTACTATCTGGGCAAACTAAGGATATGAAAGAAGCAAATGGAGGATTGCTCTTGTCATAAATCAGTGTACCATCTATGATACATGAAATAATTGGAAGAACAACAGCATGCCCATGCTCCGGATGATGAAGGACAAAAGTAGCTGAAAGTTGCCAACACATGTAAACTAGTTATTCATCTACAATTGTAGTCAAGATAATCTAAAAGGCTATCCATTCTTTGGAAATAATTACCCAAAACATCATCAAAGAGAAGCTTTTCTTGTGATGGGTAACGGTTACGAATCAGCTGTCAAAACAATAATCATGTAAATATGCATGTTGCAAACAATGCATGATAAAATATAATTAAAATTTTCAGAAGATTATTTTATTAAGTAGCTGTTAAAACTACAAAATATTATGATTGAAAAAAAGAGCTTACCTCTGCAATATCGTCAGGGAATTGTTCTGATGTAAATTGCCCAAAATACTCAACGTAGGCAGTAATTTGTACCTGTCCATTTTGAAAAGAATAAGCGAGGGCATGCATCAAAATTCAGAAGCACAGAGTTGACTTTCAGTGGAAACATTACAAAAGATCAATATGATAATCAAAGAGTCAAACTTAAAAGTAACATATAAAGTGCAAAAGCTCACTTCCAGTTCTAGTGTATCTAAGTAGTACAAACACTATGAATAACCATAAGATCAGCTTATGGCATGAAAGATGCAGATAACCTTTAGCCTGATTAATTGTTTAGCATTCCAATCACTTCATGTTTATGTTCCTACACAAAGCTCAAACAAGTTGCATGTTCATTTTTCACCTCAAAAATTATATGTAAAACCAATATATTGATTGCAATTATAAGGAGAGTGATCCCCTCATGCCAGAAATCACTTCTCATAGCATTCAAGAATGAAGGATCATATCTGAGACAGAAATTTAAGGGAAAACCAGTGACATTGCATCTTGTCTAATTAAGATAATACAATGCCTACAATTAAAGATAGAGAGGTACAAACAACTCACTACAACCAGTACATTGCACAACTCAAACCATTTGTTCCATGCGTTTCTTAACAGATCTAAAATAACCCATTTCTGTTTGGAGATTTTTACATTACTCTAATGTAGAGTTCAACTTCCCATTCAGGATAGCCTGACTTATTAAATGAACCCCTAAAAGTATAGTAGAAGTCCAATGGGCAAAGTTTCACGGGAAAACCACAGTGGTTAACAAATACTCCAAATTCAAGGGTGATTCAGGATATGAAACAAAAGAGTGCTCGTCAACATAGAGCTGGCTCAATGAGCTTCAGCCAGGTCAAAAGAAAAATATAACATTCCTCAGAGTCAAAGAAAAATAGTGCACAATGTCAAGAGCAAGAGATTCATGAAGAGGAATCAACATAGACTAACTTGGCACACAGATCTAGATTTTGCTTGAAAACAACATATTATCATTGTTCCTTCCAAATGCAGTTTATCAATTACAACAGGGTTAATCCAGCAAGCAATATGATCATATCCTTCTCAGCGAAGACATGAAAGTTATACTATGAGACATGAACCTTACCAGTTACCTCATAGATAGAGATACTTTACTTATTGATTATAATATGAACATGCAAATTCAAGTATGACAAGGAATGAAGAGCCAAATTATATCAGTTTGGCACAAAGACAACAACCATAAGAATTCGTGAAATTTCAAAGAGGAAAATGATAATTAGAAGAACAAATTTCACAAACCTTTCTTTGTTGGGCATCTTGTGGGGGAGGCCAGAACAATGAGGAGAATTGGAGACGATCAATCCACCTCTCAGAAGAACTAGCCATTAAGATGGTTATATGGGAAGAAACGCGATAAATAAGAATGGAAATCACAACCTTCGCCTTCAACAGCTACCAATCAAGAATCAATATATCGTAATTCAACATTCGACCCTGATAACTGCCACAAACCCCTAGAATTCTCAATGGAAAACAGAGAATTGAGCTTCACTTCGAGGCTATAGATTGCAAAAAATACAAGTCACACCCCTCTTAGTAAGAAACTTATCTGGCTTTCTCAGTCTCAAAGCTTCAGTTAGACTGGTAGTCAATTGTCACTGGAATCTGCTGCTCTACAAAAATAGAACAATAAACGGTTTATAGTAAACAAATCAATTTGAGCAGAAAAGTTGAAATCTTTTCTAAAAGTGGAAAAAGAAAAAGAAAAAGAGAGAGAGAGATTTGTAGCCTAAAATCTAGAAATCTTACAGGAGAAATTAAAGAAAAAATAATGCTATGAGGAGACCAAAAGAAAGGTGATAAAAGGAGGAACACTCCAAAGGCATAGCAAGAAACAAAACATGAAAATAATAACGAATGAACCCAGAAAAAGTTTTGGTATTTTTCAAAACCAAGAAGCCAGAAAAGAATGACGATCAAATACGCGTAAACTGTAAGCAAAGGGATTAATCTAATATCTAAGAAAGAACTCGTCTTAAAAGCCAAAAAAAAAAAAAGTTGGATTTTTTGGGTCTGAGAACTTGAGGCTACCTGAAACTTGTGTTTGGTTTCGCTAATTTGTGCTGGATATTTGTTTATTCGAGTTTCAGTTCTCCTCGTAAATGTGTGTGTGACTGTAAAAACTAAAAATGAGAAAATAAAATATATTAAAATTTTCTTATCAAGGAAATTGCAAAAACACAAGAGGTAGTACTGGCACTTGTTAGCAGGAAGCAAGTCCCATGAAAGTTTTAGAGAGAGAGAGAGAGAGATCTTTATGTGGCTATTCCTCTTAGATTGCTTAGCAGACGTGGCGATGATATTTTCCTCTCACCTTAGATGCCCACGTCATGTCCCATTTGTTGCACCCACACACACCATGCATGTTCATGCAGAAAAACAACACATGCATGATGTTACTTGCATACATGCATCAACCATTATGTTGAACAGGGATACCAAGAGTTATCAGTGCGTGATAAGCACAAGGAAGGGAACCCAATGATGGGTGGGAAGAGTGTGTAGATCTCAAATTACTGGAGTACCCCGACTGGTGGCTTAGAACGTTGATTCAAGTAAAATGATGATTGGGTAATAAAATAATAGTCGTCTTTTATTGCTCCTAGATATTTTTAGCAGGGAAAGAAGGGGCATTTTGGTACTTTAACAATGGTATAGGCCTGTGCTTCGAGTCAAGATCCTCTGTCCAATTTTATGGTGTCTTATTCTGTCCCATAAATCTCAGTCATTTATTTATTTGGATCCTACGTGGGACCCGCATAAATGAATGGCTGAGATTTATGGGATAGAATAAGACACCATAAAACTGGACAGAGGATCCTGTCTCCTGTGCTTCCAGGAGCAGATATGTTGTTCCAGATCTACTATGCCCTTAAAATCTCTGTCATTCAACATAATAAGTTGGATGGGTGGGATATAAGGGACACAGCTGGGCACAACAATTCGGGAACAGCCCCGCTGTGCCCCTGTGCTTCTATATAATTTATTGGAGAATGTCTTCTTTAACCTTTTAGCCTGTGACGAAGGGATCACCGAATAATTCTTTTGGAACGAAATCCTTTGTTCCATAATCGTGTGCTAATCTTCTAAGCGGTTATATTCACACAAATATATGGACTCATAGAAATATGTGAATGGGATTATCTGAAATAAGATTAGTATAGAATTATAGGTACAGAAAATTTGATCCCAAATTTGTTAGGCTCTTAAGCAACTTTGGTGGAACACCTCTGATATAACCTCCCTGCATGTCATCTTTTACAGAACCTTTATTCTTCTATTTTTCTGTTTACTTGAGTAAAGGTGGTATTTACAAAGATGGTAAAAATTATAATAGTATCTTCAAAAATTTTAATCAAAGAAAATATGAATACTAGAAAATGATCATAAATTATAAAGTTCAAAAGTTTTGTTAAGATTTAATGAGAACTTTTAGTGTTCTCTTTTACTTAACCAAATCCAATAATAGACATAATTTTATTAAAGCAAAAATTTTATTGCATGATAATTATATTAATAAAACATGACATTGAAATGGTTTCTAAAGGTGTTATTAACTTAGGGGGTGTTTGTTTTCATTTTTTTCCCCGTTTTTTGATGTGGTTTTTATAAAAAATGAAACTTCCTTTTAAAACACGTTTGATTCATTATTGTTGCATTGTTCTGTTTTCAAAAATAAAAAAACTACAACTCAATCATGGAAACAGAAAAAATATGTTTCCTTGATATATCCCAACAGGTTTTCTTATATTTCTCTGCGCCGACCACGATTTTTCTGAAGCAATCACAACAGGTTTTCTTATATTTCTCTTCAGTTTTGAAACAAGTGGAGAAACTAGAAAATCTGTTTATTCTTCAGTGAAGCCTCATCTCCTACGGTTTATTTTAAGAACATAATAAGAGGGGTGTTGTTGGGAGGTGCAAAAACAACAAGGTGTATAGAGAGGAGAGGAGTAGCGTGAAATGAAGAACTGAAGTTATAGTGAAGAAAACGTGAAAAGAGCCGCTTCATTTGAGTTTCAACGTAGCTAAGTCTGAAGAAAGAAGAGAAAAGAAACAAAGATGGGCGTGAAATAGAGGGCTGGAAATAGCGTGGGAGCTGAAAAAGAAAGGAAGAAAGTGAGTGAAAAATAAGGGAAAACCGATAGCTGCATGTAAGTTAAGTGAAGAAGAAGAGTTACGTGAAGAAGAGAGCAGAGAAGAAAATATGTGAACAGTAGGTGTGGACCAAAACTCCAACTTTAAATTGCCTCATCAAGATATAGTGACAAAGGAGTGGAAATAGAAACAAAGGAAGAGTGGCTATAGAAAGAAATTAGAAAGACTTGTGATTTCGATGTCACTCTTTTGTTAAATCTTTTTTTACATAAATGGAGGCTATTAATATTGATTGTTGGAGCTTGACAATGAAAATGAAAGGCTAGCTTTTCAACGCTGGTTTAACTGGAATATCGACTCCAAATCATGGTTAAGCTACTTTTATCACTTTAAGGTTGTAATTTCTTTTCAAATTATTGTATTGTTGGTGTTGATTAGATTAGGTTTTCGGATGAATGATTTTAATATGTTATTTTGATTATTTTATTTCGAACCTATAGCTAAAACATCGAATGTAATCCGTAATTGTTACTTTTGATGTTTGTGAGCAGCGTCTAATGATCGTTAATCGTTAGGAACAACATAACTTAGGTTAGATAACCCGAACGTGTGAGGTTACTACCTATATTGATCGTTTTCCAATTCGTAATGCGGCTGCCAAATTGAATCTAAAGATCGTATCCTACGTTATTCGGTAGTTAAGTTTAATTAATGATCGTATCTTAATTAAACACGACCTAAGGGAAAATCGAGATTAGTAGAGCATTCTATTAGTCTCAGATCAATAGTCTGAAGAGAGTTGTAAAGACGTTAGGATGATGGAATATGCTTGATTGTGTTTAGGCCGAGATTGACCAATTACATATTTTATTGATTAGAATGACTTAATGTAATTTCTAAGTTATGTAATTTTATTATATACAATTAATGTGTAATTGTTTAATAATATTTAATTTGCATATATTTTAATTTTAGCTATAATGAAAATTAATTAATTTAAAACTATTATGTATTATATTATAATTATTACACATAAGATTATAATTACAAAAAATAGAAATAGGATGATAAAACCAAACATGTTTTTGTTTTTAGTTTTTATTATAAATTTCAGTCAAACAGGTTTTTGTTTTCAATTTTTATATTACAAATCTCAACCAAACAGGTTTTTATTTTTTTAAGGAATTAAAAATAGGAAACAGAAATAAAAAACAACGACAAAAAAACAGAAGTGGAACCAAACGACTCATTAGTAATTATTGTAGTTCTCTTCTATTTTATTAAAAGTACTAATGACTATAAGTGATATAATCATATGTATCAAAAGAAATATTAATTTAAAATTTTGAAAATTTCAAATTATTTAAGTTTAAGTAGAAATTAAGTATTAAAAATGATTAAAAACACTTTTGATGAGATCGATGTAGTGAGTTTTAAATTCTTGTGCCATTTATAAGGAATGAGATTCTCTATTGAACACTTTTGTAACTAAATTTCATAAGAGAATGGATTTGTATAAAGAGAATTATTTGGTATTGGATATTATATAATGCAATATTTATTCCTTTTATAGTTATGCCTACTATTATAACTTACATTCAAAAGTCTCAATTAATAAGATTTCATATTAGATATGAAATACTAAGACTTTAAAAGAGTCAAAATTAATGATTTTTGAATGTAATGCTTAGTTGAAGTAGGTATTATCTAATAAGTTTAGAAGTAAATTAGATAATAGAAGGTTCTAAGATATTTAAAAGAGTGAATATAATCTTACATATATTTTTAAACAAAATATTTGTTTCAATGTATGCCTATAAGATAATAGTTCTTAAGATAAGTAGTGGAAGTAAGATGAATTTTAAAAAGTTCAAATCTCATGAAAATACATCTAATTGGAAGTAGTGCCTTTGTTGATATATTTGATGTATAATTGAAAGGCTACGAGATGCTGAAAGATTCATTTTCATAACGAATTCAAAGAATTTATTTTGAAGATGATTGTGAATTTATCATATCTATAAGAAGGTTGGTGAGAGAATATTTGTCATCTTCAGTAGGAGTTTGTAAAGAGATATTACTCATAGAGAATAATAATTCATATATTTCAATTGTTGAAAATATAATTGTCCAATAACAATTTACATTGGATATGAAAAGATAACAGCTTAGTTCTAGAAATTCAATCTATAGAGATATGTATGAAGGTTGTTTACCTATTATAGTCCAAGTACACAGATAATATACTAAAAATGTTTAGTATTTGAGATATCTAATACATGTGAAATATTGAAGATATCCATTATTCTATGTATAAGTTAATATTTGAGTTCAAGTTTATATAAATATTAACTTTAGAAGTAAATCATAATTAAGGTATATTTTACTTTAAATAATATTATTTTGAAATTGGAAAGGTTATAGTGTAAAATTACTTACTAATCAAGCTATAATACATTTTTTATTTAGTGGAAATGATTATTTAGATCAAGAAGTTCTTTAATGAACTTGATATAGTTTATTGCATTGTTCAAATAGTAATGTAATGTAGAACATTAGAGCCATTAGGCATGCAATAAGAGCTAAGATTTTATCAAAGATCCAAGTATATATTTTGGTAGTTTCTATTTATTATGTTGATAATCAAGATGAAAGTTTTAAGATTTAAGTAAGTGTTCACTATAGATAATCTTATAGAATTATCTCGCTAAACTATTGTCTCAACAGTATTATGATGATAATCAAGATGAAAATTTTAAGATTTAAGTAAGTGTTCACTATAGATAATCTTACAGAATTATCTCGCTGAACTATTGTCTCAACAGTAGCATGATCATCATATGGGGATATGGTATAATATATTTAAATAATTAGCATAGTGCAAGTGGGAGATTGTTGGTTTATGACCTATAGTCAATCGATTGGTTATAGCTTAATAACATAATTATTTATAGGCATTCTTTATCTTATACATATTTAGATGTATATGATAAAGTTCATAGGATAGATATACATTACAAATGAAATTATGATGAGATTCATATTGTATTTATTTATTATCCTTAAATTATTCCAAGTAATTATTTTATTAAGACTAGACATTAAAGAATCGTAAAAAGACTAGCACATGTTATATCTCTTTCTTATGAAATAGTCAATCTCATATACTAAAATATAGAGATAAACAACTATGTAGGTGCTTGTTAGAGAATAAGTT
The DNA here is from genome assembly GCA_025629805.1 of Erythroxylum baracoense. Taxonomy (NCBI): domain Eukaryota; kingdom Viridiplantae; phylum Streptophyta; class Magnoliopsida; order Malpighiales; family Erythroxylaceae; genus Erythroxylum; species Erythroxylum baracoense. Next base: position 21,885,626 of record JAOTAY010000003.1, on the reverse strand, counting down.
AATTAAATTGACCTTATATAAAAATTTCATTTAAAACATTACTTGTATGTCTATAGAAATTCTCATTATGATGATTACATAAGAAATCATTTGACTTAATATAACCAAATTATCTCATATAAAAATTGATATATTTTGATATTACTTATGACTTATTCTAATCAAGGTTAACACAATCAATAATTATTGGATGTAGAATGAATTATATAGAAATAGTTGAGTGATCAATATAAGATTAATCACACTAAAAAGATTAATCACCATAAATTGTGTAATGAACAAGACATATTGATATTTATCGACAATATCTTCCATTTTGTACAAGCAGGATCTGAAGGACCTGCCTTATTAGGTAGAATGCTGCGGAATGAACCAATTTTAAAATGGGATAACATGTTCGATACGGCATGAGTTTGAGTATTATAAGTGTTTCTTCATAAGTACGTCTACGAATTTGATCAATTACTCTTTGCGCTTTGTGAGAGGGAAGGAAGAAAGTGAGTCGGTATACTAATTTTCCATCCTCAAATCAGTCATTCTTGTGGGTTATTGTCCCAATAAAAAAAGATACAATAAAAACATTATAAGAGTGAAAGCTTGATATAATTTGAAACAAGAAAGCGGCAAATCCAAACACAATAATATCAATTTAGGGGGGAGAGTGGAATTAGAAATTTATAGAAACGCAAGGATATGGTCTCATGTGAGTAGGAAACAGAAAATATCTATTTTAGTTTTATCATCAACTATGGTTCGAATCTAAGAGAAATTCTAGAAGTTTTTTGTTTTGGTTTAACCAGTAATTATATATGAGATGGCGGACAGTATAAATTTAGAAACACTTTTCCCACAGGATTTATTACAAGAAAAGGATAATTTGAAACTTTGAGTTTTCAATTATATTCTTTGTGGAAATGGTTTTATCTTTCTTAATTAGTATTGATTTGAAAAATTCTTGGCAAAAGATGAAATAATACTTTGAAAATAGTTTTAAAATATCATTATTGAATCAATAGCTAATGGTGAAGAACTAATATGATTAGATTCAAATCAAGTAGACATTATTTTTATAGTTTGTCTAATTGAACATTTTATGATGAAAAGAGTAAATCATACGAAAAAAATTATGTATGAAAAAGTTAATCAAAATCAATTTGAGATTCTTTAATATTTAGGGTGATTATGATGCGTTGCTAAATGCTAATCTTAATCGACAACAATAATAATTACAACAATATCCAGTATAAATCCCGCTGAGGTGCAGGGTTTGGAAATGTTTAGTAGTACGCAGTTTTACCCTTAACTAGTAGAGAGGATGTTTTCAAATTGATCCACATAAATAAGGAAAGAAAGAAGAAAATAATAGTGGTAATCATAAAGAAAACAATACTAACACTAATACTAATACTAATAATACGAATAAGTGGTTACCTCTTAGGGTAATTACAAGAGGCAAGATTTAAAAGATTAAAGAGGACTATTAGGATCTTTTTACGAGGGATTCTTTATCTAAATTCTAGCATGTCAAAGTTTTCTATTGTGGGTCGTATCCTCGATTAGTTCCAACAATGCAATATCATTTTTGATCACTTCCCCCAATTCTTCTTAGGCCTCCCTATTTTTCTCTTACAATCTTTCAGTACGATTCTTTCGCATCTTCTCACTAGAGCGTCCGAGTGTCTCCTCTTAACATGACCAAACTACCTAAGCCTTGTCTCTCTTAATTTGTCCATAATATTAACATCCTTTAATTTGTTACTCACCATTACATTCCTGACCCTAACTTTTTTAGTAAGGTTGCACATCCATCGGAGCATCCTCATCTCCGTCACCATTAGCTTATGCACATGAATTTGTTTGATGGGTAAACACTCTGCTCCATATAATATGAATGGCCTAATCACTAAACAATAGAATTTACCTTTAAACTTGAGTGGTATCTTCTTATCACACAAAACTCCTGAAGCGCTACGCTATTTAAATCACCCTAATCTGATCATGTGGACTATGTCTTCATCAAATTTTCAGTTGCTTTAGATGATAAACCCTACATAGTTAAAACACTCCTTTCATGGTATAACTTCTAATCTAATCATTACCTTCACATCTGTACCCATCTTATGTCCCAAAAAGTTACAATCCATATATTTAGTCTTAATCCTACTCAATTTAAAACTCTTTGACTCTAACGTATTTCTCTAAAGTTCAAGTTTGACATTAACCCTCCTTTTGTTCTCATCCACTAAAACAATGTCATCAAAAAATAACATGAACCTGGGCACTTCCCCTTGGATGTTCTTGGTAAGCTTGTCAATTACTATTGTAAACAGAAAGAGACTCAAAGAGGAACCTTGGTGTAGCCCAATATCTATAAAAAAAATGCTCTGTATCTCTTCCCATCGTCCTTACTCTAGTCTTTACAATGTCATATATATCCCTAATAATCTGTACGTAAGTCATAGGGACCCCTTTGACTTCTAAACCTCCATAAGATTACCCTTATTACCCTATCATATGCCTTCTTTAAATCAATGACAACTATGTGTAGGTTACGTTGTCTTTCCCTTTAATATTCCATTAACCTTCTGAGGAGACACTAATCTTAATCGATGGATATAAATTATATAATTAGAGAATTAAAGATAACCCTATATATGATTTAGTGTTATATTTTTATATCTATTGCCAACATATTTGAAAACTTAATGGGTCACACATAAAGAACGAGTTGGAAAGAGAAAATTTGTTTAAGTAAAGTTGGATTTGATTGTAAAGTTTGAGAAACTTTATGATTAAATATGAAATATTTAATAAATAAAAATCAATGTAAGATATTGAATTTTATTTGAGCCTAATTGATATTTATATAGAATTTATTATAATTTTAATTAAAGTTTAATTGAAATTAAAATTTAATTTCATTTAAACTACTAAATATTCTAAACTTATTATAAATAAGTTTAAGTTTCAAGAAATATAACACTTCTTGCCTAATTCTCTATACAACAGTTGTAGAATTCCTTCAACTCGTTATGTGAATATTGTTAAAGGCTAGATATTTGTATTGTTATGATAGTTGAGATAACCACTTTCAGAAACAGTTCGAGTGAACCGACAAATAAATAATCAAGTTACAAATAAAATATGAATTAAAATTTATGTTTTAAGTGTTAATTATGTTATAAATTTAAAGTGAACTTAACTCAAAAATCATATGAAAATTATTCTTGCACACTTCCAACATTATTTTTATATCCATTATTAATAAAAATGGCATGCCAATAGGCACTGGTGAAGTAAATATGCATTGGGAAAGCAAAAAGAGCAATATAACCCATAATTATTATTTAACTACAATTACATTGTGATTTAAATTAATTTATGAAAATAGTATAGTGTTTCAATTATAGTTTACATCATACAATATTAAACTTTTTATCAAAGCGTTGCAACAATTCTCGGCTTTGGAGTTTGGACGGTTGGCTTTGGCACACGAGATCTTTTGTGCCTATTAGTATATTTCAATTTTGCATTATTTAATTTTATGTACATATTTATGCAAATTTTATATAAATAAAATTTAATAAAATAGAATATTCCGAATCCAAAACCTTGCGTCGCTGATTTTTTGACCCGAAACTCGTGGCAGGTAACCTCGAGGACAAGAGCGTCTGGTCTAAAGTATAGCTGTCGGGGCTCACAATAAATCAAGAACCTAAGAAAGGGTAGAAGCACTACCTTGAAAGCATATATACGGGCAGCAAAATACTCAAAAATATCTGGTCGTAGATGCGTCATGCGTGCCTCTTCTAAAGATATTTATGGGTTTATTTCCCAAAATAGAAAAGAAAACAACGAAATTAAAAATGATTGGACCAATGACAAGAGAGGTTTAGATATATTGGACGAACGCACACGTGGCGCAGTGAGGTGGTAGGAATATATCTCCAGGCTTTGTAGCTCAGGCTCGGGGTAGGTTCCGCAGCCACTTGCACCCATGTGGAGAAGCAATTAGAAGTTATGGATCATTCAACATTCATTGCTATTGGATGTGTATGTATGCATGGTATGTTAAGGTGCATATAATATAATATTTATATGTCCGCCATCGGTGTTTAATTAAAAAGATAGTTTTTTTTACTTAATATATGTTATTTCATGTTCATAAATTGGACGTATTTTAGAGGAAAAGGTATTGCTATTTCAGAATATATGTTTGAATAAAAAATTAAAAAACTAATTAGATAGTTTTTATATGTATTTAGTGAAAAGTGAATTTAAGTTCCTAATTAATGTGGTTGCGACTCATCCCTTTCAATAACATTCACGATCCAATGAGGGTTCATCTAAGACATCACATAAAACTCAATAATATTTTAATTAATATGGCACCGAAAACTTCTCGAAGAAGTCGTCATTATCAAGACATTGTGATTAGATTATTTGCAGCTATCTGCAATGACATAAAAGACAAAATATGAAGTGAATGTCGGTTAGGCACTAACATTAAAATAACCCGAAAATATCAGACGCAATTAAAGAGAATAGAATTGAAGAGTGAAAGTTACCTACCGTCACTCTTTTTTGTTTTCAAAGACTGGGCGACTACGTGTTGATTACTGCAAGTGTACAGGTGGCTGGGGAGAGTGTGGTGGGTCCAGTGACAGGGACCATGGGCCATGATTGTTGTTGAGGAAAGTGGACGGCACAAGATGATAGCAGCCTCCGCCTATGATCTCATCACGCGTATGCCTCATCTCTGACTTGGACTCCATTCTCTTTAAAGTTAAAAAATGGGAAACTACCGAAGCTGTCAAATTAGCACAATACAACGCCTAGAAAATGTGTATTCAGTAAGAATCAGATTTGATTACATTATAAGTTCTTGTTGTAAGCCTTAATTTAAGGGGGTTGTGCCATGTAAGGCCTAAGACATTAAAAGTCACATGTTTTCAGTTTATCTCCTCCAACATCATTAAAATTTTAGGAAGATTGGGTTTCTCATATGCAAACGTATTCGATGTCAATTTCAATTTCCTTAATGAAAAGTAGTTCTTACGTTGCGTTTGATTATTGTCTCTGATATGTAGAGACGGAAAGAGACGAAAATTTAGAGATGGAACGAGATGAAAATTTAGAGACAGAACAGAACAAAAATTAGAGACAATGAGGTGTTTGGTTGTGATGGACAAAACAGAAAAAACTATCTCCGTCTCGAGGACCAATGACGGATCCACAGAAGGGCCAAGGTGGGCCAGTGCCCACTGTAAAAAAAATAAAAACTCTTATTATCCTATGGACTTCAAAGTGCAATGTTCGTAAATGTTGCTATATACGTTGCGGCTGTTTATATTTGACCCCTGTTGACTGTTGGTTCTAGCTTCGTCCCTATCGAGGACAAAAATGTGTTTGGTAGTAGTGGACAAAACATAAAAACAGTGTCAATGATAAAAATACCCCTGTAGTATAATATGATTGTAAATACATAATTCATTGATTATTTTGTAATTATATCAATATTTATTTTAAGTGTATTTGTAATATTTTAATTACGATGAAATAATTACAATATAATTAATTAAATTATT
>JAOTAY010000003.1:21864055-21879938 GCA_025629805.1 Erythroxylum baracoense | reverse complement strand
CTATAAGTGTAGCAACCACATCACTTTGAGTCCAAGTCCAATTAATATCTTATATGTCCAATTAATAAATAAGATGCGAAAACTAAATAAAAGGATATATTCCATATACCTTAACACCAACCACTTTGCAAAGTTTCCTTCATCTATTTAAGAACCACAAGAGCTTGCAATTCACTCTTTTTCACCTAAGTAGATTTTGGTACTAAGAGCTGATGTTGAGATTTTTGTGAGGAACGTAGAATTATTCAGCTTTGGCTTCTTTGAAATAGCATCTGCAGTAACTAGTAATATCTTGGCCTTATATGCCCAATAACTCTGAAAAAATAACACGTGGGTACAAATTTTCGATTCTTTCTTGATGTTTCTTCTTCTCAGGCAAATCTGGACATATCGTTTTCCTTCGCGTTCACCTTAGGGCACTCTCCCTTATAACCAATGCCTTGAAGATCCCTTTTAACCTTACCAATTTTCATTATCTTTTTTAGTTTTTCTGTGCCTCCATTCAACATTCTCAATTCCTTTTCTGTACTTATTAATCTCATTCTAGCTTCACTAAGCTCACCTAATGCCAACATAAATTTCTTTTCTAATTCTTACATGGTGTTCTTCATGGAGAGATTCTCTTCCTTCAATCTTTCATTCTTTCTATATTTTTTCACCCATTTTTCATACATAACTTTGTAAGTCTCGTAAATATTCTCCTTTTTATCATCTAGGTTACTTTCATCACTGTCATAATCTGATATTAGATCTTGAGTTGAGTTGTTTGCGTTTTTCTGAAAATTTTCTATTTCCCCCCCTTTTTGGTCTTCAGTTACTTCCTTCTCAGTTACTGTTAAGCAACTAACTAGACTTTTGCTATATAAAGCAACTCACGCAGCACTATTAGCGATTTCTTCTTCACTACTATATTCACTTTTGGATTCATTCTCACTCCAAGTACTAGTAAAGAATTTTCCTTTTCTTTTCTTTAAAATATTAGTACATTCGACTTGAACGTGTCAGAAGTCTTGACACTTATGACATTGAATTCTCTTCACCTTCCTTTCACCCTTTTGAGTTTTGGCTTGTTGTTTTAAGTTATTACTTGATGAAATCCTACCATGTTGTCTAAATTAGGATCTGTCCTTTGTTATTCTTTTTAGCCGTTTACCAAAATTTCATGTGAGTAGTACCAAATCTACATTCTCATCGGATTCATCTTCTACATCATTCACACATTTTCCAAGTTTCAACCTGTAATGCCAATCCTTTGCTTCTTTCTTGCTTACCCCTTAAAAGATTCATTTCGATTGCAAGAATTCCAATTACCTTCTCCAATGCCAGATCATTAATGTTGTGGGTCTCCTCTATTGCTACAATTTTTGGAATAAATCTTGGAGGCAGTGATCTCAACGTCTTCTTGACTAGTTTTAGATCGAAATATTTCTTTTCGAGTTGATATGCCTGACTTGCTATATCTCGCAATCTTTCATAAAAGTCTCCAATGGTCTCATTTTCATCCATCTTCAGTTCTTCAAATCTCACAGCTAACATCTGTAACTTTGACACTATCGCAGATTTGGACCCTTCATGAATAGTCTGCAAAGCATCCCACGCTTCTTTAGCCGATTCATAGGCCGATATCATCGAGAAACGTCCTTCATCAATAACACTAAAAATCACATGCATTGTTTGTGAGTTTCCAAGTGTACTTTTTTTTTCGGCTCTTGTCCATTCAAATTGATCTTTTTGAATTGCCTCTCTTTTATCATCAGTAACCATCGGATGCGTCCACCCATGTACTACCTAGTACCAAGCTTTTGTACCCTAAGCTTGGATGAAGACTCTCATTCGTGATTTCTATGCAGAATAGTTATATCCATTCAACAGTGGTGGTCTGGTGATCGATGCACCCTTTCTTGTAGCTATGTTTGCAAAACTATGATCTGTACCAACTTGCTACCAAGTTCTGAAATGGTAACCTGCTCTAATACCAATTGAAAAATCGTAGGGGGTAATAGTTGCGAAAACTTTCTAATTTTATTGTGGTCATCTCTAGCACAAACAAGAACAAAACAATCAAAAACGAAATAACAAATAATACCAGAAATTTGATAACGCAGTTTGGCACACCTTGCCTACATTTGCGGGACCCTCGCCCATATTAATACTTTCACCGAAGTACAATAGATTTACCCAAGGCTTTACTGAGCCGACACCACTCAACCCTTGACACTATCTCTCAACTTTACTACCCATGAAAGAATTTCACACCCAATAATACTACTGCCTCGGACTAACCTTAACAGAGAATTTTTCTCAACAATCTTATAACTAAAGAACACTACATAAATAACTCAAGTGATTAACCATCTAAGAAAGAAAACAAAAAAAAATTGAGACAGAAATATGATAACTTTCCTATGGGTTTAGCTTCTATGAAATAGATCAGAAAGTTGTTCACACAAAATAGGCTGATTCATGCACATTTCATATGCAAGTTACAGCTGCGGCAAAAGGACTTCATGTAAGATAGATCGAGCAAATAAACCTTCACACAATAATTTACTCAAGCCTCACCATGATGAGTCACACACCCACGACAAACAAGACATTCACAACTTTCACCACATCAATTGCGCAACCTACTACAAACGAAGGTGAAAATCATGGAGATATTTGCAGCTACACATTTTTGAACATTGTAGAACATGTCTTGCGTTCTTCAACCAAGATCCCAAAAAAATTTTTTCAACATAACAAAAAAAAAACTGCACACACACGTTCCCTTTTTTTTGGATAACTCACTACAGGCCTAATCTTTAAAATCTCATGACATCATTTCAGCCCGCTTAAAAAAAGTCGTTATCTTCACATATCCCACTTAAAATAGAATTCTATCAAAACTGAACCATTATCCAAAAATCCAACAATTTAGTTGTGCTCAATTTAAATTTAATCAATTTGGGTGGGAATCTGAATCATTTGCTAGGTCCAATTATCCAAAAAATGCCAAAACTCAATAATAAGATATATACCATATATCTTAACAAATAGGTTATGTCATTTTGGTAAACTTTCTAAGTTAAACTATTTCTGGGTTGGTCTATTCATAAAGATTGTATTTGGGCCATGAAGACACTTGTAAAAATAGAAGACGCAGTAATTTGTGGGAGGAGAAAGGGACAAACTTTTACTCCATACTCTTATGTGCTTCTTCATTTCTTTTTGATCTCCCTTCTTCTATAGAAGGAAATTAAGAAGAAACTGTAAAACTTCTTTCCAGGTCCTTTATGGCGCAACATCATATGTACTGGAAGAATGTGATTTAATATCTGTATTTACTTGTTAAAAAGGTCATATGTGAACTCATGAAAAACATCTAATGGTGGAAAGTTTGCTTCTCAATTGATTTTTCATCAAGAATTATGATGGTTTTGCGAGAATGGAAGGCTATAACTAAATTTGGCTTCAACGATTAGGGCTATTAATTGATAATAGTTGGGGCAAAAATGTAATGTATATGCTTATATTAAAGATAGGTCAGGTCGTCTTAAATCATATTTTGAAACTTATGTGACACCCGTATTTGCAGTTATGACAGCTCTGCCTGTTTAGAAGAAGCGGCTGTGACTGCACATTTTATTCTTGATCCTGATGTTAAAACCTACGAAAAGTATATGCGATCGCAACTGAGGTATGATCATTCAAGCAGCGGATGTTAACAGCTTCCAATGCCTATTAACGTCCTAAGATGACCAATGTAGATTTTCTTTCAATAGCAAAAAATATTATATGCTTCTATATTGCCATATTGCAGAGAAAAGATGATATTTAGCAGCAGACAATGTTGAGAGTTTGGTATACAAACTACAAACTGTCACTAAGAAAACTATGCTTACTATTGCCAATGCTCGAATGTGCTACGAGAATACAAATTTATAGAGAAAACAACACCATTTCTTTGCATGGATACAGAGACATGTACTAGTTAACAGGTCAATACGACATGACCACTTACAATGTTAGATACGAACAAGTGTTACAGGTGAATAAACATCACCTTTCATAAACACTCTTCAGCTTGTTCTGGGACCATCTTCCTCAGAAACTATTATATCTAGTTTCTGAAGCAATAAATCAAAATCATCTTGGTTCCTGATGAGACTAAGACGCACGTACTGATCTTCAGCGAAAAACATGCTACCTCGACGGCCAGTGATGTTGGCTGCCTGAAGCACGTTATAACAATCCTTGTCTTCCTCCGCCTCACACTTTACCCACGCATATGCTGCATCGAATTTCAGATTTTTTATGTGTTTATAATTCATCAAACACTTGTTGTTTAGTTGTTAAGCATTAGTCAAACTATTAATGATTAGCTAAAATGTGGGCACTGAGACCTGATATTCCTAAGAATGAAGACAGAGAGGAGGATTGTAACCAATTATCTCAACACTGTAGCTTTGAAGATTCCCATGAGAGGACAATTGAAGCGTTAATCAACAAGTGACACACTGAGGCCAATGTTTACAAACTTGAGATGAAAATGCTGTGAAGAAGCATGATTAAGAATTGTTTGGATAAAATTAGGAGAATCAAGTGGTTTTGGTGGAAGGCAATTGGAAGCTCAATAGCAGAAAGGGGAAAAAAAAAAAAAAGGAAGAAGCAGAATTAAATGCTTGATGCAGGATCAAGATGGTTATCAAATGTCAATTTCATCCTGGTATCCTTTTCGTATATGAAAGTCGTGTGAATGATAATAGTGCTTACCTGGAGAAGCTGCCCTGACTTCATTGAAAAAACTGCAGTACTGAGGTTCAATTTTCTGGATAGAGAAACGACTAGATCTTGAGATGATCTTCCTAAATCTTTCCCATCGAATCCTCATAGTATCATGTCCAAACTCAAATATTTGTCTCCCTCCCCCTTGAAGAACCACTTTCAGGAGCTTTAAAGCTCTTAGCTGGCTCTCCCTTGAAACTCCCATGGTATTCAAAGTCAAATACGTGCCCATCCTTTCATAAATCTTCTTGTCCTTTATCAGCGCCCAACTGTACGAAAGATCATGTCATATCATTAGAGTAGCTCTTGTCTTACAAGCCCCTGCAAATTTTGCTTCAACCATTGGCTAGTTGCCAGAAAAGCCAAACAATATCTAAGTTACTGGAAGCAATAATGTCGATAGTAGAATGCTAATTCTGCAGTTACCCAAATCTCGACCCAGCATGACCAGTGAGTTTAGAAAGTGAGAATATCACGACATCTCCATCAGCGGGAGATGGAATGGCCGTAAAATGTGGCCAGTAATATGCACGATCATGAATTGCTTTGGCATTTGCTCCATGAAGAATTGCCTCTTTCGGCTGTCCATCAGGATTATTTGGTGAGGTTACGAACTCAATCATGTTTCTACTAGTATCCGAGTTGTTCTTCCATAGTGATGCATCCCCTTCAAACTTGAAATCAACTGACTGGAAAAAGTCTGCTTGTCTTTGATACACCTGCAATGACTCGGTGCACCAACCGAATCAACAGCTTTAAACATTGCATCTGAAAATTTGCAGTTTTCTACTAAGCAATCAATCAATCGGAACTCGAGTATCATAAACCTATTCCTCTTATCTTATTCAAATCCTGATGAAGCGTTTACAGTTGTTGATATGCTAAAAACAAAAACTTAGTACTATAGGTACTAACCGGATAAAATGGGATTGAAGCTACGACCCGAGCAGGGGATGAACCATTATCCGGGGACAAGGAACGAACTGCTGCATTTAGAAGTTGGGTTGATCCAGCACCAAAAATTATATATTTTCCATCAGTTACTGCATTTCCTACATTGGCATGTAGCTTCCTGATATGATTAACCAGCTCTTTGGAGATGGTTGATTGATCACTATATGAGTAACTCATCCTGTGCCACCCTGCCACAAGAACGGCACTGGTTGCTGCATTCTGAACCCAGAAGGGCTCCAAAAACAATGGATTCCCGCTGCGCCAAAGATGATAGTATCGTCATGGAGTTTGTAGTTCAATAGTAAAGATCAAAGAACCAACAAACTTCAAATTTTGATGAAAAGAAAAAACACCAGTTGATAATTATGCTGCTTTGAGATAGTTGTTATTGACTTTGTGTTAAAACAACATTTAATTTAACCTCTTCTTGACATATTCAAACATCATATGGTCCTTTAGTGTCAGAACATCATGAATAATTCATCAAAATAGTTTATCAGGACAATTATTGGTTCAAGACTGAGAAAAAAAAAAATAGTACCCATTAGCATCAGCAGAACAATCAGGGTAGAAGATAGAACAGTCAGGGCCTCCATAGCAAGTGTTGCACTCACAAACTGGTTGTTTACTGATCTCATCAACAACCAAACCATCCAAGTATGCTCTTCCATGGCTTGAACAAGGGATGGCTGCCACTTCCTCTGCTTCTGCTGCTGCTGTTTTGCTCCAACTCAGGCTGAACCACTCAGCACCACTCACATGCCATTTCCAAATGAAGAAGATGTTGAGCAGCACAGAGAAGACCAAAAACACGTGATATTCACTGGACCTTTGGAGTTTACTCATAATTATTACAGATATTCTGCTTGAAATCAAATCCTTTTAGTCGATTCCTCCAACTAGAAAGGAAAAAGGGTCCTATATATTATATTATATGGGGACAGAAAGAATGTTTGTGGAGGCTGATTAAGATTCCCTTATCAGTTACACGAGCTGCAAGTTGGAACTTTGACCAGGACTAGTCAGTGATCAAATTTCTGAAACATAGTAAACGTGTCAACCTTTAAAACATAGTCAGGATCATATACACTAATGAGCTTTGGCCGACGCTTAATACGGTTATAATACCAGCAAGATGTTCTGAATGAACCAAGACAAGTATATCAAGTGGATTCAAATAGGTTCCAGATTCGGTTGATGCATTGGTCGGCCTGACTTTAGTTAAACTAATCAAAGTCGTGTTTAGATAAACCAAACACTAAAATGTGTAAAGTCGATGTTTCAAAGAGTAGGATCGTGCCCCAAAACCATGTGCTGATGGACTACACTATGGGCATACATCAATCAAACCATGTGAAAAATAGTCGAGACATAATCTTCGGATGAACATCGTAACTTTAAATAAATTAGCATCTTCGGATGAATATTGTTTTTTTAAATATGAATAAAATAAAGTTGAATTGCATAATCTTAATTTTTATAGAAAAACTTTAATATCGCTTAGTGTGAATTTGATGTTATTACCAAATCTACATAACATCTTTATTATATATTTTTTAATATGAGGAAGTCAATCATGACATTTAATAAAAAATTAAAAATAATTTTTTTCTTTTCTTGAATTAATAAAGTATTCACTTAAACATCATCCTAATTTCTTTTTTCTTTCAATATTTTCTTTGTAAATTACTATAATTTTAATTTCCACAACCTCTTTGAAAAGTGAGAATAAGAATTCAAACTTCAAGTAGGAAACGTAACGAGGTAATCCGAGTTTTCAATTAAACCTAAATTTGATATTTCGTCTTTGAACGGAGCTTTACTGTCCGTGTGACTACCAAATTTGCCTTTTCATCATGTTCTTTTCAAAAGAGGAAGGCAATGCTATCATAGGAGACAGGGATAAAGTCCACTACTAGAGGAGAAACGACGGCGACCATTCAAGAACTCGATCAAAAAAAAAATACATATATGGAAATCGTTGCAAAATTTTAAATTGAAATATATATATATATATATATATATATATATATAACTGAGTCTTATAAAAATAAAAGGAAAATAGGATAGGATAAAAAGACAATCTAGTACCAATTTAGCTACAAGAATTTCACTCGGCATTATTTAAGGTCAGTGTGAAGCTGGCACCATGCCTCGACCACAAAAACAAAAAGGAGTTTCACTGCAATACCGTCTTACTATTGACTCATTCAAAAGAGGAAAAAGTTAAAGAGTTTAATGTAATTCAAATTATTTTAGTATTTGAATTAAATAAATTTAATGAAATTCAAATTAAGTAATAGATCATATTTCACACATATTTTAAAAAATTATAATAAATTGAATAATTTAATTACTTTTAAATAACTAATTAGCTTTCAAAATTAAAATTAACTATCAAATTAGACAAGATATGTTTGGGCAACTAGAATCTTGTTGCATAATAAAAAAATTTCAATAATAAATAATTAGAACATATTAGAATATTATATATTTAATACGAAATGAATTTTCTTCTTTATTGAATTGATAAATTATTTTAAATCTATGTTCAATTAGTAAGTATATATTTCGATCAAATGAAATTTTTGTATTATGGTCGATCAAAAATTGCATATTGAATTAATTGAAATAGTGACTTGATGGTGGATGCATGGAATGGAATAGGAACTCAGCCAGAAGAAGTAAAAATTATATTATATAACATTGTTAATAATCATCATCATCATCATCATCATCATCATCATCATCATTTAGTGTGACAATTTTAGTTAATTTTATAAGGATGTATTTTTAGTTTAAACTCTTTTATTAAAAACCCTTATGAACATAAATTATAAATAAACAATTTTCAAGATCGAATTATTTTTTTGGTGCATTATTCTCAATATGATTATGTTAAATTTTGCCTAGTGGTATCAGAGCCAGAAGTGTTACTGATTGTGTATTCTTGATGAAAGTGAGTAATTAAACTTTTCTATATGCCATCAACGACTCTTTATCTAGTGACCTTATTCATATTTATTCAACCCTTTCTATAACAAATCTTCCTTCTACTATTAAAAGAAAATTTTCAATAGAATAGAAAATTTAGTAGAAATTACCTATATTCCTGAGGAAAGTCGTATCCATAATACTTCTTTACCCTTATTAAGTCTATACAATATATATTCTCATAATCATTCTTAGACCAGAAGTATTTGTACTATCCTGATCACTAATCGTTCGAAGATAAATGAGATCATCCAAAGTTCTCATTTAGAACAATGTGGTTTAAAGGCAACAACATCAGAACAATATGTTAAACTGCAGATTCCAATAGAACTCATCTCCTTTTAGAGAAACCAGAATCATACTCATTTTTATGTTAGAGCTATTAGACTTGTTCTTACTCTACATAAAAGAAGGCATTTTGGCCACTGCTAGGATATCTCCTATTTACATTACCTAGTCGACTTACCAAAATGCATTGATTGGTACTCTGTTGACAACTCTCAACAATAAAAGTGTCATTCTCACTATATAGCCCTTAATTTTAATATTAGGTTGGACAATTTCACCTTATCTAAGAGACTCCACGACCAAATCCATTTTACTGGAGTAGAGTGAGACTTTACAGTAATCATGACCACTTTGCAACACCTGATGATCTATTGTTTGCAAAATGATGTTGTAGATCTCAACTTTCCAAATTTAACTTTTGATGCTATATACATGGTAGATCAAGCTCATGACTAGACTACTAATGTCCAAATCCCAAAACAATTGCCACCAATAAAACTTGAAAAGTTAATGCTAACAGAGTGGATCACTAACTACCAGAACATGTTTCATGCTTATCATAGGCATTTTTTCTATACAATTACTCCACCTACTCTCAAGACATTAAGAGATGGATATGTTAATCCATCTACATCAGGCCTAATAGAGACTAGCCTGGATCATCTGGAACATATGTCACTATTTTAATACTTCAACTAGTGATGACTCATAAAGAAGGCAATAGTAGACATCCTATTCAATATGTGAAATCTAATGGTCAATCTATACATCAGCATCATCGAGGACACTTTATATAAGTCATGGATCTATCTATGTGTGAGCCAAATTGTGAAATATGTCCAACACTCAACTATGATGAAACAAATAGTAAGGATGAGGCATATGTCTATAAAAGACAGGCAAAGCTCCAAAGCAAAGGAAGGCAACAATCTTGAGAAATTCATTATTGTCAACCTTCCCAACCATGTCATCCTCAACATGATAATAATGATCTAGATTCTAGACTATGGGTTGGGCTTAAAAGCCCAAAACCAAGACTTGAGAAACTTTCTAAACTACTCAAAGTTGTTAGAAAGGAACATATGTTCCTTAAAAACCAATTCCTAGTAGACTTATTTTTTCCATTCCTAATGTTAATCCAGCACCTATTCCATAAATGATGATGCGACCATATGAGGATAAATTTCCTCCCCTGGAGGAGCATACAGATGATACTGATAAGGTTATCTCCAACCCTTACATTTTTACTACAGGAATCACCTTTCATGATACCTCGTATCTAATCCCACTGAAGAAGTAATTAACTGACACATTGATAATGATGTAGCTAAAAATAAAGTTCTTAATTGAATTGACACTAAACTTGATGGTCTTAACCAACAAACACAAGTTACTAAAAAATGGGTAGAAATTGTGTCTTCTTAGATCCAAAAGCTATATATATCTTTGAAAGATTAAATGGTTCAACTTGTTGTTGATCTTATAAGATATATTAAAACACATTATTTTGGACCTGATTTGACAACCAAAGAGCAAGACCTTCGAAGAGTTAAAGAATTACTTCAAAAAATGAAGGTAGACATGCAAACAAAACAGTTTAAAACTGTTTATGGATCTTAACATACAACCTTTCCAATTATCTAAAAAGCGTTTAAAACGAACTATCTTTTAATCAGAAAGCATGTCCATCCTACCACCAAACCCAAATCTATCAAACCTATGAAGCCCAAAACTGAAAAGACACATCATCCATCACCTACATACACCGATCATGTTGATAAATGGACAAAATCTTTACAAATTAAAACACCACCTTCTTCACCACCTAAAACCTAAATTGTTTCATCCACCGGAAAAGTAAAGCTCCTCAATAAGAGTTCATTGCAACTTTTGAATTAGTATGTATCTCAGAAGAATTTGAAGGACAAACATCTGAAGATTTTAAATTTTTTAACAATCTTTAGAAGTTTCAGAGTAATTGGCAGAATTATCTAAAGTAGCTCAGATCATGATGACGATGCCTGATATATCTTAACCAACTAAGGGTGAACTAGAAATCAATGAGGCTAAATCTATAAAAACTGAACCAATTAGACCTTCACCATTACCAATATAAGTACCACCAACCAGACCTACTTTAGGACCTTGGTTTACTTTTGATGATCTACCACCTAAAAATGGAAAGATCATCTAAATAAATTTGATATTTGGACCAATTTATAGATGAATTGACCAGAAACGAGACATCTTGTTTGAGTTTACCTTTCATTTCACTAGTACTTTATGATAATGGTAGAAAAGTCTAGATGATTATCGTAGACTTTAGTATATTCATATGGCTTCTACAAGAATTCTTTTTGGGGTTATCTATAAAGAACTCATTGGAGATTTTCAGCTCATTGATAAGCAAATCAGGCAAGAATATTTTGAAATAAACTGTTATTCACTGGACAGAAGAGAGTTACATAAGCATTTCCAATGTATGATGGAAAGATATTATCTGTTTAATGGTTTTACTGACATAAATCTATGTTATTCATTCATCT
The DNA here is from genome assembly GCA_025629805.1 of Erythroxylum baracoense. NCBI lineage: Eukaryota > Viridiplantae > Streptophyta > Magnoliopsida > Malpighiales > Erythroxylaceae > Erythroxylum > Erythroxylum baracoense. The sequence continues at coordinate 21,868,389 of JAOTAY010000003.1, read as the reverse complement.
CATCTCTTCCACAAGAATTACAACTTGAACTTCAAAAGACCATTGCAACTTTACAGAGCGATGTGGGAGAATTATCTCTTGGTGAAATCTATCAACTCGCATTAGTTTCTTTTGATAAACTTTATAAATGTTTTTCAAAAAATGATTAAAGGTGGTTCTCTTTCGTAAAATGCTTGCAAGAAGCCTGACCTCAAGATCAAATGCAAAGAGAAAAAAATATTGTGAATGTCATCCCAAAAAGAGATATCATCATAAGCAATTCTCTTACATGAAGTCTTAAAGATCCCACATTTCTAATGGAGGTTATTAAAAAACTTTCAAAAGAAATAAACGGTGCAACTTTGTTCATTTTTTAAATGAAGAGCTCTTTATACAAAAAATGTTGATCATTGTTTTATTTATGGCAAGTCAGGACATTATGCTTGATAAGGTCTTAATAAGGCAAACAAGGATCTAAAACTGTTGGAATGTATTGAAGCTATCATGCCTATTCATGACAATAGTAATATTGAAGACATCATTGAAGAACAATTCAATGAAGATGAGGAAACAAAATTTGTTGTTCAGATAAACTCTTCTGATGATGAGTTTGAATCCTCTAATTACCTAATTGATGAGGATGATAACCTATCATGTTTCAAGGTAGACTCAAAGTTGATTACTATACCTTGTCTTTATGTCCATATCCACTTGTTACAATAAGAAAAACATGATAAGCCGATCAAAACTATTGGATATATGGATACTAGATCTGATAATGAGTTTGAATTCTCTACTCACTTAACTGATGGCAAGTCATTTAATTTTGGGTTTATCACTAAAAGAAAAATAGGGATAAGGTTTTCCCTAATTGTGTGGTGTGGACTAAAGTTCTTGATAGTCATGTACCTAAAATATGATATCTTAATTGGTATGGATATTTATTGCAAGGCGTCCCCTCTACAAATTTTACCTAGTGAATGAAAAAAAATTCATTTAATTTAATATAGATAATAAAAATAATAAAAATAAAGAATAAAAGTGAAATAATATTTATTCTTTCTTCATCATTTAAAGAAGAAAAATTATAAAATACTATGGACGAAAGGAAAGTTAAAGAAAGAAAGAAAAAGATATAAGGTTCCACTTCTGATAAGATTATGGTGGCAATAAAGACAAAAAAGGAACAAGTTAATTTCATTTTGTTTTATTAATATTTCTTAAGAACAACATCTTAACAGAAATCCTGATGATCGCGAGATTTAAAGAGGTCCAAAAGTACGTAACCGTACTCCTAATTAGTAGAGAGACTATTTTCAATGTTTTATTAATATTATGAAGTTATTAAAATTATTGAAATTTGTCAAGTTCATTTTATTTATATTATTTTATTAACAAATATCATATTAGTAAGTTACTGAAGCTCATATTGTGCATATGATATGCCACGTTAGTAAGGGTAAAAATCCATTAAGTCAAATGTAACAAAATTCTTATATAATTAGTTTTCAAGAAATAGTGAGTATCACTCTTATAATATTATGGTCTAACTTAGTACCATAGATAATAGTCAAAACTAAATTAAGCCTTTTGTAAAATTTTAGGGTACAAATATAAATTTTAGCCTATTTTATTTTTGATATATACATGTAAAATAACAAGACAACAATATGCTAAAGGTTTTGTTAGTCTCTAATGGTATCCAAGAGGGAGGGGATGAATTGAATATTGTTAAAAAAAATTTAACAAAATATTTACTTAGTGTGTTAGTGGTCATAAATTATAAAAGATGAAAATGTGATATAAGGTAATAAAATTCAATAACACACTTAAGTAATAATATAAAAAATGTAAGGGAAGAGAAATGCAAATTGATTTATAGTGGTTCCATAATTAACTCTAGCCTACATCTATTCTCAAAAGTCTTCTTAAGATTATACTAACTCTTCTTTTAATTCAAAGAATAACCTTTGTACAATGTTTTCTTATAAAGAGAAACCCTTTTACCATCTTCCTCTACGGTGAGGAAGAACTTCAATGCCAATTTGAATACCCTCTAAATACAATATTCAAAACCCCAATTAAAAGCATACCACATAAAATATCTCACTTTATCATTTTGATAAAACCAATGAGGCTCGTTCATTCAAATATGATACAATGATGACTAAATGCTTAATAAAAACTTTAAAATTTATGTATAAGACATTTAAATACTTTTTGGTATAATAATACATGACAAAGACATATATTTATAAGATTTTAAGACTCTTACTAACTATTGTAGTCAAAATCTAGTTATTACAATGACTAGTTATAGAGCATTAACATATTAGTATATCCAATTGATCGACTAATATATGTTGAATGGACAAATTTACTAATGGTTGAGACATTGGTCGGTCATTAGGACATATTGGTCAACTAATACATCTCATAGAGAGACATTGGTTAACCACACAAATATATTAGTCAACTAATATGTTAAAAAATAATGTTGTTATAAGTTTAATTAACCACTATCTTACATTGGTTGATCAATCTCCTAAAAAATATGATTTTTAATAACTTTAAACGATCAAACTTCATTTGTTTAATATAATTATAAGTAAAAACCAATTTCTAAAACACCCCTTAAAGAGTGTTTAAAAGATTTTTTAAAGGAAATGAAGGGTTTTGAGGGGGCTTAAGGAGAAATTAGATCTGATCCAAGTTAGTCCATGTATAACTAGGCCTATATATCTCAACCTAAAACCTTAAGGCAATGGGACATAAGTTAATCAAGACATCATATCTCAATCAAAAATCTTAAGACAATGAGTTATGAGTCTTATCTTTGTACGTAACCAACTTCAAGTTCAAAGTGGGATTACTCCATTTATGAATTTCCAACATTTCCCCCTCATAAATGGATCCATCCATATCAGACTTGCTCCCCCTTAACCCATAGCTCATGCTAAGCCATTTGAGTTGCTCTATGAATCACTCATTCATTTGACCCAAATTTATGAATCTCTATTGATCAGACTTCGCCAACCTAGCTCTAATACCAATAAAGGATTTGAAGGGGGCCTAGGGAGAAATTAGATTAGATCTAAGTAAGCCCATATATAACTAGGATATCATATCTCAACCCAAAACCTTAAGGCATTAGGTTATAATTATCATCTTTATATATAACTTACTTCATCCCTATGTCTCTTTCAAACGTAGGATTACTCCACTTGTGAATTTCCAATAGGAAAACTTTAATACCTCTTAATAAATGAAAAGACTCATGTAATGAAGTAAGATGAAATGTCTATGCATGATGAGCCTCTAAGATACCAAAATAACAAAATGAGATTACAATCAACACTACAAAATATGTAATGACCATGATTTGCCTTGATATTCTTTTATTTTGTACTTGAATTTCACTTGAAATGTTGCAAACTTTAACTTTCCTTTATCATGTTTATAAATTATCTTCTTAAGTTATAATTACATCTTATTCTTAAATTATTTCTCGCCAAAATAATAAACTCAATAGTAGTACTTATGTTATGTTACAATGTAACATCATTTGAAATATTGTTTTATTCAACAAGCTTGAATGAGTATTTAGGTGTGTTTACTCTTTATGTGAATCACCTATTTTTGAATCTCAATAAAGAGACTAATTTTTCAAATGTTCAATTAATAAAGCATATTGAAAATAACAGTAAAAAACTCCAGGTCCTTTAGATGGACATTTTGTCCAACTAATTACAAACTAAGTTTACATATTCAACTTACTATATCAAACTAATTTCCTCGAGCACTCTATAATATCTTTAGGATATAATTCAAGCCTTTTTCAGCTTAAAAGGAAATAAACAAGTGATGGAAAGGAAAAAGAAATGAAAGCAACCAACATTAAAGAAAGATACCCATTATATTTAATAATGTTAAATATATTATAATTTATTATAGTTTAACTTTTTATTTCAATTATCATATTTTGAGAATTATCACTAGACTTAATAATAACTTAGACTTGTCCCTATCCTAGTCTAGCCTAACTTTCTAAGAGATAATGGAGTTCGGTTCGAAGTTTGATTGGGTTCAAGTTGTCCAAAATGATATTGTGTCTCCTAGGTCTAAGTTTGATCTAAAACTCATTCATTTCAAACTTGATTTATTGACTTTGGATCAAATTGGACTAAGCCAGACTGAGTTAGGCAAGCCGAATTTGCCATCTCTAAGTTCCAATATGACATAGGCTTAGTTTGGGGGAGCGGTGGCAGTTGATAACCAGCTGAAATCAACCTGCTGAAATGATAAGTACTTATTCTCAATAAGTACTTATGTGTTTGGGATTGTTATTTTGGTAA
>JAOTAY010000003.1:21845899-21863955 GCA_025629805.1 Erythroxylum baracoense | reverse complement strand
AAATTAAAATAAGAAAAATATAAATAAAATAAATTTAGTAAATAAAATATTTCATAAAATATATTATTAGTCATATAAATTCAAATTATAAATAAGAAAATATTAAATTAAAATAAGAAGAAGACAATACGTTGGACTTGCTTTCTATTAGTTGAGGGTATAATGGAAAATAATAATTATTAGAGGTTATTAATAGAAAGTAGAATTTCTACCGCATAAGTGCTTTCCTATCGCAAATTTCTTTCTGCTTATGAATTTCTGTGATGGTACCGTACTTTCCTCTAATCTTCGATTGTTCGCCTGTAGATCCAAATATATGACTGCGTTTAGAAACTGCGGTGAATAAGTATTTATCCCCACTACACCGCAGATCCAAACGTAGCCATATTCTTTTAGAAGTAAATAAAAAACTAATAAAATATGACAAAAGAGTTGTGTAATAACTAAAAAGTATCACAAGAAATAAATGACAATAATATAAAATAATAGAAGATCAAATCATAAAGAAGTCTAATGTAATTAACCATTCAATATTCAAGTTAAATCATCAATGTCCACCAACAAAGACAAAGGGGTCCAAATTTTCATGATTAAAATTTATTTCATACTTGGTACTAATTCATAAAAAGTACACCTTCACTTTTTTTGATTTTGTTACAGGATTCATAGTGTGAGGTACACATCTCAACTAAGAATGTAGTCTTATTGAAACATTCCTTTTCTTTTGGCAGTAAGTCATATTAGCATTTTTAGACTTGAAATGTTGCCAAACATTGTCAAAAAGATTGAACATAAGAAAAAAAAGGTATCAAGTTCCAAAATTTGACCAAATGATGTGGGAGTATTGCTAGAAAAGTTGTTGCTTATGAGGTTGAGGTACTTGAGTTTAGGATATTGAGATACTAGAGTTTAGGATGTCGAGGAAGGTTTTGACAAGCAAGTTTTGAGAAAATTCCAAGTGCTAGAGGCTCCGATGATCGGCAAAGATGATAGGAGAGAGGATAGAGCCAACAAAGTTATTAAGAAAAAAAAGGTTAATTAAGAAAATTTTCTAAACTTTATTTAGATTTATAATATGAAATTGAACTTTAAAAAGTAATATTAAAATATTTAAACCTTTAATTTATTACAAAATAATCTGACGTTAAGTTTTTTGGTAACATTGTTGACATGACTATGTCAGATTTTTTTACATGACACGTATGTCTTTTTTTTTTCTAATTAGTTATTTAATATTTAATTAATTTTAAACATAAAAGCCTAATTTCCTCCGGTATTATGCTTCCCCTTCAATTGCTTAGCACCTAACCCTGCTATATACCCTTTTAATCATCATGACAGCAGCGAGTGTGATTGCTCAACATTTTTTTTTCTTGTAAGCTTGGTTTATCCTAGCTTGGTTTCTCTCTCACTCTCTCCCTAAACAATTTCAAGCTCCTAATTATAAAAGCTTCTCCTTCCCCTTCTCCAAAGCTTTTGTAGTTCATTGAAAAACCCCCATTTTCTTGATTGTCCCAATGAGTAATTGTAATAAACATCTCCTATTAGTAATAGTTGTTGTTCTTAAGGTCATAGGATACAACAACTGCAATTCTTCTTATAAAGATATATCTTAGATTGCCATTTTGCTTGAGAATGTACCTTAAAAGCTTGCGGTTTCAAATCCTTTGAACTTGACTGCAAAAACAACCACAAAATAGGGCTTTACCTATCTTCTTTTGCAAAGTAATAGATATGCCAAATCAATTATACGGACTTTAGCATTAAATTTGTCGACATTGGTATCCAAGAGGATAACTGTTCATTGCTTCCTCCGTATCCTTTACAATGAGATCTATTATACCTTTCAAAGTTTGGCTTGGCTTTTAAGGACTTAATTTTCATAAAATGTTTGAATTCAGTGGCCCAAGATGTTAGATATCATAATATTCTATGGGATGATTATTGGTATTATGATTCTTGGCAATATGTGGATATTCCATCTTGCATTGATGGAACGTAGTAATTATTCGTCCTCCCATTTAGGATATCATATTTGGAGGATTCACGGTATGTAGAGATTCTCTACTATTATAAGGATATATATGATTCTCCACTATTAGGCTTCCATTTCTCTTTTTATAATTTTTATTGCGAAAATAATGACATTTTTTATTATGATGAATTGAGCAATCGCAACCGAAGGGGAAGCAAAATAGGAGAGAAAATTAAGTTTTGTTTTTAAAAATTACTTAAATATTAAATAATTAGTTAAAAAACATGTACCAACCTTTACATTCTTACTACAGGAATCACCTCTCATGATACTCTTGTATGATGAGTTGGGTAATCGCAAACGTAGGGGAAGCAAAATAAGACAGAAAATTAAGTTTTTGTGTTTAAACGTTAAATAATTAGTTAAAAAGCACAAACCAACCATATGATATGCTACGTTAGTGAAGTTAACCGAAAATTTAATATTGGACAATTTTTGCAACAAATTGAACGTTTTGAATATTTAGCATCATTTTCTAAAGTTTGAGTTAATATTCTAATATTTTATAATTTTTTAATAATTGACCCAAAAAGAAATGAAGGTTAGATTATAAAGGGTAGTGAAAAAAGGGCTAAAAAGAAGGTTCAAGTGGTCGAAAGCGAAGAAAATAGGACCGTTGGGTACCTTAAACCAAGAGTAGAAAGAGCCGTAGCAGTTGGCTCAAGAGGAGACCGCAGAGTCCAGATTGGAAAATTAAAATTTTTTAGTTGATATAAATAAATATTAGTTTATTCTAAAATATTATGATATATATTATTTTAGTACTTTTTTTTATAAAAAAAAGAGAACTTAATCAGACTGAAGTAAAGAAAGAATACAATTTGGTGGGATGTAACCCCACACATGAAGGCCTGAGAGAGACCGAGAAGCTCAAGCGATAGCATGAGCAACACGGTTAGCAGTCCTTCGAACAAAACGTACTCTAACATTGAGAAGAGTAGAAAGTAAATAACAGCAATCGCTAATTATCAGCCCTAAGTTCGAATTCATAACACTGGCCTTGGCAATCCAGTCAACGACCAGCAAACAATCAGATTTTAAAAGAATAATTTTTATAATGTTAAAATTTGTTATGTTATTAAATATTCAATTAAAATTTTAAAATAAAAATGTCCCTTTTACCTATTTTTGAGATGATATCAGTATCAACTTTATATTCTCAACTGTATGACCTTCCTTTTCAGGTGTCCTCAACGAATAGCTCTAAAATGACAATTCCGGTGAAAATTTTGAAAAAGAATTAAGAATCGTGAGTTTCTCAGTCCGTATGCGTGTAGTTCCATAAGAAAATGATCGAATGCGGCAAATTCCACGAATCAGCTCTCCAGCTTCTCATTCAACGAACGCTTCGTAGTCTCGTCTTGTTCTCCAAGTGTTTAGAAAAAAGCCTCACTGAAAAGGAAACAGATTTGATTAGTGGAAAGTAATCGTTTTTAACAACTTCTCAAACAGAAGTAACTGTCCTGCCTGAGCCTGACTTGTGACTTTGATGGGCGGCTTTTATTTGTCAAATATTCTCGTCTTCACTCCATTATGCTTTAGGGGTCTTTTCGTCTTTCTCGAGTTGGTACTAAAGGAGTTTAATAGGCAGCAGAAAGCAAGGCAACGGAAAGGAGGGGGAAAAAAAAGTTTTTATCACTCTCTGTATTTACGTAATTTCTTTATTGAAATCATATTTATATTTTATTTTCCAGTTTTTGATATTATTGAAGAAAAAGCATAAAGTTATTTCATTAAAAAAAGTTTATACCATTATAAAATTATGGCATAAATGCCATTGAAAACTAAGATTTAATAAATTTAGATGATTTATTAAGAAATACTATAAATGTTTAAAAGTGACAATACCTTGTTTAAAGATAGCAACTCCGCAGCTCACTCTTAAAGGAAACTAAAGTTTGGGAACCTTCAATGTGGGCCAAAGATAAGGCCTCATTACCAGAGGTCTTAAAGTAACATTTCCACTACTAATGGTGTATGTAAGAACTAGATCCATTCAGACCTGATTTCCAAAATGACAAATTCCTACCTAAACCAGTAAACCACCATGGCTGTTCTCCCTACATAGGGTGTGATTGGAAGTGAAAAATAATCAGTGCAGAAAATCAGAAACCAAAGAAACTAAAATGCTTTCAATCTCGTTGCTACATCTTTTATAATTTTCAAGAATGAATATCAAATGTCAGCTTGCAAATGAAACACAATTCCTCAGTTAACTTTGTTTGAAAGAGAGAGACTTCTCTGCATCTCTGCGCCGTTGATAAAGTACCTGTTTCGTCTTTTCAAGGACCCCAAAGAAGATTGAACCTCCAATTCCAAGCCATATTACTCTTGGCCCAATTCCCTGCAGCAAATTAGAGGAGACAACTTCATCTAACTTGAGAGAAGGACATCATAGTACTCTCATCCAAGAACTGATCTACATGGCTTCCATGATACCCATTTATACAAGACCAGAAGTTCTAACTTGAAACAAAATTTGTGCCATCTTCTTGCTTTCTATAATCTATCATTTCTTGCAGGATGTGTCTTTATTACCTATCATTTAACAACGTGCCAGGAGAAGTTTAATAAACTTGGGAGATTAACAGCAAAAGAACGGATAGTAATCATGCACGGCAAAGACCAAAGACAGCTCAGGAACAGTGACAAGACATATAGGATAATAATAGTAAGGCTGACTTGGTGCATACTGGAAAGTACAAATATAAGGAAAGCATAGTATATGCAGATCAGGGGGAAAACAAAATTTAAAGTAACTTATGCCCATGCAACATCCTTTTCTCTTGGCCACACTCAAATCCTCAAGTTCGATCCTGTAGCCAAATAAGTCCATGAGGTAAAAGCAAATATATTCTTGCAACTCATTCACAACCAAATAGGAGTAACAGTAGTTATGCTTTGATTAGCATAACTGCTGCTTAGAAGTACACCTTTAGAAGAGCATGACTTCCTTCTTCTTTTATTATAGTCCTAACACAATCAAAACTGCTTTTGTAGTGGTTTGCTGATCCCTGGGAATTGAGAAAGAAATGATATGAAGTGAAAAAACAGATACAGATATTTCCAACACAAAAAGAGAACAGAATCATTTCTAAAAATATTTGAAATGAAAACAAAAAGGCAAGTGGTAAATGTTATCTATACCTGAACCATTAATCTAGTTTTCACCACATCTAGAGGATTAGTTAAAGCTCCAGCTATTGCACCTGAATCACATATGTTGCAATGGTTCTCATACTTTAGTCAAGTTCAAATTTATGTAATACATGAGTATTAACAAAATAAAAGTAACATATTAAAATGCTTGACTTCTAGCTCATTAAAGTAGAATGAACTGAAGCAAGAATTAGAGAACTATGTCATCAATCTGTCTACAGACTCATGCCAGCACAGCACAGGCATCTAGACTCTAGAATACTTCAGGAACTTCTTTGCCAAATGATCAACTTCCTCTCAGGCAGAAAATCTCACCAGACTATGCATTCATCATTGAGAATAGTCACTTACCATCCCAAAGTATAGTACTTATATTACAGTATGGTCAAAGTTGAGCCCTGAGTTTGAATTCTCGAGATTAGCCATTACAGTATTAGACTGGTGGCAAGGAGGTAAGAGTACCTCCCAATCCACTGCAGTTAAAATCTTGTGGGCCCAGACTTGTGCTTTCCTAGGTATTAAGAAACAGTCTATTCAGGACTGTAGAAGATGGACCCATTACAGGTGATACATATGTCCATGTGTCACAAGTTCCAACTTGTGATTCCATGATTAAGCAGTTGAAGACTGCAAGATTTAATTTATTTTTTAAATCCAAAAGCACATAACATTTGCAAGTACAGTAGATACTTTTTTTAGTTGCAACATTTTATTCATATAATTTAGTGTCACAGCTCAGGAGATTAATATCTATTAACAATATGCATAATGCCGATGTCAGTTTGTATGGTGCCTTTCAGCTTGCAAGAAAATAGACAGATTGACAATTATTCCCCTTCTAAGTTTTCAGTTTGTTGTCCATGTAATGCTAATGTTAATGAACATGAAAATGTTTACAAAAGAGAAAAAATAGAGAAATTGAATAATTAAACCTTTTAGTGTTCGTAGAAATTTCGTCACCAATTATAGTCCCTACTAATGGCATTTCAAAATCCAAAAAGTATGCCCATGTGTCACTTTTTGTGCCCTCGTATGTAGATACTATCTGCGACATATTTTTCATCAACATTCATATTTATTTTGTGCCTAATTTACTCCTTACCATTATGCAAGCTAAATAAACCCCAGATGAGATGTGCACTAATCTCAGATATCCATAGTTTGGAGAATAGTTGAATCCATCACAAAAATGAAGAATCAAACAGAGATGCATAAAGGTCACAAGGGATCTTCAAAGGAAATATGCATACAGCATAACCTGTGGCTGGCTCATAATTAAGGCAATCCTGCATTACTATTGAGCTCGAAAGTCCAGATCAGACTTGCAATTTCAAGGATAACAGCAAAATGAACCCAAAAGCTATGAATATTATTGCATTACCAGCAAATGCACCGAGTATAGCAATCTCTGGATCTTTCAGATCTCGTCTTGCCTGCAGAATATTGCAACGGAGTCATATCTTGCAAAGATGACTGAACCAACCAAGACGTGAAGTAAGTACTGTGACTTTCACTTGTTTCTTTCCTGATGCTTTTAAAATAACATGTCTGGTCGAAAAGGTGGAAGGATAGAAGGAAAGTCACAATCAATCAGATTATTCCTTGTCCTCTCCTCGTACCCCCTCTCCTGCCACAAATACCTCACTCCTACCTATTGGGCCCCACTACTACCAAATTAGTTAGGATTGACTCCCCACTCTCCATGCAGCCCACCTTTCTTCCTTCTAGAATACACCTTCAACCCCACGTGCCCCTTCTTTCTTTTATAAACTTTCTTAATTAAGGGCCTATCAGAGTGCTAGCCACTATGCTACTCCCTCAACCTCAAAATCCATGTAAAATATCCACATGCATACTGGAATGCATACGTCAGTAGCAATAAAAAATAACATATGGTAGTTTACCGCTAGCTTATATCCCATTAAGAGCTGCTCATAGATACAAAATTGGACAGCATCAAATGGCAAATCTCGCAATAAGAACGATCCATACCCCTGCAATTCATAGAAGTGAACGAATAAAACATAATAGGGACGAATATATAGAACTCATGACATTGACAAATCAACATCAGCAAGTAAAAATGACAGATTCATGCAACAATGTGAAAGCAAAAGAAGCTGTTGAAAACAACATTTTCGTTCTGTCCAGAAGAGGCACAGCATATGTACTTTGAAGGAGTGTCTTGCCTACCGCATAGAGACCTCCAAATCCCTCCTTGGTAATAATAAAACGGACAGAATCAGGGGCTGAATGAAACTGTCCAGTTTGCATCCTTTGCTTAACAACCTGAAGAATGTCTAGTAAGGAACACCTTAATTAAATCAGCAGAAGACACATGAAAAGTAGCAAATTACCTCTGTTGGAACACGAACAAGCGAAGAAGCAGCACCTCCAATTGCACCTGCAGTCTGAATGAAGTCCTGAAACCTATTAAACTAAGAATTATGTATCCAGTACTCGTTACATGAATAGTCTCTCTACACTTGAAAGTAAGAGGGTGCCAATATGCTGCACAGGTGGATAGAAAAACATGACTTATGTAGTATTTGTCTCTATAAAAAATGACGCTGCTGTACATATTGAAGGGACTTTTCTAGAGCATTGCCAGATGTTCATCCAAGTTGATATAACCGCGAGACAATAATCATACTTAAGCAGGAACTGGAAGCTAAAGAGAGGTAGCAGGACCAAAGATAAGCCATACGATCAAATCAGAGAACCAGATCTATTAATTCAGCATTTTCAATCATTTAATTGTAGAGCCTTACCAGATGGGCAAAGGCACTAAGGTTTTCGGGTATTGCCCTTAACAATTTCTGCTTTATAGGCTCATATATGCCAACATAAATAGCAGATGCCCTGCAAATAAATTTAAACATATGAACTGCAGGCTATTCAAAAAAAATTTAGCCGGTGTTTGATCTTCTGCAAGAGTAACAATGCAGACTTAAAACAAAAAATATAAAATAGAACAAAGAAATGAATGAGCCTAGAATTCAAGATGCAACATTTTCAACCATTTTCAGTCCTTGCTCCACATAACATTTACCAAACACTAAGCATGACCTTAAGTTTTGATTAGAAAACAAGTTCAAATCAAATGTTGGAAAAATGGACCAAGGGAGGCAAGGAGTGGATTCCCAAATGTGGACACCAAATAAATACTGTTGGAAACTAATCTCACAATAAGTGCTTGGTGAACTGAAAAGACTTCCTACATTAGTATCTATTCTATTATTATAGGATCCTCACTCTTGATTATATCAGCACTCTGATTAGTATAGAGGATACATGGAGAACAAGTACTCACGGCAGAATTCCAATAAGATTTCCTGCCAATCCAGAATACAGGCCCTTCAGAATAATCTTTCCTTCACCATGGGCTGCCTAAAAGACAAGCAAGAACATTCAATTATGGAGCATGTTTGATAGTCAGTCACTAAAACTTGACAAGTTTAATATTGAATGACAAGTCAGCTTCACAAACTGGATGGAAAAAAACCAGTGAAATCTTTCACCCTTCCCATTGCTTTTCTTTTAAAAGGAATAGTAATGACAAAGATCACAAGTTATATCAGACTGAATGTGAGGTAGTGATCTAAAATGCAAAAAAAGCAATTGCAAAATTAGCAAAGATGACCAACGATGGTTTCTTTCATATTATTGAGAACAACCATCTCCGTTGAGGTCATTGAGACCTTGATAATAGTAAAATCATATAGAAAAAACAGCAAGATGAATATACACTTCATGCATCCATCACTGAAGTGTAACTAGAGACTTTATGCTGATCATAGGTCCCAAAGTTAGAGTAAAATGCAACATTATGGAAGACTAGCCTGTAGTCGAGTTTTTATTGTATCGATTGGGTATAAAGCAGCTTCTGCAGCTAGACCAGCCGCACCTCCAGCGATGAAGCCTTCTGAAAAACCAATTCCAAAGATTAAACAATATCTACCACAAAATAAGATTTAATTTCACTTCTTTCGTAATTTCATAGTTTTCACTAGACATATTTCAAATATAGATGCTCAACAAAGGAAAATAAAAACCTGAACCAACTAGCTAACACCTGCAATCAGGATATCGTTCGAGCTTAGGAAGTCTACTAGATTCACGAATTTAGCATTAACAGTTCAAATATAGTGCCAAACTAGGCAAGCATTAAGCCTATAGCACAAATAGGCTATGTTAGTAGATTTGCAAGTAAACCATAACCACCTCGAATATGTTGGAAATTTTATTTATAAGACAACCGAATATAACTTCTCAAGGCCATAAAAAATTGTTTCTGGCAGTTATGTACTACCATAATACAAAGTGTAGCGTTCCCCACTTTTGAGATCCAAGGTCCTTTTAGGAAGCAAGAAAGGACTAATCTTAGATTAACCACAAAACAAAATAGAAATAAACTGCACAAGCCAAATTATGCTTTCATCAAGATTGTAATGACTAACTATTATACAGTATGAATTTGTAGATAACCATGGTACCGCAAGTTGAATTATTTGGAAAGACAAATGCGATGTACAAAGAAGTTTAGCCAGATCACTATTATTTCTCAGAATTTCCCATTCACGCTACTCGCTTTATGCATAACTTTCGAACTTTGATTGGTTGACTTAAAAGTTATATTAGAATTCATATTGTTTACTCAAATGCAATCCAATGTGGAACCATAAGCCTACCCCAAAAAGCACGAAGGAAATCAACGGAATTGTCATCTTCTGTATTGACTGATGCAAAAAACTTTACCGGATCCCTTTGAGACATTCGCTTCTTATCCACCCATGAATCTGTAATCGAGATATACACACACATACTTGGAATAAGTACTTTACATAATACAAATACAAAACATAAGCAAGCAAATGAAATTGATAAAGAACACATTATGGAAAATAAATCTCATAGAAGTTGAATCATCCATAGACTCCTCACAGCCTTCAGCAGCCGTTAGCTTCAACAGCTGTTTCCTTCAGAAGGTGCATCCACTTTCGTTGTTTACACATTAGAAAACTGAATCCGCAAGGCGTTTGCAGACGCTTTAATAAGTTAAGAGTGTGATCTTTTGGGTGAAATAGAAACAACCCATTCAAGCCTTTTCCTCATGTGGTTAGAAGTAACATCCCAAACGATGAGAAAGACCCAGGAAAGAAGAAAGATTTGATGCTAAAAATGTGCTTTTTTACGAATGGTATACATTTTCAGGAATTTGGAATCAATTAAGTCACGCAAGTATAAAAGAAAAGGAAAGAAATATTACTGGCAGACAGCGTCTTAGTAGCGGAATGCTCCATGGACGCACTGTTCAAGGTTGTGTGTTTCCTCTCCTCCTCTCACTTCTGTTAAGTTGAACGAATCATAGAAAGAAATGCTGGGTGGCATAGGGGGATTAAACCTGCACAAATTTACCGGCTCATTTGATTGGATTTGGATGGGTTAATCAAAAAAATTAAAACTAAACCTACAAATTTAAGTGCCTATTACCAGCCTGGCTTGGGCTATGGTGACCCGTAGTGCAGCCCAATCACAAGCTACGGACATATCAGGTCAATTCGATTTATCATATATATTTTTTTAAGAAAACCGACAAAAACGACGTCAATTATGAAATAACGGACGGGTTACAGACCAAATCAGGTTGGACGCTCCGAATCTTTTTTAACTAGTGATGTAAATGGGCCGGGCTAGGCCGGGCTCAGATTACCCCTAGCCCCACCCGACCCGGACTTAGGCCATGGTGGCCCGTGGGCCAACCCACGGCATAGGCTAGCCTACGATCTTGCCCGCTCATGGGCCCACTGGGCCACCCCGCCATGTATTTTTTAAAATAAAAAATATTCAAAACGATGTTGTTTTGAAAATAACTGACGAGCCATGGGCAGGATCAGGCCGGCCTTTGACTCATGGCCCGATTAATCCAGCCTGTGGTCTGCCCATAGCCCAGTCAATGTAGACCAAAAGCGAGCCGGGCTGGACCGGACCGCTTTTGACATGCCTATTTTTAACATCCCTAGCTTGTTTACTTTTTATTTTTATTTTAAATTTTCTATTTTTATTTTTAAATTCAATTGAAAAAACATGCTTATCTGACTTTATAGTTTATGCTTTTAGTTTTTGGGTTTTTTCTAATTTTTAAAAATTATGAAAATTATTAAAAGTAATTTTTTGGTTTTTTATAATATAATTTACCATCAACTAAATATATGTTATTTAATATATTAATATTATCAATAGATATAGTTAAATTTAAAATATTTTCAAAATATATAAATTTCAAATAAATTTTGACTTAATAATTTAAATATTTTGAAAATAAATATTAATTTAAGAATAAAATTTTAATTCTAAAATTATTTATTTTAATAAAAAATTAATTATTTGTTAGTAAATATTATATAAAATATTAAAATAAATTTATTTAATTAAAAATAATTTATCTTTAAATTATATATATATATATGATGCTCAGAATAAGAAATAGACAAGTCAAAGAATGGAGAGGGGTATACACAGAGAGTGTGAGAGAGGATTGGACATTTATGATGCATATATTGATGCTCTAAATAGGGATGTTCGCAGGTTGGTCGGTCCGTGGCTCGATAAGTTGGAGTTAGCTAGTCCGTGGTTTGATGGGCCACAAGTGGGTCGGGCCAGCCCAGCCTATTCTTACTTTTTAAAATAAAAATTACAAAACGACGTTGTTTTTGTCATTTCGGTCAGATCATAGGTTGATTGGTGCTCAGCCCGACCTCGTTCTATGACCCAGTCGGGCCGAATTATTTTAGCTCTTGACCTGTCTATGACTCAATTAATTAAGGCCAAAATCAGACTGCATTAGGCCAAATCGGCCCTATCGAATCAAAATTGACATCCCCATCTCTAAATAAGAAACAGATGAGTTAGAGAATAGAGAGGGGTACAAAGAGAGTGTATGAGAAGATTGAACCTTCTTTTCACATAATTTTTAGAGAGAGAGAGTGGGTATGATATTTTTTTTTCTTCAAATACCAAAAGATCCTTCATTTATTTAAATAGGGGTTTTCTTTTCGAAATAATTTTAATTTACAAATATTTACTACGTCATAGTGCTAAATTGTTAAAGGACCCTGCCTAGGTCACATTAGCAACGTTAATCATAAGGTTACAAATTAAAATTTTGATCATTTTATTATTATTTTAGTTGTTTTGGTTAGTATTATAAAATAATAAAAAGTTAGAAGATTTTAAATATAGTTTATCCTTATTATTATTCTACCTCAGAAGGAAAATTATTTTATATATATTTGACAAGGGGATGACATAATAAGAATAGGCTCTTGGAACATTGGAACCCTCACGGGAAAGTCCCTGGAATTAGTAGAGATTCTAGACAAGTACATGATATAGAAAGCATGCATTCAGGAAACTAAGTAGTCAGGAGCTAAAGCAAAGGAGATAGGGGAATTCAAACTATGGTACTCGAGAAATACGCGGAAGCAGAATGAGATAGGTATCCTAGTGGTCAAGGAACTTATAAACCAAATAGTGGAGATAACAAGGGTTAATGATAGGATTATAGTGGCTAAAATTGTTTTTAACAATGTGGTTCTCAATGTAGTTTGTGCGTATGCATCTTAAGATGGTTTAGACATACAACAAAAACGTCTATTCTGGACGGTGCTAAATGGAGTACTTCTATAAATCCCTAATACTGAGCAGATTATTATAGGAGGTGATTTTAATGGATATATAGGGGCTATTTCAGACGGTTATACAGGGACTCATGGGGGCTTCGAGTACGACACTAGAAATGATAATAGAGCTGCTTTATTGGACATGGCTATAATGTATGAGTTAGTGATAGCAAATTCAATATTTAAGAAAAACGAAGCGCACTTGGTGACGTTTTATAATAGCACGATCAAGATGCAAATTGATTATTTCTTTGTCAGGGAGAGAGCCAGATCATGGTGTAAGAATTGCAAAGTACTTCTGATCGCATGCTTATCAACCAAACATAAATTGTTGGTTTTAGATCTAGGAATTAAAGGATGGAGGACACATCAATTTACTAAGTAAAGTCGTAAAATTAGATGGTGGAAGCTAAAAGGGGTTTAGGACTCAAATTTGGTATCGAGCCGTATGGTCCGTGAGAGGGGGTGCTAATCGGATATGGGAGGGAGTAGACCCCGTATTGAGAGAAACCGCCATAAATCTCCTAGGAGTATCTAAAGGGTAAGGGGCAGGCGGATGGAATCTTGGTGGTGGTTAGAAGAGATTCAGGAGACGGTAAAGGCAAAAAAGAGAGCATACAAAAATCTTTTAGCAAGTACAACAGAAGCAGAGCCAGAAACTAATAGAGTAAGATACAAACTAGCAAAGTAGAAGGAAAAGAAGACAATTTCAGTGGCACGAGACTTTGTACAGGGATTTGGATACATTCAAGGGAGCATAAAAAATTTTCAAGCTGGCACGAGATAAGGCACGTAAGACGAAGGATTTCAACTAAGTATGCTATATAAGAGATGAAGTAGGACAAGTACTCACGGAGGCCTATGCCATCAAGAGTAGATGGAAGAGATACTTTTATGGCCTATATAACGAAGGCATCTTGGTCAGCATAGAATTAGGCTAACCCTCCGTGTCGAAGCATTCTCTTAACTGATCCCCATTTGAAAAGGTCACAATAGGAGAAATTATAAAGATTTTGAGGGAGATGGGAAGTGGAAGGGTAGTAGGGCCGGATGAGATACCTATAGAGGTGGAACTGAATAGGGGTTGTCGATATTGAGTGGTTAGTTCAACTTTTTAATGTGATTCTCGAGTCAGCCAAAATGCCAGATGAATGGAGATTGAGTAGGTTGATCCCATTATACAAAGCCAAAGGGGACATCCAACAATGTCACAACTATAGAGGCATCAAGTTACTAAGTCACACTATGAAGTTGTAGGAGAAGGTAATTGAAAAGAGAGTCTGGAGAGCTGCTTTTATATCAACCAACCAATTTGGATTTATACTTGGTAGGTCCACGACAGAAGCAATACTTCTACTCTGCAGGCTAATGGAATGCGACAGGGAACGAAAACGAGATTTACATATAGTTTTTATTTATTTGGAGAAGGCATATGACAAAGTTCCTAAGGAAATCTTATGGAGGTTTTTGGAGGCAAAGGGTATTCCTATGACTTATATCCACATAATTAGGGATATGTATGAAGGAGCATTGACTAGCGTAAGGACGATAGGAGGTAACACAGAAGCGTTTTCTATTGGTGTTGGATTACACCAAGGCTCCACCTTAAACCCTTTTTTGTTCACATTAACGTTCGATGAACTTACCAAACATATCCAAGGAGAGGTACCTTGGTGTATGTTATTTGCTGAAGATTTGGCCTGGTGGATGATACCAAGGAAGGGGTCAATTTCAAGTTAAAACATTGGTGAGAAACATTAGAGTTGAAAGGTTTTATAATGAGCATGACTAAAATGGAGTATTTGGAATGCAACTTCTCGGGAAGCCAGATGAGTCATGAGGTGGCGGTAACAATTAGTACTAACGTCATACCACAAAACTCAAGTTTTAAATACTTTGGGTCCATCGTTCAGAGAGATGGTAATATCAATACGGACATAGGCTATCGTATCAGATCTGGGTGGATCCAATGGCGAAGCACATCAGGGGTTTTATGTGATAAAAAAATTCCTTTGAAGCTGAAAGGGAAGTTTTATAAAATGGTGATTCGGCCAACCATGTTATATGGGGCAGAATATTGGCCCGCCAAACGTAGCCATACAAAACAGTTATTGGTAGCAAAAATGTGTATGTTTCGGTAGATGTGTGACCTTACCAAAAGAGATAAGGTTCAGAATCGTGTGATAAGAGACAGACTACAAGTGGCCAGTATTGCCGACAAGTTGAGAGAGATCAGACTTAGGTGGTTTGGGCATGTAAGAAGGAGGCACTCTGATGCTCCGGTACGACTCTATGAGCAAATAACCAGAGGAGAAAAGGGAGGCCATACAAGAACTGTAGGGAGGTAATTAAGAAAGATATGACAGAGCTGGCCCTTATTGAGGAAGTGGCTAGAAATAGAAAAGTCTAGCGTGATTCGATAAGGGTAAAAGATACCTATTAAAGTTCACCAAAACAGTTGAGTAAGTCATTAGAAGATGTTTACGTTAACGCGCGCTCAACTTATTTACCACGTAGGAAGTCTAACCTAATGTTCTATACATCTCTTCTAGTTGTAAGTCATGAACAAGTCTATCTGTCCGACAACTTGGCTTTTCAGGACAGGTGTATGGAGAAGGATCCCGCTAGGTCGTCCAAAACCTTAGGATTGCCATACTCACAGGATTTCTGAAGAAGGACTCCTAACACGACTAGAGACAAGAAGAGCCAGACTTTGTAGCTTATCAGGTACTAGCAGATCCGGACATCATATCAACCATATTCTCTGATTATATTTCATTTTTTATTCATGTATTTTTTATTTTATTTACATAATCTTTTAGCATGCCAGTTTCAATTATTTACTTTTTAACTTGCATCACTCTTTTATTGTCACATCTGCATGTGGGTCTACCAGAAACAGCCTCTCTACTATATAGGGGTAAGGTTGCGTATATTCAGACCTCCCTAGATCCTACTATGTTGCGGAATTTCGGACTGGGTGTGATAATGATGATGATGATGATGATGATGATGATGATGACAAGTGGTACTAAATAAATTTACAAGTACAGCTTTATATTTACGATATTGAATATAATATGCAATATAATTTTAATTATTATTTATCAAACTTAATGTACAATAATTATATTGTATAATAACTATAATTTTAATATTAATTATCACATTATAAGTAATAATAAATATAATTATTATATGAATATGATAATTAATATTAAAATTATAGTTATTATACAACATAATTATTATACATTAAGTTTGATAAATAATAATTTAAAATTAGTAATAATATTTATTCAAAATTTTACTGAAATTTTGTTCATATTCCAACTTTTGACAATTAAGCTTTATTTTTAATCAAGATTAATATGCTTTAACTTAAATACTTAAAACTAAATTATGGCAAGTGGCATTATAGTAAACAAGTTGGCAAGTATCTTTAATAAAAAATAATATAAATGTATCAATATTGAATTTTTAAAAATGAATACATTAACAAACGCATTAATTAATTATTGACCATTGTTAATTCTTAAAGCTTTCTTCTTCTTTTTGTACTAAAAACTTTTGAAATGATTTGCACGAGCGTATAACAACTAAATTAAAGGCACATATGAATTTTATATGCAATTGCTTTCCTTTTTTACGATATAATTACATATTCTATTTTGTGTTTAATGCTTATATTAAAATTTCTTGTTGTATTCTTTTACTCTTTTCAACTTTGCGTAAGCTTTTTTGTCTTAAGACTTCCTCGTGATAAGGAAAACCATAAAAAAATAATAAAAAGAACATGTAATTAGTAATAGAAGAAGAGTAGATGTAAGAACTCCCTATGTTTTGGATATACAAGAGAAGAAAATGTAAAGAGTAAAAAAAGAAAAGAGAAAAAAAGAAAAAATCTCTTATCGGTATTGATCGTCAATTATTTATGTGAATTGTACTTATCATATAAAAATTATTTACACCTAACAAACAAACACGATTAAAACATAAAAACAATAAAACTAAAAAGAAACTTAATGTTAAATTAGGCTTAAAAAATACTAATTTAAAGTAAATAAACATGAAAAAATAAAAACTAAACATTTAATTTAGGCATATAAGGAATAAACAAGTCAACATGTACATGATATCACGAGGAGAGAAAATTGAAGCTCAAACTATAGTAGACTCGTCATCATGATTGTTCTCCTCCTTTAGCATTGATGGTGCTAGTAGAGGCTACTAGGGATACTCCATATGTTGAAGGTAGGTGAAAAGTCGTTGCTTCATCCATCACGGACATTAGTCCTACTTTTTCAACTTATTATATATCCTCTATAGCATGGAGGTATGTCTTTGAAGCTCGATCTTAAGGTCAAGGATGTTCTTATTAATCTACCCCTATAACAACTACTATAACATAAGATGAACCTCTCTATGGTTTTTTATTGAAGGTGCCTCTATTGTATGATATGACTTCGCTTCCTCTTACGAGTCTACTTTATCCTCTCTCTTTCTCTTCTGATCAAAGCATAGGCTCCTCTGACTTTCTTCACTAATTTCGTATACCTTAACATATGTAGTTTGACGTTGGCTATATGACAACCTAATATGAAGCTAGGAAGGGTTTCAAATTTATTTAATTTCTTTTATAACCTAATTAAGTAAGATTCATTGCAAAGGGCACCTTTCTTCTTTATTCTCATTGGCTTTAGATGTTTGACGAGATAATAACCTAGATTGCAAAGTCTTTACTTGACTATACATTATAAATAGGACATATTGGTAAGGGTCACCATACTATTTCTCTCACTTCTCCAAAAAAATGGTATAGGTAATACTCTATGCAAATATCTAAAGAACAATAAAAGGATATAAGTACTCTTAGTCTTTAAGCTCTCCTTCCTCCCCAATTATGGCATAGGTAATGACCCAATGCAAATATCTAAGGTTCAGTAAAAGCATATGAGTACTCTTACTCCTTGATGGGTATTGCTTTTGAAATTAGGCTCTAAAATTCCCGAGGCACGTGGTTACTCAGCTTATTGAGAATTCAATCAAAGCATTGGTATACTCTTCTAACTCTACACACTTAGGTGCATAAAATTTACAATATACTCCAAAGTCATTAAATGAAAACTCTACCAACTCTTCACCTAGCCTAAATTTGATAGCATTCCTCTTATTCAACC
>JAOTAY010000003.1:21808037-21843351 GCA_025629805.1 Erythroxylum baracoense | reverse complement strand
ACTTCAGTCGATCCCCTAGTGTGAATAAAGATGATTTTAACCTAATGGCATCTTATGTTGCTTCATTAATCTTGAATATGTTACAAGTCCCTGAAAAATTGGCAATATATGGATTGAGGCTCTATCCTCAAAATTATCACCTATAAGACAATAAATCAAACAAAGGAAAATATCATATAGTTGTATATAAAATTGTCCATAAAAATGATAAATCATAAATAACTTAGCCCTACAACGTGTAAAATATAGACTTATTAAGTTCTCTCACACTTAACATATTGCTTGTCCTCGAGCAATTAACCTTACACCAAAATTCACTAAACATTTCTATCTAAACCGAGAATTGATTCTACTTTTGTAAATATATGGTGATATTTATTATACACCACAAGCCTTTAAACTCCTAAGTGTCCCCAGCGGAGGAGTGATGATTGTGTTTTTTTTTAGGTTTTATTTGATCCTGTGTTGGTTAACATAATAACAATACATCATAATATTGATGCGTATGATAAACGATACATTTGATAGAAGAACCAGGATTATCATTGTTGATATTAATATCACCGTGAGTATATTGGGAATGACATGATCGATCACTATTAAACCTTTAATTAAAAATCATCTCACAATTTGATTCTATGATGGAAGACACCTTGACCATTAGGAATATAACTAAGATTATTTAGAACTTTGTGTACCTCAGCTAATTGCTCTAAATGCATCTAGCAATCTCTATTTTATCTTTGGGTAAAGTAAAAAAAAGAACCCCCTATTTTATCAAAAGTGAAATATTATAAAGAACAAAATGTGACAAAATAGGAGCAAATTATGACTGAGCCTGAGTAGGTACTCTTTTTGCCTTTACGTAGGTTTGGGCTTGTCCTTCGCTTTCAATAGAAGTAATTTACGCCATCCTCACCCCTAAGGCCTCTAATCAACTTTTATGTGATTGTAAGTACCCAGAGACGGAAATTCTTAGTACGATTTTCTTCCGATATCACTTTGCTTGCACTTTCTAACATTATAATTATCTAGCAAACTGTAAATCCAAAACTATGTCAGGAATGAAAATATTATGGTTAGCTTATCTAGTTGATCTGGTTTGTTAGACATCTCTTTCGTATAATTTCTCCTGAAACTTTTGTCGTCGTCTCTCTTATGTTCAAATATAAAGCTTGTATCCTTGTTCAGAAAGGTCGTTGTGGAGGTCCGAAACTTACAATGAAGGAGTTTCTCAAAATTATGATAACCTCTCTTTCTTTCAATTTGCAATATATTAATGATCACCCCATCCCACTAATCAACTTGTTATATATATTTATTTACTAGGACAGCATGTGCTAGTTATATATCCTTGTTTAATGACTAATAAGGCTAATTGACCGACTAATTTAGTGCAAGTAGAAGGAAAGAGTCCAAGAGAGACTGCTGATTACATGTATATATATAAAAATATATACATACATATAGTCGCTCACTTAACCTCATTAGTCGACAAACAATGGTAACTAACACACTTTCCTAGATGCTCTCGATTATTAGCGCATAATCTACTAATGTAAAAGGCTCGTGTGCATTTTAGAATCCTGTCTGTACGATGCAGTTTAAAATCTAATTTATTTTCAAGGAGTCTGTCGATGGGAGTCAATTTTAGCAACTCGGTCTAAATATACACCTTTATATGTGAATCATTCATGACTGCAAAATCATGTTCGGAGAGATACAACAAAGATGGCAAAGTACAAAAGTGTTATGTATGCACTTGTACTAGGCTCTTCACTATGTCTTAACCTTTTATATGTATTGCGGGATCGATGGGATTGGGACCAAAGTTGGGTAAGTGAAGCAGCTGAAGAAGCTGAAGCTGTTGCGTCCATCTCATGTTCGGGACATGGAAGAGCCTATCCTGATGGTTTAAGTGTTGAAGGTGTACCTGTTTGTGAGTGTAATGATTGCTATAGAGGCCCTGATTGCTCAGAATTCGTCCCAGATTGTGTGGTAGATGCAGATAGGTAAGAAGGTTAAATTTATAGATAAGTTTTTGACTTTGGAGTAACAAACATGATACATTTGTTGGCTGCAGCGGCGATCCCATGTTCTTGGAGCCATTTTGGATGAAGCATGCGGCGAGAAGTACCATTGTGGTGCCCGCATGGCATAGAATGAGCTACGAATTCAATGATGGTTCTCTCATCTCAGAAGAGCTCAAGAATCAAATCCTAAAATTACATGATATAATTAGGAATGCAAACACAAGTGGAAGGCACATTATTTTCGGTGCTGGGGCTACTCAACTCCTCAATGCAGCAGTCTATGCCCTTTCCCATGACGATGATCCTTCCGAGGCAAGGGTTGTTGCTTCAGCACCTTACTATCCAGTTAGTGTCCCATTGCTTTTATTTTGTTTTGTTATTATTGAAGGAAACTAAAAGTTTTGTAATTGAAGAGGTTGCCTATTTATAATGTTTTTTAAACTTGTTTGAACTCAGGTTTATAAGGAACAAACGGAGCTTTTCGATTCTGAAGATTTTGAGTTCAGTGGAGACACTTCATCTTGGAAGAACGATTCTGATCCCTTGCACAGTTACATAGAGTTGGTGACTTCACCAAACAATCCCGATGGTAAATTGAGAAAAGCGGTTCTTCAAGGACAATCAGTGCACATTATTCACGATCTTGCCTATTATTGGCCACATTTTACAGCCATCCCAGCTCCAGCTGATGAAAACCTCGTGCTATTTACACTTTCTAAACTTACCGGTCATGCTGGCAGCAGATTTGGGTAAGATAGCTTCGAAATTTGGTGCCTGTGAGCATGGATGAGATGAGCAGCATCAAGTCATCATGGCTCAATTAGCTGAGATGATATTTACTACAAATTTCTAACTGCTTAATTTATTGCTGTGGCAGTTGGGCACTAGTAAAAGATGAAGCTGTGTACCAAAGGATGCTGACATACATGAGTCTGAGTACTTATGGTGTGCCTCGAGAAACGCAGTTGAGAGTTCTAAAACTCCTGAAAGTGGTGATAGAGGAAGGAGAAGGAAGGGAAATATTTGAGTTTGGTTTCCAAATAATGAGGAAACGGTGGGAAGATATTCACCGAATTATATCAATGTCCAAACGTTTCTCTCTGCAAGATATTGGGCCGCAATTTTGTTCCTTTAACCAAGGAGTCAGAGGGGCTTCTCCAGGTAAGTAAATGCCATTTTAAAGATGAGACTCGTCTTAAATATTATTTAACACAAATTTTCACTCAAAGATTATGCTTATGCAAGCTGTCTAATAGGAATTGATAAACTAAGACTTTGTTGGAGTACTACTATGCACTTAAAATGTTCTTCGTTTTGATTTAAGCACTATGGACCTCAGTCTAAATGTTTTTCATTTTTTCACTAACTTGAAATAACACTAGAATATAGAACACGAGGGACCAACTAAAAGCAACATTCTTC
This sequence comes from Erythroxylum baracoense, assembly GCA_025629805.1. Taxonomy (NCBI): domain Eukaryota; kingdom Viridiplantae; phylum Streptophyta; class Magnoliopsida; order Malpighiales; family Erythroxylaceae; genus Erythroxylum; species Erythroxylum baracoense. The sequence continues at coordinate 21,839,896 of JAOTAY010000003.1, read as the reverse complement.
AACGTTGGATTGGTCCCTTTCCTTTCTCAATTGCTAAACTATAAAAAACCTGACATTTTGGTTCAGCGTTTGCATGGTTAAAATGTGAAAAAGAAGAAGATAAGGATTGTTACAATGTCCTGAAAGCCTCGAAAATCATCGGCCGGGAAGGTGTCATGTTCGGTGCTGAAAGCCGATTCGTTCGTCTCAGCCTCGTCAAGAGCCAAGATGATTTTAACTTGTTACTTCAACGAATGGAGAAGATGGTCCGTCAAGAAAGTAACATAATTAGTAATCTTTTAGAGGAAAACAATCAAGCTCCTACTTCAAGGAACGGATCATGTACCGTTAACGTTGATCATTTTGTTGGATCGTAGTTTTGATGGGAATATAAGAATTGGCAATGTGCTATATATCTTTGCATTGATGCTTTCTCCTTTCATATAATAGTGATCTTTACCAGGCAAACCCTAATCATTCTTTTATATAAATTTAAAATTTAACTTATCTCGTTATATTCTAATCACTTATAATTAATAATTCTCACCTTTTAGACAACATACAAATAAGTTTTTATCAAAAATTAACTTTTCTTCTTTTTTATAGTGATGGTAAGTTATTTACTTTTTTATAGTCCGTATAAAATTAGAATAGAGAGCTAGGGCATTGTAGAAAAAAATGAAAAGTTGGAAGCATAAGAGATATTCAAGCAAGGTCACAAATCACGATCATGTTTACCGAGAAACGAAATTCTATGTCCTCATTAACATGTACTAATTATATTTCATGTGATCTCATCCACATAAATATGTGAGACTTAAAGAAATATACGGATGAGATCGCGTGAAATAGAGTTGATATAGATTAATAGGTATAGAGAATTTAATCCCGTTTACCGAACCATCATAATAAACAGTAACCAACCGACTATAAGTTGCCGAATTGTCAAATCTAACCCTCTGCCCAGCTTTTTTACAACAAGCTTATTGCTTATTCATGGTTAATCAACTAATTGTTTAAATTAAAAAGAACAGGAGCTTTGTATGGCTGCTGGCAAGGGAACATGAAAGAAACTTAAACTGTTAAGACTCTTAATTTGTAATTAATAGATAATATACAGTCCTAGAACGTGGTTTGATTTTATCTTTATTCAAACACCTAAATCAAATTATAAGTTCATGTAACACATACATAATTCTGTATAATATAATTAGAAAAAATACACAATAGTCGAATTCAAAATTATAAAATTTGCTTATTATCTAAAATCTAAAAACTAATACAAGGACTAAATATTGTAGATGTTCTATTAAAAGAATAAACAACAATTTTTTGTACTTAGGTTTTATAAATAACAAACGTAAGGAGATTCGTTCAAGAATGTATAAGAAAATAATTAAAATTTTATTTCAATTAAATAAAACAAAATTAATATCTTAACTATCAATTTAATATTTTTAATCAAATTTTTTATTGTTATATAGTTAATATTTGATGAGATTTTCTATATGTTATATAAATTGATTGGGTGTGATTTAAATTTTTTAATGATTTGGTTTTTCTTTTAAAAATAAATTTTGATTTAGTTTGGTTTAAAATATTTGTTTAAATTGTATTAAATTGCCTATTGCAAACTCTATGCATATACACCCAAAATTTAAATCTAAATTATTTCCTTTTTCAAAAAAGCTTAGTATCTCGGTTCTATAAATAAAAATTTAAAAGAAAATACAATTTTACTAACAAAAAATGAAATAATAGTATTTCATCTACTAATATCTATGAAGTTTGAATGGAATATTTTAAAATATTTGTTCTTGATTTTAAAGTAAATTCACAAAATTTGTGATCGTTTATGTAAACATAAACAGTAATTCCTACATATGGTCTTCTAATTGAGAAGTAAGAGAATAATTGCTTTATCAAGTCAAAAATGGTTTAAAAGTTATGCTTGTTTTTAGAAGTAAAATATATATTATAGCTCCAAAAGGTTCAAATTGAGGTCCATCCAAAATAAGTAAAAATTACAATCTAAAAAAGTCAAGACAAAATCTAAACATGAATAGCTAGTCTATAAGTTCCTAAAAATTAAATGACCAAATAAAATTAAATCACCAAAGCATCTTATATTATAATTACCATCTTTGAATTCTTGCTTGCTAGTAGGGATGGCAATTTCAGCTCGGCCTGTCCGGTCCATTTTTGGCCCAGGTTTGGCGGGCCATGGGCGGGCCACAGGCCAACCATGGTTCGCTCGGGTCAGGCCACAGGACCATGGTCGGCCAGCGCGGGTCACAGGTTTTGAACAAAACTGCGTCGTTTCGTATTTTTTTATTTTAAAAAAAATGTAGACGGACGGGCCGGCCTGCGATCTGCTGTGGCCCAGAACCCGGCCTAGCCCGACCCATTGACATCCTTACTTGCTAGGTTAAGCAGAAGATGGTTCTTTTAGTCCTTCATAGCTTATTTGTGACCATATTTTTTCAACTCATTACTTAACATAGAATAGGATCAGACATTTAACCCCTAACTCTTGAAGAGGAAGTTAGTAGTCTCTAATTGTTAATGATAAGAGGATGAATGAGACATGGATTTGATGGATTATCAAATTCATTATTATCCTGCCAATCAATTCCTTTAACATTATGCTCATATGAATATATTATACAAGGAAAAATCTTTAATTATGCTCCTTTCAAATGCTATAAACAATATAGCTTAAGGAAATCAAGAAGGCTAGCCTATCTCTTGAACTTACAGGATTGTATTGGTAACTCCATTTTATTAGGTTATACCAGGTACCAAGAAGGAAAGTTAAGTTATAGAACTGAAGAACATAAACCTATATGAAATGTAGGTATTGGCATTTGGAAAAGAGATGGTCCAAAGTTTCAACCTCTAATTTATACAACAAATGGATGGAATATTAACGAACCATATTAATATGTCAAATGTACTTAGATTTCCCTTAAAAGCGAGCCAAAGAATTAATAAGGCTGTAGGATGAACTGTTTTGAACCATAGGAGTTTATGCTAGGGTAACTTTGGAGCTTACATTTTAAAGATGTTTCTACAAGAAGAATTATTATAAGAGTGAGAGTTAGTTTTGGTCTATTGTGTAGTGTCTTCCTTATTGGGAGTCAGTATTGTACTAAAGATTTGAACAATGATATGGGATCTAGGCTTCATCTCTTAGTGAAGTTATCTATTATCCAACATTTCTTTAATAAAGGCATTGGAAGAGATGATATTCCTTAAGAATTGCAACACTTAATTGAGTCTAAATGCCAAAAAGAAGTATTTACACTTTCTTAACTTGCTTCTGACCTCCATTCTTATCTTTTTCCCTTAGCTTAAGAATATTGGTCATGATCTATAAAGAGCTTAACTTAGGATAGATATTCCATAAGCTATCATTCCCCAAGTAATAAGCATATACCCATTTGACCTGTAATGCTTGTTTATCACTCAGAATTCTCCATAATCTCCTTATCATTAGGACTTTATTAGTAAGCTTTAATAATAAGATCCTTAATCCTTCTTCCTCTTTAGGCATACAAATGTCAACCTGTTTTACCTTAGCTATATATTTCCTTATCGAGTCTCCTAACCATAAGATGTTTTTAAGTATCTTGTCAATTGTTTTTACTATATTTCTTAGAAACATAAGGTATGAAGATTGATATATATGTATGCTGTTAAGGACTAAAACTATATGAAGATCGATATATATGTATGTTGTTAAGGACTAAAACTATATGTTAGTATTTACCTGCCAATGTAAGATTTTTATTAAACCATTTGTGTAATCTTCATTGAATCTTATCAATTAAGGGTTGAAATACTATGTAAGTAAGCCTTTTAGAAGAGATCGGAATCCCTAAGTAATTAAATGAAGGCAACTTTGTCTTTAAACTTGTGAGAGAAGAGTACTAGGCTATATGTTGATGGGGACTCAATTAAAGATATAGGCAACTTTTCTCCTTATTAATAGAGAGGCTTAAAATTTGCTTGAAAGCATGAAGAGCTGACATAAGTAAAGTTAAAGAGTTCGTCTCAACTCTAGAGAATAAGATCAAATCATTAGAAAATTTCAATCTAATTAATTTCAATTTTTTATAAATGGAGTGAAATTTGAATTTCCTATCTTGAGAAGTGACTAGCCTTATAAGCTTGATGAGCATCTCCATGATCAAGGTGAATAGATAAGGGGAGACGGATCTCCTTACTTAAGCTTTCTTTCTCTTTTAATGAGCCTTGTTGGTTCACCATTGACAATGGCATTAAAGGAAACACATATAATACACTATTCTATCCATTTGATGAAGTTAAGGTAAAAACTAAAAGCTTTGATGGTGTATAAGATGAAATACCAATTTATAGAATCAAAGTTTTTTGAAAATCGATTTTATTAACATAAATTTTCTCACATGCTTCTTGTTGTAATTCTTGAGCTTCTAATTTGTTGTCACCAATGTGTCTTCCTTTAATAAAGGCACCTTGTAAATCATCAATATAACCTGGAAGAATATGTTTTGATAGATTTATATTGAGTCTAGAGGTTACCTTATAAAGGGTATTATAACAAGCAATTAGTATATAGTATTTTAAAGAGTTAGGGGCTTTCTTCTTAGAGATAATACAAATAAATATCTTGTCCATCTCTTTTAGCATCCTCCCATTATTAAAGAACTCAAAAATAGCCTTTGTAACAATCTTCTTTATAGTTGACTAGGTCTTTTGAAAGAAGAACATGTTGAGTCCGTTAGGACCAGCACCTTATAAAAGCTAAAAGAAAATACAGTTGCCTCCACATTTTGCTAGTTAAAAGGCTTTAATGATAAAGAAGCATCTTATGATTTAGTTAGCTCATTTATCATATATTGAATAATATGAATGTAAGATGTTCCCTCAGTTGGAGCTCCCAGTGATGAAGAACATGTAAGATTTATGAAGAAGATCTTTTTGCAAGAAAATAAATGTGTTAGCATTATTTAACAAAGAAGCAACCTTGTTGTTGTTTTTCCTTGATAACACTATTTTATGAAAGAAGCTTAAGTTTTTGTCCCTTTCCTTTAACCATAAGGCTCTTAATCTTTAGTGTATATTTTGATAATTATTGCTTGACCATTGTCTTGTAATGCAACTTTCTCCTTGAGTTGGATATGAGAAACTGATAGTTTAATTTCAACCTCTCTAATATTGCTTTAATTTTTAATCTCTCCAAGGTTTCTTTAATTTTCAGTTGAGCATTTCCGACCTTATAAGAGTTAAGGTTCTTTAATTCTTTCTTGACTCTACTTAGTTTCTTTATTCAAATGAAAATCTTTTTCCTTGAAACATCAGGTTATTACCTTTTTGCACTGCTTCACAGAATCCCACTATCTCTACTAGGTAGTGATTAAATCTAAAGAGTGATTTTATTAGGATCTTCACAAAAAGATTTTAGATCACAATTGGTAAGTAATTTATGAAGAATGAATTGTTGAAGTATACTTTACTTTCAGGAAATGAGCTTAACCACTGATCATCAATAAGAACTCTATCAATCTTCTTTCTTGGGAGCTAGCTCCCTTGGTTTTTGTTTATCCAAGTATAGTAATTGCCCTCTATTCTCAAATCAGTGACCTGAATGTTACTAATGCAATCCTTACAATCTTCAGTATAGTTTCTCAAGTTGAAATTCCCTCAACTTCATCTGAATATATCATGTTGTTAGAAAACTTTAGAATAATCCATGGCTTTGTTAAAAGAACATCTAACTCTATTAACTTGTTCCAGAGTGGAGATCTTTGAAAGCCCAAATTATAAGGAGATATAAAGGTTAGATGAAGTGTAATAACTTCCTATTTCAACTTCAAAGAAAGAGGTATCATTTAATCTGTGATCAAGGAATGAATTACCTCACTTTATTTAGGCCAGAGAGTACAATGATCTTGCTATTGTAATGACATTGGTGATTAGTAATAGTTTCCTAATGATTCTTCAGGAACTTTAGGTTTTTATAATAACTAGCTTTTAGTTTTGTTTCCAAAACCTCCACCAATAAAATGCTAAAGGCTAGTTGTATAGAGAGGCAATTGATCCCTTTAACATTTTATCTAATAATCATAAAGAGGAAGAAGGAAGAAGGCCTTAGGCCTTTTTTCCTCTTATTTATGCGCCTTCTAACTATTGTCTTAAACTCTTCCAAAGAGAAAATGCGAGGAGTTTCCATTATAATAGGGGTACTAGTTGATAGTGGCTCTATAAATATTTCGTGGGGTGCCATAATAGGTGCATCCTTATAAGAATAAGTGTCTTCAACTAAGGTGGAGTTCATGTCACTAATCTGATTTGAAACATTATGAACTTAGTTTAAGGAACTATAGGCTTCCCTATTATTGGGGACTTTATTTGGAGTTTTTATTTAAGATATAGATGAGGAGGGGGCTTAAACATGGCTTCCTTTTAAGGAATATGCCTCTATAACTTTTTCTGCCTCCTCATCTTCTCTAAGATCCATTTTAGCTAAAAGTTACATTAACTCTCGATAATATCCTTTGATTAATCTCCTTTTCATATGATTCTATTGCTCCTTATATTTAGGTTGATCAGGTATCCATGAATAGGTTACAAAGGCATCTTTATATAGTTGATCACTCGCACTTATTCGTAACAATAGGGTGGAGTCTAAAAACTTTCTTAAAAATAAAAAAAAACACACAAACTCTGGCATAAATAATGCTTTTGGTCATTGTAGTTGCTTCATCTAGGCAGATTAGATTCCTTATATAACTAGCTAAATAATTCAATCCTTTGGTGGTCTAATATGCTAATGGGATTTCATGAATATTTAACTAGATTAAGATTTGTTTTTGTTAGAGATTTTGAAGTTAGAGGCCCAGTTTTCAAATTTGTAAGAAGATTGGCTTGTTGTTTATGTTCCATATGCCACCTTCTATTATCCTCTCTACCTGAAATCTTATACTAAACTTGAATAGGAATATATTATCATCATAAACTAATACCTCTTAGAAACCATCTTGGTTGCAGTTTTTTTTCTCCCTTATAAATTCATCATTGGAAAGGGCAGTCTTCTATCTATAAAGAATCCTAAAAGTGTAGATTCATATATGCTAGCTCTTTCCTTCAATCTAATGGGAGAGCTACAATGGAGCCCTCCTCCTGGCTAACTAGGTGACAATAGTGCAACTTAAACTTTGGTATGCCATCCCAACCACTTTTAGCTATCTTTGATTTTTCCTCATGTTGTCTGAGCTACCTAATTCCTTAGTAGGAGCAAGGCTAGGAATGTTCTTGGCTTAAGAAGAGATAGATAAGGGACTAAAAGAGTTCTAATTTAGAGGTAGGAAAGAATCAAAGTTCTAGGGCTCAAAGCACATCATTGCTAAATAAGGTAAAAGATGGAGATAGAAAAAAAGGGAATAGTGGAAAGATAGAACATAAGTTACCAAGAAAGTGGAAAAGGCTAGAGGAAGGAAAATGTGGGAGCTAAAAAGTGAAGCAATGGGAAAAGGTAGTGAAGGAGTTGAGGGAGAGACCAGAAATAGAAGACACCAAAGTCTAGAGCTGAGAATAAGGAAAGATAAAGGAGAACATAAAACTATCCCTAAACTTGAGAGAAGATAGAAAGTAAACCGGCAAAACACAGTTGGAAGCTAAGAACTAAAAAAAACTTGATAAAATACAAATTAGGTCAATAAACAAGTAAGCCAACATTTAAAGAAATCCAATCAAGAGCTAAAGGAGGAAAATAAGGATATGATAGAAAGATTCAAAAGTTAGAAGAAATCAATGAGAATCTTGGACAAATGTATGAAATGGATGATAAAAGATTTAAGATCTTTAAAGGATTAAAAAATGAGATGAAAAGAGCTTCCAAGATAAAAGAGATGGAATATATGAAAGATGAAATGTAGTATAAAAACTAGTTAGAAATAATTGTTTAAGGAAAAAACTCTAGAATTAACAGTACCAAGTGAGAAATTTATGTGAATAATCTTTAAAGAAGTATAAGGACCCCATTATAACGATAAAGAGATATTAGGATCGAATGTAAAGACTAAAGTATCCTTGACTTACCTATTAAGTTATGATTAAAATTCTAAACTTTTCTATAGGATCAAAGCTTCAATGTACTTCTAGAAAATGAATCATTTAATGAATAGTTTCTTTTTTTTTTGACTTTGTGTTCATCTTTTCAAAATTCAGGATAAGAATTAGTTTTATATAATGATAAATAAGAGCTTGAGAAATTTTAGTTGCTCAAGCTCTCTAACATCACTATATTAGACCTTTTTAAGAGTTTTAAATGAATCATTAGGATATCCCTCCACTCTTAAAGTAAAAGATTCAATAACAATTATAATGAAATAACATATATATAAGTAATGTAAAAATATTATTTTTTTAACAATAAAATAAAATTAGGGTATAATATTCTCAAAGTCTCTCAATAAGAGGTTAACCTTATTGATGGTCCCAGTAATTCCTTATTAAGACCTTAAATAATTAAAGGAATATGTATTTAATAATGCCTTTTTAAATTTTTATTGTTAAGGAGAAGATTCAATCATTTAAAGCTTAATATTAGCTTTTATTACTTTTTCAATTATAATTCAAATAACTTAGTGAAACTCAATTAAGTTTTTAGATAAAATATCAAAAGAATTATCTATAAGATGGTGGTCTCTTATAAATATTTTTACAATATACTATTATAAACACTATATGCTTACAGAGTAGTTGAACCTCAATATAGGTAATACCTTATTCTCTAGTGCGTGAGAACAAAGTAATAATCACTCTTGAGGTTAAGATTCTTTCTTTTGGGGTCCTCCTGAAGATGAAATTATAAAAAGTCGAATGGGCAAAGATACATCATGAATAAGTCAACCTAATTGAAGAAAAGAGGTTATTTATTATTTGCCATGGTCAATTCTAATAACAATGGATTGCTTGAAAATATGATACAAAAATAAAGATAAAAATATTCTTACCAAAAATTTTGATTTTGAAGAAAATTCTTTTAATATAAGAAGATCAAAAGAGGCAAATGTCTCCTAGTAAAGCACTCATATCATATGTTATGTTGTTAGCCCAAACCAATATACTTGTCTAGTCCTTTGCCCCTTAATCATGTGTTGTATTTTGGACCAAATAATCTTTGAATAACTTTAGTTGAAGAATAAATGTATAATGATTTTAGGATGAGATTTACATGCTACTAATCCTTCTACATTTTGTTCTGATCTTTTGTTTAACCACTAACCAACTGATAAAGGAAGCTTAGGAATAAAGGCTTTATCCCAAGATTGAATTAAGGAACCAGAGTTGAGTAAAACATAAAATATGATAACATGATGCATAGTAGACTTTAGGGGGCTATCTCTTATCTAATCAATCATGTCCTCCTCTAGGTGATATGGATTATATTAAGGTAAGTAATTGGTGATACTACTAGATCCTCTAAAGTTACCTAACCAAGTTTTTCTCTGAATGATAGAACATACCTTGGCTCTTAGTGGAAATCTGATTGTAAAATGGTTCAACTCACTTTTATTGAATAAGGACTAAAATTAGTCGAGTTATTAAACCAAAATAGTGTTTTGTTTCCATTCCCAGCACGATTTTTTATCAAAGGGTAAAGTTTCTCTCTCATCCTTAATATCTAGATGAAACTCCATAAATGCTTCCTGATTATGCTTGATTGTAAAAAATCGATTCCATTTAAGTAATATACATTAACCCATTTAGACCATAATGCTTCCCTATTATTAAGCAGCCTCTATACTCTTTTGGTTAGAAGAACTTTTTGCATAGTCTATATAAGGATTAATCCCAATCCCCCTCCTATTTTGGTACAAATAATTCTTTCCATTTCACTTGTCTCCTTTATAATCTTCAGCTTTCTCTAACCATAGGAAGTTTTTGATGTAACTCTCAATCTCCTTAATTATCTTCTTTGGCATAAAAAGATGAGCACTCTATTGAATATGGACATTCCTCAAGACTGAGGAGTTTAGCTAGAGTCTACCAACCATATACACGAATCTATTTTGCCAAGCATTTTATTTTTGAGATTTTCTAAAAGAGGGATGCAATATACATATCTAGGTTTTTTGGTAGTGATAAGCACTTCAAGCTATTTGAATGGAGGTTATTGCATGATTAGAGATGATATTTTCCTTAAAACTTCAACATTTTGAATATCATAAAAGAGATATAAACTGCTCTTAAGGGTGTTTATTGTTAGTCCAAACATTTTGGATAACTCCTTCAATATTCTCATAAGCAAGCTGAGGGAATTCATATCATCCATAAAGGCCAAATGATTGATCTTTAACATCTTACATCTACGATGGTAGACAAACTTGCTATTGCTTGAGGTGAAAAGTTGAATTATTCTAGACAACACTTTAATGACTAGGGTGAATTGATAATAGGAGAGTGGATCCCCTAGTCTAATATCCTTAGCTTCTTTGAAGAAGAGGGATTCCTATTGAGTAGGATGTTAAAGTATGTTAAGGATATAAACTCCTTTATCCAGCTCACAAACATGCTAGGAAACTCCAAAGCTTGCAAACACTTAGTGATAAAATCCCAATTGTCTTAATTGGCCTTTTAGATTCATAATCTTTCATCAATTCCTATAGTAAAAGAATATTATCACTGGTTGATGTATCATCTATAAAAGCTACTTAAGATTGGTTAATCAACTCCTTAAGTGCATCTTTTAGTCTGCTTGCTATGATTTTCGATATGACTTTATAAGATGTGTTACAGCATAAGAAGTAGGACAAAAGTCATTTATGGTGTTTGGATTCAGGATTTTGGGAACTAGGTAAATTATAAGTCTTATTTAGTTCCTTTAGAATATTTGAATTATGTATAGTGAGAGTAGAATTAAGCTCATTCATTCTAGCAAATTCAATTGTTCTCAACTTCTAGTTAAGTGGGTGTTTGTAACATTAATCCTAGGCTCTTTCTATGGTTTTCTTTGGCTTGTGGAGTTTTAGTGCAAAATTTGAGCTAGTTCCTCTCACAAACTCCTTCAATGCTTCTTTGACTCTTTGAAGTTTCCTTACTAGGTGGTAAAATTTGCATCCTCCCACTTCAAAGCTACATCACAACTTGGTTTCTTTAGGATTTATTTTGTCTTCATATCCTTTTATTGGAATTTCGTCATAAGGAATATTGTATTGTTTAGAACTTTTCTTATAAATAAAATTCCTTATCAACATTATCATTCTTTTTAAGTTTTTTATAATCTAATTACCATAATTGGAATTTTGAATGATGCAAATAATTAAACTAGTTATTGGTTTAAGTACTTAGGAAACTCTACAAGTCAAACTTAGTAGTTGCAAGCAAATGTTAAATGTTGCATCTCTATTAAAAAATATGAAATATGAAAAGTGCATGTTTTCTAGATAAAAAGGTTTCAAAAACTAAAGCAATTATAAAAACTTAATAATCTTCCTTAAGGTTATAATTATATTCAATAATGGTCATTAAAATTTAAGAAAATTACAATTGTAATTAATATGTTCCTAGACTTCAAGATGGAATGGATTTATTTATTGATAACGAAACCTTTTCAATAGGGATGACAAAAGTGGCCCCATCTAACCTGACTTTGGCTTGGGTTGACCGGACCATAGACCGAGATAGCTTGGTTTAATGGGAAGGTACAAAATGACGTCATTTTTAAATATTTTTAAAAAATATACAAGCTTGTCAGCCCATGGTCGGAGCCCATTGCCATCTCTAATTTTCAACTATTAAAAAAACACTAAGTGAGTCGTTAAAGAGACACTGTATCTTTAAAGACCCCTTCAATTTGTGTTTTAATACCAAATGTCTTATTTATATGTAAAATATACTTGAATAGATTCAACACTAATTTTCTAGCACAAATATGCATTTTTAATATGAAAACTAATCATTGGTCATTTATTTTTCTTATCTTATTGGCTTGTTTGTTATTAATCAGCATCTATCCTTTATTTTTATGTTTACATTTTTTGTCACATCGACTTATTAAAAATTCTCTAGTTTGTTGATCATCTATATTTCATACATCTATCTTTATGCTTTAACAACCTAGTTAAGGTTTTAAGTGTCGACCTCATTATTTTTTATGCATTTGATCTTTTTTTGCAATATTAGCATGCTAGAGATTTTTAAATGTCAATCGTTTATATTCATGCATTTACCTTCGTGCTTTATCTATCAACTTCGAAGAGATCCTCTAATTTTGATCGTTTGTTTTTATATTTATATTTATGCCTCGTAGACTTTTGAAAGTTCTCTAGTGTAGGTCATTTATATTCCACACATTTATTATTTTTGCTTTATTGACGTATTGGAGTCTATTTAGTATTGATCATTTATATCCCACATTTACTATTTGTGCTTTATTAACTTAGTATTTATTGTCAATCCTTTATTTTTATGTTTTATATTTTCTACCTTGTCAATCTATATTGGAGGCTATTTAGTATTGATCATTTATATCCCACATTTACTATTTATGCTTTATTAACTTACTATTTATTGTCAATCCTTTATTTTTATATTTTATATTTTCTACCTCGTCAATCTATTGGCGGTTCTTTATTGGAAATCATCTATATAAGCTTTATTGACAACTACCAACTTCCTAAAATAAATAAAGAATTGCATTTCAAACAAATCAATTCTCACCATGGATTAATATGTATGAAAATTGACAATATAATTAATTATATAATGTAAACAAAGTCTATCGCTAATAGACATGACCAAAGTCATCATATTGCTAATACTATAGTTAGTAGGAAGGTGATATTAAATATTAATTGATCAAAACAGGACGAATATTATAATTTAGGTTAAGAATATAACAAGTATCTTATTTTAGATGGACAAATTTATTTAACTACATAATTAATTTCATCAATAATCAATTACCAAAAGCTACTAATTTGTTAATTCGAGAAAACTAACATTTGCTTAAATAAATAATTGATCTTGTTTAGTATTAAAACATACCTAATTTTGCTCAAATAATAAGACACTCAAATTTAACTTGAAAACTAAATTCAATATATGAATTGAAATGTGAAATGCTAATATAGTAAAATCTGTATAAATTAATAATTTTATATCAATAAATAAATTTTAAGTACCAACTTGAGTTAATAAATTAAATTTAAATATAAATAATTAGTGTCTCTTTTAATTGAACCATTTCTTGTGATCCTATCATTATTAACCTACGAAGGTTTTATTGCATCGAATTATTTTGCTGGTCTCTAGATCTAGAGAAAGAAAGGAGTGAAGTTAATAATTGGGTGTCAATTATAAATGCATGCAAAAGCACAAATGTTAAAAAATGTGGTGTTTATTTTTGGACGGTGAACGACTTTGGTGGTTGGTGTTAGTTATCCTTAGTGGTAGGGTCTTGGGTCATGGAAGTCATCCTAAGTGCCCTTTAATTAAAATTGATAATATCTTTAATTTGAATAGGTCCTAATCTCAAGTCGGTACCCATTGATGAGGCACATAAATAATCATTTTTTAATAAAAAAATTAAGACATGATTTCTTCAATTAGAATAAATGGATTATTCAATTGACTCTCTTCCCGCTCTAATTAATCATCATCGTCATTAATACTTGGTCAAATTTTAGACACAAAATTTTTAAAAATCTAATAATACGTAACTTCATTTTTACCTAACAAAAACACTATTTCTCGCTAAATTAATGTGATCAAAAATTCACCGAAAAGAGTAATTAAAATACAGTATGTGTCGCTTACATTTTTAGAAAAGACGTTCTAATGTCGGTCAATGGTTTAGCCGGACAAATAACATATGTTTGGATAAATTTTGTCAACTTCTAACAGTAACCCGTACTTACGAATAATCAATACGTACACTGACGTCTCATATTGACTTTTGAAAACAAAGTAATTTTTAATCCCAAACGGCAAAGATGATTTCATTCCCAAGTACAAGTAGACGGCCAATATCACACACACACACAATCCAAATCGATCCTGTTCCGCTAATGCCACTGGTCACCATGTGACATTGCTTTCCTTAGTACGTGCGTAAACTTCCAACTCCACGCGTTTTATTATTTTTTAGCAATATTTATATTATTTTTAATTAAATAAACAAACAACTGGATTAGGATAGACGACTTTGACTAGGGCCTTCTCATGTCACAGCCTGGCTATCTGAGAAAGTTTCCAACCATGAGTTCGGTACTTCAATACTTGCTTATATAAGTCGTTTAGCAAACAGCCACGCGGCTAATTATAAGTGGCCAGCTCAATAAAAAAAAGCCTGCGACTTTATGAATCGGAATAGAGATCTATACGTGTTCATGGTGCGTTGGTCTGTGGTGGGATAACAAGCGTCCGTCGGTGACTTTCTCATCAGAGCCAGTTCACACAATCCGATGAGATTCTACGCGGGTGCTCCCTCATAAATAAATCTGTAGCAGAAGCAACAAGTGTTGTCAATATCCCTTTTATATTTTTTTACCATTCTTTTACGTTACTGCTATAAATATAATACACAGATTCTCTGTTTCAATCTCGTCATCTTCTCTACTTTGTTGGAGTTGTTCTCTCTTTTTTTCCCCTCTTTAGGTGCGTCTTTTTCCTTTTGCATGCTTCTACTCCATTTCTTTTCTGTAAATTCCCTGTCTTTTCAGTTTTCAAGATTTTTCTTGAACCGGGCTTTTTATATATTCTTCTTTTTGGTTGTGAATTTTTTGCTTTTGGAGGTGAGGTTGATCCAATCTTGAATGGTAGATGCAATTTTAGAGATTGGATTGTCATGTGTAGCGATAAAGTTCTCGTGTTTCTTTTATTTTGACATTTGGCCTTCAATGCAGTGCTGTATTACTCGTCGATTGAGCTCTTTTTTGTGGTGGGAAATGGCAATCTTGACTAATGGTTTCGTAAAGGGTAACTTCCCAGAGGAGCTAAAGAAAGTGCTTCTTTCGGTGGCCTCTGAGTGGGGAGATGTAGTGGACGACTTGGATGCATTGCAGGTTGTACCGTTGAAAGGGGCTATGACTAACGAGGTATACCAGATTAATTGGCCTACCAAGACGGGTGATCCCACCCGAAAAGTTCTGGTTCGTGTTTATGGTGAAGGCGTTGAGGTGTTCTTCAACAGGGATGATGAGATTAGGACATTTGAGTGCATGTCTAGGCATGGACAAGGGCCTCGGCTTCTTGGACGGTTTCCGGAAGGAAGAGTTGAAGAGTTCATTCATGCGAGGGTAACTGCATTTTATGCTCATTTTCAATTCTAGTAGGGCTAACTATGGTATTCGAGGCATATCTTTATATTATCCTATGTTGCACCATTGGCTAGTTATTTTAGATGTGGAATCTGATCGATTACCTTAAGATGTTATTTGAGATTGCAAGTATGTGTGAAGGTAAGAAATGAAGTTTCTGTGCTAGTTAGGACACCCTTTGATCTAAATGAAAAGCGGCTACGTGTTTACAGAGTCAGAGTTGGATCTTGCCAATAATCTTTATTAGATTATCTATCAGTTGACTATTATTTGCCTCTGAACAAGTTGGTTTTTGCTATTTAAATTAAGAACATGTGATTGATCATGTCCGGTTTCACTAAATTCAGGTCATACTTATTTTCAACAAATTTCATGGATCTTAGGTTTCCTATTCATCCCCTCCTTGATCTTTATTTAGATGTGCTGCGTATCACCCTAAATAATACTATCAATCTTTTTTTTGATGACTAATGCTACTTACTGCTTCCATCTTTTCGTGGTTCAATTTCCAGACCCTATCAGCCGCTGACCTGCGTGACCCTGAGATATCTGATCTGATAGCAGCAAAAACAAGAGAATTCCACAATCTTGATGTGCCAGGTCCTAGAAATATACTCCTTTGGAGAAGAATAAGGTATTATCATCAGAAAGTTAATCTTCCTTTTCCAAAGTACATTTTAGTGCCTCTATCAACAATTTATCTATTCTGTCTTCGTATTCGCTAGGGATTGGGTTAGGAAGGCTAAAAGCATTTGTTCCCCTAAAGATGCAAAGGCTTTTAACTTGGATGTTCTACTAGAAGAAATCAATAATTTAGAAAAAGAACTGTCCCAGAAGCATCAAGAAATTGGCTTTTGCCATAATGACCTTCAATATGGTAACATTATGATGGATGAAGAAATAAGAGCGATCACCCTGATTGTAAGTCTCCTGTGTTCTTTTGCTAAATGATATTTTTGTTGGCTTGATACCAATATTTAACCCAATAAATTTCCACGTATTTGTTTCAATTGTATCAGTGTATGTCTGTAATGTCACCAGTGAAATGCCTAAGTGATGCTAGATAATATTTGGAGATGAAATCTTGGAAGCCCGATATTTCTGCTATGCAATTAACGGTTATATAAAACATCTTTTCTTTCAAGTTTGACTGTAGGATATATTAACTGGTTGTTTGCAATTTGACTGACATCTTGGTTTGTGCTCACATTGATCGCAAGGACTGCAAAATATGCTAATTACAGGAACAGACAACAGTCACTATGATGAGAAAAAAAGGGCCAGATTAGGGAAAAGTTGCATTTCGTTTAGAGTTCAATCTCCAGCAATTTTCAGTTTAACAAAAGTTGGCCAAATATAAATTGGGTTAACTGAGAAAAACTCAAAATTTTTTTGGTTAGCTAGCTATGTATTGTAGTTTATCATTTGATATCTTCTTACATAAACTCTTCTTGTTTTGTTTTGCACTTTTTTTCACTAGTCCCATGGTAAAGCAATGAGTTGCAAAGAAACATAAAATGACAGTGTCTGAAATTTTGACTCATGTTTGAAACAAACTGTAATGCTTGCATGGTAATTTTATTGCAATTTTAAACAGTTGCAGCTAAAGATGTCAACTGCACTAATCATATAAATGGAAACAAAACAAAAAGTGAAGCCAAAAGAAAAGGTTTGCTTTTTCCCTGAGGTATTACTCTTTTCTTGATCAGATGTTCGATGACATCATCCCATCCATTTTCTATTTTCCTCAATTGCATGTTGTTACTTTTCTCTCAGTTTTGTTTTCATTCTGTAATTGTGAGGAATGTGGTCCCTCATTCTATTAGTCTTATGATGCACTTCCTGAGATTTTCAGTAATTTTAGGAATTGGGATGCCATAGATTTTGACATATTGTCTCATTTCCTTTTAAGTCTGTAACCTGAGTATGATTTTCAAAGCATTGGATGCATCATCCCTTCCTGACGCACATCCTGGGTTTTTTTTGGGGTGTCATTTCTCCTAGCAGTTTCTCAGATGTTTGCATTTGCTTCCATTTTCTTTGTTTTAAGTACACTTCCAAGCCTTATGTTAGATTATATATGTTTTTTAATTTCCTTTTTGTTTCGTTTCCTTTAAGTTGGGTCCCGATTTCATGACCATGAAATTGTTCTGATACATTTTTTTTTTTCAATAACTAGGATTACGAGTATGCAAGTTACAATCCTGTTGCATATGACCTAGCAAACCACTTCTGTGAGATGGCAGCAGATTATCATTCTGAGACACCGCACGTTTTGGACTATAGTAAATACCCAGGTCAGTGACTATTATTAATGCACAGGGTTGTTTGTGGTCTCTTTTTCTAATGATCCTGACTTTTGATTCAAGTTGATTCTTTCACTTACAGTTGGGGAAAAAGAAAAAAATATGAGGCATCAATTTTAGGATTAAGTGATTCTTATGTTAATTGCATATTCAGGCCTACAAGTGCGACGTCGATTTGTGGAAGCATATCTAAGTTCTGGAGGTTAGTCTCTAAGTTTCCTGTTTGTTTAAATAGTTTTCAGAAATTAGTTAAGATTCTTAAGAATTTTACATGGACATTTTCTTTGTATAGGCAATCAAGCCGGTGAAGATGATATAGAGCAGCTGCTTCGTGACACAGAAAAGTATACTCTTGCAAGCCATCTATTTTGGGGCTTATGGGGAATAATCTCGGTATGCATTCTGCATCTTATATATATACACCATTTACTAGCAGTTGCAGTTGAGTTGTCTCATCGAAATATGTGATTCCAGGCCTATGTGAACACGCTTGTCTTTGACTACAAGGAGTATGCTAGGCAGAGGTTTGAGCAATATTGGTTAAGAAAGCCAACTCTCTTGGGATGCTATGATAATCACCGTAAATGACGTCTTTTGCGCGTTTGGAACTGCCTAGGTTGAAGCATATATCATCTTTTAGATGCTAAAGCAGTTGATTTTGCCCATTACAACAAGCGAGCGGCTGCAGTACAACTATGCAGCAAATATAGAAAGTAGATGGACATACGGTTGTATGTATATATTTCATATCTTGTAAGACACGTTCTCAAGTTTGGCATATTTTGGTTCCTCATGGATTTTTTTTGTAAGCAAGCAATGTCTGCAGTTGTATTTTTTAACTAAATCAGTACTAAACATTGAGACAGAACAGGCGGGTAGTAGCACAACTGCATGCAAGGCATGATTCTGCAACTAAAGTTGCAAATTCCGATACAGTAGTAGAGAATGAAATACATAATCATTTTAACCACTGGCTTCCTCTGAAATATTTTCCTATTCAGAAAGTCGAGCGATAGTACGGAGGGTGTCCATGATCGGGTCAATGAGCGAATGAGTGCCACGTGTGGCTGCAAACATGAGGTGTTTAGGAGCCTCAGCTCTATCGAAGTAAAATGCACCAGAGACTAGCTTTTCTTTGGGCTGTAAAGCCAACCAAATGATAGTGTCTGCACCTTCCTCACTTGTCCTCAGCTTTCCCGAGAGCCTTAACATGATTATCGGGACAAGAAAGAAACGCATTGGTAAATATCAAATGGAAGTTACATAGATATTGTAATACTGTGTCCTTACGATTTATTGAAACTGGGTAAACTCGTAGCTACTCCAGGCGTCTCAACCCAACCGGGGTGCATTGAGTAGAATGAGATCCCTTTTCCTTTGTACAAGTCAGACAACTTTTCAGTTAAAGCAACCTGACAAAACGTAAGATACTGCAAATTCAATGAAGGAAATTTTGTATAAATTTAAATCAGTATAGTTGCACACTTCTATTCTACACATATTCTACAAGAAAACCTTAATCATTACCAAAAAAACCTTTTGATATCAGTTGATTTATAGATTAATGGCCTTTGAAATATTTTATGTAAAATGGTGATAGAGATTACCATGAACCATGGTGGCCAATACTAAATGTTGAAAGAAATCTAGACGGTATTCCTAAGCACATATCTGAGCTGTATTTCTCCACAATAACAACGATCTCCTTTTCTGCTACAGAGTCTTTTCACTTGAAAAGCCAATTAATCTAAGTTTGTTTCTGTTACATCCAATTATTTCCTTCTATGTCTTTTTCCGCAGTGAGTTTTACCACTTCTAACCTGCAGAGTTGGATGAATCTTTCAAAGACATCATGGAAGGAAAACCTTTTAGTTCTTTATAATTTCTTTTATTTTGTCAGCATGACAAGCAAACAAGAGTAAGTCATCCAGAAAACAAGAGTAGATACTTCATTGGCTATGCTTGTAGTTTCTACTAATTTCGGAGTATCATAATTCAATAGCACAATTATCTAATTAAATAATCAACAGACAGAATCCAATTTCTGAAATAATCCAATGTTATTAATTCATAGAAACCTGAACTCGCTTGTTTCGAGCATACTGTTCCACTCCATTAAAATTCCCGTTGACAAACTGCATTGAGAAAATATCTCAGCAGACGCATAAGTATTTGATCAAGAAACTCAAACAATTATACTAGATTTTGGATAGAAGCTACCTGTAGATCTGTGGTCAAGGGAGCTGTGTACATTCCACCAGAGGAAACAGTAATGACTCGAGCATCTGGAGCAGCTTTCTCCAATAGAGGCACCATCAGTTCCGTCATGGTAAAAGTTCCCAACACATTTACAGAAAAATTCAGTTCAAATCTGAAACAATGTAGTAAACAGAACATGAGAGTTCCAGGGAATTCAGCGATTACAACATATTGAAATATTGACTTTTAGAGAAGATAATCAGTGAGTGGAAGCACACCCTTCTGATGTGGTAATTTGTTTGTGCTCAAGCAAACCAGCATTGTTAACCTAAAAGAGCCAACGACATTAAATATTAGATTTTAATTGATTTGGCAAGACGTTAGCAAGATACTTTTGTAATATCTAGTTACCTTTGTTTAGAAAATGGGTTGAGGAATGTGTAACTACTGCTTCTATGGCTATCTTGGTGGATGGGGAACTTACAAATTAGATCAAAGCAAGGAGGGGCATGAGGCAAGGGGACCTATTATCCCCTTACCAGTTTGTCTTATGTATGGAGGTTTTGTCAACTCTGCTTGCGAATTCCATATGGAGGCATCCAGAGCTCTAGTTCCATGGCAGATGTAAAGGTTTGAATCACACACCTAGCTTTTGCAGATGACCTCTTTTTGTTTTGCAAGGCTGAGAAAAACTCAATTGACATGCAAGCAATGAAGGAATTCCAAGAGATTTCATGTTTAAGATGCAACCCTCTAAAGAGTTGTTACTATTTATCTTGCAACTCAAGTACATAGGTAGCATCTACAGTTATCAAGATGGGATTAACACAAGGGCAACTACCCTTCAAATACCTGGGGTACCAATTTCTAAAAGAAGAATCAATGTTGGGGAGTGTAAACCTCTATTGGACTTAATTCATGGCAGAATCAATCAATGGAGCAATCGGTTCCTTAGCTATGGAGGCAAGCTACAGCTAATACAGACAATACTGAGCAATCTTACCACTAATTGGATCAACCGTTTATCCATTCCCAAAAGTATCCTTAAGGAAATCAACAGGAGGCTTAGGGAACAGCTCAAACCAAGGCAAAAGCAAGGCGAAGATCAGTTGGGGCAAAATTTGTAGACCTAAGCAATAGGGGGGATTAGGCATCCATTCTGCAAGGATGAACCATAGGGTGAGTAGGGGGCGGAATTTGTGGTGGTTATGTTACAAAAAGGAAGATTTATGGGTGAAATGGATACACGATATATTCATTAAGCACAAGAGTGTCTGGATCCTACAGTCAAGGCGGAATATGTCAAGTACTCCCAAAGAAGTTCTAGAAACCAGATAATGGATGTAGAGCCAGGTGTTCCATAGGATTGGAAATAGAGAAAGCACATCTTTTTGGTATGATAATTGACACTATAAAGGTCCTCTATATAAGGTGGAGGAGGTATAGGGCTTGAAATTGGTGGTGAATCCAACTACCAAAATAAGTATTCTTAATCAAAATAATCAGTAGATATGGCTCTTCCACAATAATAGGAGTGTCAGTTTCATCATGGAAGAGTTGCCTTAGATAACTCAAGGAAGTTCAACACAAAAGCCTGTAAAACACTATTACAGGCTACACAGAGCACAAGACAGGAGTGGGCAGCATTAGTATGGGATAGTGATCTTAACCCAACTTACTCATTCATCTTATGAATGGGAATCAATGGAGGGTTGCTTACAAGGGATAAGATCAGGTTCTCCATTAGCAATCTGAATTGTGAGTTATGTAATGTGGAACTAGAAAGTTTGGAACACCTCATGATTAGATGCAGATATACCAGACAAGTCTTGGATCAGCTGCAAAATATACTCAACGTGACCAATGGATTCTTGAAGTGAAACTATTGCTTGGCTGGGAAAAATTAGAGTGCATAATGCTGCTGATTTCAAAGCTATCAGGTTAAGTTGGGCAACCTTGGTGTACTACATATAAAAAGAGCGCAATTGTAGAGTATTTAAACAAGTAAGTAGAAGTAGTGAGATGGTTTTTCAGGACATCTTCCTACATTCAGATTAGCCATGTTAGACAGAAGAATTTCTGCAAATCTGACAAATAACATGAAAAGTAGACGGGGATTGGAGTACTATTGGATTAAGTGGTCTCGCAAGTTCCCTCGATCTCAAGATGTAGACGATTACTAGGAACCATAAATCTCTATAATCTAGATTCTATGGATTATACTAGCTTTGTACTCTAGATTGTATATACTTTCTTATAATGAAATCTATTAATTTTTTATTATAAAAAATCTAGTTACCTTTTCTTTCTCTTGAGGAGTAGTTTTTAAAGAGTAATGTAACATTATGAAAGGAAACGGAATGTTTACTGCAAATTATTAAGTTCCATTAACAAGTGAAAGCCGCCAATCATTTGGAGTTTCATCACTCATAAGGTAAAAGACTATAGGAAATGATGTCCTTTTTTTCTAAAATAATATACGAAAAAAATGAGCAAGGAACTTTTACCAGAACATGAACTGGAACCCTCTTTGAAGAAAATTTGGATGCAAAAGATTTGATATCAGTGACAGATGATAGATCACAAACCTGCAAGAAATGTGAGGCAGGTTACAACTAAATCAAATTAAGCACAAGTTTAAGAATACTTAACCATTTTACTTTTTCTGTTTAAGATTTTACTTATTTATTTACGATTAAGTAATTTTCTTAGTTAAAGCTCTAGGGTCTTTTTTAAGTATAGCTACTATTTTAGTAAGCTGACATTTATATTTGCTGCCACCTCCTGTTACTTTCATTCATCAGTAAGGAGATTCAAAGTATGATAAAATGTCAAGTATATGGACAGCTATTTAGAAACCTAGGCACCAGACATAAAAGTTGAAATTATCAACTGACAAGTTGCAACTTCGCATGATGTTTCAGTCCATAGAAAATCCTATTCCACTTCTTAGCTCATCCAAGGCGCATTTTGGACATTTGAGCAATTTATACCTCAAATAACAACTTGGAAAATATCACAAGGAGAAAATTCATGCAGCATTTCAGTAACCCACATTCTATTTAACATCTGAGATTTCAGGGTTAATTGTTTGAATAAAAATCAAACTGCTCAAGGCAGTTACTGGGCAGTTCATATAAATTCCAAGTCTGCTAGCCCCATTAACCAGATCCGCACATATGGATCAACCAATTTCAATTTCCATTCATTGCAATACGAGCAACCTTATTCAAGAACACCCGGGTATAAAAAAACTGAAATTTAAAAAAGTGTTGCATACCTCCAAGTGAACGTTTTGGTTGCCTGTTTTAGATACTATTTCCGAAAGAGCAGCTTCTCCCCTCTCCTTGCTTCGACATACCATATAAACAGTTGCACCTCTGATAATCATTGCTAAATTCTAATGTTTATCCAAAAATTTCCCAAAAAATTCAAGAAATTTGTTAGAAAGGCCTAACTCACCCCTAAAAGCTAGCTCAAGAGGGGAGGTTTGCACATTATTATAAATTGTTGAATGTTCTTATAGTTGTTCGATATGGGATTCCTGACACATCCCCTCAGTCCAGAGCAGGATTGGACATCTGATGAACATATTGGGCAAAGGGACATAACTGGGCACTGCCCTAAACTATCGAGATAACCTTGCTCTGATACCATGTTAGAAAGGTCTAACTCACCCCCAAAAGCTAGCTCAAGACGGGAGGTTTGCACATTATTATAAATTATTGAATATTCTTATAGTTGTCCGATGTGGGATTCCTGACAAAATCAAAAGAATGCAGGAATTTAGACAAAAACATTACCGTGAAGCAAGTCCCTCAGCGGTTGCATAACCAATGCCAGAATTTGCTCCAGTTACCACACAATTCTTCCCCTCTATTTTTGTCTCCGTATCTTCTGGTTTGAACTTTTTGGAGTGTTCCCTACAAATTAAACATGTATAAAAACATTTAGGAAAGAGAACAAATACCCACAACAAACAATTTCATCTTGTGTATAATACTAGTTTCAGTACCTAGGTAATTGTAAAGAAACTAATATAATTTTTTTAAAAAAAGAAAATAATATAAAGAAAAAACGCTATTAAATAAGGAAATGAATGGCCAAATACTGTAAACCAACTTGAAGTTTCTTTATCCTGTCTTTTTTCTTTTTCTTTCTTTTGATTTCTATCATACTGAACAGGAAACAGAATAATCAGCATCCATAAAACCATATAAAAGAAAACATCTCTGCAATATCGTTTCAATGACCAAAAAGTTTCAAAATAAATAACAAGATAGGAACTTGACTTACAGGAAAGCAGATTTGGTGAAATTCAGGTACCCATAACAACCAAAAGCAGTAGTTCTCCAAGCCTATTGAAAAACAGAAAGCAAAAAGCAAAAGACGGAAAAAGAAAAACAGAAAGGAAATAGCATGAACCTTACAAGGTGAAGAAGCAAGTGAAAGTACCTTGAGAAGAAACATTGCGAGCTTGATACGAGTTCGAAATTACAGCAGGAAGTGTTTCACCCAGCAGAAATTGACGATAGCGTGCCAGACAGGTTACGAAACTGATGTTATTAATATTGTACATTAGTAGTAGTAATAATAATAATAATAATACAGCCTTATAACTATTAGAAGTATCGACTATTTGGTTATGCTATCTCAAAAAATATTTACCAGATTTTACATCAGTTATTTTATTTTATTTTCAAATTTAATAAAAAATTATATGTTTAAGTTTTTAATTTTTAATTTCCTCTACTTTTTTGTAATTTATAAGGCTCATAAACGTTTCAGTAAGAAGATACAAGAAAATTAGACTTAAAGATTGTGAGAGGAAAAAAAAGGCCTAAGAAAAATTAAAGGGAAGTAACCAAGAATGATATAACAATGTCAAAACTTACAGAAGACATATCTGTAATAGAAAACTTTAGTTTGTCTAAACTAAGTCCTGTAACTCTTTCCTCTTGTAGTTTGTCTAAACTTGTAAATAGGCAGTATTTATCTCTTAGGGTTGTAGCCTAAACCCTAATAATAATAATAATAATAATAATAATAGTAATAATTTTATTATTATTTATTGTTAATTTTCTTCTTCTTTTTCTTATTATTATTTATTTTTTATCATTATTATTTTTTCTCTTCATGTGAATCATTTGGAAACAACCTCTTTACTAGCTAGGGGTAAGATTGTGAATTATTGAATCCCCCAGACTTCTGCATGTCAGCGAGATTTCTATTAGGTGATGTTGTTGTCGTCATAAAATTAACCTTTATTCCTTTTTCTCAATAAAATTAGGAATGATAATAGGTTAAGCTGAGTCCAATTAGGCCCACGCCTCAACTCAACCTAAAAATTCTGCCTGATTTGGGTCAGCTATTTGCATAAAGTTTGTTAGTTTAATACAACTTTTATTTGACTATATAACTCTCAATAACTCCTTACAGATAAAACCAAGTACTTTATAATATGCCTTATCAATTTGATCATACTATAACTCCAATCTTATCTCATATATTTGTCTATTGTTAAAATAGTCAATTTTAACATTGTCAAATATAGGAATATCCCAACCAATATCTCTAAATTCAGGCTCCACCATGAAATATCTACAATAAAAAGCCTTATATATATATTAAGTGATTAAAACTTGTAAAGCAACCATTAAAAAAATATTTCCATCGACATTAAAGACCCAAACACAACAACATATTTACAAGCACGTACTACAGTATAAGTTTAATTGAAATAGTGTAAAAAGATAGTTTAGGCCATATCATTGAATTCCTAGATAATAAAAGGTTAGAACTCATTGACAGTAGGAGATACATATAAGCACACACACCAAAGTTAAAATAAAAATGCAATGAAGTGATTATTACATTCTAAAAATTAAGCAAAATAGATAACCCATATTACAAAGTCTTAAATATATGCATTGGGTCGCCACTTAAAATTTAAACAATAGTTATTAGTCAACCATTCTTAAGTGTACATCTAAGTAAAAGTTAAAGCCAACATGAAGCATTCCTAGATAAAGGTGACTAGAGCAAAACGGATGGACCTTACAAAAAAAAATTCAAATAAAGATAGACAAATATGAATTACCTTCAACGTGTTATTAGAGATATTTTAAAGAGAAGTGCAATATTGAACAGAATAGGTAATATAATTTTAGCTTATTATGCTAAAGGAACTAAGCTATCACTATAGCAATTTTAAAAAAAGCATTATAGACAACATAAATCTCCTATCAGCCACGTTTGTAGCCATTAAGTGCACATATATAAACCAATTAATAGGCTTTACATTTAGTATCACTTCTTTTAAGAGTCAATCAAAATAATACCAATATTTCTAGTGATACAGATATAAGGTTACAAAACAATCGCATGTTATGTGTAGATGAAAAAAATGATAAATTAAACTACTTACATTGTATAATTTCCTAATAGTCTCATGCAAGTATTCTAGCAAATTTCTTTATATGGACAACTAGTCATGCCTCACTAATTGGCCTACTAGGAAGTAAGAGTTGTAGAGTTTATACATTTCAAAATTAAGTTTGTAGATAAAGGAATAAAAGCACTTCTTCAAACCATGAACATGATAGGAAATAATTTCAATAATAAAGATAGTTATCTTACCTATTAAGAGACGAATACTACATATATCTGGAAATGAAGTGATTTAATGTCCATCGAGAGTTGTAACTTTCAAATATTGTAACTTCCTTAACTTTGTTAGTAATTGTTCAATCAGATTGCTAGCTAAAATTTGAAAAGAAAACATATATAAATGATATCCCAGTTTTGTGTAAATAAAATTAATTGCAATGAACAATATTCAATCTACGCACATTTGATAAGTTACAAATGTAATATCCACGTAAAATCCTTCCTTAGCGATAATGGTTACTTTTAGAATTAAGAAAACAAATGTAATTATAATAGAAATCTATATGAGTAAATAACTATAATATCATCTTATACATTTGATCAATTGATAGACAGTAAAAAAGTAAAGATCTTATTGGCTTAAAGAAGTTGAACTTAGAACTAGCTACTTTCATAATGTCATTTTGGTTAGAAGGAATTACAACTATATGAGAAGTACTAAAGATATTCTTAGTATAAGTTCACCAATATAAAAGATATAAAACAACTTACACATTATAATTTCAAGTTTTTGATGTGTTTAGAGAGATCACATCTCCACCAAAGCTCAACATATTCGCATTTAGTCCCCCCATATTAGTGATTCTTACAAAGTTATGCTCACTTGCTTATTATTAGACCTACATTTTTTAGCTTTAACCCAGACAACGCTCTAAATCCATATGACATAAATGTGAAGTATTCTAGAAATCTTAGCACGTTATTGGAACTAACATTTTAATGGTCATTTTTTAATGCTTTTATAGTGGAAGAATTATCAAATCATCCACTGGCATGGACATCACTTTGTTCCTCGAAGATCAAAATCCTTCCACCTTTGTTGCATTCCAAAGGTAATAGATTGAACCTTACTCTTACTTTCATTACCAATCATTCTCTTGCGGGAACTTCTAAAATTATTTTAAATCATGTTTTTATTAAAAAATTATGTTTTAATCTTTTATAATACATATTCCTTTTCATAATCAACAAAAAATTTAGAAAGGTTTTTAATGAAACCCTCTAAATATGTATAATATTTTTTGGAAACTTTTAAAATTATTTAAATCATTTTTTAATTTAAAAATTATGTTTTAACTTTTTAAGACCTCCACTTAACTCGATATCTTTCCCTGAGGATTTGCTGTTACTTTTTTTTTTGATATTTTCTTTGGTGAGCTGGTTATGTGCATTCCTACCTTGAAACAAAAGAAATTGTGCTCTACTTTAAGATGTCCAATCAACTACTACACCTCAATTCATTTTAGGGAGAATAAACTGGATTTGGGTTCGAGTGATATTTACCTCTAAGCACAAGTCACCTATTGATTCATGATCATCATTTGAATAGAAGTATTATATTATGAATTCTTTTGAAAAGTTTAATGTTAGGAAATTGTTAGCAAGTAGGCAAAACAAGAAGTAAATGATCGAGACTAGATAAACTCTAGCAAGTCAACAAAATAGGTAAAGTTAATACATGAAAATAAATGTCAAGATTAGATAACTTCTAATAGATTGAAGAAGTAGGTAAAGTAAATGTGTAAAATGTAAATGACTCAAAAGAATGATGTTAAGACCAATATGAATGTTTCGAGATGATACAATTGATATTAGGACCAATAAGCTAATTTTTAGGAAATGAGATTGGAAGTGAGACTAATATAAAATATTTGAAAAAACTTAATTAATACTTGAAATAATCTGCCCCCATGGTTGGTCATTAAGTTTAGTATTCATGTAATAAAAAAAGATTAATAAGTTGGAGAAAAAAGTCAATATGGGAATTATAGTTAAATTTTCTTCAAATTGATAAATATTAGCGCATAGTTTGATCAAATCAATAAATTGGAGCTATTTAATAAGGAATTAATGATATGCAACTATTTTAGGCACTGGATGTGCCATAAAAAATTTAACAAAATTTATTGTAAGGAAGATGAGATTGAATATAATATATTATCATATCAATGAGATTAGAAATATTACCAGAGCAAACATATTGCGAGTACAAGAAATTGAATTTGTTGAAAGATCAACAAGATTAACAAGAGTAATAGATAAAATAAATACATCACAAGAAAGATGATATTTAATATGTTACAAGAACAACCAAATTAGACATGTTATAAGAGAAACGTACAAATAAAAAATATTGCAAGAGTGATAAGAGCGAATGTGTTTCATGATCAATGAGATTAGACATGCTGCAAAAACAATAGATAAGCTAAATATATCTTGAGATTAACGAGATTAGAAATGTTGCAAGAGAAAAAAATAAACCAGAAAATATCACTGGAGTGATAAAATTAGACAAGTGATAGACGTAGTTTATGCTATGTTTTGATAGGTGATTTAGTAGGTTTATAGGTATTCATTAGATGATTGTCACATACATAGACTTAGAATTGTGTTAATGTAAGTGTTTGTTTATATTCTCAGTGTCTGTATGGTTTAGACAATATTTTCAATCTTAATTTTATGTTTTTTGAGGTGTTTGATGTGTTTGTTAGTATTAGAAATAAGATAAGTGCAGAACAAGGAAGTTAGGTGTGCATGGATCTGTATGGGATGGGTCAAGATCTTGACTATATTCTTAGATTCATGGTCGCGATTCACATATCACGATCATGACAGAGAGCAATTTTCTAGAGTCACGATCATGACTCCAATGTCACAATTGTGGCAGAGGCTTCTTAGGCACAACTTTTTCCATCTGTTTTAGGGTTCGAGGGCATTTTTGGAACCGATCAAAGGGAAAAAAACCCCTACCCACAAGACCCTAAGAAACTATTTAAGAACATTAAGAAGCATAAAAAATTGCAGCAACAATCATACGAAAGTGAATCAAATATGGGTGATCAAGAGAATGTCTAGGAATTCAAGTTTTCTAGATCAAGCTCCAAACTGAGTTTTTCTTCTTTTCCTTTTGCTATTTTCATCAAACTTGATGTGTAAACTAAATTCCAAAATGTTTGTTACGTTGATGAGTTTCTAATTTCCATATTAGGGTTTATTCTGAATATATTTTATGACTTTAATCTTTATTGATACAATACAAAATTCTTCTGTTGTGATAATTGTGCATGCTCGTATGATATTAGTGTTTTGTATAATGTTTTAGGGTTTAATTTGTTATGTATTTTGTGTTAAATTGAGTGTTAAGTAGGCATTTAGGGTTTAATTAGATTATTTTTTATGTTTAAGTATTTTATTGAGTTAGTCTGAATCTTTGAGCTTAAATTGTTTATGTTTTAGGTACCTTGATGTGTGTGCTAGTGTTGCAGGGTAAACAGGAAAGAACAGTGAAGATTTGAAGAGTTTCGAGCTAAAAGACATAGGCTATGATCGTGCACAGTTGCCACGATCGTGATAAAAGAAGAGGAGCCAGCAGCAGCTAGGCCACGATCGTCTATCATGGGTCATAATCATGACATAGAGCGTCAAGTTAGGCCATGATCGTGACAGAAAGGAAAAACAGCAGGCCACGATCGTGCCCTGCATCGGGCTGACAGAAAAACTCGATTTATCAGTAATTTTTTAAACCGTTTTGACCACGAGTTTGACCTGCAGCTGCTACCGAATAAATAAAACAATACCTAGCAGCCACCAGGGAGATTAAAGAGCGGAGAGAGCTTCACAAACGTGAGATTCTGCCGAAAATCTGAGGGAAAACCTAGTTAGAGATCAATCAATTGAGGAAGGAGACGAAGGAAGAGAGACACGGAGACACGCTTGACACAACGTACTTCCCGGAACAGGTGGTTTCCTATAGTTGTGACTTCGAGATCCATTTCGACAGTATTTTCTAGTTTTTATTTCAATTTTATTGATGTATGAGATTTGAGATTGATTAGAATTATTTGTCGTTAAGTGTTGATTTTTTTGTCTAAACTCACCTTCGGGTTTATTTATTCTTGAGATTAATAAAATTGATTTGATTATGTTTTATTTCGACTTATTGTGAATCAATTTGATTCTTCATAACTGGAAAATAAACTGACAGGGTGAGCCAGTGAAAATCATCGATTTAGGTTAATAGGAGTTAGGTAAATCAATAGATAGAGAATTGAATCAAATTAGTAGAGTCATGAAACGAGAGATCGAGCACAGATTCCCGGTAGGTTAATAGACAGCACTAGAACTAATTTAGGTTTTGGACAAATTATTGATCGAGAGATTGCAATTTTCATAATTTGAATTAGGGATTATTAATTAGGTTTAAGAATTATAACTCAAGAGAGAGTAATTCACCCTAGGATCGTCTAGGCCCATTAAATCGAAATTTTCATAATTGGGTCTATTTTCTTTAATTTTGAATAAATTCTCCCTTTCTCTCAATTGATCACTTCTAGGTTGAAATTCCGATTATTCGTGTGAATTGAACTTTGATTGTTCTTTGGGTGCTTAATTTCTCATATTTGATTCTAAATTGATTGAAATTTCTGCATTAGTTGTTAATTTAGGTTTTGCGAATTTAGCTGCTATTAGATTTTAGGACTAGTTCCCTTTCTCGTGGGAACGACACCTTAGGTACTACGCGAACAACCCGTGCACTTGCAAAATTTACGGAGGATATAAATAGTAAAACTTAGAGTGTGTAACCTTGAGTGAACAAATTTTTGGCACCTTTGTAAGGGAAGGCAACTTAGTTCTATAGTTTAAGGCGCTATAATAGCTTTTGATTTTTTTTTGTTTTTCGTTGTTCTACGTAGGAATCTGCTCTTGCAAAAACAAAAGAGTCACGAGGGGGTCGAGTTACGAAATTAAGACTTTAGATTTAGACATAACACATTTAGAACAAACCCTTAGGAAAGCTCCGCCGGAAGAAGAAGAAGAGTTCGAGAAAGCATAAATGGCCGATGAGTTCCAAAGAAACATGGATCAAGAAGTCAACCCTGGTAGGCAACAACAGAGAACCCTCATGGATTTTATGAGGCCAAGGTTCAATCCTGCGAACCAAGGAATGGCTAGACCTCTTGTTCAAGTGGTCTCCTTTGAAATTAAGCCAGCCCTCCTAAACATGCTTCAATAGAACATCCAATTCTATGGACTTGCAAATAAAGACCCAAATGCCCACATCGTGAGTTTTCTCGAGATCTGTGATACTTTTCGGTATCACCAGATGTCGAAAGACGCAGTGAGAATTAGTCTATTTTCCTTTACGCTTAGGGCCTGTTTGGTTGGATGTTAATTAATAGAACGGAAGGGAATGGAAGAGAACGGTTTATAATGGAAAGGAATGTAATATAGTGATACATTGTTTCAGAAGGATGGAAGGGTTCATAATGTAATGTAATGAAATGTTGTTTAGATGATGGATGGAATGGAATGTAATATATAATAAATGACTATTATACCCCTTATATTAAAATGATTATTCCAGAAAGTTTATTATTTTATTATTAATTATATA
>JAOTAY010000003.1:21783061-21807937 GCA_025629805.1 Erythroxylum baracoense | reverse complement strand
AAAAGGAAAAGGGGATCGGATGGAAAGGTAGAGACCTTTAAAGCTAGATTGGTAGCTAAAGGCTATACTCAAAAAGAAGGTATAGACTATGAGGAGACTTTTTCTCTAATTGCCATGCTTAAGTCCATCAGGATTCTTTTGGCCATAGCAGTCTATTTCGATTATGAAATATGGCAAATGGACGTCAAGACCGTATCTCTTAATGGGGATCTTGAGGAGACCATTTATATGGCCCAACCAGAAGGTTTTTTTGAGCCAGGTAATGAGCATAAGGTATGCAAATTGCAAAGGTCGATCTATAAACTTAAGCAAGCATCTAGGTCTTGGAACATTAGTTTTGATAAAGCTATCAAAACCTATGGATTTTTACAAAACCTAGATGAGCCTTATGTCTATAAAAGGATACAAGAAGGTAAGGTTACTTTCCTAATTTTGTATGTCGATGACATTTTACTCATTGGGAATGATGCAGGAATGTTATCTACGGTCAAAGGATGGTTGAACGAACAGTTCTTAATGAAGGATTTGGGAGAAGCTAGCTATGTTCTAGGGATCAAGCTTATAAGGGATCGTAAGAATAAATAGATAGCGTTGTCTCAACTAACCTACATTAAGCACATGCTCAATAAGTTTGACATGCAGGATTCTAAGAGCGATTTCAAACCTACTAGACATGGAATCAAACTTTTAAATGAGCAAGCACCTAAGAACCAAGAGGAGGTCGAACGCATATGGAATATTCCATATACTTCGACAGTTGGAAGTTTAATGTATACCATGCTTTACACTAGACCGGATATCTGTAATGCAATGAGACTGCTGATAGTAGTGTTTTGTATGATGTTTTAGGGTTTGATCTGTTATGCATTTTGTTTTAAATTGAGTGTTAAGCATGCATGTAGGGCTTAATTAGATTAGTTTTTGTGTTTGAGTGTTTTTATGGGTTAGTTTGAATCTTTGAGCTTAATTTGTATATTTTTGAGGTACCTTGATGTGTGTGCTAATGTTGCAGGGTAAATAGAGAAGAACGGTGAAGATTTGAAGAGTTTTAGGCCAAAACATACAGGCCACAATCGTGCACACTGGCCACGATTGTGACAGGAGACGAGGAGCTAGCAACAGCCAGGCCACGATCATGACAGAGAGCGTCAAGTCAGGCCACGATCGTGCACTTCAGGCCACGATTATGACAGATAGGAAAAACAACAGGCCACCATCGTGGCAGGCATGGCCACAATCTTGCCCTGCATTAGGCTGACAAAAAAGTTTAAATTTTGGGTGATTTTTCATACCATTTCAACCCCAAGTTTCACCTAAGGCTGCTACAGAATAAATAAAACAATACCTAGCAGCCGTCAAGAGGAGATTAGAGAGCCGAGAGAGCTCTACAAACGTGAAATTCTGTCAAAAATCTTAAGGAAAACCTAGTGAGAGATCAGTCAATTGAGGAAGGAGACGAAGGAAGAGAGGCGCAGAGACACGCTTGATGCGACGTACTTCCTAGAAAAGGTAGTTTCTTGCAGTCGTGACTCTAAGATCCATTCCGACAGCGTTGTCTAGTCTTTATTTCGATTTCATTGATGTATGGAATTTGAGATTGATTCGAATTATTTTTCGTTGAGTGTTGATTTTCTGTCTAAACTCACCTTCAGGTTTATTTATTCTTGAGATTAATAAAATTGATTTGGTTGTGTTTTATTTTGATTTATTATGATTAAATTTGATTCTTCACAACTGGCAATAAATTGAGAGGGTGAGCTGGTGAAAATCATCGACTTAGATTAACGAGAGTTAGGTAAATCGATAGGTAGAGAATTGAATCAAACTCGTAGAGTCGAGTAATGAGAGGTCAAGCACAAATTCTCGGTAGGTTAATAGACAACATTAGAACTAATTTAGGTTTGGGACAAATTGAGGATCGAGAGATCGTACTTTCAATAATTTTAATTAGGGTTTATTAATTAAATTTAAGAATTAAAACTCTAGAGAGAGTACTTCACCTTAGGATTGTCTAGGCCCATTAAATCAAAATTTTCATAATGGTTGGAGAAATAACAACCCTTATTGGACCATGTACACTTCGGGTTGGTAGAACCACCCAGATTTCTATTGGTCCAATAATGCAAGTACTCACATGGGACTTCAAGATCTATTTGAATTTCAATATGACGAATCCAGTTCAAGGGATTTTAAATTGGACAAGATCTTGGATAAGCTCATAGACATGGAAGAAGGGCAGAAGAGACTAAAAGAGCAAATTGATCAAGTGACAAAAAATCTTGTCGCTTCTATTTATAATTTGGAGATTCAAGTAAGACAGCTTTCCCATGAATTTTTTAAGAAAAGTGTGGAAGACTTTTTGAAATTTTTTAAGAGAAGTGTGGAAGACTTTTTGAGAAAAATGGAATTACAATAACTAGAGCAATACGAGGCTATCACATTTAGGAATGGGGTAAAGCTAGAAGAACCAGAGGAAGACCATGTCGAACCTCAATTTATTAGCAGCCAAAAGACGATGGAAGTGTACGAGGAAAAGAATTCCAACCCTCTCTATTATTCACCAGTCTTAGATATACCACATGTGAAAATTGAAAATTCTTGGGTAAATGTCCATGCAAAGACAATCCTTTAGATTGATCATGATGAAGAGACATTCCACATGGATGATGTATTTAAGAATCCGAAGGTTAGTAGCTCATTTAGGATAATTGATGCATTCAAAGCTTATGATGAACAAAAGGACGATGAACAGACGATAGCAGACATTGAGTTTGAAGAAGTGATAAAGGTCTCTGTTCATGAAGCGGAAGAAGCAAAGTAGACAAAGGTGATGAAGGACGAAGGAGAGCAATTCACCTTCGGACAGGACAACCTGTTAGATTCGATGGAAGATTCAGGGAGTTTCATTATTCCATATTTTATTAACAATCTGTTAGTGAAAATGACATTACTGAAATTAATTGGTTTTCATAATTTTATCAATATTGTCCTTTTATCATCTTGCAATTTATAGCTTACTCACAGGCCAAAAAATTGATGTTAAATGAAAAGGGTAGAAGCAAGCCATTCATAATTGATCCTTACTGGGTTTTAAAGGTGAAGGTCAAGCTAATGACCATAAATTAGAACGTTTAGTAGTAGGTTTAAATTGTTGTGTACTTAGGTTTGTTTTAAATTCTTAAATAAGTTGTGAATAATTTAGAACGATTTGGAGTGCTAATTCTTTTGTTCTCTTGACTCACTTATAAGATAGGGAAACATTTTTGATATCAAGTTTATTTGGTCTCAACAATATAGCCATCACCACCTCTTTCACCATAAATGATTTCATGTTCTAACCCTTTTCGTTTCATTTTATGTTAGTATTTTCTTCTTATATTTTCGTATGTTGTGTTTATTTCCCCCGAGTGTGTGTTTCCTTCTCAAATTAAGGACAATGTGTTTTTCAAGGATGGGGAGGGATTCTGTGCTTTTCTTTGTATGTGAATTTTTCATATTGTATGATAGTATTAGGTTGCATAATGTAAAGTGTGTCAATGTGTCAATGACTTAGATTGAGTGATTTAATTTGGACATAGTCTATTGGGGTTGTGAACAATCATTAGCCTGCAAAAGTAGTGAATTGGGAGGCCTTTGGATGATTGTACAGCCTATTTAGGACTTAGTGGAATTTAGCACCCGATAGATTATCGCATTCATTCATAATTTGAGGCCTTTTAGGTTAAGTAGCTCAACTAGTATTTTTTATGGAATCGAATAGCTAAAGGCAACAAGGTAGAAAAAAGGGTTTAATTCAATAAATCACTATTCTGCTGACCTTCGAGTTATGAGTAGAGCTAGTAGCTAGTTAAAAACGTGATGTAGCTGAGTAACTGGATCGACATGCATCATAAATGTGTGTCTTTGAGTAAAAAGGCTATAATAACATTTCAACCAAGCTATTAACAATTGACTTGGTCGAGTAACTAAATTGACATTCATCACAAATGTTTGCCTCCGAGTAAAAGGCTAAGTCCCGGGTTAATAATAATAAAAATAAAAATAATAAAAATTGTGTGTTTAGATAAAAACCTACCGGACTTGTAATAGGCTTAAAGTTTCATGGAATTATACTTAAGAACAGTTACCAAGTCTGAGGGACTGAAAAATTATTAATGTGTGTGCACAATTGAAAATGGTAAATAGGTTAACATTTGGTCTTAAGTTAGTTGTATATTTAGTTCAAAGCCCCTAGACACATGTTTTGCATGTTAATGATGTGACACAATCGATTGATTGTATTTGAGATTAAATTAATTTCATAAAGATGGAAGCCATCATTTCATCACTGCATTGTGTTTTGTGTGTTTTGTGTGTTTTGTGTTTTGTCTGTTGTTTTGTTTGCTTGAGGACAAGAAAACGTTTACGTGTGGAGATGTTGATAGTAGTGCTTTGGATGATGTTTTAAGGTTTTATCTGTTATGTATTTTGTGTTAAATTGAGTGTTAAGTATGCACGTAGGGCTTAATTAGATTAGTTTTTGTGTTTAAGTGTTTTTATAGGTTAGTTTGAATCTTTCAGATTAATTTGTATATTTTTGAGGTACCTTGATGTGTGTAATAGTGTTGCAGGGTAAACAGGGAAGAACGGTGAAGATTTGAAGAGTTTTGGGCCA
This sequence comes from Erythroxylum baracoense, assembly GCA_025629805.1. Classification (NCBI taxonomy): domain Eukaryota; kingdom Viridiplantae; phylum Streptophyta; class Magnoliopsida; order Malpighiales; family Erythroxylaceae; genus Erythroxylum; species Erythroxylum baracoense. Next base: position 21,803,283 of record JAOTAY010000003.1, on the reverse strand, counting down.
AACCATACAAGCCACGATCGTGACAGAAGAGGAGGAGCCAGTAGCAGCTAGGCCACGATCTCACATCATGGGCCACAATCATGCCCTACGTAGGGCTGATAGAAAAAATTAAATTTTGGGTGATTTTTTAGACCAATTCGACCCCAAGTTTGACTTAGAGCTGCTACAAAATAAATAGAACAATACCCAGCAGCCGCCAAGAAGAGATTAGAGAGCTAAGAGAGCTGCACAAACATGAGATTCAGATGAAAATCAGAGGGAAAACTTAGTGAGAGATTGGTCGATTGAGGAAGGAGAGAAGGAATAGAGGCACAGAGACACGCTTGACGCGATGTACTTCCCAGAACAGGTGATTTCTCGCAGTTGCGACTCCGAGATCCATTCCAATAGTATTGTCTAGTCTTTATTTCGATTTAATTGACGTATGGGATTTGATATTGATTAGAATTATTTGTCATTAAGTGTTGATTTTTCTGTCTAAACTCACCTTTGGGTTTATTTATTCTTGAGATTATTAAAATTGATTTGATTGTGCTTTATTTCTATTTATTGTGATTCAATCTAATTCTTCATAACTGGGCAATAAACTGAGAGGGTGAGCCGGTGAAAATCATCGATTTAGATTAACGAGAGTTAGGTAGATCGATAGGTAGAGAATTGAATCAAACTGGTAGAGTCGTGTAACGAGAGATCGAGCACAGATTCCATTAGGTTAATAGACATCATTAGAACAAATTTAGGCTTTGGACAAATTGCAGATCGAGAGATCACAATTTCCATAATTTAAATTAGGGTTTATTAATTAGGGTTAAGAATTATAACTCAAGAGAGAGTAATTCACCTTAGGATCGTCTAGGCCCATTATATCGAAATTTTCTTTAATTTTGAATAGATTCCCCCTTTCTCTCAATTGGTCGCTTTTAGGTTGAAATTCGAATTTTTTATGTGAGTTCACTTTTGTTTGTTCTTTTGGGTGCTTAATTTCTCGTATTTGATTCTCAATTGATTTAAATTTCTACATTAGTTGTTAATTTAGGTTTGTGAACTTAGCTGCCGTTAGATTTTAGGACTAGTTCCATTCCTCGTGGGATCGGCACCTTAGGTACTACGTGAATGACCCGTATGCTTGTGGTATTTACCGAGATTATAAATAGTAAGACTTAGTGCATGCATAACCTTGTGAACAAGTTTTTGATGTCGTTGCCGGGGAAGGCAACTTAGTTCTACAGTTTAAGGCCTTAGGATAGCTTTTAATTTTATTTTTGTTTTTCATAGTTCTACGTAGGAATCATGATCTTGCATAAACACAAGAGTCACGAGGAGTTCGAGTCGTGAAATTGAGACTTTAGATTTAGACATAACACGTTTAGAACGAACCTTTAGGAAAGCTCGACGAGAAGAAGAAGAAGAGTTCGAGAAAGCAGAAATGGCTGAGGAATTCTAAAGAAACATGGAACAAAAAGTCAACCCTGGCAGGCAACAACAAATGACCCTCATGGATTTTATGAGGCCAGGGTTCAATCCTGCGAACCAAGGAGTGGCTAGACCACCTGTTCAAGCGGTTTCTTTTGAAATCAAGCCAGCCCTCCTGAACATGCTTCAACAGAATGTCCAATTTTATGGACTTGCAAATGAAGACCCGAACGCCCACATCGTGAGTTTTCTCGAGATCTGTGATATTTTTGGGTATCACCAGATATCGAAAGATGTAGTGAGAATTAGGCTATTTCCCTTTACGCTTAGGGATAAAGCGAAGGCTTGGTATCATTCACTGAGCCCCGCTAACATTACAACATGGGAGCAGTTAATACGAGCCTTCTTGGATAAGTATTTCCCACTAACAAAGACCGCCAAAATTATTAAGAAAATTACAAATTTCCAAAAAGGTGAGGGGGAGTCCATTTATGAAGCATGGGAGCGTTACAAGGATCTGCAAAGGAGATGCCCACACCATAATTTACCCATGGAGTTTCTGCTGCAGACATTCTATAACGGAGTAAACCCAAAGACTAGAGGCACCATTGATGCGGCATCGGAAGGATCTTTAATGAGAAAGACGGTCGATAAAGCAGAGGAATTAATAGAGGAGATGGCCAGCAATAGCTGCTTATGGGCTAGTGAACATAGTAGGAAACCTACTAACTTTAGGGAGTAGAAGAGAGTTGTTGCTGTCGATCAAATGACAGAAATGCAAGCTAAGATCAACAACTTTACGCGACAACTTAGTAATATGAAGGCGACATCCTCAACTATGGTAAAAGCCGCGCACTTGAAATGCAAGCTATGTGGCCAATTTGATCATGATACAATGGACTACTTTTTGATGAGATAAGATAACCCAGAGTAAGTTCATTATATGGGAGCCCAATTTGGACGTGGAGGGAGTAATAATCCCTACTCCAACATATATAACCCTGGGTGAAAGAATCACCCAAACTTTTCCTCGTCTAACAACAACAATGGAGGGTAGTACAGACCCCAAGGACAATTGAGCTTCCAATAGGATAAAACAAGCTCAATGGATTCAAAATTGGGCAAAATTTTGGATAAAATAGGAGGAATGGAGGAAGCACATAGGGGGCTCGAGAGTAAATTCGAGCAAGTCATGAAGAATCATGCTTCATCTATCCATAATTTAGAAGTTCAAGTGGGGCAGCTCGCAAAATCAATGTCAACTCGGAATGCTGGAACTCTTCCAAGCAACACCGAGTCGAACCCGAGGAGCATATCATAGTTGTAAGCCAAACTCAAGACAAGAAGCTGGAAGAGGTAGACACAGGAGAAGGTCAAGTAGTTAAAGACGATCTTCCAAGTGAGATTGTGAGCAAATCAGTGCCAGTAACTCGACGGGTATTCCCGCACCAATGTTTTGCTCAAAAAGAATTATATGCTAAAAGGGGAGTAGGAACATTACAAGAGATCGAGCCAAACAAAGTCGAGGAAGTGACAGAACGAATACAATCTGAACTGAAATTACAAGAGTCTATCACAGAGAAAGGGAAGGAGCAAATACTGGAAGACAACCCCAACATAGTGAAGAAGGGTGATCCAGGGGACTTTTTTATCCCCTGTAGTATCATCAAGATCATCATAGATAGGGCATTCGCAGACTTAGGTGCAAGTATAAATGCGATGCTCTCAGTCTTAAATTGGGGTTACGAGAGTTAGTGCCCACAAAGTTTTTGGTTAAGACAACTAATAGGACTTCACTGAGATCGATGGGAATCATACAAGATGTGCCAGTCAAGGTCGGCAATTTTATCTTTCCCACATATTTCTATATTTTGGATATCAATGAAGATGAGGATACTCCGATGATTCATGGTCGACCGTTTTTACCCACTGCGCGCTCAATGATTGATGTGGATGAGGGCAAACAAATTCTACAAGTAGGGAAGGAGCAACTAACCTTCAAAGTGATTGCTAGAGAGTACAGAGCTCCTTCAACTCCAGTGGATCGCAACAAACCTGAACCTCGAGGAGAATGGGAAGACATTAAGAATCTTGCAAATGCTTTCTGGAAGAAGCACTCGTGAAGGAGAAAGCGAGGCAAAGAAAATTCCAAAGAAGGTGGTAGTCACAATATAGTAGCAAATATTCAAACTTTGAGATTAATAATAAAGCTATCATCAAATCAGTCATTCCAACCACCATGAGCTTTACAAGGAGCGTTGAGCTATCGACATTAAAAGAAGCGTTGCATGGGAGGTAACCCATGGAAATTTTAGTTTGTTGTTCAGTCTTGTTAGATTAGTTGAATTTCGTAGTTAGGTTCATTCTTATTTTGGTTTAATAAAAGCAAAAGGAGGAATAGGATTTCGGAATCATGAGGAAGAGTACGCAAGCGTACTAAGAGAAGCAAAGAAGAACTATGAATTGAGAGAAAAAGAATTAGAAGAAGAAGGTCTTGGTGTTAGGATATAGGCCCTGGCCACGAGGATTCCCTTCAATGGTATGGCCTGCGACTATGCACAAAAAGGGAAGGACGCAAACTTTAAGTGACAACTTTACCATTTTACCCTTTTTACCACCTATTTATTCAATTCTTACTTAACTTTCACCTTCACTTCCATTTTTACTTTATCTCTCTAGAATTCCAACATTCAAACACTCCACTTCTCTCTAAAATTTTTGCAATCTCTAAATCATTCCAATTTCAACCCAATCATGCCTCGTATCAAGCAAACTGTCCGACGGGAGCCTCACGAAGCATAATAAGTCACGGGACGAGGGAGACAAAACCGAGCAGTAGACATTGGAGCTTCATTTCCCATTTACACCGAGGAAGAAGGTATTTGTTTCCGTTCCCTTCATTCTAAGTAAATTGTTATGCTTAAATACTTTAATTTTGATACATTAGATAGAATAGAAGTGCGTGAGTGGGTGGAAAACTTAGCAGAGAGCATCCAGTGGGGACAATTTTTTAGATTCCAATTCTCCGTTTATAAAGAGCTCACCCTAGAATTTTTCACTTCCCTGACCTTTGACCCCAAGAACATTAAGGAATTATGGTTTAGATTGAGGGGGCGAGCATATGAGTTAACGGTAGAAATTATGTGCGATATATGTAGATTCTCCGAATCCACCATTGTCTACCAACATGATGATTTCCGTCCCTGCCAATACCAGCACGAGCTTACTGGCATTGAGCGTTTTTACACCAAAAATTCCCACAACAACATTATCTGATCACATGAACACTTGTTGCTACACAAATTTATGTGCCAGATGGTCCTCGACAAATCAGAGACCAACAAGTGTTCAACCAAGGAACTATTCATACTATGGTGCATAAACCACATATCCCAGTCTGCATATCCACGCATGTGCTGAGTGCTCTTGCTGTAGTTCTGCGGAACCAAAGCAACCATCTTGGAATGGGGTACCTGTGTCTGCCATCACAGAGCATTTTGATGTGGATCGGAGGTGGTTAACAGTGCATCTGCCTGAGTTCTTTAACCACCATCATCTATTTTGGGCAGAAATCATTCACTCCACTAACATGAGCCTGCAAGAAATAAACGAAAAGAAACACGTACGGACCAGGCGGGTCAGGCAAGCTCGAGCTTTATGCCACCTAGGCAGGCACGGGAAGCATCAACGAGCGAGGAATCGGAAGAAGAGGAAGAAGAGGACCAATGCTGGACAACGATTTTGGATGTGATATCCGAAACCAACAGAACATTAAAGGAAGTGGTGCGTACATAAAGATGCCAGAGTCAAGAAATCAGCTGACTCCATTGGTATTTCGAAGCTCAGGATATTTAATTACCACCTCCCACACCATCACCACCTCCATCTCCTTAGGATCCAAATCTATCCCAAAATTTTTCTCCAGCTTTATTTTGTGTAGTGTGTTTATTTTTCTGTTATTTTATTTTTATTTTTCTTTTTATCGTTAATTTTATCTGTTCTTTGTTATTTTAATTTCAATTTGCACATTTCATTTATGTATGTGTCGTGTATGCTCCTTCTCACATTAAGGACAATTTGTTGTTCAAGTGTGGGGAGGGATTCTGTGTTTTTCTTTTGTATGTGAATTTTGCATACTGCATGATAGTATTAGGTTGTATAATGTGAAGTTTGTGAATGCATCAATGGCTTAAATTGAGTGAATTTTTTTAAAATTTTGGACATAGTCTATTGGGTTGTGAACAATCATTAGTCTGCAAAATTAGTGAATTAGGGGGCTTTTGGATAATTATATAGCCTAATTAGGACTTAGTGGAAATTTAGCACCCGATAGATTGTCACATTCATTCATAATTTGAGGTCTTCTAGGTTAAGTAGCTTAATTAGTATTTTTCATGGAATCGATTAGCTAAAAGCAACAAGGTAGGCAAAAAAAAGTTTAATTCAATAAATCACTATTTCGTTGACCTTTAGGTGATGAATAGAGCTAGTAACCAGTTTAAAACATGACGTAGCTGAGTAACCAGATCAACACGCATCACAAATGTGTGCCTTCGCATAAAAAGGCTATAATGACGTTTCAACCAAGTTGTTAACAATTGACTTAGTCGAGTAACTGGATCGACATTCATCACAAATGTTTGCCTCCGAGTAAAAGGCTAAGTCACAAAAAAAAATGAATAAAGAATAAAGAATAAAAATTTTGTGTTTAAATAAAAACCTATCAGACTTGTGATAGGCTTGAAGTTTCATAGAATTATACCTAGGAACATTTACCAAGTCTGAGGGACCGAAAAATTATTAATGTATGTGCACAATTGAAAAGGGTAAATAGGTTAACTCTTGGTCTTGAGTTAGTTGTATATTTAGTTCAAAGCCCCTAGACACATATTTTGCATGTTAATGATTTGGCACAATCGATTGATTGTGTTTGAGATTAAATTAATTTCATAAAGATCAAAGCCATCGTCTCATCTTGCATTGTGTGTTATTTTGTTTGCTTGAGGACAAGCAAACGTTTAAGTGTGGGGATGTTGATAATATTGTTTTGAATGATATTTTAGGGTTTAATTTGTTATGCATTTTATGTTAAATTAAGTATTGAGCAGGCATTTAGGGTTTAATTAGGTTAGTTTTTGTGTTTAAGTGTTTTATTGGATTAGTCTGAATCTTTGAGCTTAAATTGTATATTTTTGAGGTACCTTGATGTGTGTGCTAGTGTTGCAGGGTAAATAGGGAAAAACGGTGAAGATTTGAAGAGTTTCGGGCTAAAAGACAAAGGCCACGATCATGCATAATGGCCACGATCATAACAGAAGAGGAGGAGCCAACAGCAGCCAGGCCACGATCGTGCATCATTGGCCACGATCGTGACAAAGAATGTCAAGTTAGGTCATGATTGTGCACTTCAGGCCACGATCGTGACAGAAAGGCAAAACAGCAGGCCAGGATCGTGTCCTGCATCTGACTGACAAAAAAACTCAATTTTTAGGTAATTTTTCGAACCGTTTCGACCACGAGTTTGATCTACAGCTGCTACTGAATAAATAGAACAATACCTAGTAGCCACCAGGGAGATTAGAGAGTCGAGAGAGCTTCACAAACGTGAGATTTTGCCAAAAATCTGAGGGAAAACCTAGTTAGAGATCAACCGATTGAAGAAGGAGACGAAGGAAGAGAGGCACAGAGACACACTTGACACGACGTACTTCCCGGAACAGGTGGTTTCCTACAGTTGTGACTTCGAGATCCATTTCAACAGTATTTTCTAGTTTTTATTTCGATTTCATTGATGTGTGAGATTTGAGATTGATTAGAATTATTTGTCGTTAAGTGTTGATTTTTTCTGTCTACACTCACCTTTGGGTTTATTTATTTTTGAGATTAATAAAATTGATTTGATTATGTTTTATTTCGATTTATTGTGATCTAATTTGATTCTTCATAACTGGGCAATAAACTGAGAGGGTAAGCTGGTGAAAATCATCGATTTAGGTTAACGAGAGTTAGGTAAATCCATAGATAGAGAATTGAATCAAACTGGTAGATTTGTGTAACGAAAGATCGAGCACATATTCCTAGAAGGTTAATAGACAATGTTAGAACTAATTTAGGTTTTGGACAAATTGCAGATCGAGAGATCGTAATTTCTATAATTTGAATTAGAAGTTATTAATTAGGGTTAAGAATTATAACTCGAAAGAGAGTAATTCACCTTAGGATCGTTTAGGCCCATCAAATCAAAATTTTCATAATTGGGTAGATTTTCTTTAATTTCTAATAGATTCCCCCTTTCTCTCAATTGGTCACTTCTAGGTTGAAATTCAGATTATTTGTGTGAGTTTGCTTTTGTGCATTCTTTGGGTGATTTAATTTCTCGTATTTGATTCTCAATTGATTTAAATTTCTGCAGTAGTTATTAAATTAGGTTTTGCGAACTTAACTGCCATTAGATTTAGGACTAGTTCCCTTCCTCGCGAGATTGACACCTTAGGTACTGTGCGAACGACCCGTGCGCTTGTGGAATTTACCGAGGTTATAAAAAGTAAAACTTAGTGCATGCATAACCTTGCGAACATCGTACTTTGACAACAAATCAAAAGAGTGAGTTAAAAGTAATCAAATTAGGTTTTGCAATTAGAGTTTGCAATTTAATAAGTCACACATTTATTAAATTGACGATCATTAAAAGAGTGATCTTGTGTGAGAACTTAATTGCCCAATAGATAACTTTAAATATAATTGAAAACGTTAAGAAGTTTTGTGAATCATGAGGTTACAAAATCTAGAATTTTGGATTCAATTATGGTTAATTGATTAAGGTTAATTGATTAGGTCTCGAGAGAGAGTAATCTATTCCTTAGGATATCTAGGATCAACACAAAATTGGATCAATAATAGTTAAGGGAACAAAATAATTAAAGAACAAATCCTAAGCATTCATCATTGATCAATCTTAATTCAATTTGACAGTTCATTTATTATTTACTTGATTTATTTAAAGTTTTAATTTCTGTTATTATTTTCACTCAAATCATATTCTAATACGTTAGACAAAGTATGGTTCAATTCATTTTATCAAATTCCTCATAGGATTGATACCTTTCGATACTACAAGATTACAACTTATATATTTGTGGGTATTGAGAGTTTTATTAGATATAAAAATTGCTCAACAAGTTTTTTATGTTGATAAAAAAAGAAAAGTTTGGACATAAAGTAAAAGACACATCAATCTAGACATCACAAGGTAAGAACAAGGAATCTGAAGATTTAAATACCAAGAAGAGATAAAAAGAACGATGATGGAGGAAACAAATCACGAAGAGAAAAGAACCTTTATGGACATTATGAGGTTAGGGTTCAACACTTATCATCAGGAATAAAATGAACATCATTACAAACAACACACGATTTGTTTGAAGAGATGGTAAACAATATTTTTCTTGGGATATCGGAACAAAGTAGACAACATTCAACCTTCTAGGATCCAAAAGGAATAATTGCTACAAATTTAGTGACAACATTGCAAGTTAAGATTGACAACCTCACCAAGCAATTGAATAGCCTGACAACTGCCTCTTTCTCTCCATTCAAAGCAATTAATAATGGATACGGCCTATGCAGACAAAAGAGCCATATCATAGCTGATTGCTTCTTAGTGTAAAACAACAACGTGCAATAATACAACTTTAATGAAGCACAATTTGGTCGGGGAAGTAATCATCCTTATTTTAACATATACAATCTAGGATGGCAGAACCACCTAGATTTATTTTGGTCTAATAATGTAAGGACTCAAATGGAAACCTAAGGCTTGCTGAAATTTTAACCAAATGAGTCTAATTCATAGGATTTAAAATTGGACAAGCTCATGGATAAGCTGATAAGTATAGAAGGAAAATTTGAGCAAGTACCGGAAGATCATGCCTCTTATATTCACAACCTAGAGGTTCAAGTGGGCCAGTTTGCTAATGAATTCTCTATAAGAAGCGTAGGAAGCCTTCTCAGCAACATGGAAGTAAATATAAAAGAGCAATTTAAGGTTATCACACTTAGAAGTGGGAAATAGTTAGAAGAAGCAACGAAAAAACAAGTTGAATCCCACCTTGTAGAGGATCAAAAGAAGAAGAAAAAGGATGAAGAAAAGAATAAGGACCCTTCTTATATACCTCCTTCGCCTTACCCACCAAAAATACCATTCCTACAAAGACTTTAAAAGAACAAATTAGATACACAATTTGAAATGTTTATGGAAAAGATAAAAAATTGCAAATTACTTTGCCCTTTCTATAAGCTCTAAGAACATACCCATGTATACAAATTTTCTCAAAGACATATTATCATGCAAGCAAACTTGGGATGACAATTCAATAGTAGCTATGACGAAAAGTTATAGCTCTTTAATTACCAACCACTTTCCCTCATAGTTTACAAATTTAGGGAGTTTTATTATACCATGTGTAGTTAGTAATTTAGAGCTTTCTAAATGGTTATGTGATATAGTAGCAAGTATAAACCTTATGTCTTTGCCGATTTTTAGGAAGTTAAACCTAGGAGATGTGAAGTCAACTTTTATACTTTCCAGTTGACGGATCAATAAAAAAAGAAACCGTTCGGCGTGGTGAAGGATGTGCCTATAAAAGTGAAAAAGTTTAGCATTCCTGTGGATTTCATTGTGCTAGACTTTGAAGAGGATCGAAGTTGTCCACTAATTCTTAGTATATCATTTTTGAACAATAGAAGAGCTTTGGTAGATGTCGATAAAGACAACCTCATCCTTTGGATATGTGTGAATAAGTGAAATTAAATATAAATAAGATAGTAAAGAATCCATAGGAGGGCAACTCGTTTATGAGAATTGATGTAGTCGATTCTTTAAAGGAAGAAGAAGAGAACGAAGAATAGATGACAAAGGACATAAAGGTTAAATAAGATACATAAATCTCTATTCACGAAGCAGAAGAAGAAGAAGATGAGGAGATGAGGGTGAATGAGAAAGATAGAGCATTTAACCTTCTTAGAGGATAAACTGTCGGATGCAACAAAAGATTCAAGGAGTTTTATCATTCACTATTTTGTTGACAGTTTGTTAAAAAAGACAAAACTTAATAGGTTTTCTTAATTTGATTAAGTATGTCCATCTCGTTATCTTGCAATATGTAGCGTATTTATAGGCTACGAAACTGAAATTTGCTAAAATGGGTGGACACAAGCCACTCATAATAAACCCAAGTTTAGTATAAATGTGAAGAGCACATCAAGCTAATGACATTAACCAAGCGCTACTCGGGAGGCAACCCAGGAATTAGGATAGGACTTACTTTTTATTTTTATTTTCATATTTTTATTAGCACTTGTTATTTTTTATTTTTATGTTTATTTTGAAGGGATTAAATTGCTGTAATTTTATGGCATAGAGTATCTCCGAATTCCATCGCCACATTTTCACCACTTTGATCTCTATAAATGGTTTTGTGTTCTTAACCTTTTCTTTTTGTTATTTCTTGTCTTTTTTATTTTCATTTATGTGTTATTTATTTTTCTCAAATTAAGGATAATATATTGTCTAAGTTTTGGGAGGATTGTGCATTAGCATGTCATATGTGAGTGAATTTTGCATATTATATTGTCTTAGTTTTTAATTGGGTTGACATTATATGAATATGTGTTGCATATGTGTGAATTGTGTGAATGTGTCAATGGAATTAATTTGATGGAATTGGTTTATCTTTGAACATAGTCCTTTAATTTGTAAAAGCATATTGACTTGTGAATTTTATGTTTCAAGTATCTTTGGTTAAATATGCATGTTAATTAGGATATGACATTCATTTTGTTCACTTTAGGAAATTTGTTGTATACATTTATAACTATAAGTCAATTGAATGAGTAAGCATCATTCGTAACCTTTTATGAGGAGGATTGAGTATAATGAAATGAGGTAGGCTATATGAAATAAAAAAAGTGTGTTAAATAAATAACTATTCCACTGTTATTTGGTTATAAATAGAGCTTGTAGCTAGTTAAGAATGTGATATAACTAAGTAACTGGGAGCATTCACGACAAAATGTTTGTCTTTGCATTAAAAGGTTAGAATGATATTCTAACCAAGCTAAATAATAACAACTGCGACCTAGTTGAGTAACTGAGGGAGATTCATGACAAGGTATTTACCTTCTCATCAAAAGAAAACCTAATGATCTTTGCAAATAGCAAAAATTTTCATAAAGGGATACTTAGTGATAGTTGCAATTTTTAAGTGATTACTAATTATAAATGTATATGTACAAAGTTTTATAGGTGAATGAATAGGAAGTTAATGTCTTCATTAATATGCATATTCAATTCAAAATGCTTAATCATAAAATGCATATGTTAGTATGTTGGCACAACTTGATTGATTGATGTTTGTGTTTAAATTGATTTCATAAAGTTTGATGTCATTGTCTCATTATTGTATGTTGCATGAATGTATTTGTTTGTGTTTATGTTAGGTTTGTTTGAGTTTGAGTTTTTTTGTTTTTGCTTGAGGATAAGTAAAGGTTTCAATGTGGAGATGTTGATAGGTGTAGTTTATACTATATTTTAATAGGTGTTTTAGTATATTTATAGGTGTTTAATAAATGATTGTCACATGTATAAGCTTAGAAGAATTGTGTTAATTTGAGTGTTTGCTTATATTCTAAGTGTTTATATGGAGCACATTTTCAATTTTAATTTTATGTTTCTTGAGGTGTTTGATGTGTTTGTTAGTGCTTTAAATTAGAAAAGTGAAGAACAAGGAAGTTGGACATGTATGGAGTTCTATAGATAGAGTCACGATTGTGACAGAAGAGTTTTTCCCAGAGTCGTGACAGAGAGTAATTTTCTAGAGTCACAATTATGACAGAGGTTTCGCAAGCACGACTTTTTCCAAGTTTTAGTGTTCGGGGGCATTTTTGGAACTGATCAAAGGGAGAAAACCTAAATTACACCCTAAAGACCCTAAGACACTATTTGAGAACATTAAGAAGCCTAAAAAATGCAACAACCATCATACAAACGTGGATCAAATGTGGGAGATCAAGAGAAAGCCCTGGAATTCTGATTTTCCAGATCAAGCTCCAAACTAAGTTTTTCTTCTTTTCCTTTTGTTATTTTCATCAATCTTGATGTGTAAACTGAATTCCTAGATGTTTATTACATTCATCAGTTTCTAATTTTTATATTAGGGTTTATTCTGAATATATACTATGACTTTGATCTTTGTTGATTCAATACAAAATTTTATAATTATGCATGCTCATACTTTGACGACAAATCGAGAGAGTGAGTTAAAAGTAATCAAATTAGGTTATGCAGTGCGAGTTGGCAATTTAATAAGTCATACAATTTTCAAATTGTAGATCATTCGAAGAGAGATCTTATATGAGAACTTGATTATCCAATAGATACTTTAGATCTAATCGAAATCGTTAGGAAGTTTTGTGAATCGAGAGGTTGCAAAATGTAGAATTTCGAATTCAATTAGGGTAAATTGATTAGATCTTGAGAGAAGGTAAGCAATCCCTTAGGAAATCTATGATCAACATATAATTAGATCAATAATAGTTAAGGGGACAAAATAACGAAAGAATAAATTTTAAGCATTCATCCTTAATAAATCCCTAATCTTATTGGCAGCTCACCTATTAGTTATTTATTATTTTTTAATTTTTTAATTTAATTTTATTCAAATCAATTTTGTGTTACCTTAAACAAAGTTAGGTTCAAATTGTTATCTATTGCATAATCTTTGTAAGAATGATAATTTATACTATAAGATACGATTCGTAATCTTGCGGGTATTGAGAGTTTTATTATTAGATATAAAACTTCCTCAAGGATTATGCATTAGCATGTCATATGTGTTTGTGAATTTTGCATACCATTTTGTCTTAGTTTTTGATTAGGTTGACATTGTGTGAGCATGTGTTATATATGTGTGAATTACGTGAATGTGTCGATGGAAATAATTTAATGGAATTAGTTTAGCTTTAAACATAGTTATTTTATTTGTAAAGGCATATTGACTTTTAAATTTTATGCTTTAAGTATCTTTGTTAAAATATACATGTTAATTAGGATATATTTAGAAAAATTGGTGTATACATTTATAATTATAAGTCAATTGAGTGAGTTAGCATTATTAGTAACCTTTCATGACGAGGATTGAGTAAAACGAAAGTGTAAAATAAAAAAAAAGTGTATTAAATAAATAACTATTTTGTTGGCTCTTTTGAAACAAATATTGGGTTATAAATAGAGTTGATAACTAGTTAAGAATGTGATATAGTCAAGTAACCAAGGGCATTCATGACCAAATGTTTCTCTTCATGTCAAAAGGCTATAACAACATTCCAAGCAAGTTAAATCATAAAAAAATGTGACCTAGTTGAGTAATCGAGAGACTTTTATGACAAGGTATTTGCCATGTCAAAAGACTAGGTTAACATTAAAGAAAATTAAAAATTATGTTTCGATAAATAAATTCCACCGATCTTTGAAAATAGCAAGAATTTTCATGAAGGGATACTTAGTGATAGTTGCATTTTTTTAATTGATTACTAATTATAAATGTAAATGTATAAAGTTTTATAAGTGAATGAATAAGATATTAAAGTCTTGATTAATATGTATATTTAATTCAAAGTACTTAATCATGAAATGCATAGGTTCATATTTTGGCACAACTTGATTGATTGATGTTTGCGGCTAAATTGATTCCATAATATTTGATGTCATTGTCTCATTATTACATGTTGCATGAATGTATTCTTATATGTTTATGTTTATGTTTAATTTGTTTGAGTTTTTGTTTTTGCTTGAGGACAAGCAAAGCTTTCAGTGTAGGAATGTTGATAAGTATAGTTTATAATATGTTTTTATAGGTTTTTTAAAATATGTTTATAGGTGTTTATTAGATAATTTTCGCATGTATAGGCTTAGAATTGTGTTAATGTGAGTGCTTCTTTATTTTCTAAGTGTTTGTGCGATTTAGAGCATGATTTCAATTTCAATTTTATGTTTCTTAAGGTTCTTGATATGCTTGTTAGTGTTGGAAATCATATATAAGCGAAGAACAAAATCATGATAGAGAGTAATTTTTTAGAGTCACGATTGTGTCTACAATATCACTATCGTGACAAAGGCTCCCAAACATGACTCTAAAACACCATTAAGACACTATTTAAGAACATTAAGAAGTCTAAAAAATACAACAGCCATCATACAAAAGTGGATCAAACGTCGGAGATCAAAAGAACGTCTAGGAATTATAATTTTCCAAATCTGGCTCCAAACTGAGCTTTTCTTCTGTTCCTTTTGTTATATTTATCAAAATTGATGTGTAAAGTGAATTCCCAGATGTTTATTACATTCATGAGTTTCTAATTTCCAAATTAGTGTTTATTGCAAATATACTTTATGACTTTGATCTTTATTGATTCAATATAAAATTCTAATGTTGTGATAATTGTACATGTTTATACTTTGACAACAAATCAAGGGAGTGAATCAAAAGTAATCAAATTAGGTTGTGAAATGAGAGCTGGCGATTTAATAAATCATGCAATTATCAAATTAAAAATCATTCAAAGAGAGATCTTACGTGAGAACTTGATTATCCACTATATAACTTTAGATCTAATTGAAAACGTCAGGAAGTTTTGTGAATTGAGAGGTTGCACAATTTGGAATTTCGTATTCAATTAGGGTTAATCAATTAATGTAAATTGATTAGGTCTTAAGAGAGAGTAATCAATCCCTTAGAAAATCTAGGATCAACAATAGTGAAGAAAATAATGAAAGAATAAATCATAAGCTTTCATCCTTGATCAATCTTAATTCAATTTGGCAACTCACTTGTTATTTGCTTGGTTTATTTAATTGTTTTAATTTTTGTTATTATTTGCACTCAAATTATATTCTAATACCTTAGACAAATTTAGGTTCAATTCGTTTTGTCTTGTTCCTTGTGGGATCAACACTACAAGATATGATTCGTGTACTTACGGGTATTGAGAGTTTTATTATATATGTGTACTTGTGGGTATTCAGAGTTTTATTATATATATAAAACTTGCTCAACAACATGTTGGAAGAGAAACTAGATAAACTAAACATATGGCGAGAGTGAAAAAATTAAATGTGTTGTAAGAACAACAACATTAGACATGTTGCATGAGCAACACATAAACTAAACATGTCATGAAAGATACGAGATTGAATTTGTTATGAGGTAATGAGGATAGATATTGGAAGAGCAACAGATAAACTAAAGATATTGCTAGAGAAATAAAATTGAATGTGTTACGAGAAACATAGGAATATAGACATGTTGTAAGAGCAACAAATAAACAAAATGCATCACAAGATAAACAAGAAATGACATATTATAAGAGCAATAAAATAAACAAAATAAATTGTAAGGATGATAAAGTTGAACATATTGCGAGAGTAAGGAGATTAGACCTATTACAAGAGCAATAGATAAACCAAACATATTGCAAGAAATACGAATTAGACATATTGCAAGAGAACCTAGATAAACTAAACATATTACAAAGGAGAAGAAATTGAATTTGTTGCTAGAGTAGCACATAAACAAAACAGATCATAATAACATATAATGTAGATATAGTTTGATTAGTATTATGTTTTTTATTCAAAATAAACTTTAATATTATGTTAGGTAATTATAGAGAAGTTACTTAAGGAATGATGTTGGATAAAGATTGAAGGGATTTACAAATCAAAATCAGACAAAAACTTAATTTTGGCTAAGCATGCCTTGACTAATAAGATCTGGTTCTTCATTGAACAACAATAGATGGCAAGAAGATCATATTGTGTGCTAGGTGTGTTCTACACTAAAACATTAGTTAAACAGACACAACTTCCTACATGGTAAAGTTGAAGCTTGTTTGGCGTAATGAAAAGAAATAATATCAAACATATTTTATCACAAAAACGTATTAGACTCTTTGTTTTAATCTTTAAAATGACTATAGAGAAACATTTTGATATATATGTTTGTTTTCTAGACCATGTTCACGACAAAAAGACTTATTCAAAGGGATGTGGAAACCTTAATTAAACATGCAAACTTTAGTTTAGCTTTACTTCTTTTCATCTTGTAATTAGGGTTAGAACAATTTAGGGAAAAAGAGCCTTAGAATACACTTCTTATAGTCATCTTTAACAACATTCAAGATCGAAATCATTCTAACAAAGCAGATCAATTCAAAAGATTAAGATTATCATTGTGGGAAACCTTTGCATTGAGCTCTTTTATTCTTTTGTTTATTTTATGATCTCAGGGATGATCAATGGCTAGATTTCTTCATACCTAAAATTAGATGGAACATTAGTAGTGTTAATTACTTACATATTCTTTTAGTGTTGATTGAATCGATTTAATTTAATTTGGTTTTAATTTTAATCAATCATTCTCTTTATTATTGATTATATAATAATATGAACCTTAAAATTAGTAATTACATTATCCTTGTGAGATTGACCTTATCACTTTACTATTGCAAAACAATAGTCAAATGGTCATCCTATAATAAGAAAAAGAGAATCTTAGACTGACTCACAACACTCTTGGGAAGCAAACTCTAGAGCCATACCAATTTAAGGAAGAAGAGATGAAATCAAACTCGGAATGCATGAGTGAACTCACATTTTTTTAATAAAATAATAAATCCCATTACTGGATCGTAAGGAACTCTTTCTCACTTAAAAGGAAAAAGACAAGATTTAACCCTTCTTTCAACAACAGGAAAAGTGGACACAACAAAACTATCAATGGTTGAAACAACTGTAAAAGGACATGGCTTTAAGAGAACTAAGTAGGCTGGATCCAATATAACTAAAAGTCCATTTTAGGAAACTCACATATGGATTAAGTTTGCTACTGGGGATATACTTAATTTAGAGTTCAAATGGATCTCTTTCCATTAGAAAACCCTCCATCTACTTGTAAGTACGATGAAAGCATTTCAATTAGCTCAAAGTGAGCAGGAGAAGGGATATAGTTACTCCAAGGTTTTTATTCCACTTGATGCTTTTACCCTAAAGATAAAACTAGCAGGGCTTACAACTTGTTTGTAATTGTAAAGGAGAACTATTAGTAGATTTATTAGATTTACCCAAATAATGGCATAACAACAAAAGAAATTTGAGCAAGATATGTTTACCACAAGTAGTCAGAAGTTTAGGATAGTAGTCTTCTACTAGGATGGTAATGAAAATTACAATTAATTGGAAAGAAAGGGCAGCTAATGGTATCAAGTTGCATTGATTTAAAAAAGATAAAGATGGAGGGTCGACATAAATTAAATAGAATAAAAACAATATCTCTAAAATGAAAAAAAAAAGTTACCAAGAGTTCATACATTGAGCTATGCAAAAAAAATTGTTATAAAAAAAAGCTAATTGTTGAATAAGTGAAGAAAAGAAAAGAACATTAATGACATAAATAAAAGGAGGTAACCATATACTTTCATAATTGATCTCAACGCAACTATTGACTTTTCTTGTGTAATTAAAAAGGGGAGAAAAGTAGATAATTTTTGAAATTGATATATGAGAATAATGAAGATTCCTTATTAACTTTATTTTTATGCATACTTTGATGAGAACTTAGTATGTATGATAGAGATGAATGATGCTTATTCACTTTTTCCTTTTGATTCTTATATCCTCATATAATGTTAAGAAAACGAGAGAATGAGTGGTGATATTGAAAATAAATAAATGATACATGAATTATATGCTTGACATTAGGGAAGCATATTCATAACTGTTGTATTTCTACTTGCAATATCACCAAAATATTTTATCGTCATCCAATGGGGAGAGATTATTAAACCAAATGAGGTTCTAACATATTATTTTGATTATAACAAAACAAGTTTTGTGATGTTAATAACTCAATCATAATAGAAGTAAGTAATATGTGAAAATTTAAGTTGATTGAAAATTAGCAAATTAAATTAACCATGCAATCAAAGGATGGACATTGAGGACAAGGAAAAGGTGTATGAATCAAGAGAAAAATATTAAAAATAACAAAGAGGTGCATGAATAAAGAGATGTTCAAAACAAGTTAAGTGAAGAACAAATGATAAGAAAGCATCAGTTATTTCATTTGTAAGAAATCAATGAATTCGCTACAACTTACATCTTGATTATCTCAACATTCTAGGGAGACCTTCAATGTGATCATTGCCAGAACTAAGCCAGGAGTACCAAATGGACTACTTATTAAAACAACTTTATTACCACCATCTATTCCATATGGAGAGAAAGAAATAGGAAATTGTAAATATCAGATAGCATAAAACATTGTCAATTGGGTTCAACCACCTTTCACAGCCAACAACAAAATGCTCACTTAGTCATGATTTGAAGACTACTTGGATGTTGTAATTCAATGTCTTTTCTTTTTTCTTCTTTAATGTACTCTTGTAATCTCGAATTGTGCTAAATTGTGGACCGATACTGCGACTCATTGTAATGTTGTGTTGTAGCTTTTGCTATTATTAGTACAATTTCTTTCGTTTCTCCCCAAAAAAAAAATCTAGGGACGTAAACATTACGTGCTTATTTATACTTAGAATAACACAAAGGTTACATATTAAAAAAAAAGACAATAGAGAATTCCCAAGTGTCCACAAACTAAAAGTTTTTTAGCCTAACAATTATAAATCTTTGCTTGCACATTCCATTCATATTTTTTTATATTGTTGTTATGATTATTTTGAGATTTTCTTATATGAATTGTTATAATCATACATTACCTAGACAATTGATTCAGTAAAATTTGAAAAGGCCAAAAAAAAAAAATCACATACGCAATTCACACATTTGTTATCTCTTGAAAGTTCACGTCAGATGGATGCAATGGAAGCTATAGCTTAAATGTCACTGCATCAGAGATAGAATATTTCTACTTACTGACTTGATAAATGAAATTAACTGGCTCAAAAATTTTAAATATCCATTAAGAGGTTCTATAGTGAGAATGCAGAGTTGTATCACAATAAAAATAGAAAACAACTCTACCGCAATAAGTAGAAATTGGCAAATACAGGGAACTACAAAGGTAACAGTGCTGGGACCAAAACCTCTAATCTTCACTGAGCAAAATGTTCATGGACAAGGGTACACAAAGTACCAAATTTCATATATTTTTCCAAACGAGTACCTATATTTCATAGTTCTACAATTGAGTATCAAAATGGAGGAGAATTCAACAAATCAATCTAAATTTAGACAGTTCGATTGGAATTTACATTAACTAATGATCTGCTTCAATAGGCAGAGCTGGAGTGACATAGGAATTGGTACGTATGGCAGACAAGTGATATATTTCACCATCAAAAATTTTGTAGTTCATCATGCAACAAGACCACTACCATCTCAATGTATGAAAAAATTTGTAGTTCATCATGCAACAAGACCACTACCATCTCAATGTATCACACTCAGATCATTAAGTAACAATTATATCTGCTAGGTGATCAAACATTAAATGAAAATGCTTATCTTTGCATTGATTCATTAGAATTTTTCTTTTGTTTTGGTACTAAATTGTAAACTTATGCATATAAATATTTGTTTGCAAGAACGTACAAATTCTGTAGATTGCCTAAAAGCTTACTGAGCACCTATTGATGCAGAATGCAAAATAGCATATTCAAGGGTATTTTAGTAAATTCCAGAATTGTTGGAATTTCTGAAATAATTATATTTCTGTTTTAGTAGTTCTAGTTCTAGA
>JAOTAY010000003.1:21758311-21770505 GCA_025629805.1 Erythroxylum baracoense | reverse complement strand
TCATAACATATTTTCCGAGGCCTTGGGCTCAACATTAATACCTTAAATATCTATGATGCCAATTTAATTCCAATTCTTCAAGTATGATTCTTTAAAAATATAATTAAGTCATATGGAATACATGTTCAATGAAACATTCCAACTAAGCTACAATTTGGGGCCTTACAACTACAGTAGATGGATAAATATTCATCCCTACCATACCGCTGATCCAATCGCAGCTTAAGTTAGAGTTCAATTTAATATGAGTGGCTCAAAGTCTAATTAAGTTCATGCCAAGATCAATTATTTTTTAGTTTAAAATTTGAAAACAAGTAAAATAATGTTATTTATTTCTTATATTTTAACTTTGAGTCAGGTCGAACCTGGCTGGACAACTCAAATATGAGCATTGTCTGAAATTCAAATATTAAAAAAAACCAAACTTAATTTGAAGTTCGATCAACTTAGACACTTTCTTTTAATTTAAAATTTGAGTTTTTGGTCTAATGAAGCCAAACAAATCAAGTTTGAATATGATCTAAAACTAATTATTCTTATGAATAAAGATAGATACCAATTATTCTTATCAATAAATTTAATTCTTTATTGTCATCTTATCATCTTTATAAGTAATGCTATGAGAAGTTAAGTTTGTATCATTAGTAATCTTTCTTAAAAAATTTAAAAAGAAGTAAGCGTTTATGTTTTACTTGTTTTACAAGTGTTTTAAAAGGTGATTATGCAAGCTTTTTAAATAAATAGGAAACAACATTTTCCTATTCAACTGTTCATAACAACTTATTTATATTCTTAAAATAATGTTATTGAATGATCATAAATGCATCTTTTATTTAATATTAGTTTCTACATATATTCAAAATGATAAATAATGATGAAAACCTTATTTAGCTTACGCTAATAACCAATATTTTAAAAATGGGATTAAAAGCTAAATCGGTAAAATATAAAATATAAAATTTAAAAAGTTCAATTGAAATTAGATTATTATAAAATCGATTAAAGATTGAATAATTTAAAAAATAATTAAAAAAGATTGTCATTACTTATTGAAACTTTAAAATTTAATTAAAAATATTGTTAAATAAAAATTAATTGATTTATTTTAGTTTATAAAAAATAATTATTAAAAAATAGTTGATTAATTAATAAATTGATTGATTTTTAACAACAAAATTTATTAAACTAAATTAAATCGCAAAATTAAAAATTAAACTAAAAGATTAACTAATTTAAAATTTTTACCGTTAAATTAATCCAAAAAACATTGCTGTAAATATCAGGAACATTGTAGGTGAATCCTATATTATTTTTTTTAATATAAAGGAAAGAAAAAAAAAACAGATGTTAGAACACTGTGGCATCGCTTTGCGATATAACACTCCTTGCAGATCCTGTTGTACAATCGCCGTAGTTTTCATTGAAGGTTCTTAAAGTATATGCAGTCTTGGAGACTTGCTAATAAAGGTAGGGTAGCTAGTTTGTCGGTAGTCTAATTCTTTTCACAATAGACGTGTTAAAACTGAACCTTTCAATCTCGACCGAGTAAAACATGGATGTCCTGGGTGAATCCTATATTCTGATCCCGGTGGATGGGTAAGTGAAGACAAGACACACCAAACCATGGGATTCCTGGACCACGTGATATTATAAAAGCAAAATTTAATTATGATTCCAAGCCAATCTTTTACTGTTAAATGATGATTAGGGACAATTGAGTTTCGCCAATACCCACCTACCACAACACCGTATAAAGAAAAAAAAAGTTAAAAAGCGAACACTTACCCAATTGTCACTTAGCTGTTTATATATATATAATGGAAAGCTATAATGTCACCGATGTACCTTATTTTACAAGTCACTGACTCAATGAAAGGAGGAGTTGGGTGTGTTTGTACACTAATGGACACCCTCCCAATCGTCATAAGGTGGTTGCTTACCCAACTAAGTCATGATCATGACTTGTTAAATAAAGTTTACTAAGAGAACCAACCATTCTTGTACTGTTCTGTTCTTGTCTTGATGTGTGTTGTTGTGAGTTGTGAACATGTGCTTGTATATGGCATAGTTCAACTCATGCATGCATTGTGGAGCCTGCCAAAAAGTGAAAGCAAAAAGGAAGATCTAAGACAATCAAAGTCATTCATTATCTTAGGTCCTGTTCCTGTCACTTGTTTCTTCTTCTTTCTTATCCTTTGTTTTTTTCTTTGGTACTTAACGATGCAAAGATTTCTTATGGGAAAATGTAGTCATGAACTTTATATTGGGTATATATATTTTTTGTGAAATCTTGAATGGCTCTCAACATAAAGACACAACAAACCTTTTTTTTCCTTCTTTAAACATGGGATATATCTTTAACAATAATTGTTCGAAAAATAAGTATACAACAATTTAGAAATTATGTTTAACAACAACAACAATCTAGTAAAAATCTCACAGAGACACAAAATCCGAAGATGGGCATCTAGCACCGATCCAATAATTTAAAAAATACATCTTAGGTTTTTTTTCAAGCGTGGAAACTGCAGGATCAGAAGTAATATGATTGATTCTTGTAATACTAAATAAAATAAAAAATATGTCGAAAATTTTTGAGTCCAAAATAAATATTATATAGGAAGTTGATCGACTAATTCAAATTAATTCAATAAGAAATGATAGTTAGCATTCAATTTCTTTAGTACCATTATACGAATATAATTTATTTGTTTACTTACTTTTTCTTTTTAATTCATTTTTTAAAAGAGGTGAATTTTTAAGTTTAATTATCTTATTTTCAAAATATCACGTGAATGAATAAAAAGGCCTTTAGAATTTTTTTTTCTGTTTATCACTATAGCCAACAAGTACGCAATCTTACACCTAACTAGTAGATAAGTTGTTTCTCAATGACCCACATAATGCGCGCGCACACACACACGTATATATATTATTTAGCTTATAAATTATGTAGACAAATAATAAATTTAGCTAAAGTTCTTATACCAAATACAAACTTACCTCTTTACATAAGACTCTAACAAGCTAATGGGATCCACCTCCTACCAATTATTATATTCTTCACCTTACATCTTAACTTTGGGAAATATTAGATGGATGAATTTTTAATAAACGTACTTCGATTTTCTGGTTGATGACTAAACCAATGTGAGAGTCACAAATCTCGTATCAAAACTTTGTTGTTGGCAACTTTTTCGGGGCAAGAGCAATGAAATGGAGGAGAAGAAGGAGTTCCATTTTGAATAAATGACACTGAAAAGTGTTTTGCCAATTGCCAGCCCGCTTTGGTCACTCTCATGTACCAAATCTCAATGCATTGCCCCACTTTCCTATGCATGTTAGCGAGGACCAAGGTTTTTGCAAAGTCACTATTGCACTAACGGTAGTGTATAGTCACTCTAGCAATCTTGGGTTGACTTATTTTTTCAATTATTTGTTATTAATATATCTCGTTTTTAATTAATAATTAATATTAATGTTAAAATAAACTAGACATTTCCATATTTTAGTATTATACATAATTATTTTTATTTTTAATGATAAATAAATTGCATATTATATTTCCATATTTTAGGCAATATGTGCTAATGCCATAGTATGACTTTTCTAAGCTATCATAACACTAAAGTAACTCAACTCCAAAAGAAGTGAAAACTCCTAAGTTGTAGTACTAATCAAGGAAGTGGTGTAGTTTGGCAGGGTGCATTATCCAACAAACCTTTCTTCAACAGGTCCTCCTGCCTAACAACATCCATAACTCCACTAAGAGCAACTATGACCCACAAGCTGGACGAAAGTGGGACCAACTAGAAACCAAGAGTGGGACCAGCGCATGGATGATGGAGGGGAAGACAAGGAGCAGGAAGGAAGGAGTTGTTTCATTTTTAACTGTTTTGACCAGACAAAGCTTCATGTGAAAATGATGCTTTACCATCATCATCATAATCCACACTTTGAGAGACAGAATAATACAAAAGAATATATCATAAACTATAATGCATTTTGGTCAGAGAGGGAGAGGGAGAGGGAGAGAGGGACCTAGATGAAGAAAGCAAACAAGTCGGGGGTCAGATACCAGCAAGGCACCTTCTTTCTTTGTGTTGTGTGCATGTGTCTCTCTTTCAGTTGCTTTTAGTAAAGCAAGGAAAAATAAAAACACCTCCAAAACCATTCCTTAGATTCTTCTCCTTCTTCTCCCTTTCTCTGTATTCACAATCCTCTCTTTCCTTTTCTGCCTAAGTTCTGTAGTTGTCAACCTGCCGGAGAAAAAAAGCTTTGTGAAAGTCCTGACCTTGGTCATACATTCTGTTGTCATCTGTAAGTGTTCGTCGACCAAGCTTGCAACTTTTAGTTGCATTTTCATTTTTTCTTTATCTGGGATTTTTCCATAATTTGCTCCAGAAGTGTTTGGCTTGTTACTTTTTATAATTACCTTTTGAATGTGTTCCCTATTGACCTTCGGGTACTTGGTGAAGAAATTTTGTGGTTTGCTTTGGAGTTCTTTGATAGTTGCGAGGAATTAATTCATAGTTGAAGTAAAAATCGGAGCTTTATGGACTAATACAGACACTCTTATTGGCAATGAGCAGGGAATCTAACCTGACTCAATGACGAAGATAAGTCCTGAAATTGAAGAAAACATGCAGATGGAAGTGATTCTTCCAGTTTCTGCAGATGTGAGCTTTACTTATAATCACTTCCCAAAATATAAGCTAGGACCAGATCATCAGATCTTGGAAGAGCCAAAAGAAGACCCCAAGGGTCCATCCCTGAAGGAGGTTGTTGAACAGGAAACTATGCAGCTTTCGGATCAGCACAAGCGCCTCTCAGTTCGAGACCTTGCTAGTAAATTTGACAAGAACTTGGCCGCTGCCTCTAAGTTAACTGAGGAGGTTCTCAAACTTTTTCACAACCCATGAAGAGGCACATGCAAATAGGCATTTCTCAGTATCAAAGCTACACATTTCTTGCTTTGTTATTTAATTATTCCCTATTTCTTGATTTCAGGTAAAGCTTAGAGAGAGTGCTTCTTTGGAAGGACATGTTCTTCTAAAGAAGCTTAGGGATGCATTGGAATCTTTAAGAGGCCGTATGGCAGGTCAAAACAAGGAGGATGTCGAGAAAGCTATTTCTATGGTTGGTTTAGTTTTACATAACCCAAGTTTGTTTACCATATCTAATACAAATCCTCAGGTTCAACTGTTCAATTTCCATATCTTGGCATGCCAGTGGTTCTGATCACCATTTTCTTTTCTTCAGGTTGAGGCATTAGCAGTTAAGTTGACTCAAAAAGAAGGAGAATTAATCCAGGAAAAGTTTGAAGTAAAAAAACTGGCTGGCTTTCTCAAACAGGTTGGTTGATGGAGTGATTAGGCTGCATGTGGATTACTTAACTTGAATTGTTCTTGTGCTACATATACTATTACCACCTTGGTGTCCTTAGGTTATTGGTCCCGGATGAGCTTGTGCTTGAATGTCCTAAAAGTATCAACTCATAGTAAGATAACGATAGATTCTTGGTAACCATTAAATATTGCTTGAGCAGCTGCCTTCCTATTCGTCACATTTAGTTGGGTCACCATAATTTGTACCCAGGAGTAATGTTGGCCATTCTTCCTATGAATGTCTACTTTCGCAGTCCTTCTGTTACTGAGATTCCCTTTTTTTTTTTTTTCACTCACAGGCTTCTGAAGATGCTAAGAAGTTAGTCAACCAAGAAAAATCTTTTGCTTGTGCTGAAATTGAAAGTGCTAGAGCAGTTGTGCAGAGGTTCGGTGAGGCCCTAGAAGAGGAAGAAAGGAGCGCCCAAAATTCTAAAGATCAAGCCCCTGTGAGTTCTTCTCCCATCGGCTATTTTTGGGTTTTCCTCATCTTAGTGAAAGTGTTTGATCACGTGATGATACGAACCTTTTATAAATTGAAGTCTTTTATGCAGTCTGTACTATAGTTTGGTGCATGAGATTCTTGTAAGATTAACTATGGTGTTATCTGCTTATGCACTTCATCTTGTTTTAGGATGTGGAGGAATTAATTGAGGAGGTTCAAGAGGCTAGAAGAATTAAACTGTTGCATCAGCCAAGTAAGGTAAAATCACTGTATCTCCTTGAAACTTTTGCTTCTAGTTCGTTGTTTGTTTTTCTCTGATTGTTCTCCCATTGAACAGTCACATAGAACAATCACCTACGTATCTACGTGAAAAGGAACTTCATGCCTTGAGTTTGGCCCCAAAACTTTGTCGGGAAAAGCTCAAGTTGAATCACTGTTCTTACCAAAATTTCTTTAGTATTTGACAAGGAGAATACATGCAGGTGATGGACATGGAATACGAACTTCGTGCCTTAAGAGCTCAAATTCGGGATAAATCTATCTTTTCTGTCAAACTTCAGAGAGAGGTTTGTTGAAAATTTTGCACACTCTTATGTTCTATCAACTCTGATGGCTTTATAACACTCTTTGTTAATCACGTTGATCAAGTTGGTGACTTTATTGGAAGTTTTCTTCTGTGCTGATTTATACTCCTACATGAAATTCATCATGTTCATTCTAGAGAGCATACACTTGTTTCTTATCTTTGGAATATAAGCGTAGCATTCCTTTTCTTCACCTTTTCTCTGTTTTACTTCAACTCTCATCCATTTTTTTATTGAACAATCTAGCTGGCAATAAGCAAGAGAGCCGAGGAGAATAAAGCCTCTTTATATTACCTAGATGGTTCTGAAACTCTCAGTTCGGTCTTACAACTCCAGCCTCGCTCGGACAATGCTCTTTCTCTTTCAAAGTGTTCAGTTCAGTGGTATCGCTTATCATCTGATGGAAGCCAAAAGGAAGCTATTTCAGGTAAGCACATCAACTGTTTATCTTCAATATGGAGTTAAATTATTGTGCTTTTTTATGTTACCAAACTTCCAGCATTTGTGGGGTACGCTAAACTTTGAAGAGTTTTGGAAGCTGATAGGCTGATGAAGTGTTGTTGCTTTTGATAGTTGTCATAATCAGTTTTTTACTTAACAGGTGCTAACAAATCGATGTATGCTCCTGAACCCTTCGATGTTGGACGATTCTTGCAAGTGGATATTGTCTCCAACGGCCAAAAGTTCACTGTGACTACTGGTGGTGCCATTCACTCTGGTTTGTACCAAATACTAAACCCGATTTTTGGCAGTGTTGATGATATTAATGTGCTGTTGCAGCTCTTATTTGTTTCCTATATTTTGGACATGAATGAACAACTTCGATTCCTCTAAAAAGATCGTACTGGTACATTTATTTGTAAGATTGAATCTAAAATATTTCAAACAGCTGCAGGATTGGGAAGCTATGTAGAGACGCTTTTACGAAAGTTGAGCTCGGAATTTAACGTATGTAAACTTTCGCTTTCTTGATTTATTCTATGCTCTCATATAATGCAGGCATTGCATTGTGTCTTGAGACAATCGGCAATCCATTTGACATTTTAATGGAATTCAATACAGGTGGTTATTTCCCAAATGAATGGACAAGACAGTCCATCACATTCTGTTCATATATTCAATGTGGGTAAAATGAGGATAAAGCTTTGTAGGAGATGGATTACCAAGGCAAGAGAAATCTATTCGACATCGATGCAGGTAGCTAGTTTGAATGACTAGATCAATCAACTGATAAGTCTTAAGAGTTTTCTGAATACCATATATGTCTGAAGACTTGAGAAAAATTTCATGGCTTTTGTTGTTCATTTTCTGGTGAACAAGGCAAAATGAAATTGATATAAAGTTCTCCAGAATCTGAATAACTGAAACTGCACTATAAGCCAAGCTTATTCGTTAGATATTGTCTTCCTGGGGCAATAAAAGCCATGTTTCTGATCGACAATTTTCTTCCTTCTAGTTATGTGGAGTCAGAGGTGATGGTAATGCTGCAGCAAAACAATTGTTTTGGCAACCAAGGAAGGGCCTTTCTTATGTACTAACATTCGAATCAGAACGAGAAAGGAATGCAGCTGCAATGCTTGCAAGGAAATGTGCTTTTGATTGCAATGTCAGTATATACTCTGCTCCTGTTCTGTTTTGCTGCATTTCTAGACATTATTTATTTTCTTTCAAGGGTTTTCCTGCATCTCTGCAAACTTTTTGCGATCGACCCACCAGATCGTACAATTTCCATGAAAAGCTTGAACTTTTCTAACTCTTATCATTTATTGCGGTCTGCTTTAGCTTCAAAACTTTAAATCTTTAGAATCTAATCCCTGCCGCTTAGAAAAGAATGCAGCTATAATGCTTGCAATATATACTCTGCTCCTATTCTGTTTTGCTGCATATCTAGACATGATATATTTTCTTTCAAGTATTTCCACTGCATCTCTGCAAACTTTTAAAGATCGACCTGTCAAACTGTAGGATTCCCGTGAAAAGCTTGAACTTTTCTAGTTCTCATTGTTGGTTGTGGTCGGCTTTAGCTTCAAAACTTTAAATCTTTAGGATCTAATTCCTGCTGCTTCTTAAAACTTATTTGGGACTCAGCTGCATGAGCAAGCAGTTCAAGGGCTTTCCTTTTATGTTCTCTTCTCTTTGGTTTCCCATATTCTTTTTTCTCTAATGAAGGAAGACGTATCTCAACAGGTCATACTTGCCGGACCAGAGGATCAAGTGTAGATATAAAGCAGAACTAACCAAGCATTTTAACTGGTATGTGAGTAAATAGAGAAGAGTGATGGTGTGCATTGTTTGAGGCATATAGCTAAAAGAAGAATCTGCCATTCGCTGCTGTTGTATTTTGCTTCTCAATCTCCCCTCGTGTAGTCTTGTTCAATTTTTTAGGCATTGTTTTTTATTTGCCTAATAGCAAGTTTCATTCATCACCCTCCTCAATGTGTGTGTGTGTTACATTGCTTGATGTTGTATTGGTTTGGTCTTCTGTTACTAATCATTTTGTGTAGTGTTTTTAGGTTGAGTTTTTTGTTTGCCAATAGTCTCTCTTGTAACAAAGTTGCAATTTTTATTGATTGCTTTTCCTTTTTCATTACTTCTTTTTCGTTAACTTAGCCTCCTTCACACTAATGGCAAATTTCGCTAATCTAACTCGGTTCGATTCGAAATCGTTCTCATATTAGACATCTCGATTGAATTTTAGGTCAAATTTAAATTATTTCTGGAGAAGTCTAGTCCGACCCAACCTAACTCATTTCTATGTCTACTCCTCTAGTCTAACCCAACTTAACTCATTTTTATGTTTACTCTTCCATCCTTAAGGAATGTTTTTATAAATTGTTATCTATAGTTCTTTTTTGGTTTTGTTGGATTGAATTTTAATGAATTAGGATTAAGGAGAAGCAATAAACTAAAGTCAAAGTCAACGTATTTAATGCACGAGACTCCCCTCTTTGCTGAGTCTAAGGAGGGTCATGATAGACGTAACTTTCTCTTTGTATTTTTACAAAGAGATTGTTTTTGTGACTTGAACCTGTGATCTTATAGTCACAAAGGAGTAATTTTTCGTGACTTAAACTTGTAACTTAAACCAGTGATGTTACAAGTTGCTCTAAGGAGAAGCAATAAACTAATTAATCAAATTGTAGTTTCTCATTATGATGTTACTCAATGGACTTATGTAATAAAACATATCTAATAGGAAATAAATCAATATTTATATTATGCACATAATTTAATTAAAAATTTAGCACTAACCTTATAATAAAAAATAAAAAAGAAAAGAAAAAATATATCCCACAAAGATAAAAAAAATGGCTCGAGCTACATTTAGCTTCTTAAAATTCAAAATTTAAACTTTAAAAAAAATTTCAAGTCATAATTTGATTACATTAAAATATTTAAGTTCTGAGTTTGTTTAAATTTATATTGACGTATTAATTTTAGCATGAGTTAATTTGATTTTCAATAATTAATTGCTCTTATAAGAAAATTTTCTAAATCTAAATTCATGTTTAAGTCCAATCAAATTTATTTTGAGCAATAATTTTTTTGTCATTAGGGATAACATTGGGTTGGCTACGGCTAAACGCTACTGTTGGGACCTAACTTGATTCTTGACTAGGATTGGGCCCCAGCCCTGGATTGAGGAAGCCAACCTACTAGCCCGATTCTACTAGGCTTGAACTGTTTTTAAATACGGTCGATTTATTTATAAGTGTTACGCCTCAGGTTAAGTTTGGCCTAGTAATCCCAACCCGGCTTGAGGGTCAGCCAATACAAGTCTAATCCGTTAACTTAGGGTCGAGTTGGGCTAGGTCCAATTGTCATCTTACTTTGTAACTCGGGAGTAGCATCATATTTCCGCGGCACTGTACGTTTTAACTAGGTCAACCCAAACTGGGTTACCTTATAACCTCTAACCCCAACGGTAACTGTGTGCACTAACGGCTACGAGAAACGGTGGACAAGTCAGGACCGTTGGATTGGCAGAGAGATCGAAGGGTAAGAAATCAAAAGAGATTCGACCGTTGCAAAAGTGAAGAGACGGCTCGTGAGACTTCAAATAGGGAAGATTTTCGCTGGTTCTCAATTCTTTTTGTGTTCCGTCACCTCTCGCTTCAGCCCTAAAGAGAAAAGTGGGAGTTTCAGAGATTTGTTGTTGTTATCCAAGTGAAGTTGTAGGTATTTTTGAAGAGATTGGACGTTGGGGGAATCTTTTCAGTGATTAGAAGAAGAAGACGATGGCTTCAAGACCCATTGTTCCACAGCAAGCCAGAGGTAAAAGTTTCTACGTGTTTCTCTCTAAGTTGGGTTATGGGGTTTTCTTTAGATCTTTATTTGGGTTTCTTTGTTGACAATGTTTTGACGCTTCTTTTTCTGATTTACTTTGTATTATAACTCGTTTGTTTTTCTGCAGATGGGTAATTTCTTTTGTTTTTCCCAATTGATTTTCGAAGCTTTATCCTTTCTTCTCCTTTCTTTCGTGTTTCTTTCATTTCTTATTGTTTTTATTTAATTTTGGTTTGCTTGGTTAGAGAAATTTGTGATGGAAAGAAAAAGTTTTGGTCTTTTATTTCAGATTTAGGCTCTCTGTTTCGGGTTAACTCTTTCTTGGCTTTGATAGGCCTTAATTCGTAGTCCTTGATCTTGATATATATGAGAATTCGTATTTTCTCTTCCTTTTTAATGGGTTTCTTAACATCGTTCAGGAGAAGCAGTTGTAGGAGTTAACAAACAACAGAAGAAAAATGAGGCGGCGGCCATGGAAGGAAGACACCGCCGTGCCCTTGGTGATATTGGTAATCTTGTAACTAGTCGAGCAGTTGATGCCAAAGCTCAGGCTCAGATTTCTAGACCCCTCACAAGGTTTATTTCTATCTCTCTCTCTCGAACATCAAATATGACTATAAGTTTCGATGAACAAAAATTTGCAAGATACCATGGTTTTGATCTTAGTACTGATTCATTACTCATTTCATAGGAGTTTCTGTGCACAACTACTGGCCAATGCTCAAGCTGAAGCCGCAGCAGCCAACAACAAGGTAGACACTGATACATTTTTCGATAGTTCTCTAGTTCTATATCTTTTGATACTATGTTTCTTTGTGTCTCAATTGGGATTTGGTTATTCTTCGTAATGCAGAAACAGGTTTGTGTCAATGTCGAGAAAGTGTCTGCAGTAGTTCCAGATGGAGCTGCAGTGGGCAAAAAGCCGGCAGTTGAAAAGGCAAACAAGGCCAAGAAAGTTAATGTCAAGGCAACGCCGGAAGAAGTAATTGAGATAAGCCCTGATACAGTTGAGATAGCAGAGAGAAAACAAGAGAAGAACGTGGACAAGAAAAACGATGGAGGAGAAGCATCGACTAGAAAGAAAGTGCAGACTCTTTCTTCAGTCCTGACAGCTAGAAGCAAGGTGATAATTAAATGTTCCAGCAATATATATAGTTCTTCAGATATGTGGGCAAGTAAGCTAGTTCTTTGAATGGCTGCTAATCTTTGAATGGATAATTTAGGCTGCTTGTGGTGTGGAAATCAAACCAAAGGAGGATATCATCGACATTGATGCAGCAGACACTAACAACGATCTTGCTGGAGTCGAGTATGTGGAGGACATTTACAAGTTCTATAAGCTTGTCGAGGTACTGCTCTGCCTGTGCAAGTTTTTCCACACCTGAGTACCGAACTTTAATGTGCGTTTAATTTGATGCTCTGTGATGCAGAATGAGAACAGGCCCTGCAATTATATGAACTCTCAGCCTGAGATAAATGCGAAGATGAGAGCAA
>JAOTAY010000003.1:21664056-21676792 GCA_025629805.1 Erythroxylum baracoense | reverse complement strand
CCAAAAATTATAATTAAAGCCTAATCACAATAAAAATAATAAAATTAATCCTCAAACAAATCGGGGTCCAACATAAAAGTTTACAAGATATTGAAATATTCACTTTCATGATGAGTTAAAAGAGTTTGTTTCAAAGATGATTGTGAATTTATCATATCTATGAAAAGGTTAATGAGAATATAGTTGTTCTCTTTAATATGAGTATGTAGAGGCATATTGCTCATAGAGAGAACGATAATATATATTTTTGATTGTTCAAAATATAATTGTCTAAAAATGACTCTTATTGTATACCAAAAGATGACAACCTAATTTTTGGAATTAAATCTATAGAGATTGATATGGAAGTTATTTACTTATTATAAGTCCAAGTATGTTGATAATGTACTAAAGGTGCTTAGTATTTGAGATATCTGATACTTGTAAAGTATTAAAGATATCCTTTGTTCTTTGCATGAGTTGATATTAGAGTTCAAGATTATAAAGATATTAACTTTAGAAGTAAATCTAAATTAAGGAACGTTTTACTTATAACAATATTATTTTAAGATTGAAAGGTTCCAATATAGCAATGGTTGCTAATTAAGCCATACTACTTTTTTTATTTAGTGTAAATTATTTATTAGATCAATAAGTTCTTTAATGAACTTGGTATAGTTTCATGCATTGTTCAGATAATAATATACTATAGAATATTAGAGTTATTGGGCATGAGAAAGAAGCTAAAGTCTCATTAAAAATTAAAATATATATATTTAGGAAGTTTCTCTTAGTTATGATGATAATTAAGATGGAAATTGTTAGATTTAAGCACATGCTCACTATAGAAAATTTTGTGGAATTCTCTCACTAAACCACTGTCCCAGTAGTAACATAATCGTCATACGGTGATATGGTATAAGATATTTAAACGTTCGGTTAAGTACGAATGGGAGATTGTTGGTTTATGCCTTACACCCAATCGTTGGTTGTAGTTTAGTTACATAGTTATATAAAGGCATTCTGATGTATATGATAAAGTCCATAAAGTAAATATATATTGTAAATGAAATTACAATGAGATTATAATTATAAAATTTGTATTGCATTTATATATTATTCCTAGTTATTGTTCCTTTGAGACTAGACATTAACAGAACATAAAAAGACTAGCATATGTTATGTTTCTTCCTTATAAAGGAAGTAGTTAATCTTGTAGATCAATTATGGAGATAAACAAAAGTGTGAGTGCTTGTTAGAGAAAAATTTTGCTAAATTGACCCCATATTAGAATTCCATTTGAAATATTACTTATAAGTCTATGAAATTCTCATTGTAATGATTGTGTAAGTGATGCTTTGAATTGAGATTTCTAAAGCTATTTCATATAGGGATTGCTATATTTTAATACTACTTATGACTTATTTTAGTTAAGGATAGCTCAATTGGTAGTTATGGATATAACATGAACTATATGGAGGTAGTTGAGTGATTAATATAGGATTCATCACCTTGAAGTAATTAGGAAGAATGTTCAATTATTTTCGATTAGTATTAATTCAGAAAATCCATGGCCAAGGTGGAATGAAACTTTAAAATAGTTGTCAAATGTCATCAATTGAATCAATTACTAATGATAGAGAATTAACATCATTGGACTCAAGTAAAGTAGACATTAATTATATGCTTTTATCTAATCGGAACATTGTTTAAAGAATGAATTAAGTTATATGGAAAAATCATGTACGAAAAGATTAGTCAAAATTACTTTGACATTTTTAAATATTTGAGTGGTTATGATATATTGTTAAACACCAATCTTCAGCTTTAAATACAAATTGTTTAATTAGATAATTAAATATAAATTAAAGAAGTTTACTTTTGGTAATCATAAATATGATTTGGGGTTATAATTTATATCTATTGTGAACATATTTGGAAGCATAATAAGTCACACACAAAGAATGAGTTGAAAAAAGAAAAAATGTTTTATTAAAGTTGAACTTAATTGTTAAGTTTGAGAAACTTTATGATTAAATATGAGATATTTAATAAATAAGGACTAATATAAGATATTAGATCTTATTTGAGCATAATTGGTATTTAATTAGAGTTATTTGTAATTCTTATTATAATTTAATTACAATTGAAATTCTAATTTAATTAAATTAAATTACTAAAATATCAAAATTTTATTATAAATAGGTTTAGGTTCAAAGTGAGCTAACACTTATTGTCTAATGTTGATAAGTTTTGTATAAAACTTTCAATACTGCAAGTATGCAGATCGTAACTCGTAATACAAAAGGTATCGTTCCCACATGGATTAATTAGACACCTAACAACTTGAATGAACTTTGTCTAAGGTAATAAAAGATTAATTGAATTAAAATAAAGATTGATATAATTAAAATAAATTATCTGAAAATAAAATAAACTAATTAAATTAAATAATCGAATAAGTGAATAACCAAGACTAACAATAAGAATAAACTTAATCAATAATGGAAAATTAGAAATTATTCTATCCTTATTTTGTTTTCCCTTTATCTTGTTGATTCAACTTATGATTGATCCTAAATATCCTAAGGTTTTGATTATTCTCTCTTGAGATCTAATCAAGTAACCCCAATTGAAATCGATAATAATAGAATTGCAACTTCTCGATTCACAAAACTACTTCTAACTATTCGGTTAAATTTGAAGCAATCCTAAAGATAATTAATTCACAATTAAGAACTTTCTGCAATTTTTTATTAATATGATATTTGTAGGTCTACTAAGTTACCAACTTTCATTGCACACCTTGATATAAATAAATTAATTCAATCTCTTGATTTATTACCAAGTATAAGCACAACAAATATCACAAAGCATTCATAAATGTATTGAATTTAACGATAATAAAGTTTAACAAAACAAATCAAGAATAATCCTTAATATAGATTTAGAAACCCATAATTATGCTCAACATCCTAAAATCCAAATCAACATCCAAGACAATGAAATATATGAAGAGAAAAGAAAGAAAAATAGTTTGTGTCATGACTTGGAAATTTGAAAATTTTGGAGTTGCTCTTGATGTCTCCTCTGATGTGCTGCCTAGTTATTGGTATTTTGCTTTTCCTTAAATACTTCTTGAGACTTCTAGGATTATTTTTAAGATTTTTCCACTTAATTTAGTTTCAAAATTAGGGCTAAAACTTCAAAAGTATTAAAAAAACTAGTACGTTGAAAACACCGTTCCATGGTTCTGGCATGCTTTGTTCATGCCCTTTCTCATGATCGTGCTTAGGACCACGATCATGACAGAGAGCCCCATGCTGCTGCCTTGTTAGCCACAATCGTGGCATCTTTCATGCCTCAAATTCTTCCTCTTTTCTTGAATTTTCCTTTTTCCATTCACTCACAAATACATCAAATACCCCTTGAAACATAAAATTAAGATCAAATTCTTACTCTAAACCAATCAAACAATTACAACACATAAAAACATTTAACAAAAACACAATTCTAAGTGCTAAATATATTATTATCATCTAAGACAACACAAAAACACACTTAAACAACTAAAAAACATATTATAATAGACAGCTATCATCTACCCTCTTTATAATAGTTGCATAGTTCTCTCAACTTCTTATGTAAATACTGTTAAAGTTTAAACACTTGTGCTATTACAGCTGTTGAAATGAATTGATTTTGAAAACGGTTCGAGAGAAATGATAAGAAAATAATCAAGTTTTAAAATAAGGTAAAAAATATGATTTATGTGTTAATTATTTTATAAAATTTAAGTGATTTTAGCTCTCAAGAAATAAAAATAAAATTTTTTGCTGCTCGCAGAATGACATTCTACCCAATCTTTCAACAATAAATTCTAAGTGTAAATAGTTAATGTGATAATGGAGGCCAAGTAACCTTTATAACACAAAAGATATCCATCTAAATCTATTTTTTACATCAATTATTGCCTTTGACTCCTCTTCGGTTTTTTATATCAATTATCTATAATCATTCTATCTATATACTCATAAACTTCTTATAACAGAACACAAAGGCGTAACAAAAGACAACCAAAAAACCTTTAAGCCTCTGTTGCTTGTTCTAATATTTGAGTTTGTCGATGTCTGATTAAAATTCCTAAATTGGAACGTGATTAAAATTCCCAATTTTACTAAATTCAAACTCAGACTCTAATCTCCATTGCGACTTCAACGATCGTAAAC
This sequence comes from Erythroxylum baracoense, assembly GCA_025629805.1. Classification (NCBI taxonomy): domain Eukaryota; kingdom Viridiplantae; phylum Streptophyta; class Magnoliopsida; order Malpighiales; family Erythroxylaceae; genus Erythroxylum; species Erythroxylum baracoense. The sequence continues at coordinate 21,672,584 of JAOTAY010000003.1, read as the reverse complement.
CTACTTGGATGAAGATTTTTACTCAACAAGAGCTAGTATAATCCTTAGTCCACTTCAATTTTGTCTACACTAGGACTTCCACTTCGATCTCTCTCCACTACGACTTCAAACGACTTTGTCAATTGTTCATTTTCTCTCCGTTGTGACACAACATGACTTCAACCCTTCTTCTGTTTCCATGGCTACTCGTGGCATTGTGTGCATTACAAAATGACGTTACTAATTGCTATGGTTTGAGTAACTTAAATATGAAAAACATCATTTTAGAGTTTACAACTAACAAGATTTCTAACAAAAATTGACAATAGAAAAATTAACGTTATAAAACTAATATTATAAGAAAATTATTGATAATTTTTACAAAGTAGAAGATACATTAATAATGGCCCAAATTACAAAAAGCCTAATTTATTTAACCTTAATATAAATGAGTTGGAACTCTTCTTAAATTTTTTTTTAAACGACTCTTCAATTTTCATGTTTAGCCCATTAGACCTATGAAGTAGATCAATTTGTTTTGGTGATCCATCACAAAATCAGTTTACATAATGCCATATATATAGATACGAACTACAAGAATCAATTGATGAAGAGGCAGAGAAGCTGGGGTAAAAACCTACCAACAATTACTATAACAGTAAATAGGAAGTGATAATCCTACTACCAAAAAGAAAGAGCACTGTAATGTATAAATTTTGCCCACACACGAATTTCTGTGATGCGTGACCCTAACTGGCCCTCAGTAGTTTCTTGTCAGCCGAAGAGGATCTGCCCCTCAATGCAACAACACTCAATTTTGAACCAGTAGATGGCTTTTTCGACCTAATTCTACTGTAGGGTTTCTCTGTGCTTTCAACTTTGTGGAGTTTTACCGATTTTGCTGAAGCAGATAATTTTACAGATTTGGCTCGAGTGCATGTTTTTCCAGATTTTGCTCCGGAAGATGCAACCTTTGCACGGATGGTTGGAGATATTACAGTTGCAGGCTTAATCTGGCTGGATGCTTTATTCAGTTTTCCACCCCTACTCTTTTGTTCTGTTATCCGAGCCCTGGCAATATCTCTACGCACATTATCCAGAGTGAGGGACTCCAAGCTTTCATTATTCCTTATTGCCTCCTCAATTCTTGCTGCCAACAGTTGGTCTTTTTTGGCAACCAAGCTTGTCACCTTCCCTGTAGATTTTCAAGAGCATATGACAACCAAAAGCTTCAAAACTATGAAATTGGAAAGTTTCCAGAAGACTATATTGAAAACACAAGCATCTTATCATCAAACACTTGCAGGAAAAAGTAAAGGAAGATTTCTCTTTACAGGCCAAAAGTTGCAGACCAGGATTAGTTTTCCAACTCCAAATAAATGGATGGATGAAAACACTAAATTGATTTCAAAAGAAAGTTTAAAATAGAAGTGTGAATTCAGGCCTTTTCCATATGCAAAAAATAGGTATTAATAAAAAGGATCTGATGGTGAAAATTTTTTCAACTTAATGCCACTCCAAAAGAATGTCCCTTCAGAATTACGATTAGAGGCTATTCTGCCACAACAAAAGTGTCAAACCCTTCAACAACCTACAACATACAATAAATTTCATGAAGCATACCTTTTGCACCCATTCGAGCAGTTCTTCCAGTCCGATGAAGGTAATCGATCTAGAAGTCAAGAATATGTAACACATTAATTATATTTTATTTTCAGCTTAAGGAAGCTAGAAAGTACTAATCTCAAATGCAAGAGGAAAATTATTTTAGGTGTCTGGAAGGTTAAGCAAATAATGGAAAATGAAATAAGGAATTTTATTCAAGACTTCAGCAAGAACCTCAAAGAAGGTTCTAATCCTGCCCAAGCCAAATGGCCGATACTACTGACAACCTCCTACTCATTTCTGCCTCCCTTAATACTAACATTCTCCTGACTGTTCTAACAAACTCTACCACCCTGACACTAACAAACTTCTAATAGTAACAAACTCCCTTGCTCACTTCTTACTCCTACGAGTTTAAACTAGCAAAGGCCTATGGCTTGAATTACGAGTGCTCTCAGTGCTATCAACACTCCCCTGCTTAAAACAAACCTTGTCCACAAGGTTTTCCTCTAGAAATTGTCCGCGAAAATCCACACAAGACCCAAGTGGCCTCATCCACAGGTTTGTTCTGCCACTGGATCAACAACTGATGGCAGGGGTCCGCATGGGCACCCAAGTTCCGGGAGTCCAACACACGAACGGGAATAAACGGGTCTTCCTCCATCACCAAATCTGCAGGAAGTTCGTGGGAGACAACATGTGGTCCTGAGACGCGTTTAAGCTGTGAAATGTGGGAGACATTATGCACTTTCGAACAAGGTGGAAGTGCAATGTGATAAATCAGTTTACTGAGCTTCTGCAAAATGCGAAAAGGTCCACAATATCTAGGACCGAGTTTGCTGTAAACTTGTTGAGCCATAGACACTTGGTGATGTGGCCTAATCTTCAAAAACACCATATCTCCCTCCTGGAACTCCACATCCCTGTGATGCTTATTGGCCTGATTAGCCATGCGCTGTTGCGCTTTTTGCAAGTTATACAGCAACTGGAGGATGATTTCTGCTCGAGATCGGTGCTCTTTGGATACTGCTGCCACCTTAGATTCTCCTGGCAAAAACTGCAACAGGTGTAGTGGAGCCCTCCCGTAGACCAACTCAAAGGGAGTGGCTTTCGACGCACTTTGGAACCCAGTATTGTAAGAGTATTGCACCCAATGCAACCATTTGCCCCACTCCTTGGGTTGCTCAGAAGTGAAGCAACGTAAATAAGTTTCCACACAACAATTTAGGACTTCCGTTTGGCCATCGATCTCTAGGTGGTAAGCTATACTCATCTTCAACTTGGTGCCCATTCCCTAAAAAAGTTCACGCTAGAAGTAACTCATAAATAGCGGGTCCTTGTCACTGACAATCGATCGAGGAACCCCATGGCGGCGGCCAATCTCCCGAGCAAATAAATCTGCTACGGACTTTGCAATGAAAGGATGGTGAAGCCCCAAAAAGTGCCCAAATTTGCTTAACCGATCAACTACCACCAAAATACAATCGAACCCTTTAGAACGGGGTAGTGTAGTGATAAAATCAAGGGAGATGTCCTCCCAAATCTACTCCGGTACCGGTAATGGCTGCAAGAATCCTGCCAGAGATAGGGTCTCATACTTGTTTTTCTGACCTACCAAACAGTCAGCAACAAATTGTTGCACTCGACGCATCATCCCAGGCCAGTAGATTGAAGCAGTGATCCTCTTATAAGTTCGATAAGCCCCATAATGGCCCCCTTATGGAGAAGCATGGAACTCCTCAAGTAACCGTGGTATCCAAGCTGAACTTGCGGGCAACACCGAACGGCCATTGTAATACAATTTGCCATTTGCCAATCGATACTTAGGATGGCTTTGTGGATTCTGCTGAACTTTCTGCACCACTTGCTGAAGGTAATTATCTTGTGCAATTTTCGACTCCAACTCTCCCCATTGTGCCCATACTAGAATAGAAATTGCCGCCATTTCTAACTCTTCAAATTGTCTAGACAATGCATCTGCCACCTTATTTGTAACTCCCGATTTATAATCAATCGAAAAGTCGTACCCAAGCAACTTCGCCACCAAATTTTGTTGAGCTGGCGTGGTTATTTGCTGCTGTAGAAGGTGTTGAAGGCTCTTGTGGTCAGTCCGCACCACAAATCTCTTGCCCACCAGGTACAGCCTCCAATGACAAATCGACATAACCAAAGCCATCAGCTCCTTTTCATAAGTCGGTTTTGCGAGGTTTCTCCCCACAATGGCCTTACTGTAGTAAGCAATTGGAGGCCCCTGCTACAACAGCACTGTTGCCAATTCCATTCCCTGAGGCGTCACACTCCACCACAAACTCTTTAGAGAAATCCGACATAGCCAATATAGGAGCAGATGTCACTGCCTGCTGTAAAGCTTCAAATGCTTGCTGCGCCTCCTTGGTCCACTAGAAATTTCCCATGGTCTCTTTGAGCAACAATGCTGTCAAAGGAGTAGCGATCTACCCATACCACTATATGAATCTCCAGTAGTACCTAATTAGCCCTAAGAATCCGCATACTGCCTTCACCGAAGTAGGTCGGGGCCACTGTAAAACAGTAGACACCCTGGCCGGATCCATTGATACTCCTTGCTTGGAAACTATATGCCCCAGATATTCGATAGCTACTTGACCAAATTGACACTTTTTTATTGGCCACAAAAGTATTCTCAACCAAAATTTGCAGCACCACATCCACATGCTTCAAATGATCCCCCCATCCTCTACTGTAAATAAGTATGTCATCAAAAAATACTAAGACATACCTCTGTAATAGGGGCCGGAACAATTCGTTCATAACAGCCTGAAACGTTGCCGGGGCATTAGTGAGTCCAAAAGGCATCACCTTGAACTCGTAGTGCCCAGAGTGAGTTCTGAACGCGGTCTTTGGCACATCCTCTTCTCGCACTCGGATTTGATAGTATCCAGACCGCAAATCTTCCTTTGAAAAGTAGGTTGCCCCATGAAGTTCATCCAGTAATTCCTGTATGACAGGAATTGGATATTTGTCCAGAATTGTGACACTATTCAACTCCAGGTAGTCCACACAGATGCGCCAACTTCCATCTCTCTTTTTCACCAAGAGGACTGGATTAGAAAACGGGCTTACATTCAGCTGAATTACTTCGGAAGCTAACATGTCCGCCACTTGCCGCTCTATTTCATCTTTTTGCACATGTCCATATCGATATGGACGAACACTCACTGCCTTGACTTCGGACTGAAGAGAAATCTGGTGATCCCTACTTCTTTGGGAAGGCAACTCCTTGGGCTCCCCGATAACTGCAACTCTGTTAGACAAAACCTGCTGCATCTCAACTCGATGTTGTTCATCCTCCGGAACTAGTTAATCATTCTGCTCCTCTTGTGTAATTTCCCAAACCATGGCTCCAAACTGAACATTTGGTAAACCACATAGCGACCGAAAGGTAATGGATGAGCTTCTTAATGACGGATCACCACAGATTTGGACCGTCTTCTCTCCCATTGTGTATTGCATTGTCATTACTGCCTAATTAACCTTCAACTCCCTAAAGTCTGTAGCCAAGACACTCCAAGGATGATATCAATGCCCCCCAAGGGAAAAAGGTAGCAGTCGACTAAAACGTCTACCCCCAGAAGCCCCACTGTGACATTTCTACAAACACCTTCTGTCTCCTTCCACTGTCCATCTCCCAGCCGCACTCCCATTACCTCCATTGGTGTCAAGTCCAAGCCCAACTGCTCGGCTATCTTCCTAGCCATGAAACAGTGGTTGGCGCCACTGTCCACCATGATGATGACTTCCATTCCTGCTACGTTGCCCCTCAATTTCATGGTGTTACTGTTGCAAATGTCCCCTAGGGCAAAACACGGTAACTCCAACTGCATCAGTTGCTTGCCCTCTCCCTCCACTGTAGGAACCACAGTCTCAGCTGTCTCTTCTCTGCAAACGATTACCCCCTCTGGTGTCTCCTCCCCGTACGCTAAGATCATCATGCAAATTGATTTCACCTGGCACTGGTGGAGTGGGTGGTAGGGTTGTTGACATCTGTAACACAAACCCTTAGCTGTCAATTCCTGAAACTCCTCGGAGTAGCACCGTATAGGGCGCGACCCCCCTTGGACCGCACTACTGCTGCCGCGCAACGATGCAGATGAACTAGGAGGTAAAGTCACCCGATAGGGTTGATTGGCCTGGCTTGGTGGGTTAGTCTTAGACCTAGGCAAAACCCGCTCCAATTGCTTGGGCCAAGTGGCTCCATTGTTGGAAGATCCTAAAAGCGCCCCAGCCCGATCTCCCAGACCATAGCCTGCTTTAGGCCCTGCTGATCGTTTCCCTTCAAACGAGATAACCCCTTTCTTCGTCAGCACCTCCAACTCGTGTTCCACCTCACGAGCAAGGGTCATGGTGCGGTACAAATCTAGCATCTCGTGAGACCTTATCTCAGCTCGTATCTCCTCCAACCCATTCAAGAACTGACCCGTAAAAGATTCCTCAGGCCACCCCTTCACCTGGGCAGATTTTGCTACGAAATCCTTCACATACTCATCAACACTTGCAGCTTGTTTACAGGCAACAATGGCCTCATACGGGTTCGCTGCTAGAGCTCCTCCAAAACAAGAAAGCACCTCCTGTCGCACTTCTCCCCATGTCAACAAAGGTTTCCTGTCTTGGAGTCAAGTCATCCAGTGCAGGGCGTGCCCCTCCATGCACACTAACGCTAGAGTAACCTTCTGCTCCTCTGGTGTTTGCTGAAACTGAAAGTACTGCTCCGCTCTTCTTCCCCAGCTCAGGGGATCTATGTCTTGAAGTTCGGAAGCTCCACCTTCTTAGCTGCGATTTGGATGTCCTCCATGTTGAGAAATATGCGGATTGAAGATCATGAGGTGCTGATTAAGAAGATCACGAAGACGGATATGCACAGCTGTAGATATGATATGCTAGTTGTAATTATCTTCTAATTTAAGCATTATCTTGTACACATATCATTGTAAATCAACCTGATTTGTATTCCTATTTTGGAGGAACAATCTTTATTATTAATAGAATCAGAGTGTGTAGAAAAAACACAACTCTTTTCTGCAAACATTCCGTGTCTTTACATTCTGTTTTCTTCTATTCAATATTCAACATATTACAACTTGTAGAACCCAGCTTCTTTATGATGGTAGAGCTTGATTTCTTCACTCCAATGCCACCATTCGACTACTAGACCCCTCCGGATTGCATGACTGCTTCACTGAACTCCCTTCCTCTGATCCCTTTCCTTTGCACATTATTAATAGTAAGTTTTTTATTTCTTCCAGCTGCTGTTTGATCTCAGAAAGTTCGACTCCAAAAACACATGCATCCTCTGTTCCATCTTTTGTTCCATTGTTCCCATACTCCTCTCTACAGATTCCAGGCGAGAGTCCATCCTAGTATTAGTCATTAACTCCCACCCCCCCGTAGAGAATTTTCCATGCTCATCGCACCAAAGTGTTAGTTAGGTGTCCGGAAGGTTTTGCAAATAATGGAAAATGAAATAAGGAATTTTATTCAAGACGACAGGAAGAACCTCAAAGAAGGTTCTAATCCTGCCCAAGCCAAATGACCGATACTACTGACAACCTCCAATCATTTTTGCCTCTCTTAATACTAACATTCTCCTAACTGTTCTAACAAACTCTGGCACTCTGGCACTAACAAGCTTCTAATACTAACAAACTCCCTTGCTCACTTCTTAGCAAAGGCCTATGGCCTGAATTACGGGTGCTCTCAGTGCTATCAAAAATCCAATATCCAACTTCTCCATTCTTCTCTAAATGAAGGGCAGAGAAACAAGGGTCGGATCTGATCCCAAATCCACACACTTAACACCTATGACTTCCACTTGGTCAAGTAGCACCATGGAGATTGGCAAGCGTTACAAGAAAACTGAAAAAAATAACTAACGAATGTGCAAACAGGTGTGTACAAGAGAAAAAAATATACATAGAGTGTAGTCACTTACAGAGTTTAAAGGAAAATCAAACATGATTACATGATCTACATCCAAATCAAGTCCCCTAGCAGCCAAATCTGTGCACACCAAAGTGGGACAATCTCCATCATCACTCTTAAACTTGTTGAGATTTTCAACCCTAGTTTCAAAATAAAAGCTTAGACTCAAAACATTGAAATTCAAATTATAGAGACACTCCAGTTCTAGACCATTCATATAGAGTAACACCAAGGTAAAGAGGAAAGGGGCACAAAAAAGCTTTCGAAACTAATTTTGATGTTATAAATGGACAATATTGCCTGAGTTGTATCCAAAAGCATTTTTCAGCGGTTAATACAACTTGGCTTGCGTTATAGAAAATACATTGTTAAAATGCAGCAGATATTCCTAACAAAATTATGGCTGGTGAAAGGTAAGGTTTATCACCAAAAAATGTGTCAGTAAAACATTTAAGATCTAATGCAAATTGCAACGACAATATAACTGATAAAGGAACTTAACATTAAGCACAAATGATGTATCTGTAGAATACATTAAAAAAAAAAGTTGGAATTCAGAACAAACAGAAATAGTAACATGATGGCCATCTCCAACAGGGAACAATAACATATACCCATAGAACTATGGAGAAATCAAAATTTAGAACAATGTGATCCAAGAAACACCTAAGTTAATCAATTTCATATAAGTTGGTAATGGCAATAATAGAGGTTCTCTTAATACTGTAAAATGCATGCTGCTATATTCTGAGAAACCCCACACATTTTAGAATTGTTGTCACAAGATTCAGTGGTCATATTATCCATATGGAGCAACTTATCAGATAGATAAAGAAACCGCCAGGAAAGTCTAAGTCACAACTACAAATTTCCCCACCACATTCGAAAACCTACTTTGTGCATAACATGGGCTAAGATTGCTTATAGAATCAATCCCAACATAAAAACAAAAAAAGAGAAACAATTCCAGAAACAGGTGTCATATG
>JAOTAY010000003.1:21628335-21644762 GCA_025629805.1 Erythroxylum baracoense | reverse complement strand
CAATGGAATCTGTAGTTGGACCACCCTGCTCATAAATATTGTCCGCTTTGAGCCTTGGCCCAACCAAGCCCTCACAGTTTTGCTCTTCCCGCACACTTGCTCAGGAAAACAAGTCTATGAGGGAGAGGTTTCTATAGTCTTATAAGGCCTACTTCGTTCCCCTCTCCAATTGATATGGGAATCTAACATTCCACTCCCCTTAGAGGCCCAACGTTCTTGCTGGCCCATAGGTCTGGATCCACTGCCTTAAAGGCCCAACTTCCTTGATGGCCCACAGGCCTGGATTCACCCCCTTATAGGCCCAGCGTCCTTGCTGGCATACCAATTCGGGTATTAACTTTGATACCGTTTGTAACAGCCCGGACCACCCTGCTTATAGATATTGTCCGCTTTTGGTCGTGGCCCAGCCAAACCCTCATAGTTTTGCTCTTCCCGCACACTCGCTTGGGAAAATGCGTCTATGAGAGAGAGGTTTTCATAGCCTTATAAGGCCTACTTTGTTCCCCTCTCCAATCGATATGGGAATCTAACAACCTAAAACTAATTCTCTTGCTTAATTTATAGCTTCAAAAGGACTGATTATATTGAAATTCTCAAAATCAAGAAATCCCTAAAATTTATTAAACTAGTGCCCTAACTTAAGGAAAAAAGATTTATGGAGTAAAGGTGGAGAAATATTGGTGAATATGGATTTAGATTGCTAAAATAGACTAGGTTTTATGTGGAGGGTATTTTAATTAGTGATTTTGAGAAAAGTTAAGAGAAATATGAGTGAGAGTTAAAAGGTTGGGTGAAAAATAGTTGTATCACGAAGTGAAATGTTTAAATTCTTCAAGACTAGATTTATATTAGGTTATGGATTTGTTTATATAAAATTCAAATATAGGCATGCTTTAAGATAAAGGCATGTCTTAGGTCGTACATCTTTTTGTTAAAAGCATGGGATATGGGCATGTCTTAGGCCATGGACCTCTTTGCTTCTTATGCATCAAATGTAAATATAGACATGGTTTGGGATACTGGCATATTCTAGGATATGAATCCTTAAAAAAATTACAAATTAATTCATAAACAACATTTGTGACAAAGGTATGTCCTAGGTCCTAATCATTATCTAAATACAATATATACCTAATTTTTAGGTGTGCCTTTAGCCTATTTCTTGAACCTAATTGCTATGCTTGTTTGCCTTACTATATAAGTTCAAATCAAAATCATATAAATCAAAAAAATGCAACCATAAATAAATATAAATTAACTGAATCCTTAATAAAATTATTGATAAAATAATCTAGCCCAAACATTTATCAATGAAAATGACTTAAAATAAACATTAGAATGCTAAAGGAAGGTTGAGTTACCTACAAATAATCAATTTCTTTAAAATTATTGTCTGAAGCCACTTGGGATGCTTAATCTCCATCACTCCCCCTGTCCTTAAAAGGATTTATCCTCAGATCAATGTCTCCATCTGCAAAATTAAAATGAGTAGATCAACAATGTTGAAAGTATTATGAACATCTTATTTACCTAACAGATAAATCTTTAATGTGTTCTTATTGATTCTTTCCACTACTTGAAACGGTCTATCACCATGTATTGTAACTTAGTTTTTTTTTTCTTAGAAACCTTTCCTTTCTAAAGTACACCTAAACCTAATCACCAAGTTTGACTATCACTTTCTTTTAAGCTTATTAGCTTGCTTCTCATATTGTTGCATCTTTTTCTCTATATTCATCCTTGCCTTCTCATGAAGCTTCTTCACTAATTTGGCTTTCCTTTTTCCATCAAAGCTATCTATTTTACCTAATGACAAAGGAATAAGATCTAAAGGAGATGACAGGTTAAAGCCATAAGCAATTTCAAATGGTGAAAAACGAGTAGTGTTATATATAGTTTTATTATATGCAAACTCAATAAAAGGCAAAGACTTTTCCTATGTTTTCAAGTTTTTACCTATAATAGCATGCAACAAAGATCCTAAAGTTCTATTAACCACTTCAGTCAGACCATCGATTTGTGGATGAAAATTTATAGAAAATAAAAGCTTAGTTCCCAACTTCCCCTAAAAAGGTTTACCAAAAATAGCTCAAGAATTTAGTGTCACAGTTAAAAATAGTGGTTTTAAAAACTCTATATTACTGAACAATTTTAGCAAAGAATAATTAAGAAATGTAAGCTGATTCATTGGTTTTGTGACATGAAATAAAGTGTGCCATTTAGAAAACCTATTAACAACTACAAATACTAAATTGTGACCTTTCTTAGACTTAGGTAAACCTAAAACAAAGTCTATGGAGATGTCTACCTATGGTTCACTAGGTATAGGTAATGGTTTGTACAATCTATAGGGCTATAATCTCAATATAGCTTGCCTACACTCCACATACTCATTCTATATCTCTCCTTATGTATGGCCAGAAGAAGTATTCATTCAAAACATTAAAAGTCTTTTAAACACTAAATTGTCCTATTAACCTCCCTCATATGATTGTCACTAATAAGTCTCTCAAAGAACTTTGGGGTATACAAAACATGTTGTCTTTAAACAAATACGCCTCATGCCTAAAGAACCTCCCAAAGGAAGATTTCTTACATTCCTTAAACACATTGTCAAACTTATGATCATCATTGTATTGCTCTTTAGTGTGCTCAAAACCTGATAATGTAGAATTCAAAGTTCTTACTAAGGCATGTATCCTAAATAATGCAACTGTTGTGAAATTTTCCTTTCCTTGTTTATACTTAAACATATAAGGAACTGTCTCTATATAGTCCACTCACTTAGCATAACTTTTATTAAGTTTGTTTTGTCCTTTAATGTACTTCAATGACTTATGGTTAGTATAGGCCATAAACTTTTTAAGACAAAAATATTATTGCCAGGTATCTAAAGGCCTTACCAATTCATACATCTCAGTATCATAAGTTAGGTAGTTTAAGGCTACCCCATTAAGTTTCTCAGTAAAGCATGCAAATAGTTTCCTATCTTGCACTAAGATTGCTCGTACTCTAACGCCACTCAATTACCCTTTATCTCAAAAATATTGGAATAATTGTGTAAAGCTAATATAAGTGTTATACTAAGTTTCTCTTGCAACAAGTTAAATGCCCTCTCTTGCTCATCCTCCCACTTAAATACTAAACTCTTTTTAACTATATCAGTAAATGGTGCATCAATGGAGTTAAATCCTTTACAAATAGTCTATAGAAACTAACCAACCTATGGAAGCTTATAATATCACTAATTGAACTGGGGGATCAACCATTCCTTAATTGCCCTCACCTTTTCATCATCAACCTTTATTCCCTTTACACTCACCACATAAACTAAAAACAAAACCTGACTAGTGCAAAAAGAACAATTTTCAAGTTTACATTAAATATCTCTTACCTAATTACTTTCTACACTTTATTTGAATGTTTAATATGCTAATCATGTGATTTGTTATAAACAATAATGTCATCAAATAAAATTGCTAAAAAAAATTTGCAAATAGGGGTTTATAAGCCTCATAAAGGTGTTAGAGTTAGTTAAACCAAAAGGCATTACTAATCATTCATACAATCCATATTTAATCTTTAATGTTGTTTTCCACTCATCTCCTTCTCTAAGTCTAATTTGATAGTAACCAAACTTCAAATCAATTTTGGAAAACAAACATGCATTGTATAACTCATCAAGCATTTCATTTAACCTAAGAATAGGGTGATGATACTTTACAGAGATTTCGTTGATGGCAGGCAATCCACCTACATATGCCATAAACCAAATTTATTTAGCATTAATAAGAATGAAATTGAGCATAGACTAAAGCCCTCATGTACGTTGTCTTTCTTTAGTAACTCCTCCACTTGCCTTTGAATTTATTTGTTCTATTCTAGGTTTGTTCTATATATTGGTCGATTCGGCAATTATGCTCCCGAAATCAAATCAATTTTATGTTCTATTCCTCTTTTAGCTGGTAAACGATTTGGCACTTCTTCTTGGAATAGATCAAGCAAAATTAATAAAACTAAGCAATCATGATTAGCAAGATATTTATAGGATAAATAAGCTTCTTTGCAAAAAAAAGTAGCATTTAATACTTGGCCAGAAATGCATCTCTCAAATCCCTTACTCTTATAACCATGATCACTCTTTTCCCCTCATGTTTATCTCTCATAGAAGTGTTTTCCATAGTGTTTGAAGTTTCCATAAGTGTTTGCACTCATTTATTTACACTTTTTCCTCCAACATTGCTTGATCACTCTTATGGATTTTTAGTTAATCTTCATAAACTTGCTTTAGGCTATGTTTGGTTGGACATAAGGTTTTTAATGGAATGGAATAGAACGGAATAGAATGGAATGATTTATAATGGAATGGAATGTAAATAGATGTGATATTAGAAAATTGTTGTTTGGGAGGGATGGAAGGGTTCATAATATAATATAGTGAAATTTTGTTTGGATGAAGGGTTTATAATATAATATAGTGTAAAGTTGTTTATCATTTTACATTCCATCCTAAGCCCCCAAATCGGAGGTTGTTCATTTTTGCTGTTTAGGATGGAATATGATCTAATATGAAATCCTCATTTTGCATTCCATTTCATTATAAACCATCCTTCTAAATGATGAATAATATTACATTACATTCCATTACATTATTAAACCCCTTAACCAAACATAGACTTAGTGAAAGAGGGGAAAGAGTGTACTTCACGCCATCTATGGTGAATAATGAATCTTGTAACCATCAAGGATTGCTCACGTTATCAAATTACCATGGATGCCCCAACAAATCTCCTTTTGTTAGCTTACATAATCTTCATCTTCTCTAATATAAATGCTTGAGGCCCTTCTAGTCACTAATGATATCCCCTTCATTGGTTGCTCAATTTTAGTTCATCATCACTTTGCTTAATGTCCTCCAATTCAAGCATGTCACTATAGTCTTCATCTTCACTTTTATAAATGAATTATAAATTCCAAATTGTCATCAACTGCTTGTTTGGACATTAAGATGCAGTATGTCCTCTTCCCATGCACTAGAAGCATTTGATATCATGACTCCTTAAATTTGAAGAGAAATTAGCCTTATTTTTCTCCCCTTGAGATGTTTTTGGATTTCGTGTTTTAGATTTGTCATTTAGTGCTTTATCTTCTGTTTTACTCTATGAATTGTTCTAAGAGGTCCTTTACTCCATTAGAAAAACTTGCATAGTTAGTGAACTTCTTTTTAAGCTATCTTTCAACACTCATTTCCATATTCACTGCATCCTCTAATTTAACATAATGGTGCAATTCCACACCATTGGCAATTTCAGTTTTAAAACCATATATAAACTAAACTAAAGTAGCTTCCTGATCTTCCTCAACATTTGCTAATTTCATTACTATCTCCATCCCTTTGTGATATTTGTCCACAATTTTTCTTTCTTGGTAAGATTATACAATCTTTGGTAAAGTTCTATGTATTAAAAGCTTGGAAAAAACCTCCCACGTATGAAAACTTTCATCCCTTCCTAAGGATTGAATGGTGGCCCTTAGTTTCTCCTCCTATTTGTAATCTACTAATCTCACCAAATACCGCATAGTCACTAAATTCAAAGGCTACCTATTTGACTATCTTCTCTTCAAAAAAAGTTATAGATCTCAAACACTAACTCCACTATCCACTGCCACTCTAAATATACATTCAGATCCGTCTTCCCAAAAAGGCAAGAATTTTATCTTAGTGTTACCTATATTGTTATCTAATCTATCCTCAACTCATTCCTATACTAGATTTTACCCCTACCATTCCTACCCATTCTTCCTCTTACCCACATCTTCAAAGGTGATAAATTGGTCATCATTACCATCAAACTAATCATGGACATTTCTAGATTCAGGAGTTCTCTCCCTCAGGTTGGATTGAGAATTTAACCTCAATGACATCTCGCCATCTTCTCCTTTTTATCCTTGATTTCCTTAAACAACCTTTCAAATGTCATTTGTGTTGATTTCAACATTAAAGGATCGCTCTCCATCTCTTCAACTTTGAACATTTCTTTGTCCTTACTAGAAGAAGATGAATTTCTAGTACTCGACATGATTTAAAACTTGCAATAAAATGTTAGCAAGAAAATAATCTCTCCTTCATATGTTTACTCTCTAAATCACTCACAACTCACCACCTAATATCTTTACTCTAGGATTTTTTGCAAACTAAACTTTTCTTTCAAGAAGAATGAGTTCAAATCTGGCCCTCTTCAATTACCACTCCTAAAAAGCAATTTTATATAAGGAAGACAAGGCTAAAGAAACTAATAGGTAAAGAATACGAAACTTACAAGCTAAATATTTGGAGACTTTAGTAACCCCAACAAATCAAAACAAAATTCATCCAAGAATTAAGATTTTCAAGCTCTTACCTTGTTTTTAATGTAAAGAAGCAATTTCTTAGAAAACATAATAAGAACCTTGGCTTTTTTTTTTTGAAGTTTTAAGCCTCATATCCTTATCTTTAGAAACTAGGAATTGCAATCTTGAGCTACAAGCTTACTATTCAATTACAACCAAAATTGAGAAGAGAAATTAGTAATTCACGTTTACAAGTAGGCTAAACAAAGATTTAGATTAGTTTTAGACAGATTTGGAGCTAGTTTGTTGAAACTCCCTAAACACCTGAGTATGACTTCTCCAATCCTTATAAGTTTAAGAATGGATAACATATAGACAACTAATTACGAAAGGACTCTAACTAAATTTGATTTTTTCTCCTTTTTACATTTTCTTTTTCTTTTCTTCTCTTCTATTTTTTTAACAAGAAACTCAATAGAAAATAATCAAGAAATAATATTTAAAGTTAGAATTGTAAGATTCAATTAGATTACTAGGTCGAATTCAAAGATTTAATAAGAAATCAAAAGGTTAAGCCATACTCAATTATTTTAACACACACAGATTGGAATTAACCATAATTAAGATTGGTCTTATCCAACACAAAAATTTAAAGAAATACATAGAAAATAATGGAGAATATAAATGGACTTAAAAAAAATTCAAGAAATGATCAAAACTCCAAGAAAACAGATTCAAGATTCTAGCAAAGGAATAAAAAAGACTCAAGAAATTAAACAACATAATAAACATAACTTGAATAGAAGGTAAAGACAAAAGTTAAGACAGACCTTAGCAATAGATGAAGGATCTAATATCAAAAACTAATATGCTCTTCACCTCAGACCGAGTGAAGCATAAATCATGTCCTCAGGATCCAGATCTTTATATATGAATAAAGATTGAAATAACGACTTAAGAAGGTATTTCTACCATATCTATATAATTATAAAGGGATTAGTGATGATAATGGATTTTAATCTTCCCAAGTCCTTGCTTGAATGAAAATCAAGTCTTTCAAGAACACCAGAAAGTATTTCTCTAGAGGAATGAAAAGATCAACTCAATATGTTGATTGAATCTGAAAATCAATCAAATCTGATTACAAATGATTTTTAGAATGTTTATATAATAAACTAATGCCCTAAGTCAAATCCCACAAGGATAAGATGTGGATTTTGGCCCAAATTATAGACTCCTAACAAAAAACGCGTAATAGACTCCTAAATGAGCTTTTTAGGCCCAAAATAAACCAAATGCTTAAGTAGGTTTACCTAAGTCAGCTCAAATAGATTACACCATATGGCCTAAAGATACTCAAAGCAGCCTAATTACTACAAGCAAGTTGTTTCTAATTGTATAACATAGTTATCCTTCTTCAACAAGTCCAACACATTGTTCTAAGCCTTAAATCTTCATTATAAACTTAGTTGACGTGTCTCCAAGTGTTTTAACTTCTTTGTTTGCATATAGATCCATCATTAGATCGTTGAGAGCCTCTTTAGCACATATAGCCTACAATTGTGTCATTGGTACTCCAAGATTCTCTAATGGATCTTTTGCCTTAATAACACTTTGTTGAGCTCATTTAAGTGTTTCTCCTTGTTGTCCAAGCTCTCCAACATATCCCACTCCTTCTGCCTTGTCTGAATCCATTTAGGATGCTTGATCTCCACCAAAAGGGGAGCTTATAGAGAACCCTATTTCCATAAACTACTAATAGACACCTAAGAAGAAGAAGAAAGATAAAGCTTAGGTACCTATTAGAAGAAAGGCAATGGATGAAAATAATGTAAATATAAATACTAATGAAGAGCAAAGGACTATGGAAACTACCCTAGTGAATAACCATTCTGAAGTAAGTAATCTTTAATAATTGTGCTCAACAAGTTAGGGTACTGAGTTCTAAACCATCTCTAATATATGAATTAATGGAGAACAAAGTGGAAGATAAGCTTGGGAGGGATATCAATACAGCTTAATATGGAGTTAATTGCTTATCTACAAGGGTAGGAAGTAAAGTGACTTTCATTAAAGTGAGCTTATTCAACCTCAAGTGGTTCAACAATCCTTATGAATAATGAAGCGAAGCTAACAAGACAAGACGTGGTTGTAAATCCAAGCAAAAGGGTGTAATAACCTTTTCTCTCAAATGAATTTAGTCATTTGGAATGTTAGAGGCCTGGATAACCCCAATAAATAGCAAGCTATAAAGGATTTCTTATCCTTAAGAAAGCCTAGTTTTATTAGTTTATTTGAAACCAAAATAAAGATCTACTAACTCCAAAGGGGTCATGTTTTTTAATAGAAACTAGATCACCTCAAATAGTCATAAAACTTACTACAATGGCTACATTATAATCACACGTGACCCTAATATCTTCCTCCTTCATCAATGAAGTTGCTTAGATCAATTCATCAACTATTAAATCTCACTTAGACAACCCCAAATGATCCTCAAAATCATTGTGATTTATGTTGCTAACTTGGAGTTCCAAAAGAAGTAGCTTTAGATAGACCTCACTTCCATAAGAATCAACTGTTCAACCCATTGGCTTCTAACAAGTGACTTCAATTGTTCATCTTTTTTTAAGAAATGGATGGTTTAATTATAAGGTAAAGCACAACAATGAGGACCTATCTAGGTTTGTAAGTGTATAACAGTTACTAATTTAAGATTCATAAGCAACAACTTCACTTGTAATAATAGGCAAAGTGGAGAATATAATCACTTTAAAAAAAGCTTGATAAGTGGTCCATTCCCTCTTAGCTGTGTTCACTTCTACAATCCACCCACTTCAAATCATTCACTGATTTACATTTAAATGAATTTTGGTTCACAATAAAACGAATACATTAATCAATTCTCTTATAAAAGCTCTTGGCTATAAGGAAGCCATTCTAAAATGTCTAAACAATCAAATGAATGGAAGTCAAGCCTATATGTGTGTGCAAAAGCTTACAACTATTAAAGGTGAAATAATATAGTTTAAAAAGGAATTGCAACTTCTCAAGAGGAGAAAAACAAGAAGCTTTAGATTTCCTAATCTATATCAAAATAGGTTAAACATTAAATCCCACTAATCAGACCCTTAAAGTTATGGAATGCACATATCTTAGAAGGTATATTAATTCCTTAGATAACTTTTTCTCATTCTTGAAGCTGAATTTTAGAATTATTTGGTTAAAGGAGGGCGATAGGAATATAAACTTATTTCATAATATTATTTAATCTAGGAGAAATATGAAGAAAGTAGTATCCCTATAAGTTCTTAATGGTAATACCATAAATTATCAACAACATCTAAAGGAGTTGAATTTCAATCACGATAATGCACTCTCGGTTCAGTTAGGGAAGTTCTCTACCTAATCAGGTTAAGGACTCTTTAGCTAACACCATACCTAGGGAGCTTAGGAGTATGCTTATCAAGGAAATCACTATTGAAGAAATCAAGGAAGAAATTTTTAACATATACCCAGATAAGGCACCTAATATAGATTATTTCAATGCCATGTTCTTTTAAAGCACCTCGGATATTTCATGAAATATGGTAACTAATTTTGTTCTTGAAGTCTTCAATTATGGGAAGCTTCCAAAGGAACTTAATAAAACCTATATTTGCCAGGTCTTTAAACTCCCTAGCCTAACTTCCATTCATAACTATAGACCCATTTCTTATTGTGATGTGATATACAAAACCATCTTAAAGATTTTAGCATCAAGTTTAAAATTGTTATCAAAGGTATCATAAACTTTTGTCAAGGAGCTTACATTCAAAGCAGTAACATAGATGACAACATTTTGATTGGTCAAGAATTATTTAAGAGCTACAACAAAAGAAAACAAATAAGAGCTTGTGCCTTAAAGATTGATTTTAAGAAAGCTTGTTACTCATTAAAATGGAACTTCTTATTTAGCTCAATGGAGAAGAAAGCTTGTTACTCATTAAAATGGAACTTCTTATTTAGCTCAATGGAGGCACTAGGCTTCTCTAAAAAGTACACCAACTAGTTATGCAATGTGCCACTATAACCTCATTCTCCAAACTAGTGAGTGGAAAACCCCATAAAATTGTCCAAAGTTACCAAAGGGCTAAAGCAAAGGGATCCCTTATTTCCTTATCTATTTTATTGCAGCATGGAAATCCTCTCTAGACTCATTAGTCTTAATATCTCCAACGAAACTAGCTTTAAATCTCATTACAAATGTGACAAGATTAGCATTTTAATCTCTTTTACAGATGATTAGCTACAACTTTGTAAGGCAATAACTAAATAAGTTGAGGTTCTTATTAACTCCTTAAAGCAATTCAAAAACATATTTGTATTGAGCTATAATCCCAATAAGAGCAACTTTTTCCTATCAATAAGAGTGCATTTGAAGATTTGTTAGCTACAACCAAGGGCTTCAAACAAGAACAACTTCTTTTAAATATCTGGGTGTTCTTATAACAATTAGGAAGGTATCAATTCCTAATTGTGCATGCCTTATTGACTCAATTTATAAGAGGTTGAATAGTTAGTGCAACTAAACCTCTCGTGTAGTGGCAATCTTTAATTAATTATCTTGGTACTGAACAATTTACACATCTATTAGAACTCTCACATAACAATCTAAAGGGAGATAATGAAGACCACTGAGAAAATGCTTAGGAAGCTCTTTTGGTCTAGATTGAGGATAAAACCAAAGCTCCCAATGTAAAATAACAAGAAATCTATTTTTCAAAAGAAAGGGACTTAGTATTAATTTAATTAGAATCTTGAGTAAGGTTCAAATTAAAAGGCTCTAGAAGATTTGCATAGATAAGGAATCATTTTGGGTTTTGTAGATACATATGCACTTTTTGAAGGCAGAAGAAAATGGTCAATTAAGCGTTTAGGGCTAATGTTATGGATATCATACCAACACTAGTACTAAATTGAGTTCTGGTATGGTACTGTATCAATACCTGGTTTTAATCGAGTACTGTATTGACTAAGTATTGTTTCGAGTAATTTTTAAATTTATAAAATAGTCCTTGGATTTTTAAAAAAAATTACAAAACAATCCACTAGTATATTGTACATTATACTTTATAATTTTATATCAACCTGTCTCTAAAAATCGTAATAATAACAATTTAAAATAACAACAATTTTTATTTTTATAAACATTAATTTTTAAATGTTTATATGACCACTAAATGAAGTTGTTGCATTCATACAAATGTACAATAATTTGACAATTATGGTTACAATGATTCTATTAGTTTTTTACTTAACTATTTGTATTCAAATGTTTTATAAAATATGAATGACATCATTTAATTATTATCTTAAATTTTAATTTAAGTCGAGTTAAATTTTTTTATGTAGGTTATATATTAAAGTTAACAACAACAATATCTTATATCTAAAAATAAAATAAAATATTAAAAATTAATGTTAAATTGATAGTTGATAATTTCAAATTATACTACACATAGGTCAGTCACTTAATAAGTATTCTAGTGTAATCTTTTTGTTGTTCTATAATAATATAGCGAAATTTAAAAATTAATGCAATTATATAAGTTATTAATTTAAAAAAATTTAAAATTTACTCAACACCTCAAAAAAGTCGTTACACTTGATTATATAAAAATATTATGAAACAAAATTATCTTATTAACACTTTATTTTTAAAATATATTTAATTAACAATAATTGTATGACGCATAATTTTGTGTTATTAAATTAATTTAATAAATATATGAATTTTTGTTCAAAGTTTTGACTTTTTTTGCAAAAAGGTTCTAACATTTTTTAAAATTTACGGTACCGGCTGATATCTGGCAAAATTGCCAGTACCAGCTAGTACCAATGATCAGTACCCAGGAGGCTTTTGCCAACCTAAGTAGACATGATAAAAATGCCAAAACACATGTCAGTTCTTCGAGAATGAGCTGTATAGCATTGTAGTTCCAATAATTCTCTGCGAGTGAGGTCCAAAAACTGCGGGACCAAAAAGGTTGTGTGATCTCAGCAATGAGAACATGTCAAATTACTTGAAATATTCAGGCTTTAAAACGCCAATATATGGCAAATTTCTGTACAGTTCAGCATAGTCCATTCCATAACCCACGATGAAATAATCAGGACACTGCAAGAAAGAAATATGGAGATAAAAAGGATCATCCTCACTTTTTTTGCAAGCAAATACAAGTAACATTTAGGTTAAGATCACTTATGACTGATAAAATTAAAGATGCCAATCCCAAATAAAGATCTAAATCACATGCCAATAGCAGCAACCAAATATATTACTTTCTAACATCTGTCTGAGATTCAGAATAAATTTCAACCAAGATTAACTGGAAGTTGACTGTTTTAAACGTCGGCAATGAACGATGTGTAAATGCCAGCCTCTAAACAAAAAGCACCAACATCCATGAAAACAAACACGGGCTTTTTACCACTCCTATGCAGCAATATGACCAATAAACTCACGAGTTAGCTTTATGACAGTGATTAATTGTTACTCATAAGGTTCATGAGGGTCTCCAAGTTACAAGGATCCAGATGTCTCTTAACATTGCATGTGAAAACAGTTTCATCAACACTAAAAAGACTACTTGTAGAATACATCAATTCAAGATGCACTTTAAGGGGTTTCCAAACACAACTTGGCACATTAGATCATAATTTCTCCCGTCGATGCAACTAAAAAGGCAATAGAAACACAAACACACAAGGAAGAAACAACACCTCAAACCCTCGGTAGTACTTCCCAATACCAGCTAGTTCAAGTTGAACCTTCCTTCTTGATGGTTTATCAAGGAGAGTGCACACTGATATGGAGGAAGCTCCCTTAGATTCCAAGTGTGCAATGAGAGAAGACAGAGTGTGCCCTGTGTCTATAATATCCTCAACCTGAGACAACCATTTAATGTATTGTATTACACCAAAACAATAAAAGTCGGATCACACCAGGAAACAACTAAAACACAAGAAATGAACGCACAGAAAAGGGAAAGTAGATATTATATTTCTCATATAAATTAGGATGAGAAGAAAAACAAAATTAAATAATTTAAAATTCTATCTAATCATGGACAGATGTCCCATCCTTCTAATTTGTATGTAATAGTTAGGTTTGCTATCTTCCTTTGATTAGGGAGCTGTACAACCAAGAATATAAAGTCCAATCTACTTAATTGAGAAGGGAAAATTTGCCGTCATTTTTCTTGGAGGATTAATTCATCTCAGCAGGAAAATTATGAAAAGTTGAACTGGAACTGTTGGGTTTATATAATAGGTATAATTTTGAGTTACCCAAGATAGTTTTTCTGATAGATTTGATAATGTTACAATCGGTCTCTACTTTGGATATAACTGCAGGAAAAAAAAATGAAGTTTCCATTGTTCCTATTTACACCAGACTTATTTAGGCCTCAAATTGTTCTCAGAACAAGGACATTCAGAAAGAGGATATTAGACAATTGGTATTCTTTTTCTGACCTTGGCAACCTGTTCCTCTTTTTTCTTGACAACGAGTTAACCTATGAAGCAATTTATTGAATTAGGAAGCTCCCATCTGTTCTCTGTTTGTGTATGTGAGTATGTTTGTGCACAGATATCTGTCTCTCTGTCTATCTATTAGTGCTAACCAAATATAAAGTGAAAAGGCACAGACATATGATGATTAGTATGTTTACGTAGTGATACCAGAAGAATATGTCTGCCCTGGATATCTAGTTTTGTGTCCAGTGAAATGCGGGGAGCCTCATTAGACTGGGTGGATGAGCCATAGGATTCAGCACGAATGAGATCAACAAAGATAGGCAAACGAATTTTCCTAACCAAGTCAGCAAAGAACAAGAATGCACCAGTGGCCACCCCCACTAAAACAAGAGGTGGAGACACAGAATTGAAGTCACTGGTGATCTCGGAGGCTAGCTCAGTGACTCGATCAGAGATCTGGGACTCCGTCCATAGGACTTTCTCAATGTGAGAGTCCAAAGACATAGTTAGCTACAAAATGACTACCAAAAGAGAGGGCTGAGATACCTGTCCAGTTTTAATTAAAAAAAAAGGATAAAGGAGAATGAGGCAAGCTTAACAATGAAGTGTAGATAAAATTGCCAATCACAAATTGAGTTTGGTTAGTTCTCATGAAAATAAAGCAAATGAAGGAAAAGACAAACATATTAAAAGGGAAACCAAATACGAATGATTTAAGTAACTGCAGCTAAGTATAATAGAACAATAAGTGTAAGACTAGTCATAAACTTCAAATTTTGAACTTAGAAATTTGTTTAAAGTGCTTCGGCGTGCGGCCCAACTATATGATCAAATTATTTAGCCGATTCTACAAGTCAGATCATTTTGTTAAGTCTGCCAACGGTGCAATTTTATAAGCCATATACTGTATAGCATAACCATTTGCACAATCTGAGTAACCTGGGCAGAATCTGTTTGGTCAACTAATCCATCCACACAAATGGCAGTCTAGGTTTAAAAATTATAGGTAATCAGCAAAAATTCTAGCAACCGCGGCCTTCCAAATTTTAATTCCTTGGTCAGAAAAATCATGCAAGTCAGAAAAAGCAACGATTCAGCTACAGAAATTTCTTGTACAGAAGATTTAATGCCTGCCCAAAACATGATATGAGGAAGTACTCGAACATAAGAAAGTAGCAAGTATAATCAAGACAAAAGCAACAAAGGACAGTAGCCCAAACACAAGCGAGGTTAGTTTATAAAGGATAGCAGCATGCAGAATTATGACCGGACGATCGGGCTCGGAATTCAGTTCAACGGCCGAATGTGGCGCAAGTAGCCTGAGGCCTGTACCTATCGTCACTTTCGTTGTATTTCTGAAAGAAGAAGGATGAAAGAGACAAATGTCCTGTTCTCGTGTTTCTCATCTTCAGTCTTTTTTTATTATTTAACCTAATACCGAAATGCTATGTTTAATTAGCTAAGTTTTAGGAATGGAATACAATAAAATGTAATTGAATAGTTTGTAAAAAAATAGAATGTAAGTAGATATAATATTAAAAATTATTATTTATGAAAGATAAAAGAGATTAAAATGTTGGATAATGAAATATTATTTAGACGAAAGGTTTATATTATAATATAGTATAAAGTTTTTATTATTTTATATTCTATTTTAAACTTTTTAAATTCGAAGTATTTTATTTTTACTGCTAAGAATAAAATGAGATATAATATAAAAATTTTATTTTTTATTCTATTTCATTCTATCATAAACCAACCTCTTGAACTCTAGAATAAAAATACATTTCACCAATTTTCATTATTAAATAGCCTAAATGTTGGTAAAAAGCATTGTTCTGGATACTGTGTTACACGGCCATGATGGTGCTGCCATTCGATCTCCATTAATTTTAAATTGTATTTTAAATAATTTAATTAAAATTTAGTCTCTTGTTATAATTAAATTAAAAATATTAAATTCTAATTTAATAATTTTATATATTAAAATTGGTATAAAATATTCTATTTTAAATATAGTAATTATTTTTAGAATTATTTAACCAAAACTATTAACAGTATTAAGTAAACAAAAAAATTAAATATTTCACTATTAATAATGTGAAGTGATACTCTCAAACACAAAAAAAAATATCCTAAACGTTTTAGTATTATAAATAAAGATCCGTAATCATAAAGTCAACATAAGTTTAATTCTTTTAGTATTAATATATAACATTCATTACAATGTTATGAATACTATCTTCTCTTCTAAAAAGCCTTAATTTATAGTTGCAGGGGATCAAATCATGTTTTCACAAATTGATTTAACGGAATATATTTTATATTTAAAAATTTCTAACACATAAAAATATTTTTTCAAAATATTTAGTTTATAAATTTTGCTCATTATTTTTTTAATATTACAACTTACTGATATAAAATTCTCATGCAATGTGATACAATAATATGATATGATACCAAATAATTTAGTATCAATATTCAATTGATATGACGTGAACTGGTCAATCAGGTTTAATATTTATAGCCTTTGCAAAAAAAGTATGACTTAATGTTTGATAATAGTTTAAAAAGAT
>JAOTAY010000003.1:21580286-21600646 GCA_025629805.1 Erythroxylum baracoense | reverse complement strand
TTTTTTTTCACAGGTGAAATGTCAACATAGATGGAAATTTTAGAATAAACTCTGTTAAATAAATATTTTGAATGCTTATGATTGTTTGATGTCTAAGAGTAAGTTAACTTTTATTTTCCTAATGTATCATTTTTGTAGAGTATTTTGTCGATTATCTTCCGGTATCTTCGGTAATATGCTCTATTGGAGTGGTATGTTACAATGTAAATCATTTTCCTTATTATATCTTCATATAGATTTAAAGTTAAACAAATCTTTATGGGTTTTGTCATGTAATTTTCATTAATTCATATTCAAATTGAAAATGACACTTTTATTTTTAGTGGAGCATAACTTTTTTAATTATGTTATTAGAATATTACAATTTGAGGTTGTTGGAGATAACTTATCTACGATTAAAATTAAATGGTTTGAGTTTTGTACTCTTAACGAAGAGGGTAGCCTAGGCATTAACTCTATAAAGAACAACACAAAGATGTTAATAGTGAAGAGGATATAGAAACTTTTTACATTTTAGGAGTAAATTTGAGTCAAATGGATCCACATTTGCTTTATAAAGGGATGAACTTTCAGGTTATTAAAACTAAGCTAAACAACTTCTAGAGTCTCAATCAAACGTTAAAATGAGAGAAAATTTTCTAAGACATGAAAACCATTACTAATAATGGATAATCAACTTAGTTTTGATTTGACAATTAGAATGATTGAGGAACTCTTTATGGAATACTTAAATTTGAGAACCTCAAACGTATATCCCTTTTATAGGAAAAAGTGAAAGTGATCATCTGAAGTGATGAGTAGTAATATAAATACAGGGCATTTTCTTCAATCATGGCTTCCATCCCTTCTAACAGACCTAACCAAGAGGTTGAAGTTAAAATCATATGGAAAAGATATAGGTCTCAATCCTTTTCAAATAAAACTTGTATATAAATCTTAAAAGCGCCAATGTAAATAGAGCCATAAAGGAAGCCAGCCAGGTTTAGCAAAAATTTAGGTAAAGCTTCATTTACCTTTGTGGCTAGTGATTATATAAGGGCTTAGAACAATGGATAAGTTTAAAGGTAACTTCCCTGGCAAAATCAATTGCAAGTTATGTAACCAGGTTCCAGAAACCTTTGAACCACCTTTTTAAAAACTGTTTTGATTTAAATACTTTTTGAAATCAAAATTTGTGATTTTATAAGACTCGATGTATGAAAAATAACTAGTTAAAGATAGCGAAATGGGCTGAGCATGTCAAATACAAGCATAAAGGAGATTTAAATATATTCAAACTTGCTTTAATTTATAGTGTCAATGTGATATGGAAGGAAATAAGCCTAAGGGTCTTCCAAATTGAAGTCCAGGACATTCAAATCTTTTATAGAAAATGTTCAACTGAATTAGAAAGATCATTATAGAGAAAGAAATATGTTATAATATTGGTGTAGATATTACTATCAGCTAGAACATTTATCTATAATAAAAAGATACCAGACTGAAAACTAATTTTAGGTTTGCTTTAAAACTTTCTAATTCCACAGTGATACATCAAATAGAAAACTTAAGTTCAAGTTCTCCCCCATTCTACTTCGAGGTGTAGGCCTTTAAAATAATTATTGTTTAGTTTTAGCTCAAAACATTTAGTTATCTCTCCAAAGCCTTGTAATAACTTGGTTTATTCTCAATGAGGACCCAATAGCCCCTCTTGACTACTGATTTTATTTTAAAATGTTTTCTCTTTTGGGATCTTAATTTATTACTTTTCTTCTTTTAAGAAAAAACATGAAAGTGAAGAAGAAGAGGAAAGTTCATCTAATGAAGCTGATAATGATTGCATTATATAAATTACAAATGATTTCAAGAACTACTTAAAAAAAAAGAGCTCATTAAAAGAAGAGACATCCAAGGCAAAGGTAAATTTTATTTTAAAGCATTAAAATAATATTATTTTTTATCAATATATGAAACCATAACATGTGAACTTTAAATTCCTAAACTTAACGAAGCATATTAAGAGAAAATATGAAAGTAGAGAAGCCTTGGAAGCTACATGGGATAACATAAGTAATTTTGAAGAAGAATTTAGGCATGGAGCAGTGAAGATGTGTTATATACCATATAATAATGAAGTAACTTTTATGATGTTAATAATAATGATTATGTGCATATGATGAGTTTGTTAGCATTTAGCACTTTGAGTTTTCGATCATCCTCAAAATGCAAAGAACAATCAAAATGTGTTAGGTATGTATAAAAGAAAACAAGAGATAGAAAATGAGTTAGGTCAAAGCATAAGCATCATTGGATAATACTAAAGATAGTAGCATAATGCATGAGAACAAGACACTTAGAAAAGATATTATGGATCTGAGAGCATCCTTTAAGAGGTTTAACAAAAGAACAAAAATTACACACCTTGTTGAGTAAACACAAGAATCTAAGTGATTGGAATAAAATATATACAAAAGTATAGTTCATCTAGTGGTAAGATAATCGTTTGTCAACT
This sequence comes from Erythroxylum baracoense, assembly GCA_025629805.1. NCBI lineage: Eukaryota > Viridiplantae > Streptophyta > Magnoliopsida > Malpighiales > Erythroxylaceae > Erythroxylum > Erythroxylum baracoense. Next base: position 21,598,155 of record JAOTAY010000003.1, on the reverse strand, counting down.
AAAAACATATGCATGAATATGAAAACTTTTATAAGCTGACCAATGGTTAAGTGCATTCCTATGTAAGAATGGTAAAACATCATCATATACATCTAAAGTAGAACATTTCATGCATTACATATATGGTTAATACTTATAGGCATGTTCAACTCCCCTTTTTTTCACATTTACTAAATAAACTTCTTTCGTTGAATTTTTGGTTTTCATTTCTTTCTGAATTCATAATTTATTAAATTTGTAAAAATTGATTTGATTGTAACAATATTAGGTTTAATAAATAACAAAAATTATTTTATAAATAAAATTTTATGTAATGTTTATTTATTTAATTAATTAATTTAATAAAATATAATTAACTTATTAGTAATATTTATTACTAATAATTAGTAATATTTATTACTAATAATATGTAAGAGATTAAAATAAAATCACTTACTTAATTATTTTATAAATTAATTTATCTCTAACTTCTATTTATACTAATATTAAAAGTATTAACTCCATTGATATAAAGATAAGGGAGTTTGATATAAAGATAAGTTTTATTTTCTTAAAATAGAAAACAAAATCAATAAACAAAATAGAAATTATAACAAAAAAATAAATGTGAAACCAAATGATCTATAAGAGAAATAACGACTTTGTACATACATATATAAGAATGACACCTAGGACTCCAAGTTTGAGACATAATTATGAAAACATATTATTGGTCTTTAGAAAGCACATAAGAGGAGGGTTAAGTATGTACGTTCACTTTTCTCCTTATTTAAAAAATAATAAATATATTACCTACTTTAATAAATGATTTAAAAAAATTCATACAAGGCAATTACAAAACACAAACAATAATAATAAAAGAGAATAGGAAAAGAAAGATAAATCTTATTTACGGTGATTCGGCTAAACAACTCTTGGTCTACGTCCACTCCTCATTTTTCACTTGCAAATTCACTATCTTCTTCCTTTAATGGATAAAGAGGAATCCTCTATATAACATTTTTTCATGTGCGAAGGAATTTTTACATTCATCTTATTTTAACATATATAGAGAGGAAACATTTATAAATCTTGCTCAAGATCTAGAAAAACCATCACAATATGCACCTTAAGCAAGTTATCTAATTGAAATAATTGTACAACCTTGAAACTTTTCCTTCGATTCCTTTAATTATTATGTATTTTAATTAACCTAAATCCTTTTGTTTGTAGCACTTACTCCTTTAGTTGTTTTATTCATTTATTGTTTCTTTTGTTTTTAATTACTTATTTATTTTATTTAATTATCTTTTTATTTCTTTTTTGTTTATTTATTTACTTACTTTATCATTGTTTTTATTTTTATTTTTGTTGATTTTTATTATTTATGTAGATATTTGTCTATGTATGTAGAAATTGTTTTCTTCTAATCATTTTCTCAAAAACCTTTTTCTCCTTGAGACTTTTAGAAACAACCTCTGTATTAACTAAGGATAAGGTTTCTAACTTTTAGAACTCTCCATACCTAGTATCTCAATTGGATCCCTACTGAAATGTTGTTATTATTGTTGTTGTTGTTGAAATAATTACATAATCATATAACTTAAAATCTCTATCTACTACTCATTCTAATGAACTAAAACTTTTGCAATATACTCATTCATTCAAGTACTCTCTCTAGCCTCTTAAATCTCATAGTAACCCTCGATTATGTTAAAAAAAAGCTCATACATTCTATATGATTTATTTGGGAATGAGTTAAATTTTTTTGAAGAATTAAAAAAATATGTAGTTGAATGCTCAAGATTTTGTTATTTTATCTAAATCTCAAAAACAAAATGTCTAATGTGATGTCTTCAGATTGATATCTAAGGCCTATTTGATTATTATATTATTTTGAAAAAAGAGAGACTAAGATAAAACAACATACTAAGTAAATGGTTTGCTTGGTTTAATGAAAGCTAAAACATACTAGCTCTTTTTTCATTTCTTTTTATCTTTTTAGTTTAAAGTTTCCTTAATATGAATTCTTAACTCAACTTTCAATTATATTCATAAGTTAACCTAAAATTTTTAAAAAATGAAAAATATTGCCTAGAAATTTACTTTAAAAAACATGTAATTTGATTACCCCAAGCTTTAAATCAAAAGCTGAATCACATAACTAAAACAATTAAAATTAACATTTGATAAAATCAATTTTATACCAATGATGAATATAGAATCAACAAGTAAAAATCCCTTCTCTTTTTTTTTCTTTTTTCTCTTCAATTTTGCAAAAAATAAAATAAAACTATAAAAAATTGTCTAGGAAGAAATTATCAACAAGGATCTTATGATTATGAATATGAATTTAAGAAGTTCCTTCTTTTTTTTCTCTTTAATTTTGCAAACAACAAAATAATAATGCGAAATTTGTATGGGAAAATTATCTATAAAGATCTCACGATTTTCTTACATATTTTAATGATGAAGAAGAAAGGAGGTTATAAAAGAAAAAAGAAAAGATTATTCTTTACCAACCTTACCCTGTATCCCTACATCTTCACTAACAAACATGGGACTTCGAGGATATCAAAAACTTGATAAATTTTGTGATAATCATAAGTTGTTTTTGTCTACTTAAAGACATTATGCATTTAAATTTTGAAGATGATAATAAGAATGAAAGGTAGATTAATTTCATGATCGAGAAAATCCAAGCCATATAAGTGATTGCATGCAGAAACTTGTTTATCTTTTATTGGAGACAAATGGTGCACAAGATTGAAAAATATATCAAAGGTGAATTAGAGAGATACAAAGCAAGGTTTATTATTAAAAGGTACAAGCAAAAACAAGGTATTGACTATAAAGACATATTCTCCCCTATTACTTGCATGAAAATAATTCTTTTATTAATTAGATAATTCATTAATATATGTCAAGTTTGCTTTTTTTGTATGTGTGGATGATTTATCTTTATATGCAACAGCCTAAAGATGTTTAAAGAGTTCAAAGATTTTATAATCCAAGAGTTCGTTCGAGATGAGTGAGATAAAGCTAATGTCTCACTACTTAGGAATCTAACTAAACCAAATAGGGATATGATTTTCATCATTCAAGAAGGCTATGAAAGGAGGTGCTTAAGAAGTTTAATATGTTAGATAGTAAGTCAGATAATACACTTATAGAGTGAAGGATAAAGTTTTTCAAGTTTTAGACAAAAGAGAGTGTAAATCTATTAGTATTTGTAAGTCTTTTGGAAAGCTTGATGTATTTGACTTGCACAAAATTACTTATTTTATTTGCAGCTGAACTTGTTAGTCAATTTATGGAAATGCCTTATGAAGTTCAACCAAGAGATTTTTTCAAAACTGTAACATATTCATTTTACAAAAAAATCTAATTTAGTGAGTTTTAATTATAGCAATTTTGAGAGAGATCTTGATTATAAAAAAGTATTGTTAGATTTGTTTTCTTCTTGAAAAATAATGCAGTCTCTTGTTTTCAAAGAGACAATCCATAATCTCTTTTTAAATATGAATCAGTTAAAGTTGGAGCTTCATTTAAATCAAGTTGAACCAATATAAATCATGGTTGATGATAATTCTGCTTATAAATTAATAACGAATGCTTTCAATTATAAAAGATAAGTTATTTGCACATATTTTCTATTATTTTTTACACTTGGTTAAATTAGCCAATGGTATATCTTTGCTATAATTCTTTAAATAAACTTGAATAATTTATATTAAAGTAATATAATGTTACAAGAAATTTATAATAGTAAGCGGTATAGACTTTGTTACACTTGTTAGTTACACTTAAATTTTTGAATTACATTTATTTTAAGTTGTATTTGTGGTTAAAAAATTAGGCCTAACTAAATATGGTTGGTGTGAGTAGTTCAGCACTCTCATCCTTTAACCAAAAGTCTTGAGTTCGAGTTTTGAAAATAGAGAGACCTGTTTGGCCAACATTTTACCCCTTACGGACTGACCCGGTGCGAGCGCGGATTAGTCTAAGTATGGATGACTTAAAGGCGCCTTCTTATAGTTGAGACCCTTCTAGAAAATCTCGTAGGCTAACTCAAGAAAAAAAAAAGAAAATCAGACCTTAAAAAGTGTACTACTTAACCCTACTACAAAATAATTGCACGACAAATGAAAATTTTGGGTGCTTATGGAGGGGCACGGGCATAAGGCAGTGAACAAGAAGGGATGCTAATAGATGAAGAAGAAAAAGAGGAAGTGCTAAAAGAATATACATGGGGTGAAAGGTTAATCTAATACCACGCAATTCTAAAAGAATTTGGTCAGGAATCATTGTTCTGTATTTCATTCTCTACCAAGTCTACCAATGGTTTACTCACTCTATCCAACATGTAATATATATCAGCTATTTCTGTGTGACACGAATCACCAACAACAAACTCATGTCCAATACCATCAATTTCAATAGAGCTACAACCAGGCATCTTTCTAACTCCAAGACTTTTCATGTTCCTTCTCACTTGCGTCACGTCTTCCCGTTTGTCTGCAAATGCATAGATGTTGGAGAGGAGTGTGTGAATGCCAGAGTCCCCTGATTTTATCATCAACAAACGCTTAGCCAACCTCTCACCCATCTCTAGATTCCCATAGATTCTACAAGCACTAAGTAACGAGCCATAAATTGGAACTATGGCATCATTTTCTCCATCTGGTAGCTCCTTTATCAACTCCTCTGCTTCACCCAACTTTCCAGCTCGACTTAGTAGGTCAATGAAGCAACCATAGTGTTCTAATTTTGGCTCCATATGATACGTATTTTTCATCGATTTAAAGACCTCACGGCCTTGATTGACTAGTCCACCATGACTGCATGCGCTTAAAACACCAATAAACGTAATGTCATCAGGTTGAAACCCATCCTGCTTCATTTCGGAAAACAGCTTCAGAGCCTCGCCTGTCTTCCCATTCATGGCTAGCCCACAGATTATTGAAGTCCACGAGGGACTATCCTTCTCTCTCAACCCATTGAAGATTTCTAAAGCCTTTTCTACGTACCCACACTTGGCATACATTTCTATAAGAGCAGTACCCACAAAAAGATCCAGAGGAATTTTGTTTTCGTCTATATATCCATGAATCCACTTCCCTTGCTCTAACGCTCCCATCTGTGCACAACCTGTAAGTAGGGTGACTACCACGAATTTATCTGGTTTAACCATTTTGATTTGCATTTCTCTAAAAAGTTCCACTGCCTCATCAAACCGCTTGAATTGTACATAGCCATTTATCATGGCAGTCCAGAGAACAACATCTCTAACAGGACTCCTGTCAAACAACTCTCTAGCCTCCTTCAACTTCCCATATTTTACATAGCCGGACACAATAGTAGTCCAACAAATGACATTCTTGTAAGGCAACCCTTCAAAAACCTCCCTAGCTATAGTCAAGCAACCACATTTACAGTACATGTCCAGCAAGGCATTGCCAATAATAGAGGTCAATCCAACTTTATGTCTTAGATAGCAATGAATCTCCTTTCCAAGTTCCAAATCTTCCACTGCAGCACAAGCAGAAAGTGTGCTAACCACTGTAGCCTCATCAGGCATTAAATTAGTATCATTTCGCATGCGGCAGAAAACACTGATTGCATCCTTAAATCTCATACTCTTAACGTACCCAGAAATTAGTACGTTCCACGAAACAATATCTCTGTCAGGCATTTCATCGAACAGCTTCTTCATGATACCAATTCGACCCAGTTGACGATACATGTCCATGAGCGAGTTGCACACAAAAATGCCAAACTCAGCTCCAGATTTCACCGCAAACCCATGAACCATTTCCCCCACTAAAGCTTTACCTAAGCAGCCAACAGCCTTAAGAACAAACGGGTAAGTGAAATTATCAGGCCACAACCCTCCTTCCCTCAACTTAGTAAACAGAAACAGAGATCTTCTAAAGATACCTTTCTTTGCAAACGCTTTAATCATAAGGTTGTACATAAGCAAAGACGGGTTAGGTACGTAGTTAAATACTTTCTCCGCGTAATACACCTCCCCGTGAGATGGTACAGTGCAACAGACGAGGAACTTGCCGACAGCTTCGTGGTCTTGGTGAAGGCCGAGTCGGAAGATGTGGGCTTGGACTTGCTTCAGATGGATCAACGAAGTGCACTTCCTGAGAAGAGAGACACAAGAAGATTGCTTGTGGAGCCATGAGCGGTTTGTGGAGGTAGACAATTTGGTGGATCTTGAAAGGCATGAGCAGGAGGCTGTGGGAAACAATGGAAGGCTGCGTTGAAAAAGCATTCCTCATATTGGTTTCACAAAGGCTTCTGGGATTTAGCGATAATCCACCGAAACACACGTGTTGCGGCCAAGGTCAATGACCGGTTAACATAAACGAGAGAGATACATCAATCAATTTAGCTTGGTATGCAATCTCTGGTTTCCGTGTTAAAACTCTTTATATCGTTAAATCTTATCAATATATTTATTTAGCGTATATATATAAAAGATTTAATACAATATAATAAAAATATTATAATTAAAATAAAAGATTTGTTTCCCAAGAAAAAGTGACTAGTAGAAAGGACCCATTAAAATTATTAGAACTTGATGAGTTAATATAAAGCACCATTATTTAGGCATCACATCACCTCTTCCATTAATAATGTTCTTATTTTATTCTATGACTAATTTGATGATATTTTAATAAAATCTAAGGATCTTGGCTTTCCTCTCACCTAAGCCAAGTCGATGCCCATTTTTCCTTTGATTTTGATTCCCACCTTTACTAATGATGCTTGATTAAACTTAATTCTTCTCTCTTTTGCTTATGTTTTTGTAGTTCTTCTCATCGTGCTAGAAAACCAATTGTTAGATGTGGTTGTTTAATGTAAGTCCATCAAAGAGCTCAAGAGCATGCACATTAGTTCCAAAGGTCAGGACTTTGACTGGCATATCAACAACATCGAGACCTGGGTTAGTGCTGGTTTGACTGATGAGATAACGTGCATTGATGGGTTTGCCACTAAGGACTTAAATAGTAGGGTGAAAACTTCGATCAAGTCTAAGATTGTGAATGTTCCTCAAGTTACTATGTAATCTTTTAACATGTTTGAAAAATCCAAATCATCCCTATTGTTATATGACCCTTGCATGTGTTTTTCATATTTATTAGGCTGTGTTCATTTCACTTCCTTCGTTTGTTTAACCATGGGCAAGTTTAGTTTGTGTACATCGGACAATTGTTGTGTTTATTGAATTATTAGGAATGATTTCTCTGCCAAAAAAGAGCTTAAGGATGAGATAGGTGTTCACATCATATTTAGGTCATTGAATTGGTGTTCAAATCATATTGCTTCTTTCTCTCGCCCTTACCCGAGCTGTATCATAACTTGACCGATTTTCTTATAAAGAATAGCTATGTTAGAGCTTTATTGACCTGTAGTTTTAGAAGAATATACGGTATTTTAATCATAGAGCTCTTCTTCCTTGCTTCGTAGTGATCTGCAAAACCTGAAGCAATTGGACTTCTTTCATCACATTCCTTAAAGTTGTTAATCCTTTCTACCTTGTTTTGGAGGATTTTTCCCCCCACCTATCTTTTTCTTATAGGAGTTTTGATATTCGTATTCCACATCTCCTGTTACGTCTCAGTAAATAAGAATTTTTCTACTCATTATAGTTATATTATGCTCTTCTTAGATTTGATACTATACTGATCTTTTGTTTTAATTCTTGTCCTTAATGTAAACATTTATATTTATGAGAATGCTTTTGTTTTACTTTCGAAGTTTATAAGCTGTATGCAAAAGAACGAAAGGTGGTTGCAGATACAAATTAATAGACCAATCTCATGAATTTAATACAGCCTTGACTTACAAATTAACTAAACTTAATAGAGATCGGTTCCTTTAAATTATTAGGTGGTAGTAGCAATGACGTGCATATTTTAATTCCAAAATTCAGTTAAGAAAGTTTGACTATTAATTGTATATTCTCAGGTAGTGTCGTAGTAATGATCATGGAGGGACTTGGTATATGAGAGAGCTAGCACATCAGTTTCTAAATTGTTGTCATCCAAACTCAATAATGAGATTACAGGTAAGTTTGAAATGACTTTGTCTATAGTAGTGTATTCAGTATATGAAAAGAGCAGAGAAGAATTTCAGTTTCTGTTCATTCTTTTAAGGATTGGTTATGGTAAAACAACATCCTATATACACGGTCAGTTTCTCTTTGTTCACTAATGCATGTACAATTTAATTATTGTTATATAGCTTTATAAGATGGCTTTTATGTTGTAGATAGAATCCACATTTAGTTGTTAGTTAGTATTTGTTTGTTTTTATGACTTTCCCTACGATAAACATAATCATCCAAGAATATGCTACCCGTGTACAATCTGTATAATGCTAATAATTTTATATCCTCATGAAATTAGTAAGTGATGGTATTGATATTATATCATGTCTACCTTGAAGCCTTGTTTTTGTGGTTTGCACCTAGTAGGCTTACTATTAATGTTCACATTGTAGCTTATGCAAAGCAACATTAAAGTTGATTTTGAAAGTTTATTTGATGATAATAAATCCTAAAAATGTTTGACTGATCATTAACAAGTAGTTCTAATTTCTATCAAAATGCTTTGACATTCTACTTTTAATGTTTATGTTATATAAGTATCAACTTAAATACATTGGTTCCAGGTAAGTTGAATTCATGACTAGGAGGAAAGGGCACGAAAGTGTTGTGGAGTTAATTAATGCTGCCATAAATTGTGTTTCAATCCTTTGAAAGTATGTTCTTAAATATTCTTTGGTGATTCTTTGTATATTTCCTTCTAATGCTTCTCTCATCTTTGTTGAAAAGCATTTTGTCTCGTGTCCTTTATTCCAAATTCCATAGATGATTCTTTGCTTTCCGTTATTGTTCATCCTTTGAAGGTTTTTATTGATACTAAACTCAGAGAATTCGTTCTCAATTTGTGCATGTATTGGTTGCTATTAGGTCAACTGTACCATAATTATGATGATGAGCTCTGTGATTTAGTAGAGTTAACTTATGATTTACAAGTTTAAAGATAGTAATTAGAGAAACTCTTGAAAACAATAATCATAGATAGATTATGAGAATATATACAATCATGTAGATAAAGAAGTGCATTATCCTATCCTAAGTAAGATGAGTAAAATGTCGATACTGAATTAGATTTTTGTGATGTTAAGACACAAGAAGATAATGTAGGAATATAACCAAGAGAAGCTTCCCCTTAGAAATACTTGACTAGGAAATTGTCATAAGTTACCATCTTGAGTTTCTTAACTTTGAATAGATTTGATATACATAAACAGTACATCATGAAACAAAAGCAGGGTTGATCCAAATCTGACAACGAGTGAAATACAAAAAGCTTCCTCACTTTTTAAGTTGCTTAGGGTCTTTTTATGAGCACCAACCACAGTAGGAAAATGAATAGGGCATGTGACCAGTTCTGTAGATATAGTCTACTTGTTGCTCCAATTTTGCATCATGTCGATCTCTCTCTACTTCCATCGCTACTTGCTTCTCTTCTTCCTTGTGCCTTACTAATGCTAGTTTATTCATAACCCTATCTTGAGCCTCTGCTCTCATCCTTTCAACCTCCACTTGAGAAGCATAACTCACTAATAATTTAATTGTGCTAAAAGTTTGTATGTATCTTTTTAAATTAAATTCATATTCCAGGCTCATAATTCTGTTATATAAGTAAAGCATATGGTTTCTCACTATGAAATGGTCAAAATTTTCATCATATGGAACCAGGAAAAGGTTAAGGCTAATTTTTTATTGTAGTGTCGTTTTTGTCACAATGTCAGTAGTTGTTTATTTTTTGTGTTTGTTCCTGCAACATATGTGTTTGTTCCTGCAATATTAGATGTATGGAAATCTAGTTACTTAGACCAAACAGAGTCATATCATGCAGCAACAGGCATTTATATTAGATTGTTTGTCGAAATTACTGACATTTGGAGAAGGTTTTTAACTGAAACAATGTGACTCAACATCAATTTAGATCTTAATGTTTTAAACTGAAATTCTAAAGAGATACAAGATGGAGAATTTGGCAGGAAAAGCATACACAAGATAACCATTAAACCATCATTCCATATTGGTTACATATAAGGACGTCACTAATGTACACTATTTACATACTTTTTAAGTCAATCATGATGCACACTTACTAAGAACATTTGGCAGAAAGAATTAGTGTGGTTATACCAGTGGATAGTTGATGACAACAATTTAGAGTACCTTAATCTTTCTTATCTCTACCTCTTGTTTTTTGCTTTTTGATGATTTTCCCATGCTTAAATTTTTACCTCTTCACATTTGAACTTGAACCTGAAAAAATTGCAATCATAATTACCATTTCGGTTTTTTGAGATCGTGCAATCAATATTCCGTCCAGTGCTTCAAGAATGTCTCTATTTCAATCATAGTTTTAACATATTATTATGTACTTTTATCATAATATTCTTAAACCTAAACCTGAATAATGGAAAAGGAAACTTGGGATATGCTAATCTGATTCATTTTTCATTTTCATGACATAAGCTACTTCATTAATCCGATCACTTGAGAGCTTCATCTGAGTCAATTTAGTTTTGTTTTTTAATAGCTGACAGGTTTTAGCACCCAATTTAGTTTTTAGTCCCCACACTGTAGGATAAAAAATTGTGAAGGTTACTCATAATCGATGTCCGTGTTGGCATTTTGTTGGTGGTTCGTTTGATCTTTGATGTGTTTCAGTTGTCAAAAGGAATAAAGCATTTGAAATTTGGTGGTATCATATTATTTTCAAGGTACAATTCACGTCTACATAATGGATTTTCTTGGTGGAGTGGGGAAGGTGTTCTTTTATGAATATGCTTAAGGTTCTTGAGACAGGTTCAGATCCTCTATATCAATTATTTTGTAATTCTATGGAGCTTAGTAGGAATAGGATGTGGTCTCATGAGCATAGACATTGATGCTGCAAGGCAAGCTTACACTGCTGCCATTGTTCGTTTCTCATGAACGTAGTTATATTCCATATATTTTAATCTAATTTTAGTTCAACTACTAAGCCAAAGTACATGTTTTTCTATAACAAATAGACCTTATGTCATATATTCTAATACTTTAATGAGATGAGTTGAGTTTTTCATGTACATTCATATGTGTTAAGTGACATCTCTTCCATATCAAATTCAAACTTGATTTTGATACAATAACACTTAATTGATTGTGATGAAAAAAGGAAGTAACTTTTTTTTAATTCTTTAAAGGAAATAGATTGTTCAAGTGCTTATGAGTGATAGTTCAGATCCTCTGTTGCAATAAATCTACTCAAATCCTGTTTCGCGATAATACAACGTCGTTTTTAATAAAACTCAATTCTATTGTGTATCAATCGACTCTCTTCTAGCTTTAATGAAGCTGATGCCTTTTCCTTTTCTTTTCTTTTGTGCTTTTAGTTTACCAACACGCGGGAACGCTAAATAGAAAACCAAACATTTTTAAAGAATTTGTTTAACACCAATTGTTAGATATTTATTTAAGTTTAATGTTAAAGGATTCATTTTTACTTCTTAATTAAATTGTGAATTCAACACTTCGTGTTTCTTTATATCATAAAAGTGAAGTATCCATTTTCAATTTTTTTCATTTACTTTTTTGGGTTTTTGCTTCAGGATTAAAGCTAATAATTCTATATCGGGTGTATCTTTTTCTTGTCATCGGTTAAATTTTGAAGATGGTAATGAAGTTGGCATGAGTGAAGGTGAAGATGAACTTATAGCTGTGATAAGTTTAAACAATAATCAAGATTTGCAAGCTACCTGCTCATTTGTATCTAAAGAATTAATATTGAAATTGGAATGGAGTTTGAGACAGAAGAAGATGCTTACCAATTCTATTTGTCATATACTAAAGAAGTCGAATTTAAGATAAGGAGAAGCAGAAACCACAAAGATAAATCCGAAAAGTTCATTGACATAATGTTTTGTTGTAGTGCTGAAGGTAAACGAGGAAAGGACAAACAAGATATTTATATAAGAGCAAGACACCATAAAACAATGTTTGGTTGTGAAACTAAAATGATAATTAGCCGTCGAAGAAGCGAAAAGCTCTGTGTAGTTTAGTTTATTGAGGAGCATAATCACTCCCTCTCGAGTCCAAACAAGATGCACTTAGACAGATATCACCAAAAGATAAGTTTATCTGCAGCAATGCAAATTGAAATGGCAAATGATGTAGGAATCTCATCAAAGGCATCTCATAATGTCATGGTTAGACAAGTGGGTGGTCGAGAAAATTTAGGTTTCATATTATATGACTACTGAAATTACTTACAGTCTAAAAGAATGAGAGATGCGAAAAGAGGGGATAAAGGCGGTGTTCTCGAACATTTGCATAAAATGCAATTTAATGTTCTGATTTTTTATGTTATCCAAATTGATGAAGATGATTTAATAACCAACATTTTCTAGTCAGATGTAAAGATAAGAGCATATTACTCAAATTTTCATGATGTGGTTTGCTTTGACACAACTTACAAGAAGAATAATGAAAATGGTCCCCTTGTATTACTTGTTGGTGTAAATCATCGCAAGCAATCTACAGTCTTTGGTGTTACATTGTTATATGATGAGACATAGCTCACGTTGGAATGGTTATTTGATACTTTTGTGAAAACTATGTGTGATAAAAGATCTAAAACTATTCTTACATACTAAGATGCAGTAATGGCAAAATCTCTAGTACTAAGATGGCCTGAAGCTCATCATTATTTATGTATTTGGCGCATTTATCAAAATGCGGCCATCCATTTAAGTGGTGTTTTCTCTCAATTGAAAGATTTTGCTAGAGATTTTAGCTTATACATATTGATTATGAAGAAGCGAAAGATTTTGTAAATGCATGGAATGAGATATTGCGCAAATACGAAATTCAAAACAATGATTGGATGAGGCGCATGTTTGGGATAAAGGAAAAATGGGCTTTAATGTATGGAAGACAAATGTTTTGTGCAGATATGATGACAACACAAAGAAGTGAGAGCATGAATAGTGTTGTAAAGAGGTATGTCACTTATCATCATAAATTCTTGGAGTTTTTTCATCACATTAAAAAGACTCCTTGAAAATCGTAGATATGAAGAGTTAAAGGCTGATTTTAAATAAAGTACAAGTATTCCTTTATTATTGTATTCAATTGAAAGTTTGAAACATGCAATAAGTGTTTATACTCTTAAGGTGTTCAAGTGCTTTCAAAATGAGTGTTGTAAGTCTCATAATTCTTGTATTGATAGTTTCGGTGAGGTTGGATCAATCATAAAATATCAAATTACCCATTGTAATAAGAGTTATTACTATACAGCTAGTTATGATTCATCAAATGGAAAGGTTGATTGTAGTTATAGAAAACTCGAGTTTGCTCGAATTTTTTATTCTCATGTTTTGAAAATTTTTACTGTGAAAAATATTATGGAGATACCAAGTTGGTACATATTGAAAAGGTGGACAAGTAAAGCAAAACTTAGATTTACGGGAGCTGAAAATTTAGGAATCAGTATAAGCAATTTGGATCCTAAGATATGTAAAAGTATACAGTATAAAGAATTGTATGGGCTATACGTTCAATTGGTTACAAAACCATCTGAGAGTGAAGAGACTAATAAAATTGTTAAAGATTGTATTTTGAAGATTTTGGAACTAGCTAATGCTAGACTACAAAGTAATGGATCAATTGTCCAACATTTGATTGCGAGCTCCAATGTTAGATTACAAGGTAAGGAGATGGTTCAATATTCAAGTGTTATATTAGATCACTTGAACCAAAATGGGATTGAAATTTGTGAAAGAATAGTATTGGAATTAAACGAATCAAAATCAAGAAGAAAATTGTTTCAGGTAAGAGATTGACGAGTGGCTTGAAGAAGGCTTTGAAAAAAAGGAAATCAACTAAAAAAGTTCAACCTCTAGCAAATCTTACAATTACAACAGCAACATTACCATTTAATCTTGAGGTTTTATTTGTAAATTTTTAATTCTTGAATTCTATATCCTTTATACAATGATATTAATTTGTTTTTCTCATTTTATAGGTGAGATAGGGTATAGCAGAAAATGTTCAAATTGCTCCAACAAATGTCACAGCCTCAGCACCAACATTACCATTTAATCTTGAGGTTTAATTAAAATTTTTTTATATTCTTGAATTTTATGTCCCTTATACAATGATATGTTTTTCCTTTCTTTGGTTGAGACAAGGTTTGAGAGAAAAATTTCAAACTACTTCAATTCAACATACAATTCCCTATTAAAGAGATAATCAAGTTGAGGTTTGATTGGTATTTTAGATTGCACTAGTCATGTGTTATTTAATTCTTATTAATTTTTCTTTGCTTTTTGGTATGCAAATCAAATGCAAAGAACTAAGATTTGTATCGATAACTTAAATATGGTTCAAATTCACCAATCCTAGTATTTGTCTAAATAATTTCTCAAGATACATGTGTACTTTTTAATAAAAGAGATTCAATGTTTAACAATAATTCTAAGTATTTTGATTATATGCTCTTTAACACTTTTGCTGATAGGTTGTGTCTGCCAATTCAAGTCAAATAAATTCTATTGAAAATGTTCCATTTTCTATAGACATAACCAACTCCCAATTGGTATATTTCTTTTGCCATAATATTATTAATAATGACATTCTGTTTAGTGACTCATTCACAATTTACCAATTAACTATTTTTTATAATTCTTATAGGCACAACAACCACATGGCGTAAGCAATGTGATGATAAATAACTCATGACAAAGCAATAATGTTAACTACGATAGTGTGGATATAGGTAGTTTCGTTGAGACATGTGATTGTTTAGCTTTATGTGCAGGATGCATGTTTTGTAAATACAAAATAAAAAGAAAGTAGAGTGTTTTAAGTTAATTTTTACATCTTTATCGATGAGGTGCATACTTATTTCCTACTAAAAATGGCAATTTCTTTCTTATACTCTCATTAATATATAATTTTATATACTCATTATTATTTATTGTCTATAAACAACAAATCCTTATATTAGAAAATAGTTTTGTGCCAAAGTATTAATTGTTTAATTCTTGAGATTTTCATCAAACCTTTAACAATGGTATGGAAAAAAAAACAAACATTGAACTTCTAATTTTTTCAGGGATGACATTGTGGGGAAAATATTAGCAAAAGTGAAAATGTAAATGAAGTCGTAATGTAAATGAAGCCGTGAGAAACTTATGGTGGAATGGAAAAAAAAACCAGGTGTATATAAATGTGTTTGTATAGGTCGCAATCTTGAAAGTAACATTCTTGAAAACAAATAAACACTAGCCAGTTTTAATAATAAATCACAATCTACAAGTATAATCACCAAAAAGGATCTTTGGATTCATGAGCTAAACAATTCTAATACACATATTAGCTTTAACTCCGATTTCCTTAAATATACGCTAAGAGCAAAGAGAAGCAAAGAGTTGAACCCATTGCATCTAGAAAAATGAGCACCTTCATTAGGAAGAAAACAAACAGCCTCTGCATCGCTTCTATCATAAAATTCAATTAACTTGTAATCATTTATGTTTGGAGCTTCACGAATTTGCACAAACAAGGACAACATAGTTTCACACTTTACTCATGAAATATTTTAGTTCAATTTATTTTCAATGAACAACCTTACCTCCATGATCTCTCCAAAGATACCAAAAATCTTATAAAGTCTATCATTTGAGAATTTAGAATCTTGGCTAAATATAACAAGAGTGCCCTGGTTAATATCTTTCTCTTAGGGGTTGTCCTGAAAAATTTAATAGAGTTAGAGGAGTCATAAATCAAGATTTCTGCATTTTCATCAATAAAAATACATAAAAGAATAACAATTCTAACTTAGAACTTCCAAAAAAACAGAAGCCTAATTCTACATTTGTGTTGCCACCATGATAGCAATTAATAAGGTTACATACTAATGAAAACAAAATCTTGCACAACAAGGGCCATAAGCTCACCTCTAGGATTAAGTAATGGACATCAAGGTTTTTATGCCCTAATGATATGTTCTGGAATTCTTTCATTGCTTTTTGGTTCAATTCTATTTTGGTTCAAGTGATCTGTTATAACACTTGAATATTGAACCATCTCTTCACCTTGTAATCTAACATTGAAGCTCGCATTCGAGTGTTGGACAGTTCATCAATTACCTTGTATTCTATCATCGACGATTTCCAGAATCTTCAAAATACAATCTAAAATGCAAATAGCAAGTTCAGTCTCAAAAAAGTAAACATCTTTTCATACAATCAACATAAATGACTTGCCCTCTCTTCCTCCTCTACATTGCATAGAAAACCTACTAAGTCATCTAGTTATTATTCAACATACTGATCATCATCCATTATTGGGGGAACATGTGGTCCACGTGGGTAGCCATTGGATAATTCAAAGTTAATCATCTTGGATGAAGATAGTAAGTTGTCATCACTATCCTTATCTTGTAGGAAAACACCATACATTTTAGGTATGTTTACCTCAACTACCAGGTGCAATCCTGCAGCTAGATTTGTTCACACACTATATTTTTCACAACTTAAAAAGAAAATAATACCTCATCTTCATAATCAAGTTTAGAAGGAAGATCATAAGGTACCTGAACAAAGATAAATAACTGATTAATAGCAACCCTATACATATATTAATATGAAGCTTGTTACAATAGAACTTGTACATAAACTATGGATTGCATTTGACGATTCCTCAAGTCAAACATATTGTTAACTTCATTTTGTGTTGATGCATCCAGTTATCATTAGTTAATTTATTTGTATCTCTTGTATTAACGCATTATGTATGCATTCCCAAAAGGAAGAAAACTTATGCCATTTTCCAAATTCCAATCAAAATAAATACTTCTCTACTTTTAGGCATCTATGTTAATAAAGAAATATAATTGTAACTTCTGATCGTAAATGTAGGGTATACATTTTAGAAGAAATCAAAGATGATAATTCACCTCTATCTGACATATTGGCCTTTTTGGACGGATTTGTTTCAAGGAATCTACGCTTCTGCTTGTTGCTAATTTTGCAGCTATAATTGACATAAGAGAATAAAGAAATGGTAAGTGCCAAAACGATTAGGTGGAAATTAATATATATGATATAAGAGTCGTGGTTTTATCTGAAATTAAAGATTCATAACTGTAGCCAAGTTTTTGCACATTGCACCAATTATCCTGAAGGTAAGACAATCAGTACTTGCCAAGTTTTTGCATATTGCACCAATTAAAATAAATTTAAAATTCATATTTTTGTTGACACATAAAATCACGAAATCAAAGCTCTTAACACCAACCGCCCTACTGCACCTACAAATAATCCAAAAAATAATTTCAGAAGACCATTAATAATATAAGCTTTTTGGCAAGCATCTTCAAAAAAATGACCAAGTTGGTTCAATGGTAAATCTCCGTTTAAGAACTAGTACTTAAGATTTAATAACCAATAGGAAGAAAAAAATGTACTATGTAAGCTTCATATATTCAGTCTAAGTGACGAGGTTGAATAAAATCATCATCTGTGGCATACCCAAATAATGCAGGAACGAAGCATCATTTTGTTGCCTACCGTGTACAGTTTAACAAAGTATCAGTTTCTCAAGTAAAATAGCACCTTCTGATCTTAAAAGCAATAATATAAAATATCTTTCATCTTTCAGTTTCATAACAGTCAACTCTGACAGAGACAACTTGTAACACCCCACTCCCGCAAAACCCGAACCTATATCGACAGTGATACCCGGATCCGTGCCCCGCGAGGGTGGCGTGTCACATCACTTAACAAATCACTTAACAAAAGT
>JAOTAY010000003.1:21555109-21580186 GCA_025629805.1 Erythroxylum baracoense | reverse complement strand
TGCATGAGCATGAGATGTGCTATTCTAATTCCTCTGATTAACACACTTGGACCCGTTTCTCTGGTCCGACCCGTTCTCTGGAAACGGGATGTTACACAACTAGATTGCTTATTGCTACTATTTAATAAGCCAATTTTCTGAACTTTATACACAATAGTGAGCAAAATGGTACAAAGACATTTGTATTTTAGTCAGACTATTTCTGACACAGTTTAACATAGATAACAAACAGAAAATGGGATGAGAAATTAGAGATTGCAGCTCCAATAAAACAAATTGCATTTGCAAAGTGATTTAGAATCAAAACTTCTAATAATATAAGATGATTTCATATGTTTCAATGTAATCTATAAGCAAAAAATGTAGATTATCGAGTAAAAGAGTTGTCCAAGTCAAGTGGCAAAAGAAAAATCCGGGCCTCTATTTTTCCTCTTGTCGTTGTTTCTTACAGTTTTTGTTAGTAAACAACAAGCAACAGATATTAAGGTAACTAAGAGTTCACTTACCCTTTATCATTTGAGTTGCTTTCATTTCCATAGTTTGTCATTTCTTATTAAGAATACCCTAACGTAACTTATAGTAGATTTGTTTCCATAACCTAGTCAATTACCCTAGTTTTTGTCCATTGTCGACCTCTAGTTTATTCTCTTGTTTTGAAATTCTTCACAGGAAAGAAAAAATTATTACACTAATTTATTTCATAGTCAATTACCAAAGTTTGATTTAATCTTTTGTACAATAGATTATGGATTAGGATACTATATAAATCAAGAAGAATGCTATGTTCCTATGAATGAGGACTTAATAAATATAAGTTAGGTGTATAGAATTTATACGAAATTTATTATTGTTAATCATATTGTTGGAATTATGTTTACCTGAAAATGAGAAAAGAAAGCATTTTAGGGGAAGATCATAATTGATCAAAGAGGATTATTGCTACATCTAGCAAATTTACTTATGATATCAAACCATAAAATCTAGTAAGAGAACCAAAACAAAAAAGGAGCATCTTTTAAATGTATAAAGAAGGTGAATAGCTCATGTGGGGACAAAGAAGCATATCATTGAAAAATAGAAGATACCTTGATGTATAAATCAAGACAGTATCAGCCACACATACTCTGAAATTTTGGAGATCCCATCTAACACATGAAATGTGATGCCACATCTATGGAAAATTATTCATTAACATAGAAACTTCCAACTAAATACTGATAAACTAGTTTGAACCAACAAGAGGGAAAGAAAAGAGAATAAAAAAGCTCTTGATAAATTCCAAAACAACACCATAAATGGCTAATGGAGATGTTGAAGAAAGTAATGAAAAGAAGAACAGTTCCTCATACGAAGGAAGTAAACCAGATATGGGAAGAGGGTGCTAAAGTAAAACTAGAACAAAGAAAGAAGAAGAAGGATAAGTTCGACAGATCTTACCTCTGATTCAACCATTGCTGCCTTCTAATTAGCATTTCCTTACTTTTCTTTACCTCCATTGACTTCGCTAAACCCGCAAATGTCCTAACCCTCCTCATCCCTTTTGTTTATATGCGTAGAAAAAGAAGATGGCATACATTGGACTGGTCATTTTGGCAGCTTTACATCTTTGATATCCCAAAATTCCCTAAAAGTCATTCAAAACATCAAAACCCCACCACATCTAGAAAAGAGAGGATGGCTAGTTTGAACGATTTACTAGTTAGAATATCTAAAACAAGATGGCTAAATGGAATGGGACTCATATCACCTGAAAGTAGCAATTAAAACACCATATATTCTTCCAAAGCTACAGATTAATAAAGCTTTGGCATAGCTATTCTTCATAAGAAAATTATTCAAGTTCCGATATAGCTCGGGCAAGTGTAAGAGAAAGAAGCAATTCAACAAACACATCACTTGTCCGATACACACAAACTAAATTTGCCTATGCTTAAACAAACGAAGGAAGTGAAATGAACACAGCCTAATAAATATGAAAAACACATGCGAGAGTCATTTAGCAACAAGGATGGGTCAAAATTTTCAAACATGTTATAAAGGAATTACGGAGTAACTTAAGCAACATTCAGAATCCTAGACTTGATCGAAGTTTTCACCCTACTATTAAGGCCTTACCAACAAACCCATCAATGCAAGTTGTCTCACCAGTCAAACTAGCACTAACCCAGGTCTTGATGTTGTTAATATGCCACTGAAAGTCCTTACCTTTAGAGATACTAAACATGCTCTTGAGCTCTTTGATGGACTTGCATTAAACAACCACATCTAACAATTAGTTTTCCGGCAAGAAGAATAACTATAAGAACATAAGAAAAAAGGGAGAAGAATTAGGTCCAATCAAGCATCATCAATAAAGGTGGGAAGCAAAATCAAAGAAAAAAGGGGCATCGACTTGGATTAGGTGAGAGGAAAGCCGAGACCCTTGGGTTTTATTAAAACATTATTGAATTAGTCGTAGAACAAAATAGGAACACCATTAGTAGAACAAGTGATTTGATGCCCGTTATTTGATTGTCCAATCTCTAACTTCATTGAGACAATAATTAAAATAACTTCAATGTTTAGATTTTTTTTTCAATTTAAAAACCGTTATTTGTAAGAAAATTAAAAGTTAATATTTTCCAATTTAACTAAAACTTAACCAACTATTTGTTGTAACCCATTAAAATAGATTTTTTATATATTTTTCTTGAATACCCAAGGTTAACTCTTTTAACTAATTAATTATTTTTAAATTAAATAATTTTTTATAGATCAATATATTATTTAACAATTTATGATGATGGCCTAGGGATACGGAATATCACTTTTTTAGAATTCGGTTCCTTGGTAATCTAATTTTATTGATAAATGGTATGAAATTATTGTTTATTCTATGTATATAAAATTTTATCATCTTGTTTCTTATAAATAAATATTTAATTTTTAACTAATACTTGAAAATAACATTTTTCAACTTTTAATTACTTTGACCAAAGAATTTCAAAATTGATAATAATAAAGAACATGAAAACAACCAAAAAAAATAGACACTTAAAAAATATCAAAAATTTTAGACTTTTAATTCGCTATCTCTTCATTGATAACATATGCATATACTATTCATTGAAATAACCTTAATAAGAATATTTCCTTAATAACATCAACTATCATTTGACAATCATAAATTTAAAGATTAATTAGATAGTTCTTTCACTTTAATGAATACAGAAGTAACATTATCTTCAAAATCCTTATACAAGTTAATTTAATAAACATATTTTCTAATAAAATCTAATTATTTGTTTATATATCTTAATATTTTAATTTATGAAAGAATAATTTCCTTTATAACTTAGAAATGTAACTTGTACAATCTTTAAGGATAATTAATCACAGAAACATTTTTTTACTTTAATGTCTAATTTTGTAAAAAATTTTATTAAATCATCAAAATTTTAAAAATTAAATAATTTAGTTCAAAAAGTTATCTTTGTCAATATTTAGCTGTTGTGGCCAAATTAGCAATGTAAAAATTGACATTTGACGAAAATACGTGGCTCTTCACCTTTATTAACATTGTTATTTTAGCACCTTTTGACAAGCACATTGGTGCTGTCACCTGTTTGATACTTAAAACTCATGAGGGGAAGAAGATATTACGTAAACTCTCCAAATATCAGTCCTAATTACATTGAACTGTCAATTATATCAATAAAATTTCAACGGAGACAAAATTTTGAATTAAATTATCTTATTCTAAAATTTTTATATACATAATTAAATACTTTAACATATTAAATATTGAATGAAAATTTTTTAAAAAGGTTTGAATCTTTGTCATTTAATATCCTAAATTTCATCGCTCCATCAAATATCTTATGTTAATATAATATAAGCTAAGAGTAACCTAAGAACAATACTTTGATGTAATTTAGGTGTAATAATTATGGTTCCAAACATAATATTATATAATAAAATATAGTTGAGGAAAATGTATTAAGATTAAAAATATCTTTCTTAGTTAAGGTAAGTAAATAATATTTAAAAAATATATCTTTTGGTTGAGCTTTTTGCTCCAGCGGAGTTAGTAAGCCCAATATGCTCTTTTATGCTGAAGCTGAACTAAAATTAGCTTGTACTTATTGTTTGGTGTAAAAGATACAAACGTCCCCTTATATTTTAAAAAACTTTAGTAAACCTTTTAATATTAAAATTTTTGAAAAACTTTGCAAAATTTTTAAAAGAATTTAGTTAAAAAGTAACAATACAATACTTGCGCTATAAATATCCTGCTTGTACTAATCAAATACTGTTTATATGACGGTTCAATACAATTCTTAAACCTAAATCGAAATATATAATTAAATTTGACTGAAACCAATAATTTATTATAATTATCTTAAATTATTAATTTAAGTTGAATTTAGTTATTTCATGTCGGGTTTAAAATTATGTTACCATATTAGTGACATTTGATTAGTCTGCATCAAATATTTATACTGCAAGTGTTCAGTTATTACTTTTTAACCAAAGTCTAAGAAAAGATTTTTCTAAAAAACTGAAACCTAGAAAAAATTTTCAAAAATTTTAAACATTAGAGAATTTTTCTAAAATGTTTTCCATTATAAAAATTTTAAAAATTAGAGAATTTTTCTAAAGTGTTTTCAACTATAGGGGAGGTTTATGTATTTTATTTTTGCTGTTGGCTATTTGTTTTATATTAAACCTTTAGTTTCCTTGTTCAATATATTCTTTATTAACTTTTTGAAAAAGAAAAATTGTTATTATCAACATCCAAAGCTGGCATTTTAAGCCTTTAGTCTAGTAAAGGGTTTTAATCTCGGTTATGAGGTTGCCATTTGGTTATCTCTATCATGGACTAGTTTACTCTGACCTCACTTAACGTGTAAAAAGTTCAAATGGAAGAGAATTTATGTGAAAGGAATAAAAATTATGAAAATAGAGAAAAAAATTTAAAGAGAATATGAGAGAAGATGATGAAAACTCGAGCATATTAAAAAATTAATAAAAAATTCTCCTAGTTAAAACTTAGGTTTAACTACTATGTTTTAAAAATTGGACTGAAAACTAATAAGTAAAATAAGAGATTTAAGTTATAAAAGTTCAATAGATATTAAATCGTCATAAAAATAGTATATAATGAAGATTGAACAAAATAAATAATTTAAAATATGATTAAAAAAGGAGATAATCCTTGTCGTTAAAGAAAATAAAGTTTAATTAAAGAAGAAGACTACTAAATGAAAATCAACTGGTTTATTTTAGTTTATGAAAACTGATTAGTTTACGAAAATTGACCTATTAATAAATAAACAAGATTAAGATATATCAAACCAAAAGTTGGAAGATTCAATATTTTTATAGTTGAATTGGTTGAATATATTTCATTATTTAATCGTTAGGTTTAATAAAAATTTCTTATAACCGATTCCTTGAATTTTACAGGTCATGACACATGACCATTTGAAGAAAACGAGAAAGAAAGACATGACTATTGGTGGTAAGGCTTTGAATATAGAAAGACCAGTGGAGATCACAGATGATAATAAATGGAAGAAAATGAATAATAAGGCTATCGCCAATCTACACTTATTTTACAGGAGAAAAGCAATGCAAAGGATATTTGGGAAACACTAATGAAATTATACAAGGTCAAGTCACTTTACAACAAAATCTTTTTTGAAAGAAGACTTTACACTTTTTGAATGCCAAAATCCACTCTATTAATGGATCAAATCAGCACTTTCAATACTCTATTTTCTAAGCTCTCACTATTAGGCTGCAAAATAGCTAAAAATAAATGTGCAAAACTTTTATTTCAAACCCTAAATGATTCATATGATCAACTCATCATCAATTTGACTAATAATTTTCTCTCAGACTATCTAGTCTTTTAAAGATGTTGCCTCTTCTATGTAGAAGAAGAATAGAAGTGGAAGAATAAGGAGAATAGATTATCAAATTCGTAATAAGAACAAGGTTTATCCACTACGATAGGAAGTTTAACAGAAAGTGTTTCTAGTTAGAGTCAAAATCATGGTAGGTTTAGATTAAGAAGTAGACAAAATATCAAATGTTAGAATTTTGCTAAGAAAGGGCACGTTAGGAAGGAATGTTAAAATGATAAGAATGCAGAGAAAAATGTAATAACCCCTTAAGGTAATGTCATAAGTACCTTGAATGATGGTAAAATCCTTTATAACGAGCAATTATAGAAGGAAAAATAATTTTGCTAAAGTTTGACTTTTTGGATTTCAGAGCCCCTCGACAGAATGGTTTGACCAATGTAAAACACTCTTAGAAGGAACTATATTTATGAGCGATGATCAAGTCTTAAAGATTGTTGATAATGATACCGTTAAACTAAAAATATGGAATAGTATGATTCACACCATCTAGGAGGTAAGACATATGAAAGGCTTTAAAAAAATTTCGTGTCTTTAAGACAACTAGATAATAACAAGTGTAAAATCCAAGTTAAATAGTCAGAGGTGCACTTGTAAGGATGAAAGAAAAAACGGTGGCTACTAATTTATATATACTTAAAAGGTAATCACTTTAAAAAGGAGAAGTATCTATTAACTTCAGCAAGTTTAGCAAAAGAATCAACAATATTATGGTAGCTCAGACTTGGCCATATGTAGAATGAGGATTGAAGATTCTTGTAGAACAAAAGCTTCTTTTAGAGCTAAAAAAGGCTTCATTACCCTCTTTTGTGAGCATTGTGTTACTAATAAGAAACACGTATTGAAATTTGGTAGTTCCATTGTTAGAAGGAAAGCTATTTTAGAGCTAACTCATTCTGATGTTTGGTAAGCACTGGTTTCATCCTTAGGAGGTTTGAAATACTTTATATCTTTTATTGATGTTTACTCTAAAAGATGTTAGGTGTATCTAATCGAACGGAAGGTATATGTGTTTCTAGTTTTTGAGAACTTCAAAACTCAAGTTGAACTTGAAACTAGAAAAGAATCAAATGTCCATGGTTAGATAATGGAGGCGAATAAATTAACGACAAGTTTGATGCATTTTGTAAACAAGAAGGCATCAAGAGGTAATTCACAGTAACATACACTAAATAGTGGAATGGAGTAGCATAGCAAGTGAACAAAACATTATTGGAAAGAACCACAACAATGTTAAGGGTTATAGGCCTATCCAAATCAATTTGAGAAAAAGTAGTAAAACTACTTCTTATGTGATAAATAGGTCTCCATAAACGAAAATTGGGATGAAGACACCAATTGAGATGTGGACCAATAATCCTGCTAATTATTCATTTCCCATATATTTAGATTTTCTATATATGTGACGCATAATTCCCAAGAAAAGTTAAAGTTGGATCTAAAATTTAGAAAATGAATTTTTTTTGGGGATATGCTAATGGAATTAAAGGGTATCATATATAGAATCCTACTATCCATAAGGTAATTATTTCCAGAAGATAACTTACAAGAAAAGGAAGAAAATAACATTTTAAAGGAGAAACTAAAGAATACAACAGTTCAAGTTGAAGAAAGATAAGAACAAGAAGATCTAAATTATTTGGAAGATATACTGGATCATAAAGAACAAGAACAAGCTAAGTCTTTAGCCCCAGAGGTTTAACAATTAGTTTAGGAAAGAAGAAAACCAGCTTGGCGCTTAGAATACATCATAAGAGGTAATAATGCATATTGTTGACTAACAAGGAGTGGAAAACCATCAACTTTCTATAAGGCTATAAAAGGCTAAAACCCTTGTTTGTGGATGATAGTAATGCAAGAAGAATTTGAAGCCTTCTATAAAAATAAGACATGGGATCTTGTTTCACTATTATAAAAAGGGAAGACCACTGGTAACAAATGGATATAGAAGATCAAGCAAAATGGTAATGACTAAGTGGATCATCATTGTTCAAGATTGGTGGAGAAAAGATTTGCTCAAAAGGAAGGTATTGACTTCAACGAATTATTTTCTCCTATTGTATAACTAATAATGGTTCGATTAGTCCTAGCAATATATGTTATATATGATTTATGTTCAGAGCAATTAGATGTTAAAATTGCGTTTGTTCATGGAAAACTTGAAAAAAATCTATATGCTCTAATTAGAAGGATTTGAAGAAAAAGAAAAAGAGAACTTAGTTTACAGGTCGAACAAATCTCTATATGGTCTCAAATATGTGCCAAGATACTGGTATAAGAGAATTGATTCCTTCATCATAAGCCTTCGATATAACATACTTAATTAAGATCCTTGTACTTATTACAAGGGATTTGGTGATAATGATTTCATTATCTTGCTATTATATGTTAATGATTTATTGGAAACTAGCCCCAACAAAGATCATATTAAAGAGTTAAAGGCACAATTGACTAAATAATTTGAAATAAAAGACTTGGGACTAGCAAACAAGATTCTAGGGATGATAAATTTATTGAGAAAAAGATAGTAGAAAGATTTAGTTTTCTCAAAAGAATTATTTTAAAAAAATCTTGTAACATTTCAATATGCAATATTGTAAGCTAGTTTCTATACCTTTTCCTATTAATTTCAAGTTATCTTCAAGGATGAGTCCTATTAACAAAATAGTGAAGATAGAAATGTCTCGAGTACCGTATGCATCAGCAGTGATCATTTAATATTTGCTACGATCAGTACAAACTTAGACATTTCACATGCAATGAGAGTGGTTAGTTGACACATGACAAATCTTATTAAAGAGCATTAAAGTATTGTAAAAAGAATCTTGAGATATATTAAAGGCACTTCAAATACTACATTATGTTTTAAAGATCAAATTTTATTGTTAGAGGCTACATTGATTTAGATTATGCAGGTGATCTTGACAGAAGTAAGTCTATCATATGTTATATGTTTACTCTTATTGGAGGAGTTATAAGCTGGGTCTCAAAAATTGCAATTTATTATGGTTACTTGTGTAACAAAGGAAGAATATATTGTAGCTATACAAGTAAGCAAAGAGGCAATTTGGCTACAAAGGTTAACGGAGGAGTTTGGACATAAACAAGGAGGAGCTCGGTACAAGCAAGTGAAGATCACTCTATTTTATTATAGGCAGAGCGCTTTACACTTGACAAAGAATCCATCATTTCATCCAAGGACAAACACATATTCAAGTTCAATATCACTTTATTGAAGAAAAAGTGTAGAAAGAAGTATAGATGCTTAGAAAATTCATACCAAAGACAACTTGGTAGATATACTAACAAAGCGGATCAGTAATGATAAATTCATATGGTATCGATCCTCTTTCATCCTTAAGCAATATGAATAAAAGTAAAGGTGACTTTAAGCGGGAGAAATATTGGTGGTAAAGTATCTTTCTTTTTTTTTTTTTGAAGCTTTAAGAATGATAGTCATTTATAACTTCTATCATTAAAGCTTGGCATAATTTTAACTCAGCTAAGAAAAGTTGTAAGACAACTTTACTTAAAGCTTTTAAAGTATGACCTTAATTGTTCTACATACATGATAGTTCGTAAGTTTTTTTATTTATCTTGTTTTTAACTTTGATATATTCTAGTTTCTATTTTGTTTCTGCATCTTTTTGTAAACAAAATTAAATAGACAGCAGAATGTATTAAAGAGATTCAGACAGATTTATATACTTTCTCTTATTAAATTTGTCTTGTATTAATTCTTTTTTCTCCATTTTTTCATTTCAACTTACTTATATTTTAGGTGATATATATCTTAACCTTCTATCAATGACAAAAATTTACAGCAATGAAAAACTTATATGTCAACGATCGCCAATGGTTTTATCCAGTTTTGCTAGTCGGACAAGACACTGTACTCCACTTATTACGTTGTTATGAGCCGTTTGTTAAAACCTTCTGAAATGACAACTTCACTTAGTAAGAATTTACTTACCAAGGCTAAAAGAACTGTGAGAGAAAAAAACAAAGGTAAAGCTATGTAGGAGATATGTTTAAGTTCTCGAAATAAGACTCAATGCTGCTTTCTTTTGTGGGAAAGACAAGGGTTAAAAAACGAAAGAGCCTTTTTCAACCCCTTAAACAAGCCACTCAGAGTACTCGCAAATGCTCCATATAAGTGCTTCTGCATCATCGCAAACACGGAGACAGGAAGGAAAGCAGCCACGGCTATTAGACTGGTAGTCCAATTCTTTGAAGTTCGAACGTCGAGTATGATGGTAGCAGCAAATGCTAACATTGTCGCCATCACCGAGAAGAAGAGCAAAGTAAACCCAAATGTCAATTTCCGAGGGATAGAGTAGAGGAAATCTTCATATTCGAATGGAGAAGTGAGTATAGAGAGGAACATCACAACCGAGGTCAATGAGCTTGCAAGGGCCATCACATCCATGATTGTAAAGAATAGGAAATAAGGAGAATGGAGCAATACAGGCACTCCATCTTTACTACCTCCTGGTATTGTGTAGGCGGCAGCAAATACAACGGTGGCTACTAAAACAGCAACCGCGGAGCACGATTGAGATGTTTCCTTTGTCCATTTTTGTGCTTCCAGTAGCTGGTATTTGTGTTTCTCTTCGAAGATTTCTTTTGGAGACTTGAGATAAACTTTGTCACCGTGAATAATATAATGTGAGGGAACTAGTTCTCTCACACGCTGCAAGAACAACAGCTAATTTAGCTAAATCCTTAAATATGAAACAAAGAGTGTAAATGTTTATGCTGTGGTCCTTATAAAATGAATGCTAGTCAATTACTGATTCCTACCGGGACTAGGATCATCCTTCTTAATCAAAATTGTAGACTACTTGATTTCAATTAACATAACTGCTAACACAGTATTATTTCTACCCTGCTCTTCGTAATAGTCTTCAAGGGACTCACCTGGAACCATTTCAGCTCTTTTTGGAGCTTTAGAGCAGGACCAGGCATGGTCTCTCCAGTGTAATGCCTGGTGTCTGCAACATGGTGTAACAGTGTGAAGCCTTCACTGTCAATAGCATGATACATCCTCGACAATGGTATCTTAGAACGTTTTATAAGATTGAAAATCTCCTTTCTCCTGTGCATCACAGCCACATGCAATATGTTTTGGCCCCTGTCGTTGTGATATTCAACGGCTTGAGGATAATGGTTCAAATTTTCGAGAACAACCTCAGTGATTCCTCTGCTAGTTGCTGTCAATAATGGAGCTTCAGGAGAAAGTAGCTGGTGATCATGATCAATGTGATCACCATTTTCTCTTTTTTCGCTTCCTTCATTTCGTCTTCCATGATCAACTCCTGATCGTTTCTCTCTCACTAAGACCGGTTTATACATTACTGCAGGAATTTCTGTGGTGTAGTCCACCACTTTCATTGCTTGATTCAGGGAGGCATCTTTCTTTATAAGCAACTTAGCAATTTCGAATGCAGAATCGTGCCTTCTCTTATCAGCCCGAATTCTATCCACAACTGGCCAACCTGTTGGTGTTTGGTCAGCAGAAAAGAAAGGCTTAAAAAGAACCCACTTGACGATACTTCTTTAATAGAAATGGAGACTAGTTACCTCCAAAAATAGATCTGCATATTGCTAGTTTGATGCTTTTCATCACTGCAAAAGCCAATTATATAATTTCGAAACAGAACACAAGAACAATGCTAGACACTAGAACCAAATAATGCATTAGCAGAAAAATGAAATATATAATTTCTTGCTGTGATAAATCATTGTATCAGGATATGCATTTAGTATCATTTTTTTAGTATATTGAAATAACTCATGAACATTAGCATGCAATCTCCTATGATGAATTGCAATTTTTTCCGTAGGTTGAAATACCATTACGAAGACTAAAATTGTTGAAACAGCTCCCAGTACGCTGTCCACTTTCCAAGTATCTTGGCATTGGAATGCTCTGAGAGGTTGCATTACAGTCATCATTTTCATTTGGTAGGCCTGTAATAAAAACGTGTCATTTTTGCCAATATATAAAATAATTTTGTTTATCTGAAAATATGAAGTTAAAGTACATCAAATAATGTTAGTAAATAAAATTAAAGGATATCATGAATTTCATGTGAAAAGGTAGTCCAAAGCTGATAAAGTGCAGTACGTAGTGTTAATATATTAACCCTTGAATTAAGTTTCATATAAAACTTTTTACAATGTAGGACTGCCTATGGTATAAGTAATAATTTTATCGATTTGAAATTATTATTGTAAATCATACTCTTATTTCAAAATAAGTCTAGTTCAATATCTTACTGCAAATCAATCTATAAGATCATCTCCAAAATTCTTACTTTAAGAAGTTTTGAAGTATTTCATCATCCTATATCAAAATACTAATTATATTGGTAACAACATTTTCTTATCCAAA
This sequence comes from Erythroxylum baracoense, assembly GCA_025629805.1. Lineage (NCBI taxonomy): Eukaryota > Viridiplantae > Streptophyta > Magnoliopsida > Malpighiales > Erythroxylaceae > Erythroxylum > Erythroxylum baracoense. The sequence goes on along the minus strand of JAOTAY010000003.1, from coordinate 21,567,880 downwards.
AATTCTTCAAATACTATAACACTAAACTATCGATCAAGCGTAACACTTTGAAGATTAATTTTAATAAGAAATTTTATTTAATTGTTGTCCTAATTAAAGTGGAAGAGAGGCAAAGAATTGTGCCTATAATGAATAGGAATAAGATGTTTATCTCTAAAAGAATATAGGATTACCATGGATTTCCTACTCGGGTTCTCTTCTTTTTTTTTAATTCAAGTATTAGGATTTTTATAATTGTTTTAATTTTGTCCTTTCCTTTAGGTCTTAATTTTCAAACACACGTGACATGTCAAGTCACTATGTTATAAAACGCCAATATATATATTAGACGTGGTTAGAGGACATAGCAAGGCATTATGACAGAATAGTACCTCACAAGGTTGATGAGTTTCCTAATTAATTACTACTACTACTACTTATTATAGTGGTATGTAAATCTTGTTAAAATAATCATCAATTTCTCCTTTGCTCAAGTTAGAAATCTGAGTTTTGCTGTTGAACTTACAATGATAAATAAATGTATTGAATATGGTCTTCGAGTATGAACTCTTAAAAGCAGATGGCAAATTAGCTAGAAGATGAAGTGCTGTAATGCCTCGGTTGTCCATTGCCTCCCCGAGCGATTCATCCATCCTTAGTAACAGGAGAGCAGTATCTACAATAATGACACGACATAATATCCAGTTAATGTTCGTTCACATTTAAATCCACCAAACAGCAAACGATGTTCTACACATATATGTTAAAAATGAGAGAGAAAAACCCAAGTGTTCTCCTTGTACAGCTACATGAAGAATGGAGGTTGTATCGGGCCGCCTAACACGGTGAATCTCTAGTAGCTTCTTGTTATCATCAAACAGCCCTGGTTGCTTGGCTAAGTACTCTAATATTCTTGTGTGACCAAATACGGCAGCCCTAAACAATGGTGTTTCACCATATACATTTGTCACACGGAGCAGCTCTGGATATGCTTTGATAAGCAACTCTACGGCCTCAGAGTTTCCACAGGTGGCTGCCTCGTGAAGAGGGGTCATTCCAAATGCGTTTTGAATAATCAATGTGTCCTCTTCCGGGTGGATCTCAAAGCCGTTCAAGATAGATAGAAGATCCTTCACTGGTTTCTTCTTGTTGCTGAACACTGCCATGTGAAGCGCTGTGTCTCTCCTTGCTGTTATTGGAAACAACACCTGGTCTGCGTGCTTCTTGTAATAATCATTCATGACTTCCCACTTCTCATCCAAGATTGCTCGGTATGGCTGACCTAGTTCCGGCGGAATGGTACCCATATCTGCACAATTTCAAATCTTCCGAAAAGGAAAAGTTGAAGGAAACTGGCTAGGAAGAAATTTCATCAACCTTAAAGCAAGTTGTAAGCTGTAGTCTTGATAGGACTTCGATCAGATGTTCATTATAGTTACATATGCCTTATTGAAGCAGATCATGCCTTGGCTTACTTGGTGATGGTATCTGGACTTTGCTTATTTTGGTTATAAAGTCAGAGCATCTCAAAATTAAGATGAAAAGTGAAGGACAAGATTTCTTTTATCAGGATCCACATCCTCGGAAAGGAAACAAGTGACTGACTACTCTCTCGTAGTTTCTCGTAAAATGATTGCGCTTTGTTACCCTGATTATAATGTTTCACTTGTTTAATAAGCATTTTTCATAAGTAAAGCATTAGACGTTAATTAATAGTTAGGGTGATTCTACTTCTATTTCTTGTTACTTTGTGGCCCACCATATATAGCTCTTTCGTTTTCCCGTGTTCAAGATAAATAAACCGAATTAGCATAAATAAACCGAATTAGCATTCCCATTTTTTTCATTGCTATTCTTTAAGCTGCGAGGTATATAACAAGAAAGGGATTCAATCCAAAATGGAGGTAAAGTTTATTTAGCTCACACGTTCTAAAAGAACTTTAAAATCAATTGGATAGACTTAGAGCTTCTAGCTAGTGATATGAATTTAATTTATTGTTTGCTGAAATCAATGCAATAATTACACCTTTTCTAATATTTGTATGCACTGATTGATGAATGAGAAGTTTGACATTATCAAAAAGAAAATAGTTAATATCAATATTGAAGAGAATTTATAATTAAACATAACATTCAATTTAGAATAAGTAGCATTGCTGCACATTTGTTTATGTTAATATCAATTTTGAGGATACCTTCATAAGGCATAAATTTTCAATTTCCATTTTACTTGAGGTGAAACAGTTTTAGTGTGAACACTAATTTGACATGAAGATGCATTTTATATCCATGGTTACAATTTTAGATAACCTCAGTCTATATACTTACTCTTAGGACTTTCTTTTAGGGCTTTCATTTCTTTTTCCCTTAAAAATACTAAATTTCAGGTATCAATTAAGTAATGTTAGATCACAAATTTCGGTAAGTTATTCAATTAGGTAATATCTAAAGCATTTTTTGTTAACTTTAACGTAACTTCTATATAAAAAGAAAAACTTCTTTCCATTTACTAAAGTTTAAATCATAACATGAATATGAATATGAAAGAGTGATTTTTTGGATGTATCTAATTTTCCATGTATCAAAAACTAGGTATCAAGTATAATCTTGGAACAGTAGGGTGTTTGTATATGTATATAGTTTTTTACTGTAAGTAACGTAGATAGGTAAAGCTTTTCATTCATGATGCCGAGATTTTTAATCCTTGGAAGCATCGAGTGAGAATTGATAAGAATTTGGAACTATGAACACTAAATCAAAACCATAGTTATCTCTATATAAAGTATTGATAATTGCATAGCTCTTAATTTGAACGTGTTGGTTAATTCTTAACATTAATTACAGGCTTTCTTGCCTCAGTTCTTCGTGCATCACACCATTTTAAAAGGCGATGTAATTGGCTTGCGTTTGAAGAATATATAGAATTCCTTGGCTACAACTTAGCGAAAAGGGTTCTGAATGGAATCATCATCGATGCCTTTTCTTTTAGAAGGCAAAAGAACAGTTAACATGCCTTGATAATGAAGACTAAATATCATATGCCTAACATATTTAAGTAGAAAAGAAATATTGATGTTAGTCAGTGGCACTTTAGAAGAAAAAGCTAATTACAAATACTTTTTGACATTTTATTTTAAATAGTTTACAACCTAAGTTATTGTTGTATCCAAACCGCCTCCGGTTCGTATTTTGTCTAACTTTTCACATTATCTATAATCTAAATTGTACACTTCGTTAATTTAGCAATGACTGTTGATAAAAAACGTCTAATTGCATTAGACAATGAGTGGTGATTCCAATATTTATTCCGAGAGAAATGTGCGACAATTTAAAATATAGATCATATGTATTTTCCATCATGGAAATTATGACGGGCTTCAAGGAAGAATGAATTTTATTATTTGCTGTGTTTTTAATCCATAATATTGAATAACACATTTTGTATATAATGTATCAACATGTTTTTATTGTAAATTATTTGGTTATTACTACAAATTAAATCATAGAGAAATATTATTAACTCAAAATGTCAAACACTATATATATAACGTAAAATTACATAAATATCATCAAATTTAACTAATAAAAGTAATATAACATTAAAGGATGATCCTTTGTTCCTATACAAGGTATTAAAGATAGCTTGAGCAATTCTTATAGAAAAACTAATAAATAAAGATATCTTTTCACAAATTTGAATGAATATGTCTGACATACTGACAAAGATGCTTATATTACAAAAAAAATTTGAGCATAACTCGAACAACTACCTAGTTTTGTCCAAGTCCATGAACTTACAATCATCCAAAAAGGTTGATTAAAATCAACTAAAAATATTATAAGAGTATTGATACACTAAGTATTTGGTTCTAATTAAAGCAAATGCCACATAACTGTACCATTCACAATATAATCACTTATTAGTTACATCTTCATCCATTCTGTAATCCGAGAAAAAGTATTAAAATTAAATTATAATACATAGAGGAAGTGATAGAATAAGTATAGGAGATAGAATTAATACCCTTCATTTTTCTCTTTATTTCCATCATAATTCATAATCGGAGCCAAGTTACCTTTTTAATAACATATCATGTTTTGCTAATTTAGCTCAAGCTTCTTCTCCCCTAATCACTTTAACCTATAATGCATTCTTAAGTTTGTTGTTTTCCTCTCGAAGGTTTTCAATAACTGTTCTATATGTTGAGGTTGGAACATTTGGCTTAGGATCGTAGCCAAGGCCTTTCATATAATTAGAAAGAGTACTAAGTATTGTATCACAAATGTCTTTCGCATTGAGCTCATTCGCCTCAGACTTAAAACTTCTTCAATAACTCTTGCATCTTATTCTAAAATAGTAAAAAAGAAAATCAATATTCAATCAACACATTACTACTTACTACTACATTAATAAATGAACAAAAATATTGAACAAGCTTTTATACTTATATAATTGTTTTTTGCTGCTTTTGACATCCATCCTTTACCTTCCTTATAATGAGTGACTTTATATAGTATGATCCTATCACACTCTTATTGATGTAGTTCCTTCTCATTCTGCTTTATGAAACAAAAAAATAAGGCACAATATATAATTTAATTTTTATTAATTTAAGTATAACTGAAAAACATAGACCTTACATCTTACATATTCATTTTGAATAACAAAAAATTGATGTGACATTTGATTATGAGGTGTTTTCATTTTTTATTTACTCACTCTTTCCTTCTCAAAAATTTTCTAAATCAAGATAAAAATATAACTTAGTTATTAAATCATTTAACAAGATTAATGCAAGCAAACGTGAAGGAAAATAAAACCAACTTGAACTTTCGAGTCAGAGCAACAGTCACACAAACTATGTAAATTTTGTTTAGACATTTGCTAGGGAATATAGCTTTGTGCCTTTGCATAAGAAGAAAAAGATTTATGATACTTATACTACTCTCCTCCACGCCCGCAAATATCTTCCTTCATTTAAGGTCCACCAGCTGTTGCTTAATTTGTTGCCACCTGCTACTTCCTCTTGGTTGTGCCTCCTGATGCTAACGTTTTTCTACCAGTTCATGCATAACCACCTTCCTTCATTGCACTAGTTGTCACGTTATTATCTCCACAAGTTTCAACGTGTTTATCTCAACGTGGATGCTTCATTTGTTACTTTCTCCTCAGCTGCTTCGGTTGTTTGTTAGTATTCAATCTTTCATCTCACTCATTCATGCCTATAATCATGTTTTTGCTCTTCACTTTCTACGCTGCCACCAGCTATATTATTTTGTTTTCTCTCCATTCAATGTTCACGCCCCCCCCCATGCATGCCTAACCCTCTTTTCAACTCTCTTGCCGCAGCCATCTTCTTTTTATTTTTCTTCTATTCTTTCCACACAGCCCACGCCTAAGCCACCAAAATTGATGTAGATTACCTCCTTTTACTGTAGCTGGTGTGTGACAATTTAACTTGTAGTCCACTTTTCTGTTCATTGTCAAAAACTCTTGCAACCAACGCCACCTTCCAAATTTAATATGTGCCTAAAATTAAAACAAATAATTTTTTAATTAGTGCGATTTAAATATTAAATGGACAAGAGTTTAGTAAATTATGTATCAAAAATTAATACAAAATGCCTATTAACATGTCACACTCCATTTTCCCATTCATATTAGTGAGGTATTAGGTATATATGATTATGTTGGACTGTCACATATGACATGTGTCTGATATTTTTCAGTATCGAAAACCTTGCAGGACAGAATATAGGACTTTCATTATCTTTGGATCAAATGTTTTATTTTTAGACTTAGTCGACTAATACAGGAGCGTAGCTTAATCGGGTTTTTAAACTTGAGTCAAAAACTACAATTAAGTATTGTCCAAGAGGGAGAATGTTAGACATTTTTGCTTATAAGGGCAATTTTGTCGTTTTTTCATTAAGTGGACAACATTTAATTGCATTATTTGGTTTTAAATAAATTATTGGTTAAGTTACGTAATTTGATCCAGATAAAGATAATAAAGTAACCCAATAAATGATCTAAGTCAATGGGTCGAAGTTCGGGTAGAAAATTGATCCTTTTTAGTGTGGACCTGGTTCATATCGATCTTGTGATAGGAAAACCCGATATGGAAGCTATAGAAATAGGTTAAGGTCTCCTACAGTTGCTCATATCAATCGCGATCATAAGGAATCTCTGACCCGTTAAGAGAGCTCGTGTTTTGAGAAAACTATAGAAAGATCTTATTCGTGTCCGGGAGAGCGATTCTCATGAAGACGGCGGTAGATTCGAGCTCTATTCAGCTTCGAAAAACTGGTTTGAAGTTTTAGAATCAAAAAATAAGTATTTCCGCATTTTTCTATTTTTTTCTCTTTCACGTTCGATCTGGGATACGTAATTAAGGTACCATTACATATTACATAAAGTTTCCAATGTTGGCATAAGTTTAGATAGAAATTAAAGAGTTTCGTTACTTGAAACACCCTTATTTCGTGGATAGAATATAATAGACATTCTTGATATATCTATTAATGGTGTGTCATCCTATAATCTCTAGATAGATGCACGTTTAATTTTATGATATAAACACGCTCCCCTAACCAACTAAAACATTAGTTCTGAAGATAAACATGCTTCACTTATCAATTGTTTCATTTCGAAAGCATCTCAAATAATTGTCATTAAAGAGACAAGCCAAAGCTAACGTTAGCCACGACTTTTTAAGATTCCACGTTGCTTTCTTTTGTGGGATCGACAAGGCTTAAGAAAAGGAAGAGCCTTTCTCAAATCCTTAAACAAACCACTCAGAGTACTGATAAATGCTGCATATAAGTGCATCTGCATCAGCACAAACACAGAGACAGGAAGGAACGCAGCAATTGCTATCAGACTCGTTGTCCAATCCTTCGAAGTTCGAACAACGAGTATGATGGTAGCAGCAAATGCTAGCATTGTCGCCATCACGGAGAAGAAGAGCAATGTGAACCCAAATGTTAATTTCCGAGGGAGAGAGTAGAGGAAATCTTCATATTCGAATGGAGAAGTGAGTATGGAAAGGAACATCACCACCGAGGTCAAGGAGCTTGCCAGAGCCATCACATCCATGATTGTGAAGAACTGGAAATAAGGAGAATGGAGGAATACAGGAACTCCCTTATCATTGGAACCTCCGGGTACAGTGTAAACGGCAGCAAATACAACGGTGGCCACCAGGACAGCCACGGCAGAGCACGACTGAGAGGTTTCCTTTGTCCATTTTTGTGCTTCTAGTAGTAGGTCTTTGTGCTTCTCTTCGAAGAGTTCTTTGGGAGACTTGTGATAAACTTGGTCACTGTGCATGATATAATGCGAGGGAACTATTTCCCTTACACGCTGCGACAACAAGAAGGAATTACCTAGTCTTCAAGTATAAACAAATTATTTTATTTGGAAACGAAGAGAACAAGATTGCTATGGTCCTGGTGTAATATTTTAGTTTGTTGCTGCTTCCTATAAGGACTAGAATTATCCTTCTTATTTGACAATTAGACGTGAAGTTGGCGTCGAAATTAAGTTTCATACGGGTAATGATTTTGAATTGCAATTTCATGAGTACTGGTATGATATTAATAATAGTGGTGATGAATCTGGGGGCCAGTTGCTATAAAGCATAATGAAAATTGCATTCTAATCATTGCAATGAACAAAACTACTATCATAGAGTTCGTGTATTACTTTTAGTCCACTCTTGATGTTAGAATTTAAGGGACTCACCTGGAACCACTGAAGCTCTTCCTGAAGCTGGAGTGCAGGGCCAGGCATGGTCCCTCGAGTGTAATGCCTGGTGTCTGCAACATGGTGTAACAATGTGAAGCCTTCACTGTCAATAGCATGGTACATCCTCGACAATGGTATCTTAGAACGCTTTATAAGATTGAAAATCTCCTTCCTCCTGTACATCACAGCCACATGCAATATGTTTTGGCCGCTGTCGTTGTGATATTCAACGGCTTGAGGATAATGGTTCAGAATTTCGTGAACAATCTCAGTGATTCCTCTGCTAGTTGCTGTCAATAATGGAGCTTCAGGAGAAAGTAGTTGGTGATCAACGTGATGACCATTTTCTCTTTTTTCACTTCCTTCAATTCGTATTTCACGATCAACTCCTGATTCTTTCTCTCTCACTAAGACCGGTTTATACATTACTGCAGGAATTTCTGTGGTGCAGTCCACCACTTTCATTGCTTGATTCAGGGAGGCATCTTTCTTTATGAGCAACTTAGCAATTTTGAATGCAGAATCGTGCTTTATCTTATCAGCCCGAATTCTACTCGTAATTGGCCAACCTGTTGATGAAGAGAGACACGTAAAGGATCCAATTCCAGTTTTCCGTACCCTTATATGAAACGGAGAGAGAGATTAGTTACCTCCAAAAATAGACATGCAAATTGCTGGTTTTATGCTTTTCATCACTGCCAAAATTACCAATTATAGAATGTTAACAGTGAACAAAGAAAAGGATGCAAGACAAAAAAACACGAAGTATAACATTTTTTTATGAACAGTGGTGGAACTGATCAAAATGCGATATTTTTCCTACTTCACTGAAAGATTATTTAGGTGCATGTACCTTTTCTAAAACTGAAGTTGCTGGAAGTACTGCTTATTCGGTTCCCAGTGCGATGGCCGCTTTCTAAATCGGTGGTGGGAGAGATTTTATTATAGTCATCGTTTTCTTCCGGTAGGCCTACAATTATAACTGTAATTTTTGACGAACATATATATCTTTTGGTTTCTTTCTATGATACTGTTTGTGAAAGTAAAAAAAAAAAATCGCTCGGGAAGGGCTGTTAGTAAACTGGTCCACCCTTTTAAACATGAGGTCAATTTAGAATAATAGAACTAGGACCCTTTTACCATTAAGATCAGGTACGATAGTAATAATAACAATTTGAAATTATCAATGTAAGTTATAAATGTATGTCAGTTTTTCCTAAAACTATTGATTGTGCGCATTTCCATAAGGGCATCACCTTCCCTATCTATAGCTTTTATTGACAAAAAATTAATAACAATAAATCAGAGAGAGAGAGAGACTCGTACCAAAGGGAAAAAGTGCTAAGCAGATCTCCGTTATGTACATAATAAAGTGCAGAGTTTTCAGTACCAGCAAAAGAAGAAATAGAGCAACAGAGTTGGTATGAATTATTCAAGTCATCAATTTTCTCCTTTTTTCAAGTTAGAAATTTAAGTTTTGTCATTGAACTTACAGAGGTAAATTAATGTATTGAATATGGTCTTGGAGTATGAACTCTTGAAAGCAGATGGCAAATTAGCTAGAAGATGAAGTGCTGTAATGCCTCGGTCGTCAATTGCCTCCCCAAGCGATTCATCCATCCTTAGTAACAGTAGAGCAGTATCTACAATGATCACACGGCATAATCAAGTTAATGTTTATTCACATTCAAGTCCAGCAAACATCAAAGTATTTTCAACACATATATGTTTAAAATGAGAGAGGAACCCAAGTGTTCTCCTTGTACAGCTACATGAAGAATGGAGGTATCAGGCCTAACGCGGTGAGTCTCTAGTAGCTTCTTGTTATCATCAAGCTGCCCTCGTTGCTTGGCTAAGTACTCTAATATTCTTGTGTGACCAAATACAGCGGCCCTAAACAATGGTGTTTCACCATATACATTTTTGACATCGAGTAGCTCTGGATATTCTTTGATAAGCAACGTTACGGCGTCATAGTTTCCACAGGTGGCTGCCTCGTGAAGAGGGGTCATTCCAAATGCGTTTTGAATAATCAATTTGTCCTCTTCCGGGTGGATCTCAAAGCCCTTCAAGATATCAAGAAGATCCTTTACTGGTTTCTTCTTGTTGCTGAACACTGCCATGTGAAGCGCTGTGTCTCTCCTTGCTGTTATTGGAAATAGCACCTGGTCTGCGTGCTTCTTATAATAATCACTCATGACTTCCCACTTCTCATCCAAGATTGCTCGGTATGGCTCACCTAGTTCCGGCGGAATGGTACCCATATCTGTACAATTTAAAATCTCTTCCGAAAAGGATAAGTTGAAGGAAACTGGCTAGGAAGAAATTTCATTAACCTTAAAGCAAGTTGTATGCTGTAGTCTTGATAGGACTTCGATCAGATGTTCATTATTGTTATATATGCCTTATCGAAGTGGATCATGCCTTGGCTTACTTGGTGATGGTATCTCGACTTTGCTTATTTTGGTTATAAAGTTAGAGCATCTTAGGATTGAGATAGAACCACAGCAATATTAGGGGGAAATTATTCTTTCCAGAGGGTCTCCACAACTTCAAAAGGGATATAAAACAACTTTCATACACTCCCTTTGTTATGATGATTACTGATTATTTCAATAAACTTCTCAATTTTCAGATTGAGTTTGACTTGCCTAATAGGGTTTTTTTCTTTTTCATTTACATTAACATTTCCAGTGCTCTATTCCTATTTCTTTTTACCTTTTGGCTCATTTCAAATCTGTGCAATAAAATGACCTGAACTAGCATGCATCCACATTTTATAAAATTCATTTCTGTCCTTTAAGCTGCAATTTAGGATAATAAGGAAAAGGACTTAATCTAACATTTGCAATCAAATTTTAAGCCCTCCCTCAATACTGACGAATCGGGACTTGTCATTTACCTTCTCGTATTAAGTTTGGTGTTTCTCGATTAAGGAGAGTCCTCCATCTATGAGGGGCCAGACTCAATTAAAGATTACGTTGTCATGAACGAAGCATTACAGCTTACGGTTATGACGAGTCCTCCGTCGTCTATAGGGGGCAATAGTCGATTCAGGATTACGACACCACGAAAGAAGCATTGCCATAAAGCTGAAAAGCAATGGCATATGTACTGGACTTCATCTAGTAAGCAAGGAAAACTCATCGAGACATGATCTACACATTTGCTCACTGTTAATTAGATGTTTGTAAGTCACTTTATTGTACTACGCTTATTATAATAAAAAATGGTAACAATTTAGATCTAAAAAAAGTAACTATAATACAAGAACCTATTCCTTTCCTAATAACTAGACAAAGCTCCAACTACTTATTCGTAAACACCACAAATGAATAACAGGCAAAGTGACTGACTTAGAGATTCACATCCAGATTTTTTATCTTGAATAATAGGTAAAGTGGATCTGGTTTCTATTTGATATGTGTTTGGTTAATTCATGATGGATATATGTATTTCTCGTAATTTTAACAATTTCTAAGCTCATAGTTATTCAGTTTATTTTGAATAACCTTAAGAGGAATTTTCCTTTTGGATTAATTAATGCACTTTTGTATGAATCTAGATTTTCAATGAAGCAACATTTTAAAGAGTTAAGTGCAAATGTGGTAGAGACTCAAGTACATAATTGTATGCAAAAACAAAAAGCTACCAACCCAAAACTCATTTAGCTTCATAAGAAGAAAAGTAACCCATTGTAAGTGAAGAAACATGCAACTCTTAAATTCTTAAACTGGATCTAAAATAGTTTGTACAGAAATCCTACCGATGAATCCCTTAAGCAATATGAGATTTAAGTTCTTATACGACCTTCAGCCTACTCTACCCACACATGGCGAAGTATGATTCTTTGTAGGCTCGTTCTTAATATTTTATTCTAGGTAAAGTGGAAAAAAAGACCCTATTTTGCCTTTTTTTGTTCTTTACGAGTGTCAAGAGTTAGCCCTTATAAAGAATAAAATGAGGCAAAATAAGGGCAGGTCAAGAGTGGGCCCTGGGTAGGTGTTCTTCCTGCCCTTACCCAGAGTCGGGCCCCATTCTTTGTCTTCTCTCTAGTTCCCTACACCTTTCTCATGGCTGGCCTTAAAACTTACAACTTAGTCCTATTTACACTGGAGTTTAAGCTTTCTTCTTTACTGTGTCTCCCACTCTTTTGTCTTCTTCTCCCCCTGTCCTGTTGTATTCAATTTTCTTCTCTTTGATGTTTCCTTGTCAACTCCCCCTCTATTTCATTAGAACTATAGTGTAATTTCCTGTGTTTTCTCATTATATTTCTTCATCCCTTTGGTCTCTTATACCTTTCAGATCTAGCTTTCATTTAAGGTCGTTACAATGTTACATGTCTTTAGCTTTTACCTCCCCATCGTCCTCCGCAGGGTTGAAAAGGTTGTTCTATCCTTTCCCTCCTCATTAAGCTTTTAAAGTCTGAAAGGTAAAAGCTCTTATACTCAATAGACCTTGCTCATATAGAATGTCGTGGTTTAAGTTGCCTTAAGAAGCTTCAAGATTTAAGGGATTTTCTTAGGAAAGAAAACCTATGTTTTTGGATCTCTTAGAGACTAAGATTAAATATGAAAACATGAATAAACTAAGGAGTCTGGGTTCAAATTAGAATTTTATCTCCAAGAACTATCATCACTGCCTTGTAATAACTATATTAGCTTATAATAATAAATTTATTTTGTGGAAGAACTGGATTCTTGTGACCAAGCAATCCATATGGCCATCCTATTTCTTAAAGGGGTACTCTAGGATGAATTGCCCTAAAAATTATGGAATCAAAGTAAAGTTCAATAAAGTTTTTGATTATGTAAGTTAGGATTTAATCCCTTAGTTACTTGAGATTTTTGGATTCCTTAATATTTTCACGAATTAGATAGGAGCCTATATCACATCCACCTCCTTCAATGTTTTGATAAATAGAGCTCCCTTTAGAATGTTTAAAGGTGCTAAAGGAATAAGGCAAGGAGATCCTTTATCTCTTTACCTTTTCATCTTCTCTTTACCTTTTTATCTTATGTATGGAGACCCTAACTCTTTAG
>JAOTAY010000003.1:21537333-21548478 GCA_025629805.1 Erythroxylum baracoense | reverse complement strand
TTAGCTACGGCCGAATCACCGACGTTTTCTTCCGTCGGTTTATTCCGTCGGTAAATAAATTTACCGACGGTATATTGACTTTTTCCGTCGGTAATTTCCGTCTGTAATTTACTATTTTCTTGTAGTGAAAGGTGAACCATATCCATTAGAATAGTGTGTTAAACCTGGTGGAACTGACAATGAATCAAAGAAGAAATTCCACCTTCAGGGATGAATGAATATAAGGATATCCTCCTAACCTTTGTAAAACCAGGACTAGCAATGATAGCACATCTAACAATACTGAAATCAACATGTTCCAGGAAAGCCTAAAACAATCAAATCCCATCAATCTCTAATGTTTAAGAAAATGAACAATATAACGGATATTTCAGTTATTGGAATAAAGTTGAGAGGGTATAAGTCCAACCTGTAAAACATTCTCAAAGAATTTATTTAATGCCTGCAAAGAATGCAAATAAAAGGAGGAGAAAAAAAACATATCTCAGTGATGAGCTTACTAAACGCATAAAACTTAGATAAGAGATGGTGATGCTAAATCCCAATAGCACACCAAGCAAATTACACTAACCACAACTCCCATTAAAGAAAAAGAAGCATACTGATTCATAACCAGCAATTACAAGCCCATGTTTTCAAGGGATTGAAGTTTCTATCCGCGATCAAGTGGTTGTCATATTTGGTTAGTAAAGCAGCATTAGCAAATTCAAAAATATAAAATAGCACATATGACAAGATCGAGCCATAGTTATTATTAATTACAGCCCTTAAAGAGCACAAATCTTCTCAATTGAATGCTTTTAGGTGAAGAAAAAGGAAAAATACATTAAAAACCACTTGGAAGTCCTACCTAGATTAAATAGGATCACTAGCCTCCTAACAAGAACATTGAAATGTCACAAAGATGCATTACCATTTCAACTAACAAAGGAAAAAAAAGAAGTGATAATTATTGAAGCTATCATGAAAGGCCATCAACAAATTTTGTGTATTTGGGCTAGTTATATGTGAACCATCTTAGTGTTCTATAACAACATGTCTGATCACATTGCCCATTGTTATGTATTTTACCATCCAAACTGCATTAGACCCCTTTAAGAAGGCAATAATTGCTTATATGTCCAGAAAATAATGGACCAGCTTGACTCGTGCATTACAACATAGAGCATAATTTTAACAGAATGTGGAAACAACTAAGCAGTAATGAGATATTTATAGCTTTTACCAACAAGGAAAATGTTTGCTAATCCTTCTTGCATTAAAATCACTACAAGATCAGCACTTACTGTGGGATCTGAAATTACAATGCAAAAAAATCAAGCAAAGAAAGCTAGAGGATGTACAGAAATTTTGATATTAAACTTAATAAAGATCATGATAATGAGTTCATGTGCCTTCAGAAAAAAGAAAATTGCTATAGAAGGAAAATATTCTCTGTTCATTGGATACCGGTGGCCTGATTTAGTCATCCAATGCTAGTGAGTCCCAGATTTCCTTCAATATGTTCAAAGTTAGATATGAAAATCCAATAGGTTGTTAATAGAAAATAAAAAAAGAGAAGCATATTGGAAGACCAAATCACAAAAAGTGCACCTCTTAAGGATTAAATCATCAACTTGGATTACAATCAAGAGAAGAAGAAGAATCAAAAGAACTAAAGATTCAAATCATTTGATAAGAGCTTTTTAAGTCACATATAATTAAAGAAAATTAAGACTCTTGAGATTTGAATCGCCATAGATTTTCACTTTTAGAATTTATGTCATTTTGATTTTAAATTGAAGCAAAAGAGTACAGTTTAAAGTCATTCAAGAAAAAAACTACAAGCTTGCAGAATTTAACATCAGACATATTTCATTTCGTTGAAGTTGCTCTGTGGAGCTAAAACATCTAAGCTTTTTACTAGCTATTTCTGCCAAGGGCGTAGGCAGAACCAATTTACATCGCTATAATCCATGTATGCTAATATTTTTATATAACTGTCATATAAAAATATTGATAATGATTTTTATATGGTTTTGGGGTTACTAGATCTGACCAATTATTGCTAATAAAATGATTACATATTCATTTTAATTACACTAAAACCATATAAAAAGCTTGTGGATGTTATAATTGTCTAGCAACAATGTAAATTATAACCACATCCATTTGATGTATATTTGTGTATTTATAAGGGACCAAATCCTAAGCATATGATATGTTGCTTGTGCTTGTACAACAAAGCCAACGTATTAATTATCAATCTTACTCTGTAAAAGCATAAAGAGTATACAAACAACAGAAGAAAACAGGAAACTAATAGCATCAACCTGTAAGACTTTTAGACACAGAATCGGAAGTTACTGAAGTTGCAAAAAAACTACCAAAAGTGAGTCAAAGATTTCGCCATTCTTTTTTTTAGTTGAACCCACAGCTTAGTACCTGCAACCACGAGCCATGTTTGTAATGAAATTGTAATGAGATAAGGGGTTTATTAAACATTTGGTCACCCAAAAAAAAGTAAATTAAAAACCATTGCTATCATCAGTTGGATTTCACAGCAGAACAATAATGATGCAGATCAAAATTGGATTTCACAGCAGAACAACAGCAGAGTAAGGATTGTCATGATTAATACTTGAATATTTTAGGAAATGCACTTATGAGCTATTATAAGCAAAGCAATGCGGTCTGAGGAAGTTGTATCGAGTGAAAAGTAAGGAAAATGAAGGTCCGAAAGAGAGTGCATATGCATTGAATTGAAAATATACAAGGATTAAAGTTAAACATCAAGATAAAAGAAACATTAATTATATGGAATGGATATTCAACTCTAAACATCAATTGTAAGCACGAGGAAAGTCGCACTCACTGTATTCATATGTGCTTAGTTTTCTTCCTCACCAACGACGATCTGCGATTTAGACTGGTCCAGTCTAAATTACGTAAATTACTTAATTCAATTTAAAAAAACAAAAAGAAGAAGATGCGCAACAATGAAAAATATTGAAAAAAATAAGAATTCTGAGGGTATAAGAAAGAAAAGCAACGGAAAACTTAGGGAACAGAAACAAGTGCGGATCTAATCAGTGCAAAATTCCGAACAACAATTTGTAGAAAAAGCAAACAAAAAATAAGACAAATACAATAAAGAGAGAGATATATATACCTGTAGATAATGGAAAAGGAATCCATTCTCTATACCAGTCCTAGGCAAAGATTCGTAAAGAGTTTGTTGTTCATGGTTAGCGAGCGAGAGAGAGAGCAAGATGGCTTGTGTTTGTGCAAGTCGTTCACCATTTTTGAGAGTTTAACGAGAAGAGAGTGAGAGGGAGGAGGGGGATAAAGATTATGCACATTTTTTAGGCGGTTAGGTAAATTTGTTCTGTCAAGAAGCAGGGTTGGTAATTTGGGATCCACCTTTCAGGTGGTTCCTCACTTCGTCTCATGCTTTCATCGACCCTAATTTAGTTTTTTATCAGTTTTGGGATATTTTAACCTTTTTCTTTTGTAAAGTTATGTTAACTTTAAATGGGTATAATAGTCAATGGCTTGGCTGTGTTACCTTTTAAATATGATATGTATTTATTGTATTCGAATCCAATATACCGAATTAAAAAATTAAACGGGCTGACGGATAAAAATTGATCACATAACCGATTTAGCCCTTTATATTTTTTAATGGGCTGTATAATCTTAGTATTGAATTTAATTCCACCGATTTTGGATAGATTGTGAAGCAACTCTTGTTTAAATTATTTAATACTTTTAGAAATTTTAGACTCTTTTTTAGTATATTTTTAGACAAATTTTGTTGTCTTAAATAAATGTCTAAAAATTCCACAAATTTTTAGATCATTTTAGACAATTATTAGAAGCGTCTAAAATCTTCTTATTTTGGTGTAGTGATTCAACGGACATAGTTGTCTTTTATAATAGTTAAAGTACAATACATATTTTATCTTTGATTAAATGTTTCAAAGAAGAACAAAGAACATTGACATCATATACTACTATATTCAAGAAGTGATTTCTAAAGGAAATGCTGTGGTGGAATAGACTTGTATCAAAGACAATCCCGCATATATGTTGGTAAAGTCTCTTCCAATAACTAAGTTTAAGCTTTGCTTAGATTTGAGTTCTATTTATAGCATTTGATATCCTTAATTGGGCTATATAGAGAAGGTAGAGTGAAGTAACTTTTAATAACAGCTAAAGACAAGGTAGAGATTTATAAAGTGGGATTTCACTTCTCACTACTTGGAGATTAAGCATAACACTCGGTCGCCAAAAAGCAAAACATTTAGCCACTCATATTCTTAACTCAAATACAAAGGACATTAATTCTATAAAAGTATTAGGAAACCATTTTCCAAATCATTCCAAGAATTATACACACCAAATAATAAATAATATATGAGCTTATTTTGTATCTTAAAAGTTATGATTTTTTATAGTATATTTGAGTTTTGAATTTGATTTTTTTCTCCTTGTAATTATTGTCTTTTCTCTTTAATGAAATTTCGCTACTCTTTTGTTCATGGACAAAGGCTTAAAACTAAACCACATTAAATCCTACGTTCAAGTTTTTTTAATTACCTTATTATTTTATTGATCTTAATTCACAACAAAAACAAAAGTGATTAAATGAAGATTCAAAATGTGAGTTATAATAATAGGAACTTCATAAGAGAATAGAATACATTTACTTCTATTATATTATATGACATATAACTTGAATTGTAATTTTAAAGTGACAAAATATATTTTTTAATGTAATATATTCAAAATTAGACCCAAATCACTACAAAAATCTTGACTTCATAGTTGTATTTACTATTGTCTTAAAAAGTAGATTGAACATCAAACCAGTAAAAAGAGATGTTTAAGATTTAAAATTTTAACCAATATTAAACAATTACAAAATTAGTACATAATAAATAAGAAGTAAAAACTATAAGATTAAATAAAACATTTTAAAATAAAATAATGCATCAATATCTATTAATGTATAATAAATTAATAACAAGTTTAATGATTCAAACTAAAAAATTAAATCTAAAATAAAAAATTAGAATAATGCTAACAACTAAAATTGTGCTTCTAAAGAAGATTGTGTTTTACCATCATTGAAAATTCTAAATTATGTAGCATTGTTTAAAGACTTTTAAACATATCTACATCAACTTATACTATATTTAAATAAATTACAAACTAATAATATATGAAATTATTTTTATTATAATATATTATACTTTTTATTTTAAAATATGTATAAAATAAAATATTAGTGATCCATTGATATTATTAATTAATTAGTTGTAATAAATGTATTTTTTTATAAATCACTTTTCAAAATTCACTATAATCAAGATTAGGCGATGGTTATTCTTCTTTGATCCAAAAATTAATATAATTAATAAATAAATATCAACTAGCTCTGATAATCTTTTCTTATTAAACGCTCTTAATACATAATAAAAAAATTATATAATTCATAATACTAGTATATTTATTAAAAAATAGATCAATACGAACCTAATTGAGCAGTTTTAATTGTCAACACCAACACTATCTTTGGTTTGTATTTTGATTTAGTCATTATGTAATTAACCTGCTATAGTGACATTGACACCTCTGACAATGAAGTGACAAAAATATAATACCAAAAATCTAAAGAATGTATTCATGTTCATTTTAATATTATTTATCTAAATCATTTGTTACCGAAATACTATTTTTTACCCTTTTTTAATTTTTTATTATTCCAACACTAGCAAGCTCTCGAGACAAATCAAAGTGAGCAACTTAGTTTTAATGAAATCAACATTTAAAAGAGCAAAGTCTATTAGAGAATAGGCTTCTAGAGAATATAATAGCAATTAGATGTTGGAGAATAGGCTATTGGAAAACACAATAGCTGTAAGAAAACTTTTAACATACAAGTTCAAGAACAAAATAGGCAGAACTATCCAATTTTCATTCTTCTGATCAAGGCATTTTTTACACAAAAGAAATAGTAACTTAACAAACAAACAAACAAGGACACACTACTCCACTACCATACTACTCACGATTAGAAACATGTCTCTAAAAAATAGTAGCTTGAGCCTAAAGAATAGGAACAAACTAACAACTTAATTTAAAGACCAATAAACAATTTTTGCATTAGTTTCCAACATACTCCCCCTTAATGCAGAAATTAGTAACACCAACAACTCTCTCAAACTCTTGAACTTTTCTAATGGAATTGACTTAGTGAAAATAACAGCCACTTGAATACTTATGCCACAATGGATGACTTTATTAGTCCCCTTTTCCACAAGCTCCTTGATAAAGTGCCTAGTTTCAATATGTCTTGTGCGTTTATGAAATACTAGACATTGTAATTGTTGACTGATTATCACAAAAAATGGTTATGGCTTCCACTTGTGGTTGTTTCATGTCATCCAAAATCATATCCTCAACCTCAGAAGATGATAACGTAGTAGATAGTTGTTTCCTTAAACTGCATGAAATGGCACCAGAACCCATCGTAAAAATATAACGTATAGTGCTCCTTTGATCGTCAATTGAAACTGCCTAATCATTGTTAAAAAAAGCAAACAAACCAAAATCATTAGTTTTGGCATAAAGAATACCAAATGAGCTCCTCCCTTTCAAGTATCTCAACACCCTCTTAGTAGCTCCAAAGTGTTGAATACTTGGACTTTGCATAAACCTTGACAGAACACTAGTAGTAAATGAGATATTAGGTCCGGTGTTAGTAAGATATAACAAACTTCCAAATAAGCTTCTATAATTTTGAGCATCAACCTTCTCTTCACCTTCATTCAAACTAAGCTTCTAATTTGTAATCGTTGGGTTCTTCACTAGATTACATTCTTGTAGCCTGTAATTCTTAAGAAGATCTTTAGTATATTTGTCTTGTGAAATAAAAATTCCCTCATCACTTTGCTTTGCTTTAAGTCTAAGAAAATAACTTATTAACCCCAAATTTGTCATCTCAGATTCATGCACTATAGAATTTTTAAACTCATTCATTATAACAACACTATTACTAGTGTAAATAAGATCATCAATATAAAGACATACCATCAAAACATCATCAGCTTTAGTCTTAACATAAAGAGTAGACTCACTAGAACTTTTGAGAAATCCACAAGTATTGAAGAAGCCATTAATCCTTTCATACTAGGACTATGGAGCTTGCTTTAAGCCGTAAAGAGCTTTCTTCAACTTGTACATTTTATTTTCTTGACCAGCCACTTCATACCCTCTTGGTTGTTGCACATAAACTTCCTCATCCAAAACACCATTTAATATGATGTCATCAAATAGTTTTAAAATGAAGTTTTTGATATAATGACATATGATTCTTACAGAAAAACAATAAATATTAATATATGGTAAGTAATATAATATAATGATATATGATAAGTAATACAAGATTTTAACTAGAAGTTTAACAGTTCTTACAAACAAAACAATAAATAAATTTTCACATCTATACCTTCGAAAAGAAAAACAAATAATTATTTTTCTAAATGCTAAGTGACACTAGACTCGAAAGATAAGGTAAAGGAGTTTTCTATGTCTGGATTTCCAAGAAGGCTCCTTACACGATCGAAAGCATCAGTTGAAACAGTGAAAGATCTTTCAACAAGAGTTGATTTATTGACACTCTCTTCCAACAACTTCTTGGCTTTAACTAAACTAGTAGAAGACGTAGTTAATGATTTCTCAGATACAGTATGGATCATTAAATTAGATGAAATGCACGCACTATGCATTTTACCTAAGGAACAAATAGTATAGAGCAATCAAATATAATCAAGTGGTATAAAGAGCCCAAATTGGAACATAATCACAACCGATTAAATGACTCCATCATCCTCACAATGAATAGACATAATTTTTGCAATTAATGACTGTTCCAAAACAATCAATTTTCCTAATCATGTATGGACCATCAGGACATTGCCACCACCTCTATTTCCATCTACGTTCTCTAAAGATTCAAGAAAGCTTTACAAAACATATAGTATATACAATCAGACATTCATCTAATAGCTTCCTAATAGAAAATGAGATATGGATAATAAACAAAGAGAGTTGATTCGAATGATACTAAAAACTTTAAAGAAGAAGATCGACCATTACAGGCAAGAAGTGATCAGTCTTTGATGAGGAGATTTGTTGTGCATCAATTTGTTCTTCATTGGGGAGAATTTTGCTACGTTCCTCCCATAGAAGCTTAATTCTGTCATCAGAAACTAGTTGCCGCATTGATATTTCGCGATGAATTTTTGTTGACAATTTTATTCTGAAAATTCAATAAAAAAGAAAAAAGTCATAAATATAATCAATATAGAAGTAGAGTGTACACTTTAATAAGGAAACGAAAAATTATATGAAGTTATATGAAACTAAAAAAAATAATCACAAAAGAAGAAAAATCATTAAAACTTTATTTTTTTTATCCATCCAAAAATCCCCTATACAAGCACATTCTATGTTTGCTAGTCACCGTTAAAGATAAATAAAACCTAAAGTAGATGGCACAAATTAATAACTGATCTTATATCTTTAAGAATTAAAAATTCTTATTTAATGTTCCAATATTCTACAATCCCAAATTTTGTGATCTATTAACTTAGACTACTTTATATGATAAGGTTGAGAATGTTAACTTTGTATGTACTATTCTGGACAGTATTTTTGTAATTCATTCTATTTTAAATACTAACGTAAGATAAAAAATAAGAGAATATAATTATAGGATTATATTTAATAAAAGAACAAAAAATTCTTTAAATGCCATAATATAGATCTTTTAGATAAAAAATAAATCCATAATATATTGGCACCTATTCTGAAATGAGTGGTCAACTTACTCGAGGAATATTAGTAAATATTGTTGAGGTAACTACTTCATTTTCTATTAAATGTAGATTTGTCTTAAAATAATCTCAAAGTGAATGGATGGCTTATTGAACAGTGATCCAGAAATTCAATTAGAAAAAGTTTCATTGCCTCATCTAGTTATAGGCTTCACTTAGTATAATTTACAATTGAATTCAAAAGTGAAGGGGGATTTAAATCAAAAGAAAAGAATCTTATAATCAATTACGGGATGACATTTAACCTTTAAACAATATTTAAAAATCCCTTAAATCCTTATAAATAGAAGTTCATATAATTTTTTTTTAAATGGAAGTGCAAGTTAGAAGAGTCTTAAAATTCTACTGCAGTTCCACCAATCCCTCTCTATCATAAGGAATTGAAGTTTCACCAAGTCCAAAAGAGAAATAATGGAGATATGACAAAATTACATCAACAATAAACAAAGCAATTTTTTACATTTGGAACAAGCTACAGATTTCTTAAATTTCTTGAATCCAGTCTTCAAAATATAATGAAGTACAGAAACAGTAAGGCCAACCATAGGTAATCAATAAGATGCCGAAATAAAACAGAAAATGGATGCAAGAACAACGACCAAAGGTAAAGAGAAGAAGAAAAGGCGAGGAGCAAGACAAAGAAACCCAGACCTGGCAACTTGACCAGCTCAGAGAAGAAGATTACCTTTGATAGTTCAGCCCTATTTGGGAAGCATCTGGAGGTCCTTTCAGTTAAGGAGGATTTATTTACCTTATTTATATGACATAGATAGATTACCTTGTCTGCTGCTTACAAGAACATTGTCGTTTTTATGCTTTGTTAGTAGTTGTGGGTTACGTTGTCTTTTTGACCATGCTTGTTAACGATGCTTATTATAGGATAGGTGTTTTCTCTCCAAAGGTTGTTCTATATATGCATAAATCATTATATTAATTACAGTTATTATGTGTACATTCATATATCATTATATTAAATAATTGCAATAGAGTAAAAAATGGAAATAAATAATAAAAATTAATATCATATTCATAAAAAGACAAATTAAATATTATTGACAACGATTCTAAGTGTAAATATAAAATTTAGCTAACAAAAATCTCATTTTAAAAATTTATAAATCTTTAATCAAAATTACCTTGCCTAAAGTATGCTAAGGATTTAAAGCAAGACAAGTTGTTTGAGAATGCTTTGGATAAAGTTTCGGTAAATTTTTAATTTATTTAACTATATGCAATATTGTTTTACTTATTTTAAGATTAATTACACTTTTACGTATTGTGCACAGGTGAAATTAAATATTGTCAATATCTACAACCCTGATGTTTCAAATTGTGTCATTTCATTGTTAAAAAAAAAGAACTAGGGATCGTCATTATAAACTGCATTAGTATTACAAATCTTTTCTTTCTGATGCAGAAGCAAGGAGACATGTTCTGGAATGGATGTCTCTAAAAAATTGGAATAATTTGTGTGATTATTGAGTCTCTTCCAATGTTCAGGTTTGTTTACTTTCCCTTCACATTTGCTTCCATTAATCTTGTTAGATGATTTAATGACTATCTATTTTTCTTTCTTTAGGAAAAATGTGAGAAAGCCAATATAAATAGAGAAAAAAAATGAAAACTCCTATAACAACTAAGGCTCAAAACCATTGGTTGTCCTGCAAAATGAATATGTAAGATCTTTGTTTACAAGTTATAATTATATCAATAAACATTATAGTATTTCTTGTGCATTGTATTTTCCCCATAAAACTGAGTGAGAATGAACTACATAGACAAGAGTGTGATAAAATTATTTAAATTTTAAGTTTATTTATTTGTTTAGTACTAACTAATAATATTTGCATTGAATATTAGTTTTGTTTTTTTAGGGGGCGTTTGGTTTGAAGGTTTGGGAATAAAGGAATGGAATAATTATAAAAGACAGTATTTGCTTTGGGGTTTTCAATTCCAAGAGAATGGATTTATTCCATTAAATTTGGGAATCTACTAAACCCACCAAGGGGGTAGGTATCAGGTTTTCATTCCAACCTAAGTTTTTATCACGTTTATTTTTTACTCTTTTATCCTCAGCCTTTGCCCTACTATCATCTTTATTTCTTTATCGCCTCTTAATTCTTTACGATCTCCCATCCTGTTTTATCGCTTCTCACCAACGACAGATTTTTTTGTTCTGCTTTTCCAGGTATATTTTCTGAAATCTCTCGTTTTATGATTTAATCAAGAGAATAACCAATCTGCTATATAATTTGATGAT
>JAOTAY010000003.1:21525471-21537233 GCA_025629805.1 Erythroxylum baracoense | reverse complement strand
CAACAAACCAAACAGCAATATTGGTATTAATACAGAAACCCAAGTTACAAACCAAACATCATTTTTTAATTTTTCATACCCATTCCCATCCCCTTCTACTATTATACCCATATCCATAGCCAATCTCGTGCTCAAACCAAACGCCCCCTTAATTTTAGAATAAGATGCAAGAGTTGCTACAAACATCAATATCTGAGGGAAATGAGACAAATGTAGAAGACATTTGCAACAAGTTACTTGGTGCATAATCTGTATATATCAAAGGTCTTGAGTTTGACCCTAAGTCAATTATTTCATCCTCCTCAAGATCAACATACATTGAACACCATGAAGAGAAAAACAAGATACTTAAGGTTGAATTACAACGTACTCAAAAAAAGTTGGCCAAGCATGATAAGTACTTCAAAAAAAATGCTTGGCCTGGATTATAAAAGCAATAATAATAAAAACGAGGCTGAGTGATTTGTATTGTATCTTGTAAACTAATCTCTGTTTTTTTATATATAAGTATTTTTGAAATTGTAATTAAAATCTTGTACACGATCAAATTTAATAATATTTTATTTTTATATACAATGTTTGAAATTATCAATTATTTTTTATTATATTTCTATAATAAATTAACAACAAAAAACCTAAATATTATAAACAATAATATGAATTAAAAATGTCACAAATAACTATAATTAACATGGTATAACATTTAGTTAAAATGTATATTAAAAATTTGACTAAATTTTACAAAACGTAACTAAAAATATTCTACTACGTTTTCAAGCTAAAACTTTTTAGCTACGTTTTCAATTTTAGCTACGTTTTTGGTCCAAATATGTAGTCAATAATTTTAAGTTATGAAAACTAAGTGTAACCAAAATTTGTTGGTAACAATTTCCCTAAACCTCGTTAATAGTCTTTTGCTACAAAAATAAAGCGTAGACAAAAACTATTAGCTATGATTAGGAAAAAATGTTGCCTATAGTATTTAAATAAGAGGATTTGGCGACGTTTTTGGCAACGAATATATCGTCGCTAATTTTGTCGTAGCCGTTTTTATTGTAGTGACATGAGCCAACTAAATCCTTATGTATGAAACTATTGGCATATTATAACCGAGAAGAGAAGTTTTGTCTCATCTTATTAATTTCCTCTTAAGTTTTCTTCAATGATAAAATAATAAAGATTATAATACCAGATACTACATTACAGCTGAGAAGCCAATGAATAATTAAAACAATTAAGTATATATAGTGGCGTAAGCTTTGTCATGAAATGAAATGAAATGAAGACAAGAACACAATTTTTACAGTAGAAAGTTGAAGAGCAGAAGCAACAAAATTCGTGAGCTATGACATAGAGTTTGACGAAAATTATAAAATCGCTAATGCTGCCATGCATAAAGGAATATCGTAATTATTCTATTAAAACTAGCAATATCATCAATTCTTATCTTAAGAACAAAATGTTTCTAGGACATCAAATTGAGGAATAAAATGAAAATTGAAAAAAAAAATCTATAACAATTTTACAAGAAGACGTCTGTTCTCTTGTTTTGGCCGTACTATATGTACTTTTCAGGGAGTGGTTTCGGCATCCCACGAGCTAACAAGTAATTCAATAATTAGGTACCTTTTTTCTTTTGTACAAGTCGACCATTAATGACAACAATATAGGGTTAAGTGATGGTATAGTTTATATTAGATGCTTATCAATTTCATAAGCAAGTCCCATGTTCTAAACTGTTTCTTGACTTGTGGAACCAAAACAAAGAATCCAACCACCCTGCAAGTTTTGCTCTTTCAACATAATGCACAAATTGGTTTTCAGCGTAAGGCACATCCAGAATTAAGTCATCTAGAGATTCTGCTACTCTCTCAAACCCTTTGGTCATTTGGTATTGGGTTATAAGGCCACTGCAAAAACATCGATCAAGCAAACCCCATAACTTTTCATTCTTCTTCTCAATGATTGCTATTAAAACTTTTTTAATGATCTCATGGTGAAAGAACGGCATCCCCAACTCCTTTATGCAATGACTGGCTTCCTTGACATCCCCTCCTGACTCAAATTCTTCTAATAGCTTTCCAATTTTGTCTTTAACATCCTCTAATGCCCATCCATGCTTGCCATTTCCTCCACCACCCCAACACCTTAAAATTCGCTCCCCAGAAAGCCGAGCCTTAAGCAATGACTTTGCCATTTGGATGACTTTGTTCCCACCCAAAAATTGATTTTCAAGTTCCTGCAAGTGCTGAGGGGCTAATACTTCATCAATCACTGCTCTAGATAAGAACATTGCAAGATCCTCAACAACAATTGGATGATCCAAGGCAGTGTCTTCTGCAGAGTCTATCAACATATGGAACCCGTTCATGAAATCCTCTGTTGCGAAACACAAAGATGACAGTAGAACAGAAGCCATTTCTTTCTCCCTGTTCTTGCGATCCATTGACAAAGTGATAAGTCTTTTAACAAAGATAGCGTTTAATTCTGATGAACAAATATTATTTTCTGATTCAAGACAACTGTTGACCTCAGAAATATCTCCTGTCAAGAAATACTCCTTGATGATAGATTCAGCCTTCATTTTGAAAACTTTAATATCATTATCCTCGATATCTTGCTTTCTTGATGCTGAAGACACTGACTTCAGAGATGAAGCACTTAACCAACCTTCGGATGCAGCCTCGGAGATCAAGCACTGTAGCAACCACCGAGCATTTGGAATGTCAAGTGACAAGTCATCTATGACGTCAATCATTCGACCAAACCCTTTTATTATTTGGCTAGAATTAATCAAACCTTCTTCACTAGCTTCTTTCATCAAATCAAGTAGTCTTCCTTCAGCTTGTTGCCTATCCATGGCCATTAGAAGAGCTCTTTTAATTATTTCGTGGTGAAAGAAAGGTACTTTTAAATCCTTGATGCACCTAAAAGCCTCCTTCTTGTCACCACTAGCTACATATTCTATCAACAAATTGTTTATCTTAGCCTTTACATCCTCGACCGTTCTATTCTTGTTGCCTCCCCATCGTCGTTCAATAATTTCTGTATGAAGAGGAGCTGCTAGATAACATTTTTCAGATCTTTGTAGGGCTTCCAAACCTTTTGAGTCAGCAGCTAAAATCGCCTTTTGTTTTTTCAGAAAGGCTGGTGGGAGTATGTCATCAACTACAGCTCTAGCAATGAATAATGCGAGGACATCAACAATGTCTGGTATATCTACAATTAAGTCGTCGGCTGATTGCACTAATTTCTCAAAGCCTTTGTAAACTTGGGCGGGATCAATTATATCAACATATATAGATGATATCAACACAGCAGCCATTTCTTTCTCTCTATCATGTCGGTCCATAGCCATAGAAATCAGTTTCTTCACCAAATAGTAATGATATCCGGGCATTCCGAGATCTCTTAATTCATTAGTGGTCGAGACTATATCATCGTTTGTGAAATATTCTTCCACTATGATTGTTGTCTTCTTTTTATAATCATCGAAATCCGCATTTGTCGTACCAATATCATTACATTCCTGCAATCGTAAGCAGCCATTCATATTACGTTTGTAGGAAGGTAAATAAATAAATAGCATTAAATTAAGAATCTTTCTTAAATTTTTGCCTACCGCACTGCTATCATAGTTTGGGTCATTAGGATCTAAACAGGAGTTGTCATCTGTATCAAGCAGTCCTCCCCATGTACCCTTACCTCCTGAGCCACCTGTCAGATAGATCAACATGATCATTAAAAGTTTGTATTCAATTATTTATTGTATTCTCAACCATTTTTTTGAATAAACTTTATTATCAAAATTTAATATATATACTACTAAATAGCATTATCATAAATTTTTGATGTTGTGTTCTTAATATAAGTATTTTAAGGCACTTAGCATGTTAACTCTAGCAAGAGCCTTACCCTTTTTTGGTCGTCCATCTATCTGAGAATGTGGATGTCTATCATGCTTAAGAGAACTTCCCTTGCCTGGACTTCCTGTGCTTGTTCCATTCTTTCCCTGACCATCTGGGGACCTTGGCGACTTTGGTGAATTTGACATTCTTTTAGATTTTGGCGACAGCGAGAGCTCTAACGGATAAACGGATAACGGATCTGCACTCTCTGAAGCAGATCTTGCAAGCTCTCGATGCTCTTTCGATACAAATCCATCACTGTACTCCATTGCAATTACACTCTTGACTCCAAAACTTAATCACCAGTCCTCAGAGACGCATATGTTGATCAGCAGCGTGAATTTGTACTTCATATGTAATATTTAAGTTGTTTTCAGATCTGCCATTGACAATGCTATTTTTCTTGACGGAACTGTATAAATAATAAATGAAAATTGATAAATATTTTAGCAGGACTTTGTAGTTTCCTGGTACTCCAAAAAAAAAAAAAGCATTCATCAACATTGTTTAAGAGTATATTTCATGCAAGACGGTCATCAAACAAGATATTGCCACCGCCAAAAGTAGTAATTACAATATATAACAACTTGTACATTGTAAACCAACACTTGTTCAGATTAGTTAACGGGAAAAATGTGTAACTGTAACAATAAGTTCTCCCTAAGTAATCACTAATCAGTAACGAAAGAATTAAAATAAAAAATAGTAACAAGAATAGAAAGCAAATCGGAATAAAAATAAGAATAAAATTATTGATTATACGTATTTGGTACGGGACAAAACAAAGTTAATCAAATGATAATGATTTTTTATTCATATTTAGTTATTATATGATTTATTTTATAATTAATTAATCAAAAGAATTTAATGATTATAAAATTATTAATTTTATAAGAATAGAAATTTCAATTGCTAAAGAAATTAACATAAAATTAAATCCTAATATATAATTTTGATGATATCATGTTTTACTAATAATTAATATAATTATGATAATATTTTCTTATCTCTTATTTTTAATACTTGATTTCAGCTTATAGCTACATCTCCCTTAAGAATAAAACTCTACAATAGTTTAAAAATCATTCTAGTTGTATTCCCTGTTTTTATCTATTCCTAATAACCAAATAAGCAAAAGTTGGCGAATAAATATTCTATTCTTTTTCCTACTTATTACCGTACAAGACTTGAGGAAATACAATGGTCATATTATTATAAAAAGACCCTAATTAAATTATATATTAAATTTATTCTTAAAGGAAATTCAAACTCTACATATCTTTACCAGATATTTGTAACGCATATGAATCTCGATAACATAGATGATATGTCGTAAATTATTTTATAGTAATAAAGCAAACTAGGTAA
Organism: Erythroxylum baracoense; assembly: GCA_025629805.1. Taxonomy (NCBI): domain Eukaryota; kingdom Viridiplantae; phylum Streptophyta; class Magnoliopsida; order Malpighiales; family Erythroxylaceae; genus Erythroxylum; species Erythroxylum baracoense. The sequence continues at coordinate 21,531,957 of JAOTAY010000003.1, read as the reverse complement.
TTACTATATATCTGAAGGTCGAGACTTTAGCTTTACAACCTTTTCTTTTCTTGACATCCAAATCCTTCTATTATATTATGTTAATGTAAAGTGTAAACTAATATTATTTGTAATTAGTGAATATACTACAAATATGAGAGGGCCACAAAATCATACTCACGTGTCTATCGTGACTAGGGCTTTTTATAGAAATACCCTCACAGTTGAAGTATATTGAAATATACACAGAAAAGAAAAAATGAAGCATGTCGACTGTAGTAATTCTTGGAGTGTGCATGACTTCATCCAATTTAAACCACCATTAATGCAGTTGGAATGGATTGATCGTTGCTAATTTGTTGAAGTATTTTCCAAAAACAATGTTTCCCATGAAATAGAGCAACTCGTATGGTTAAACCTAATCAGCAATCCCAGTTAGACAAACGAACATAAACGTTGAAGAACTAAAAAAATTATCACTATTAGTCCTGATTTAATATTCAATTCCTAATATAAGATGGTTAATAGATGTACACATTGTCAAAGGGCATTATATCGATCATCCCATCCAAATTCATACAAGTAGGATTAAGAAATTTTTACGTGCACCGGACTCGAAAAGAACAAACGACCAAGCATGCTAACCTTTAAAGGTATGAGTACTCGCCAGAGCAAGACCGCCGGCCGGCGATCAAAGCTTTCAAAATTGAAGACGTGCAAATTATGGGTGTTAATTGTATGGAGCAGAAATGAAAAGATTACACTGTTTGGGTTTCATTGAAATAGAGAAGAGGTGAAAAAGGGACTAGTAGTCAGAAAGTAATAGTTAGAGAAGTTACTCATCCAACAGCTGAGAGTGCCTTTTGCTGTGCCTTTTGAAACGGGAAAAGGTCCGGAAAGCTTGCGGTCTAGTAACTGAAATTTTTTATTCATGCTATTCTATGCTGGTTATAACCGAATTCAACTACTAACTATTTATAGAACTCTTTTTTATATTTACATCGAAATTAGATTTTTTTTAATGAAATTCCAAAGTTCCAATACAATTAGCCACAACATTGATTAAAATAATGGGAATAACTTTAAATAAAAACTTTTGAACCTAATAAGAGTTTATAGTTTGTTTCATTTCATTACTATTAGTTTTAAAATGTTTTTAACATTCAGAACAATTATATTATATCTAAAATTAAAAATTCAAACTAAATTCAATAAGATTTTACGTTTGGCGTGTTCAGTTTTTCAGTCTTTTCTATCGCATTCCTAAGAATTTCTAGTAGAGAAAATGAATAACTAAATGCAACAATTCAGCACCATCATTTATACCCTACATCTCTTAAATATACTTTATTGATTCATATCTTACATCCTGATAAGCTCACTTTTATCTTCTTTTTTTTTTAATTATGTGTCGATCGTGATCTCAACTTCTCAAGATTCTCAAAATCCTCTCTCCTGAACTCTCTTTTTCCTATGCTTACTTTCATAAGCTTTGGTATGATTATTATACTTTATAGATGCTTACCAACTTCGTAAGAAGTCTCATTTTGTAAACTATGTATTGCTGAAACAAAACAAAGAATCTAACCACCCTATGCACAAATTGGTTTTTAGCGAAAGGCACATCCAGAATAAAGTCTACTAGGAAACCGAGACGGAATCCAATCTTGAACATAGCCGAATAATTACAATTTTTTTTGTATTTTATAAAATGATTAACACATAAATCATAACAAAGCATGAATCCTAATTTGTACCTTACTATGAAGCTTGATTATTTCTTGTCATATCCTTTGAATTGTTTCTGAAAATAGTTCATCTAAATCATCGTAACTGCATAAGTATCCAGTCTTTAACGGTATCAACAGAACAAGTTAAGAGAACTTTATAACTTTTACAGAGAGGGTTCAATAAGAAGTTCTATCTCTATTAGAGCTTAAGCCTATTTGTAATAAATTTTAGACGATTTAGTATTTTAATTCTAATTTTAATTAAACTTACAAATAATTCTAATTAAATATCAATTATAACCACATAAAATCCACTATCTCATGTTGATCCTTAATTATTAAATATCTCATGTTTAATCATAAAGTTTCTCAAACTTTACAATCAAGTCCAACTTGATTAAAATATCTTTGCTCTTTTCAACTAGTTCTTTATGTGCGACACATAAGGTTCCCAACTATATTGACAATGATTATAATGAGAAATTTTAATTCATAATTAAAATTAGATAAATTAAGAATCCTTTTAATTTATCTTTAATTCTTCAATTAAACAATTTATATTTATAAATCAAGATTAGCGTCTAGCAATACATCATGACCACCTAAATATTTAAGAATGTCAAAGTAGTTTTGACTAACCTTTTCATGCATGATTTTTTCGTATAATTCAATCATTTCATCATATAATATTTCGATTAGATAGAGAACGAAATTAATATATACTCTTTTTGAGTCTAATCATATTAGTTCTCTGTCATTTGCTATTGATTCAATTAATGGCATTTGTAAATTATTTACAAACGTCATTCTATCTTGGCCAAGGATTTTTTGAATTAAAACTAATCGAGAACAATAGAATATTCTCCCTAATTACTTTAGGATGATGAATCATATCTTGATTACACAACTACCTCCATATAGTTCATGCTACATCCAATGACTACCAATTGAACGACCTATGATTAGAATAGGTCATAAGTAGTATCAAAACATAATAGTTCCTGTACATGATAACTTTGGAGATCACAAGTCAAAGGATCACTTATACAATCATCATAATGAGAATTTTCATAAATATACAAGTAATGTTTCAAATGAATTTCTCACATCAGAGTAGTTCAATGAATTTGTTCTCTAACAATCACCCACATATTTGTTTAAATATCTCTATACTTCAGCCTATAAGATCAACTACTTCCTTCATAAGGAAAAAAATAACATGGGATAGCCTTTTTATGTTCTATTAATGTCTAGTCTTAATAGAACAATTACTAGGAATAATTTAGGAGTAATACATAAAAGCAATATGAATCTTATAATTACAATCTCATTATAATTTCATTTGCAATGTATAATTATCCTATGGACTTTATCATATGCATCTAAACATGTACAAGTTAACGGATGACTTTAAATTAGTTTGTCACTAAACTACAACCAATCAATTGACTATAGGACATAAATTAACAATCTCCCACTTGGAATAAGCCAATTGTTTAAATATCTTATACCATATCACCATATGAAAATTATGCTACTGCTAGACAATGGCTTAATGAGAAAATTCTACAAGATTCTCTATAGTGAGCACTTGCTTAAAACTTACAAGTTTTATCTTAATTATCATCATAATTAAGAAAAAATGCCTAACTACATCTATGGATCTTTGCTGAGACCTTAACTCTTTGTGCATGCCCAATGGCTCAAATATTTTATAGTAGATTATTGTCTTAAATAATGCAAGGAACTATATCAAGTTCATTAAAAAAATTTATCGATCCAATTAATCATTTCCACTAAATGAAAAATGTAACATGGCTTAATTAGTAACCATTGCTACATTAAAACCTTTTTAATATTAAAATGATATTGTTCTAAGTAAAACAAACTTTAGTTATGATTTACTTTTAAAGTAAATATGACCTTGAACTCAAATATCAACTCATATATAGATTGATGGATATCTTTAATATTTGACAAGTATATATGATATCTCAAATGTTAAACATATTTAGTACATTATCTTTGTACTTTGGACTTAGTATAGGTGAACAACTTCCAATTTTTCTCAATAAATCTATTTTCTAGAATTAAGTTGTTACTTTTCAATATCCAACAAGAGTTGTTTTTTGACAATTATATTTTCAACAATTGAAAATTAGAATCGTTGTTTGCTATGAGCAATATATCTCCACATATTCCCTCTGAAGAGGACAACTATACTCCCACCAACCTTCTTGTAGACATGATAAATTCACAATCACCTCTAAAACAAACCCTTTGAATTCATCATGAAAGTGAATCTTATAATAAAGGTACTAGTTCTAATTGGAAGTATTGTCATGAAATTTGAACCTTTCAAATTTCATCTTACCCCTACTACTTATTTTGAGAACCATTCTCTTATAAGTATACATTTAAACAAAAAAATTTGTTTAATAGGTCTGTAAGATTATATCCAACCTTTTGGATATCTCATAACATTTTATTAATTCTAAACTTAATGGATAATATATGCTTTAACTAAGCATCACATTCCTAAATCATTAGCTTTGACTCGTTTAAGACTTAATGTTTCATATGTAACATGAAATCTTGCTAATTGATTCAATTGGAACTATAGAAGATAAGTTAATGTACTAGGCATAGCTATAGAAATAATATTGTATCATACAATATTTCATATTGTATTTTATTTCTTACATAAATCTATACTCCTATGAAATTTTGTTGTGAAGGTATTCACTAGAAAATCACATTCCCTATAGATAACTGAAAATTTAAAACTCACCACAATGATCTCACCAAACCGCTTCAGTAGTTTCAATGCTTAATTTCTACTTAGATTTAAATAATCTGAACTTTTCAAAAATTTAAATCAACATTTCATTTAATACATTTAACTATATCATATAAAGTCATTAGTAATATAATGAAATATAAGTATTATCCTTTTATGAATTGTTATTCCATCCAACACATCACATATTTAAATATAACAATTCAATATCATTATCATCCTTTCACCAAAAGTTGATTTGGTTATTTTTCAACCTGACAAGTTTCATAAGTTTCATACGATTCACAATTAAAAGGATACAAATATCCTTATATGTAACTTTATGATTCTCATTATATTGATTTAACCAACATGGCATAAAATGATAATTTCAGTTATCTAAATTTTTATTCTTTCCATTTATGTTAAGCAGAAGTCTCCTTCGATCCAACATATACAAATTATTTATATAAACTTGGATTAACTACTTTTACTTAACAATCTATTTCTTATCATGCTTTGAACATTATAACAATATTGAATGTAAATTCAGTATCAAATACTCATAAGCTTGAACTAGAAATACATATGATCTCTATGATATCACATATAAGAAAGAAAAGTCATGTAATTAATTTCTTCTTATGACAACTATTATCATACTATAGCAAAGCCTTTTAATTGATGCCCATGTTTATGCTTTTAGTATGCTAAATTAAGTTAAATAATTTCATCAAGGTATTATACTTTTTAGCACTACTCAATGCAACCTCTTGCATCTTGCTATTATAGTGTTGACATATGTCTTACATGTTGTTATCAAAGTTCACGAGACATCAGTCAACTTAAAACGTTAATACATTTTGTCATTTATATAATTTTGACACATCTATAAAACTTTGTCACCAAATCCTCATAGGGATTATATAAAAAATTGCATAATGGTATACAATTCTTCTTTTCTAACTTTGAGGACTCTTCTCAAATATTACCTATGTCTAAGAAATTTAGTTCATTAAATTACTATCAGCTATACTAAACAAGGTAAATTCCACTCAAAACAAATATATACGTATAAGAAAAGCAAGTAATTAATTATGTGGCATGATTACCGAATGAGATTAGGACTTTAATTGTAACATCCCGTTTCCATATGACGGGTCGGACAAGGGAAACGGGTACACGAGAGAGAGCAATCAGAGAAATTAGGACAACACATCTCATGCTCATGCATTTGTGAATAGTGAGTATTGCACATGAAAAATACCTGTACATGCATTCATGACATTCTTCCCGGTATAAGTGTGAATAAATGTGAATTTTAAAAAAATATGCTTTGTGTGTGTAAAATTGAATTGGAGAGGGTCATAGTGAATTTCCAATTTTTAGAGAATTATAGAAATTTTCTGGGAATTTTTCGGAGTCATTTCCGGACCTGAAAAATTGTCAAGAGACAGAATAGAGGTTTTCCGGTAGAGAAATGACTGTCCAATGGCATTGAAAAATTATTCATATGAAATTAAGAATTTTTGGAACTGAGCCATTGGAAATTTGGAGAGAAATTGAAATTGAATTGGGAAGAAATTAAGTGAACAAATGAGAATGTGACATGTGGCAAGTGACACATGTCACTTGCCAAACATGCCACAAATTATGATTTTTTATTAATAAAACCTATCTTTTGTTTAGTCATGCACGACTCTCCTTATTGTCTTGAACTTGTAAGATGGTTCTTGTGTTTTACATATGGAATTGTTCCATCCGAAGCTCCCCCTCCCTTTTTGCTCTTCTTGATTTTTGATCACTCTTCTTCCACTCTCTACTACACCTTGACCTTGTTTGCTCTCCTTTGGGTCACTAAACATCAACCTAAACTCTCAACTTCAAAAAAAAAAGAAAGATGCCGTATGAGATGGGTAAGAAAGAAGTGGAAATTGTGAAGTTTGAAGGATTGAAGCTTTGAGAAGTGTAATAGGTAAGACTTCTACTCTTAGTGTT
>JAOTAY010000003.1:21507350-21521850 GCA_025629805.1 Erythroxylum baracoense | reverse complement strand
AATTAAAATATTGTAATTAATTAAAATATAATTCATTTATTAATTAAAATATAATTTATTTTGTAATTAATTAATTAAATATTTTTTACAAACCAACCACTATCAACGATAATAATAATCATTGCTTCATCTTAACCAACTATTATAATTATAATGATTATATCTATTCCTATTCATTCCTATATTCATTCTAATTCTCATTCTCATTCTCGTTATCTTCTATAAACCAAGCACACTTAAAGTGACTGCCCACGGGACTATCTTATTGCCACGGAAGGAAACAACCAAGGCCAACGGACCATGTCACTATTAGTAGAAGACGAAGTGGTGATGGACTTAAGAACCCAGATAGCTTCTCTGCAAAACCGAGTCAAGGCACGTATGGGATATTTCTGCTTTTTGGCCTTTCGTGTTCCAAGTGAAACCGATAGCTCATTTACTGGTTGATTGCATTCAGGAACTGGAGTGTGAGAATGCTAGGTTATCCTTGAGACTCTCCAAGTGCCGCTGTAATGAGGTTTGCTTATATTTGTTTTCTTCTTGAAGTGTACTATTTAGGTTTTTTTCCCCACCCCCTTGTTTAGATTGCTTCTTCAGTTAAGCTTCCTAGTAAACACTACTAATTTGTCTTGCAGCTGGGGGAAAAGCTTCATGAGTTTGCTCCGCAATACAAAAGTTCAATGGAGGAGACAGGAAAAGTAAATTCAATAGGTGAGGCCAAAAAAGAGGAGAAAATTTCGACAAAACAGGGTTTGTTTTGAGGTTTTAACTTTTAAATTTGGCCCAAGATATATTCTTAGAAAGCGATAGCTATTTTTTCATTTTTTGAAATCTGATAGCCAGTTTGTCATTAACTGTTTCCATATTGAATTGATGGCATTCCACTAGTTTTAAATTTCTGTAATTTGTTCTCTTTTTCTTGCTGATGATGTGAACTCATTTCAGTTTACTACTAGGTTATCGTTCTTCGTTTGCACTTGTACTTTGTGAGATTAATTTACATCAGAAACTGAAACTTGAGAAGTGAAAATGATGAATCACCTCTGTTGAAGATCATAGTAGCTGGAGGTACATCAAATTTACTCTTTTGGATGCATATCTTGGCAATGGTATATCAATGCATCATACAAAACATAATAGTGTTTAACGTACGTTGATGACACTCTCTTGTGCTGCACTCAATGGGTTGTGCCCGTTTAAAGGCTTCCTGTGGAATTTTCTGTTTTTATTCTAGCCAAGTTTGATACATTTTAAAGCTCAATTATTATTGAAATATATAATATTATCTAATATTTGGTTTTGTATTAAGAATTACAAGGTTTCCTACGCTGATCTATCATTTTTATTAATCCAGCTTGTGATTTTACCTTTTCGTACAGATTATGAAACAAGGATAATGAAACATCATTTGAAGAGACATGTTGCTTTAAAGGTCATGTACTTTGGTCAAAGGTACATAGTTGAACTCTGTTTATTAATTTTATGTATTTAGAGTATAGGTCTCGAAGTTGCATACCTTGTCATCCACAAAAGTAAAGTTTAGGTATCCCTTATAAATTGCTAAAGAACAAAAACTGACACAAGTTCACCTTTTTTATATTTAAAAGTTTTCAATTGTTGATGCAAATCGATGCATTATGAGGTTGATCCTAACCTGATTTCCCCTTATTCTTTTCCATGAGCATATATAGGAAGCCATTTACTACTCATAATAGTCTACTATAGTGTATCCAAATTTAACTTGTTTCAGGTTTTATGGTTTTGCTTCAGAGGCACAAATGGACCCAACCATTGAGGTACTTTTGTTGTTTGGTTATCATGTAGGACTTTTGTTTCATGGTTCAAACCATAGGTATTATTTAAAGGATGGAAATGAACATTTCACTATCCTTGGATAATACATGGCCGAGGTTGATAGATGATCAACAAGAAAGCTTTTTAAGTCTATAAACTTAGACTATTTAGAAGATCAGATATAGGTTTGTTAATTGTTGACTTTCATAAGAAATAAATTTGCAGTGGTTAGGACATTAGACTCTGAATCTAGTAACTCGAGTTCAAATCTCAATGGGACCTAAACTTTTCCTTTACCATTTTATTTAAGACACGTTATTTTTCTTTAGGATCTATATTGTATTAATAGATCTATATTTGTAAAAGATCTATATTGCATTAATAAATTGAAATCTTATTTTTAAATTGTAAAAACTATTTTAGAAAACAAATTTATTTTTATATTAGTTTAATAAATATAAAAAATATTCAAAATACAAGAAAATTTTAATATATGGTAAATAAATATATATTTTATTATTTCATTTTATTATTTTAATTACTTCTAAAAGTATGTCATTAATTTAATAACATCTAAGAAGGTAGATAAATTAAATTATTTAAACATTTCAAAACCAACTCTACAAATTTATTTCTTTCTTAAATTCTGTGTCTCTTGCAGTCTGAGATTTTCAAAGCTTTGGAAAAGACGAGGCTTTTACTTGGTGAAAAGAAAGAAATACAATATTCACGATGTGGTAGGACGGACAAGGGAGTTTCTGCTGTTGGTCAAGTAAGTTGGTTAATCCAAAAGAGAAAAGATAAACCCCATGTTCGTTTGGGAGATTTACCACTAGTTTTGTTTGTTACAGTTCTATTGCTTACTTGGTAATTGATGCTTTGAAATTTGCAACAAAACAACCTAATATTTGCCTATTGATAATCAACGTCAATAATGATGTGCTCATCGTGGAAGAATGTTCATTTTTATCATAAGACAATAAAATCCCTGTTTGCATATCATTTTCACCTTTTTGTCATAAAATGATAAACTTATATACTTCACTAAATTTCCCAATATGAGAACTTAAGCTTCAGCCTTCCAAAAATTGCAATAAAGGCTTTTGATGGTCATCAGCCATGGAGTTGTTCTGTGTCCCACCTATGATGAATGGGAAGGAATAATGATATAGATTTCCAAACATTGTCATAATAGTCCTTGCCTAAAGCTAGGTATGTGATAGGCCTCCAGTCAAATTCACATATAGCAAAAAGAAGAAGAGCATGATAGAGTAAGGTTGAAAGTGAGTGAGCTTGAGGATCAATAAGGAATGTTGATGAAGTGAGAATTGACATGTGTATTGAGTATGCTATTTTGTTTTGTGGTATGTTTCCAAAAGTATGATGTGTCGTGTTTGATAGAGGAATGTCAGAGTTATTGGGTTTATATTAGGGTAGAGCATATTTAAGGGGGATGCATTTGGAATAGTTTGGTTATTTCCTTGGAGAGAAACGCATCTCGAAAGCTGCCATTTTGTTCTCTTTTCTATCTCATCAATACATCGACAAGCATTCCCTCCATTTTTGTTCCTCTACTGCTAATTTACTTTATTGATTCTTACCATAGTTATATTGAGTTACAATTGGTGCCCACCATTTTGGTGTCAGAGTTGCTACACCACCTCTGAGGGTAATGCTGGTAACATTAATGGGCAATATGGAGGAAAAAATTCCCGTTATTGAAAATAAACTCAGCAATCAGGACACCTTGATGCTCATGTTAAGCCAAAAAATGGACGAAGCCCTTGGCACTCTTGATAAGAGCTAACAATCAATGAGGAAGAATGTGGCCTTGGGGGTGTCGAGTGGGACTCGCGCAATCGCCATTCAAGTGGAGGATTCAATTGCAGGCGATGGAAACTCTTTCTAGAGAAACCCAAACAACACCTAGGGATGCTGACATTTCAAGGATTGAAAGTTGGAGATGTCGGTATATGATGGGGACCCAACTTCTTAGTCTTTAAAGCAGAGTGGTACCTCTTAGTGAACTGCTTGTGGGATGTTGAGAAGCTGGAGGTGGAAATTGTCTATTTCTAAGAGGCGGAATTGGCGTGGCTTCAATGGGAGGAGAATTGCTGCCCCTACCTGACATAGGAATAGCTTAAGATCTAGTTGCTTTGGAGGTTATAGCCCAAATTTAAGGGAATTCTGCATCAGCAATTTTCTCAGGGAGATTTGAGTATTTCTTTTATGTTTTTCTTCTAAACCAGACCTCTCTTAGGGAGACTCGACTATTTCTTTTATTTTTTCTTCTAAACCAGACCTGTCTGAAGCGTATGAACAGATACATCCGTTCCCTCACTTATGTTTTTGTGGCCATTATTCTCCTAATGAGAACTGTATCTCAGTATCCGTCAATCCAAGTGGAATTTGTAACAACTGATCTTTCCTAGATGGTAGAAGCATTATTGATTCAGAGATGATAACTGGCTAGAAACACCAGAGCTTTGTCCCTTTTCCATTACTTTGGAGTTCCCTATAGCTTATAAGAGGCCAACACATAACCGGAAACTAAAATCTCTCCATGCTTTCTTGTTTTTTCCAAGTGAGTAGAGTAGTGTCTGACTTGCCTAAAATGATGGAACCATTACTTAGTAAGACACAATAGTTTGATGGAGATAGAAGTATGAACTCTGTGCTCTCTTCTCTCATCTGGTGTTGTTAGTATTTTCTTTTACTAAATTTGAAATAAATCAAAGGACAAGAGGCCTACATGTAGCTGCAATATCGCCTGCAATTGGCATGAGTAAGAGAAATTACCAAGAAGATGCTAGAATATGAGTATATATTTTTTATAACAAACAGAACAACCTTCACTATAATACATTGTCTCCCTACTTGAAATTGAAAGGAAATTTTAAATCCAAATCTCTTGCATTGAAAATCATTGGCTATCAATATGGTATAAATAACCATGACAAGCATAAGCTCAGCCACCAAAACTTGAAAAGGAAAAGGAAAGACAAATTAAAGAAAAGAATTGAATTTCAATTCTACATGGAAAGGAAAATAATGGTTTTTTGTTTAATGAACTAATTCTTGACATCTCTGTTTGCTTTATTGATAATACATTTTAAAGCCTATTTCTAGGATGATGCATCTGAATTTTGGAGCATCATAAATCTTTAATGCAGGTCATTTCTTTATTTTTACGTTCGAAGCTCAGAAGGGTTGATACAGGCAATGAAAAGTCAGAGGAAACTAATTTAGAAGACCAAAATGGTTAGCCAAGATCTTCCTCTGTGTGTAATCGATTAGAGTAGATGACTTTGATTTTTGTAAGGCTTCTTTTGTTTCGAAGAATTGTCTTTTCTGAAAATGCGAAATTCACTCATTCCTCTTATGAGCAATTTAGCAATATATGTGTTACCAAGTATATTTAATTAAATCACTTGATTTGCCAGTTTCCTTGTTGGAATATGAATTAGATCAATCGCATGATACCAAGTACATGGATTCACTAAGAGGATCTAATTACTAGATTGACTAACATTCGTTTATATGTTATTAAAGATCATAATGAAATTTCCAGATTAATAATTACGCTAAAATATTGTTGAAGTAATGTAAAATGTGCAAAAAATCTCAAGTTTGTTGCCAAAACTCACACAATCACCATGTTGTTATCTTTGATCAGAAGGAGAAATTGATTATGTGAGAGTGTTGAATCGAGCCCTCCCAAGTGATATTCGAATTATAGGCTGGTGTCCTGTTCCAAATGATTTCAGTGCAAGGTTCTTCTAAGCAGCTTAATAAAGTGTCTCCTTCAAGTTGTGTTGGTAATTGATGTTGCTAATATGTGTTCCTTTCTGTCTGTTAATGCAGGTTCAGCTGTTTGCAAAGGGAGTATAAATATTTATTTTGGAGTGATTCCTTGAATATTTTGGTGTGCAGTTATTTCTCACAGATATTTAATTGGTTTGATGATACTTGCATAGTGCTGATGCATTCAGTATTTCTTGTTTCATTTTTCATTCATCAGGATATGGAGATAGCAGGTCAGAAATTTATTGGGGAACATGACTTCAGAAATTTCTGTAAGATGGATGTGGCAAATGTTCATAATTATAAGCGAAGCATATCCTTATTTGAAATCAATCCATGTGATCAGAGGTTAAAACTCAAATTTTCTTGTTTTGTGTGCAAAAGTCTGTTCTCTTGCCTCTTTGTTTTAAAAGTATATTCTCTTCATGCTTGTCTCCATTTTGTGATTGGCTGCAATAAAGCATGTCTTGTAGTAATTACTTGTTCATAAAACATTGTCCTGCTTCGTAAGTTAATAGCAATTTTAGATCTATGGTGGATTCCCGATGGCTTCCTGTAGATCTTGAATTGTTTTACGTCATCTTAATGTGGATTACAAGAGGGTGACGAAAAAAGAAAATGAATAGGAATATGGACGACATGCATTATCTCATACACCCTTATGAGCCTCCATGCAGAGACTCCACTGATATTGAATGTTTCCGATGAAGCAATAAAAAAATTAAAAGTTAAGTTTGGTAGCAAGTAATAAGTTGTGTAGTATTGTTGCAGTACTTCATTAGTTTTTTTATTTGATTGTTCATTAGCATTATAATTTATGTAGCTTACTCAAGTTTAAATCATATTCATACTTGCATAATCCTGCTTGCATTTTACACTACATTTTTCAATTCCATACCCATTCCATTACAACCTACAATGTATCTTTCAAGTGCGAATCCAAGAGAATTTTGTAGTTATCCTACATGATTCACATTATTTTGTTGTTTTTAGATTGCAAGAGTTATTGCCATCTATTGAACAAAAATTTTCCTGTCTTTGAATGTGTGGTTCAATTATTGCAACTTGAGCATAAATTTTTTACAGAATTGGAGACAACCAACTTTATGCAATAAAAATTAAGGGCAGAGCTTTCCTTTGGCATCAAGTCCGGTGCATGGTTGCAGTGCTATTTATGATAGGCCAAGGTCTTGAATCTCCTGATGTGCGTACCAGAGGGTCTTGAAAGTGTGCTTTTGTATTATGTTTTCAATTTTTAGTTTTTTACGATAAAGACATCTGCACAGACAACTATTCTTTGTTCCCTCTACATTTTAATTTGGTGGGGATACTTTCTTGCTCTTAATAGTTCATTTCCTGAATATGAGCTTGGGTGAATGGCCAGAGAGAATTTTACTGTAGGTGATGCAAGAAGTACACGCATGCTCTTAGATGAACTTCCACTTTAACTTTAAATGCATGAAGTAAGTCAGATGATTGGGTTAATATGTATTCTCATTCCATAGCTTTGCTTTCAATATCCACAGAACTTCTATTGGAAATGACAGCTTTTTGATTCTGGCCTTCTGATGTTACAATTGCAGGACAATTTTCTTTGCATCTTGATAGCATTATTAAACAAGGAGAGTTCATTAGTTTGAATTTTTTTTCTTGATTTTCCCCACTAATCAGCCAATGGCTCTATTCATTTCTGCTGTAACATTGAAGGACTATTGATGGTTTAACTATGCGAATCAGCTATTAATGTTCTTCAGTGTCCTATAATGCACCAATTTAGTATTCAATCTATTGTGCACTTTTTAGTATGTGGAAAAGCTAACATTTAACTCAAATACTAGGTGATAGATGCACTATTAGATATTCGTCAAACACCAAGGAAACCCCAGTACCACATGGCTCCAGATATTCCATTGGTTCTTCAGTCGTGTGAATTTGAAGGCCTGAAGTTTAAATGTTCATTAGGTACTTGAAATGCATTCATCCATATGGCTCCTTTTCTCTTATCTTTTGCCGTTTTTCCACGGTTGTCTTTGGTCTATTTTGAATACATGAAATACTATTACAGGGAGAACTGAACTTCAATTCTTTATTTTATATATTTACCTTCAGTTTTATGAAGAGGGAGGATGCAAGTTAACATGCATCTGCATTCAATTTTACTTTCATTTTCCAAGGAGACGTCTTTATACCAAAATGCCTTATGCCTCATCATCTGCCGGCCGTATGTTCTTGGAAATTGGTTCTTGTATTGGCACACAAATAGGTTTCACTATTTTGTACAACATAGATTGCTAAAATTTCTCGTAACTGCCATCAAGCAAACTTTTCATAATGAAATTACTTCATTTGCACTGAGGAGTTCCATACAGCAATACCAGTCATCCTTAACACTTCATTTCCCATCTACCTTAATGATTACCGGAACCAGTGGTCAAATTCAGTTACAATATTTTGATGGATTTTATAACTTATGTTGCTGAATTTTGCTCAGATGCTTTGCAAGCTGTACGTGTTCACTTGGATAATGAATGCCGAATGTACCTGCTACAAGCTGCTATCTTCCATGAGGCTTTTCTTAGCTATTTGCATCTACCAAATTGTACAGAAAGTTATTCCCTTGATTTCTTAAAACCACCACATAGTTCCATTTTCTTTTGTTAATCCTCCTTTTCTTTGACTTTTCAGGTGCAAGCACGTCAAGCAAACTAGTGAAAAAGACTTCTTCTCATGTTCCACTATTGTCAAGGCAAACTGAACGTAAGTCCTTCATGTCTTTTTACATGTTGGACAATATCAATGAATGGAGTTTCAGTTGACTTATTGTGACAGGTTCAAAGCACGATTAGTTAGACTATAAAAATTTATGCCATACTTAATGTTAGAAAACTTAGATTAATATGTTTCTGGTGTTGAGCTACTTGAATTAATGCTCAATAAAAATTGCTCAGCTGGAATCTAATTTATTAGTTGTAAAGATGACGTCTAATGGGTTTTGTTCTCTCTTCAGTATTGGTATCATCCTCACTTTGTTACTGCTTAAACTTGTTCCAGCTTCATACGAAGAGCGATGTAGTAAACTGGTAAACATGAAGTCAAGATCAAGTTAACTAGTAGCAGTAGCCTTCAGCTTACCACATTCAGGCGATAGCCCTTGCTGCTACATTTTGTGAACTGGAAAACAGGAGGTCAAGGTCAAGGTCAGCTTAACTTGGCACTACGGATTGCAGATTCAACTCGCCATATTCAGACTAAGGACACTTACTGTTTGCTACACTAAACTATCGATAATAGTGTTTTGTCCTTACACTGATTGGAATGTATCGTTTTCGGTTGATTGGACACACATATATATCTTAGATCACAGCTGGAGGGAAATGTGACAGATAAGTGGTTTTTGATTATTTGTTGCCTAATTCCTACATGTGCATTTGATCAAATCCCAAGTTTAAGGGTTCAGGCTCACAAATAACCGATTGGACAGCAAATTGTTAAGTATATATGCATGTTTGAAAGGCACAGCGCAGCGATATGTTTGGCCCAATTTGTTCTTCCAAACAATAACAAATGTTACAGGAGGGGAAGTCGAATCATGATCACTTCCTCATGATAATTGACAATATCAATCAGCTTTGTATGTTAAGTAGAGAAAGGGATAAGCGGAAAAAAGAAAAGAAGATGGGAGGCAGCAATGGATTGACGAGAATAATAGATCCAAAGGCAAATGGACTTACTCTCTCCGTCTTGCACCTTACTGCTTGTCCCATATATTCCAAATGGATCAGCCGCGCTAGGTTCCGATCACCTTTCTTTCGTTCTAAGACTATGAGAAATAGTCGTATGCACATTTATGTTGATCACATTTAATGAGTGACTGCTTAAAGATCGTCCTTTTTCCAGCATTTAAGTAATTTTCGTATATGTATCTCTTTATCTAACCTGGAAGTGTACTTACTCCTGCCTTTATTGGACATTTTTTGGAATCTTGGAGTAGAGTAGCCTTCGTAACTAACTTATTTGGAGAGATGTAACGTGATACAGTATAATTTTGGTGGGTCTGAATTTTCAAGTTTTGGGTTTAGATTCAAGTGTCCGAAATTAAACTTGAAAAAATGAATTAGAATATAGTCTTAACTCTGGTTTGTGGAACTTCTGTCGACATACTTGTAAAATCAAATGTTGAAGTGCTTTTTGCCTTTAGACTTTCAATGATCAAGTTAAAAAGAGAGAGAGAGAGAGTGCATTTAATAAAAGGATGAAAAGTGACACCATAATTAGGAACCATAAATATTTATATGGTGGTTCAAAGAAATACGGGATTGCGTCCTGTGTCACCATTTTGCGTATTTCCTTGGTGTATGAACTCTTTTTTTTTGTTTCCTGCACAAAGATATCTACTATTTTGTATGATTAGGCCTTAACTAGGCTTTAAGCCGACATTTTGAATTCAACCTAAGCATGTTATTAAATCTTTGATTTGTACGAAAGGATGTTCTAGCGGTGCACCTGAAATCCTCTATGTCGTTTATGATATTCTAATCTTGTGTCGTTTAATTTTATCCTATTATTTGTTAGACCCCAGATCAATGTATGAATGAAATTTAATGAAACAGAGTAAAAATTGATTTACGGGAACATAAGATTTGTTCCCCTTACAGTGACGACCTCACTACAAAGTATAAGCTCGTTAAAACATTTTTTTAAAATGATTCATACTTGTCGCTTGTTAGGCTATAGGCATATTCAATATTGGTAAGAATTTTCAAACTATGGAGCGTTCATGTTTTTGTTCCATACTGGTTATTAAAGTCTGGTCTGTGATTGTTTCTTCTAAAGCCCTTTGTTGTCATTCTCTTTGGCTTAATCTTGTTAGAAAAATAAATTTGATTTTTACATCCAAAAATTTGAAATCTTAATCTATTATCTTTATAGTTTATGGCCCACAATTTAAATTTTACTATTTAGAATAATCTAATGGTGAGTTACGTGGATTTTATACTAAATGATAAAAGCTAGAAGATGGGAAGCAGAAGGACAGTAAGGTCGGATGAGATCCCTATAAAGGTATGAAAGAGAATAGGTGTTGTCGGTATTGAGTGGTTAGTTCAGCTTTTTAATGTGATCTTAGAGTCAGCTAAAATACCAGATGAATGGAGATTGAGTAGGTTGATCCCATTATACAAGGCCAAAGGGGACATCCAATATTGTTACAACTATAGAGGCACCAAAATAATAAGTCACACTATGAAGCTGTGGGAGAAGGTAATTGAAAAGAGAGTTCAGAGAGCAGCTTCTATATCGGCCAACCAATTTGGATTTATACCTGCTAGGTCCACGACAGAAGCAATACATCTCCTCCGTAGGCTAATGAAATGCTACAGGGAACGAAAACGAGATTTACATATAATTTTTATTGATTTGGAGAAGGCATATGACATGGTTTCTAGGAAAATCTTATAGAGGTGTTTGGAGGCAAAGAAAATTCCTATGACTTATATACGCGTAATTAGGAATACGTATGAAGGAGCAATGACTAGCGTAACGGCGATAGGAGGCGACACGGAAACGTTCTCTATTGGTATTGGACTACACCAAGGCTCTGCCTTAAGCCCTGTTTTGTTGGCATTAGTGTTATATGAGCTTACCAAAAATATTCAAGGAGAGATACCTTAGTGTATGTAATTGCTGACGATATTGTCCTTGTGAATGAGACCAGGGAAGGGTCAATTTCAAGTTAGAATGTTGGAGAGAAATGTTAGAGCCAAAAGATTTTTAAATGAGCAAAACTAAGGCGGAGTATTTAGAATGCAACTTTTCAGGAAGCCAGATGGTCCATGAGATGGCTGTAGCAATTGGTACTGACGTCATACCATAAAAATAGAGTTTGAAATACCTCGAGTCCATCATTCATAGTGATGGTAATATCAATGCTGATATAGTCCATCGTATCAAATCTAGGTGGATCAAATGGAGAAGCGCATCAGGGGTCTTATGTGATAAAAAGATTCCTTTAAAGCTCAAAGGAAAATTTTATAGAATGGTGATTCAACCAACCATGCTATGGGGGCAGAATGTTGGCCTGCTAAACGTAGACATACAAGACAGTTGTTGTAACAGAGATGCATATGCTTCGATGGATGTGTGACATTACCATAAGAGATAAGGTTCGGAATTGTGTGGCGAGAGATAGACTACAGGTGGCTAGTATTGTCGACAAGTTGAGAGAGACCAGGTTTAAATAATTTGGGCATGTGAGCAAGAGGCACTCTATTGCTCTGGTGCGACGCTGTGAGAAAAACCCCTTAGTGACTACAAAAGGAGAAAAGGGAGGCCATACAAGAACTGGAGGGAAGTGATCAAGAAAGGTATGACAGAGATGGCCCTTACTAAGAAATTGGCCAGAAATAGAAAATTATGGCTTGCTCAGATAAGGGTAAAGGATACCCTTTAAAGTTCAGCAAAACAGTTGAGTAAGTTATTAGGAGCTGTTTACTATAACGCTCGCACGACGTATTTACCGCTTAGGAAGTCCAAACCCAGTGTTCAATCTGTCTTTTCTAGTTGCAATTCATGGACAAGTCTTTCTATCATACTACTTGGCTTTTCAGCACAGGTGTATGGGGAAAGGTCCCGCGAGGCTATTTGATACCGTAGGATTGTCATACTCACAAGGCTTCTGAGCAAGGACTCCTAGCATAACTAGAGACAGGAAGAGCAGTACGTTGCAGCTTATTAAGTATTAGCAGATCTGGGTACCATATCAGGTATTCTTTTTTTGTTCTATTTTATTTTATTTATTTACTTATTTATTTTAATTTTATTTACCTAATCTTTTAGCACATCAGTTTTACATATTACTCTTTTAACCTGCGTAACTTTTTCATTGTCACATTTACATATGAGTCTACCGAAAACAACGTCTCTACTATGTAGGGGTAAGACTGCGTAATATCAGACCTTCCCAGACCCTGCTTTGATGCGGGATTCGAACTGGGTGTGATGATGATGATGATAAAAGTTGGAAAATATATTAAATGTAAGTAGGTGACAGTTGAATCTAAAACTCTCCCATGACTTTTATAAATAGGATATGAGTCTCATATTGTAAGCTAAGCCGAAAAAAATAAGAAGAGCTTATAATATAAAGATTCCTTTCTTCCAAGCGCTCTTTCACTTCATTTCTTCAAATTCTTTTTCCAATATTTTTATTCCAACAAAGTGATACCTGAGCTAGGTTGTCTTAGTCAATAAAAAAAAGACAACAAATATCATCAAGCTCGAGTTCTTAATGAAAAGGCCCAACACTACTGAAGTATAGAAGAAATTTACGAGGTCACTGCAAATTTAAACAATCAATTTAACCTCCTTTGTCTGTTTATTGATTGTTAGCTTATAAACTTTCAAGAAGCAACAAAAGATAAAAGATGGTTAGAAGTTATAAACAAAGAGATCAAGGCAATAAAAAAGAATGACACGTGTGAGCTAGCATCACTTCACAAAAGACACAAGACAATTAGCACAAAATAGGTCTATAAATGAAAGAGAAATGCCAAAGGAGAAGTTAAGAGATATAAGATAAGATTGGTGGCTAAAAGCTACAATCAAAAGGTCAGGGCTGATTATGACGAGGTGTTTGCTCCTGTAGCTCTCTTGGAAACTATAAGACTTATCATCTCTCTAGCAATACAAAATAAGTGAAAAATCTATCAAATGGACATAAAATCTGCATTCTTAAATGGATATCTTGAAAAAGAAGGCTACATGAGCAACTAATGAGATATGAAGAAAAGGGGCAAAGAGATAAAGTACTCAAGTTTAAAAAGCCTATTTATGGCTTAAATCAAGCCACAAAAGATTGGTACAATTGTATAAATTGCTAATTTCAAAAAATAATATCTCAAAGGGCTCTTATAAGTTTTATCTCTACTCCAAGCATAACAAAGGAGATATATTACTTGTGTGCTCGTATGTGGATGATTTAATATTCATTAGTAATAATCCAAAGATGTTTATAGAATTCAAGAAGACAATGATTAGGGAATATGAAATGACTGACATTGGCTTTATGAGCTACTATCTTGATATTAAAGTAAAACAAATGGTTGAAAGAACTTTTATTTCATAAGAAAGATATGCCAGAGAAACACTTAAGAAATTCATTTATGAAAAATTGCAAACCAATCACTACACCTGTAGAATATGCATCAAAGTTATCTATGAAAGATGAAGGAAAATGATGAATTCAACACTCTACAAAATTCTAGTTGGAAGTTTTAAGGCATCTCACCTGCATAAGAATAGATATACTCTTTGGTGTTAGACTTATAAGTCACTTTATGAAAACTTCCAAAATAACTCATTTGGATGTTGCTAAAAGAATCTTATGCTATATTAAAGGCAATCTAGATTATGGGATCCTCTATACTCATATTAATGAGTTTAAGCTAATTGGATATAGGATAGTGATTGAGCTAGAAACATTGATGATCATAAGAGTCTTAGCAATTTTCTATTCTTTATAGGAAATTTAGAATTCATTTGAAGGTCAAAAAGCAACCATTTGTTACACTATCCACTTGTGAAGTTGAATGTGTTATAGCCACTGCTTATGTTTGTCATGCACTATGGCTAAGTAGTTTAACAAAGGAGCCCAACATGGCATTAAAAAAAGCAACAATGATCTATATTGAGAACAAATATGCACTAGCTTTGAAAAGAATTTAGTCTTTCGTGAAAGAAGCAAATATATAGATACACACTAACATTTTATAACGCTGCGTTTGGTTACTGTTTCTTAAGTGCGGAGACGGAACAAGACGAAAATTTGAAGACGGAACAGAACAAAAATTGGAGACAGTAAGGTGTTTGGTTGTGATGGACAAAACAGAAAAGACTGTCTCCGTCT
>JAOTAY010000003.1:21477402-21506119 GCA_025629805.1 Erythroxylum baracoense | reverse complement strand
ATTTCTCCTCCTTTGGCGTGACTCGAACTCAAGACCTCCTTTTAAAGGAGAGCCTTAAGTGAGGAGCTGAAGCCATTTCTAACAAATCTTAACTTTTGATTTACAATAGATATGTTGTTTAAGAATTTCTAGTTAAACTAGAGAACTCATCCTTGTTGAAGGTAGATCTACAGGCTTAGTACATACCTAGGATTTCAAGTCTTTTCAATTTTATAGATATAAATGTTTGAGTGAAGTAGATCTAGCAGTGATTATTCCACCCCTAGGTCAAATGTCTCATCTAGGGCAAAGTTTGCAGTGGTTCAATATAGGTTATAATGATAAGTGAAGAGTTAAGCTTTGTGGGTGATTAGTATGTGCCCTTGAACCATGTTCTTATCTTATAGAGGGTTGTGTTGAGAAGTATAAGTTCAAGTTCAAAGTGAACATAGATGACATGCAGTTAGAGCATAACATTCCTCCATACATAAGAATTGTCAAACCGCAAACCAATAAAAAAGTTTGTTTTAGCAAACCTATAAGGGTAAGCGTCTACCATGATAGGTTTAGATGTGGGATGAGGTTACCTTTTAATGAATTCTTTTTCATCTTACATGAGAAAATGGATTTGAGTCTAAGAAAATTGCATCCCTACTCATGGTGCTTGATATTGAGATAGTATGTTACTAAGAAGAGATCGAACTTAACAAAAACTTATTCATATATCTGATTTAATTAAGGTATGTAGGTAGATTTTGTGGGTGGAATATTATAAACGTCTAGCCTGGTATAAGTATTAAAGAACATAAAACACCAAAAGATACCTACGACTAGAGGAAGAAGTTGTTCTCTCTCTGAAGGAAGATATCAATTGAGGGTTATGTTTATATGAAGTGATCCTAAATTTTCCTTCAATATAATGGAAACTCTATTAGTTTATTATCTGGCCAAGCTAAAGGTTTCATAGAGCAAAGTAGGTCCTTGCCCTCTTGTGGAGATGTAATGAAAACGAAATTGTTATTGGTGATTGGAGTCTTCAGTAGATAGACTTGTAAGTCTGATGTTTATTACTTATTTAAACAACTAAAATATGTTTTTGAGTGTATTAATACTTTTTATATCACTGCGAGAATGAATCTTAAATGCATTGTGATCAAGACCAAAATACTTACATCCAAAGGCAAATCCTTAAGAGTCTAAGAAGAGAAAGCATGGCAAAAGTCACATCAGGTCGATGGGACACAGTCGAGATAAGTTTCCAAATCCTCAAATGGTCCTTCCATGTAAAACAAGATCACATACTTTCTAGAAACTCAAGTTGCATCAAGGTAGACTATGAACCTACTAAAGTCCAATTTGGTAGACCTTATCTAATATGTTTTATCCTCACCATGATAGAAGAAAGACCCTATATGTTTTTGAGAGTATCTTTAATGCTCGGTCGTTTGTCAAAGTGGGTGAATCATTATTCAAGGCCAATGGCATTGGGATGTAAATTTGTAGTGTGATTTTGCTTCCCAATTATGAAAACCTCTTCAATAAAGCTAGGTGAAATACAATTCGGAGGATCCTAAAGCATCATATGGCTCAAGTATGAGTTGTGATTTTACTATTGTGTTAATTACAATCCATTTAAGACTGGAATTAGTTTTTTCTTTCTCTTATAAGCTCTTAATGATATGGTTGTCTATAATAAGCATGTGGCCCTGCATTTTAAGAAGTTAAATTGGTCCCTTGGATATGCTTAAAAAGAAGATGACAAGATGTTTAAATAGTTAAATAAGTTGAGGGATAGAAGCAAATTGCTATCTTGTGATGTAATAAGTCAAAATCACACCAGCTACCTTAGTACTCAACTCAAAAGTTTAGAAGAAGAAAATGATCGATTAGATAGGCTCACTTAACAAAAGGAGAGATATTGCACAAGGAAACAATATAAGTTGGAAATTTGTTAAGTGTTTTTCAAAAGTATAACCTTCAAGACCTAGAATTATAATGCCACTTCATGATTATTTATTGGTGGTTTTCAAGCTTACAAGGATCTGATTAATATTAGGCATAAGAGCTTGGCAATAAACCCTTTGTTGATTAAGGAAATCCTTAAAAATCATTCTAACATTATGGATCCTATAGAAAACTCACAAAATGAGTCTCAAAACGATTCTTCAACTGTCTATACTCGCTATTGATTGTACAAGAAGGGTATGTTTTCAATCTCTAGTTGGACTTTTCAAAGTGGATGAGAATGTGCAACATTTAATATCATCTATTTCTATGTGCAAATCAACATTGCTTTAAATTGCATCATATAGCTACATAGATTTGCCAACATGTTGTAAGCTTCCAGTGATGGCAATTTAAATTTTATTGAAAAAGGCTTAAATAATATGCCTATAATGAAAGGGATGTTTAAATCAACATAAGCATGTTCCTATTTATGCTCATACAATACACGAGACAATGTTGTTCTATGATGACAATAGGTGGGTCCAATATGCTATTTTGATTTGTAAACATTAGTCAGTTGGTTGGTCCATTATGGTAAGCTTCAAATTGCATGAATTTCCTTATTGTGGGCTCTAAAATGGTTCAAACCTAACCTCACTAGTTTATGCTAGTATAAGTTGAGACTGCACGGCTACAACCAAGGTCTTTATTTGTTTTGTATCTTTTTAATCATATCTAAAAGACTTGCATAATCAAAGTTTGAGGGAAATTATATGGGTGGAGGAGGAGAGTTTGTCATTGGTTCCATACTTAACCAAGAAATGGAGACATGGTTCTGAGATTGTTAATCATAAGTTCTTCAAGATCAACTAATCACTACCCTATATTGAGTGTTAAATGATATAATATAACTTTTATAGGAATGAACTCTTTAGCTATGGGTTTAAGCTTAAACCCAAAAACTATGTCTAATTTCGTTGGTTGAAATATAGCATGAGTCTAGTTTATGACCCTTCTTTGGACAATCAAGTTAAAAAGAGAGAAAAGAAAGTTAACCATGTTTGGCCAAAGGTTAGAAGAAACTTCGGACTTGGTAATTATGAGTCTTCGTATAATGGCTTACAAAGCATAGGATTGTGTCATGTGTCATCATCTTGCATATTTCTTTGATACATGGGCGTTTCTTCAATTCCAAGCCTAAAGATAGCTTCTTTATAATGAATTTTGATCAATCTCTCTATTTTAAATGGCTCTTGGTTGTGATCTTTATTGATAGGAGGCTATTAACCTTATTGAGAAATAAAGAATAGAATAAAAGAAAAAGTGAAAGACTACTTTTTCTAAAGCTTCTGCTATTTTTTAAATAATTTTCTGCTATGAGCACAATAACGTAGATATGTTATAAGCCATGTTTCTAGGTCTTTAAATGCTTATACTAATTTATAATTTACCTCAAAATAATTCAATAATTACTTAAAAATAAGCTCATTTAAAACAATTTAACTTTATATATATATACAATAAACATAAACATGTAAAAAGCTTCGACTTACAAGCAACTAACAAATCATACCATAAACTAATAAAATTTTTTTTTTGAAACTTTTATTGAGCATGAGCGACATTTTTGAAATGTCATCTCAATTTTTTTAAATGAAGGTAGACATCTCTTCCCTAATACCCTGATTACTGATTTAGGTCACAATTTTTAATGGCTTCAATTGCCAATTATAAACTTCAACAATCTACATAGGTAAAAGTCAATAGAGTGAATTTATGTACATCCAATTATTTCACACAATCTTTTTAAACATAGCTTTGCAAATGGCCACTGTGAAAAGCTCTGTCCTCTTACTAACATGGCTACCCTTTTTCCTCCCTTAAAACTTCTCTGCCCTAATAATCTTTGTTGTTATGCTTTCTTCTATGGTGTTGTGCCTTTCTCTCTCCCTCATTATTGTCTTTTTCCTTTGTGCTGCTACTCTAGAGTAATCTTCATTGATAGAATTTGCATCCCTCTCCGCTAACTTGCCTTTGCTAACTAAAGGCAATATGGTTTCACTAAAGTGTTAGGTAATGACGAAGATGTCTTCCTATTTAGATTTTCCAACAAAACTAAAGCAATGAAAGTGGCTGAGGCTCGACCTTGGCATGTCGTCAATAAGCCTTATTTGCTCCAGAACTAGAAATCTGGAATTTCAGTTTAAGAGATTAGATCTGCAAACATACCAGTTTGGATGTGTATAGGGATAGAAGTGAGTTGGGCCCTTGAGGCCCGATCAGGTCCTATAAGTTGAGCCTAAGGTTCAAGCCAGATCGAGCCTAACTTTTTTAATTTTTATTACATTTTAAATAGAAATTTATTTAATTAAAAATATAATAGGAAAAATCCAATTAATTGAAGTTATAAATTTTATTTGATTAATAAAAATTGAGATTTTATAATGAATGAATATACAAAACATACATGTATTGATAAAATGAATACAATGAAACAAAATCCATTAACGAAGGAGGATAGGATTATAGGAAATGAAAAAAAAGATTTCATATAAAGTGATAAATTCAATTAATTGATGTTATCAATTTCAATTGATTAATAAAAATTAACATTTTGTAATGAATGAATATATAAAAGGTACATATATTGATAAAATTTATTAGTGAAGGATGATAAGATTATAGGAAATGAAAAAAAAGCTTATATATAAAGTGATCAATTCAATTAATTAAAGTTATAAATTTTAATTGAATAATAAAAATTGAGATTTTATAATGAATGAATATATAAAACGTACACATATTGATAAAATGAATAAGATGAAACCAAATTCATTAATGAAGGAGAATAAAATAATAGGAAATGAACAAAATATTATATACAAAGTGAGAAATTTAATTAATTGAAGTTGCGAATTTCAATTAATTAATAAAAATTAAGATTTTATAATAAATGAATATATAAAATGTACTTATATTGATGAAATAAATAAGATAAAACAAAATTCATTAATAAAGGAGGATATGATTATAAAAAAATGAAAAAAAGATTATATATAAAGTGAAAATGTTAATTACTTGAAGTTACAAATTTCAATTGATTAATAAAAATTAGTATTTTATAATGAATGAATGTATAAAACATACATATATTGATAAAATGAATAGGAAGATAAAGGAGGATAGGATAATATGAAATGAAAAAAGAGATTATATATAAAGAGATCAATTCAATTAATTAATGATAAGAAAAAATTATTAATTTGATGAAATAATTTACAAAATGATTGTCCAAGTGTTTTAAATGATACAATTTACAAATTTCAAGATAAAATCATGAAATAATGTTTTAGACTAGGGATCTGTCACGAAATATTTCTATTCCTATCACATATGTTACCTCACTTATATCTTTCATTTCAAAATAACCAGAGAGAAGTTTTTTAGTCTCATTTAATAGACCAAGATCATTAGCTACATGTAAGACGTTATTAAAATATACGACAAAACAAATGCACTTATTCCTACTGACCTTCAAAAATATACACCAATCAACAACTTTTTGTTTAAATCCAAACGAAAACAACATTATCATTAACCTTATGATATCATTATCGGGAAGCTTGTTTAAACCCTTATATTATCTTCTTCATTTTAAACATCATTTCTTCCTTTCCAGCCTTTATGTAAACTATTAGTTGTTCTATATTAGACTTCTTTCTCTAAATCCCCATTCAGAAAGGTAGTCTTCACATTCATCTAGTGTAATACTAGATCATGAGTCATCAAACCATAATAGTTCTAATTGAATCCTTCTTAGAGATTGGTAAGAAAGTATCTTTATAATCAATTCTATCTTTCTAAGTAGATCCTTTAACAACTAATCTGGTCATATAACATTTTAGCTTACCAAGATAGTCAAACTTGGTCTTAAAGACCCATTTATAACCAAATTTCTTGTAACCTTTTGGCAATTCCACAAGTTTCCAGACAACATTATGTTAATAGGTTTGAACTCATCTTTCATGACATCTAACCATTTATTATAATTTTCACTATTTATGGCTTATGAAAAAGTTACTAGGTCATTCTCAATTCTCAATTCTAACATACTAATTTGTTATGGTGTGCTTGATATTATGTATTGCGTATAAATATTGTGTCTTTTAAGAAATTTAACAAAAAGACCATGATTTTAACCATTTCCATTATACTTATCATAATATTCACCACCTTTACCAAACCTAACTAGTTTCACTATTTTGTCTAATTGTCTTTCAACCTTATTAACATAAACCTCCAAGGTGTTTACCACCTGAAGTTTACCATTTAGCAAATAGATATATCCACAACGTAAATAGTTATCGATAAAGGTAATAAAATATTTTTCTTTGATGAAAGTAGGTAGATCAAATGGTCTAAATACATCAATGTGAATTATTTCAAGAAGTTGAGTGTTTCTTATGACTCCTTTCTTTATTATGTGTTTTGTTTGTTTTCCTTTTATAAAATCTAAACAAAAGTTAAGATTGGTAAAATCTAATTCAGGAAGTATTTTTCTCTTTAGTAATATTTCAATTAGTTCTTTGGAAATGTGTCCTAAATATTTATGTCGCAAATAAATGCATTTATCATTAATTAAACCACATTTAATACCAATATTGAGATTCAATGTCAATAAAGTTTTTACATAAACAACATTAAAGGTTTAATTTGTATAAACCATTACACAGTACACCACTACCAATCATGTGGTTATGTTTATATAAATTGAAACTACCACTACCAAATTTAAATAAGTATCCAGATATATCAAACTCGGATAAAGAAAATTACTAGATATACTAGGTTATTTAAAAAATTTCATATAAATCCAAATGATATCCAATGTCTAAAATTAAGTGACAAGCCTTAACAGTTTCCATTAGAACTCTCATTCCATTGCTTATATGGATAAATTTTCATTTGATCTTACGGTTTAGGTCATAAGGAATCCCTACAAGGTATTGGAACCATTAGTAGTACAACTATAATCAATCCACTAAGTATTAAAAGGAACTTCAGAAATGTTTGTTTCATGTTCCTTCTTGTGGATCTAGAGGATTCCCTACTAACTTTAAAGGTTCCCTTCACTTTCTTGTCATGCTTCTTTCAACCTTTCTTACTAGCTCCTTGATTCTTAACATAATTAGGAGTGCCTTTCTTGGTTATTAAGTCTAGTCTTTTCCTGAACCAATATACTTGCAACTTAAGCACATTTCATTTGTCCTTCTTGGTATTATAGTTCATTTGGTAAGGGCCATACTTAGATGGTAATAAGTTAAAGATGAACTACATAAGGAAGTTCTTATCCACTTCTATTCCTTGAGACTTGAGTATTGTTGCATCATCTCAATGATATGTTCATGTACAGTATGTGATCTATCAAATTTTATGGCAGTCAATATACCCATAAGAGTCCCAGCAAGAGACTTGTTAGCAACCTAGGAGTGCTTTTCGATAAACTTAAATAATTCCTTAACACTTTCAATTTTGGGAAGAGCAGACTAAATATTGCCAACAATTGTCATATACACCAAACTTAATCTGTTTGACCTTTCCCAGTTGTTCAATTGAATTTTCTCCTCTTCAGTACTCAAAACATTCAAAGCATCTAGTTTCTCAATTTTAAATGCCAAATCTAAATCCAAATCAAAAAACCGAAGGTAGAAATGGATTTGTTCACTTAATTCAGAGAAGTTTAGTCCATTAAATATCATAACAGATGAGAGATTTGGGAGCAAGATAATAATTGCTATAAGAAAGTAAAACTTAATATTAATGCTTTGAATCATACAATAACATGCTACATAAATTTAGAAAAAAAACTTCAAAAGTTGTATATTAATGTTCACCTTTGGGCAATCATAAACATACCATGCAATATATAATTATGCAAAAATGTATAAAATTCGGTAATCATGCATGCACCAACTAGAAAAACTTCATAAATTGTATATTAATGTTCACGTTTACATAACCCATTAACATACCATGTAACATATAACAATGCCAAAATCTACATAATTCGGTAATTACATACACTAACTGGAAATATTTACTATCTTTGGATATTTAATCACAACTAATTATGTCTATGCATTACCTACATTTATTCTTATTAACTATAAAATAAACAAACCACCTTTGAGTGATTTCAAAACATTGTATAGCATTGAGTTTCAATTTACCCTTAATATTATAATTCATTATCATTAAATTATAAGCAATTGAAATTTAAACATAATATTTGGAATAAAATAAAATAATAAAAAATTAGGCCAATAAGACCTAATGTTGGATGCCATTCCTAGCACCTGTCACTGGTAGCCAGTAACAAACTCAGCAATAAGTAAGGCCCACCCAAGCTTGAGGCTAACTTAAAAATTTCTACTCGAGCCTGAGCCAAGCCTAAAGCCCAATTAGGCCTAGGAAATATGACTTGAGTTTGAGTTCAATTAAGCCTGGGTGACATGAATCCTAACGTAACTGAAATTTTTATTTTTAAATTGAAAAATAGAAAATGACTTTCTTGGTCTCGAGACTAGGGCACACTGCCAAGCCCAATCAAGCCTATTGACTCGAAGCTCGACCTAATTTTTAAAATTTTTAAAATTAAAAAATTAGAAAGCAACATTATTTTCCTAAAATTTTTAAGCTTTGGGCTAGTTAACTTTGGGTTGGCCGGTTGAGCCCAGGTTTTACTGCCACCCCTAACCAACAACTAGCACTGAGGTTCTCAACTCTTGAAGCTGGCAGTTAGTAGTCATCAACCAACATTGGGATCCTATTCCGACGCTTGGTGTTCAATCTATTACTTTATTTATAGTCTTATTCTATACATAGATTTTGCATACAATTGACAAACAAAATTTAGAGTTTTCCAAAATTTTCAAATTAGGGCTCATAAAGTTCTAGAGAAATCTACAGTAAAGGAGAAGCATGAATTTCTTATAACACATGAAAGAAATCTTCATAAATATGGCAAGATCTAAAATTCATAGAACTCACATATGTATATTCATGTTTATTCCAATACCAAGAGTTTCTGAATGCCGAACTTTCTCCTTTACTTAGTAATGTAGAAACGATTTATAGATGCAAAATCCTTACCTAGCATGTCTCTTTCCCGACGTTTCTATCTCACTTACATACGTGATGGTATATAGTGATAAGACAAAACTTATTATAAGCAAAAACGATTTATAGATGCAAAATCCTTAACTAGTATGTCTATTCTATCTCACTTACATACGTGATGGTAAATTGTGACAAGACAAAACTTATAAGCAAAGACATAACACAAACTCTTTTTCAAAAAACGAACAATCATCGATCAATTTTAAGGCTTCTCATCATAATGGCCCAAATGTCCAGAGACTCTTTAATAAATTTCCTAATTGCCCTTTAATTCATAAGTCAATTAAAGTATTAATTTCCAATAATACCTCCAAATGCCAATCTCTTACACAAATCAACGGAAATAAGTTCCCTAATTTTTGTAATCTTACGATGACATCATGATATGGACAAACTCTTCCCTTCAATTACTTTATCGATTCCTCTACTGGAGCATTTTCATTCCAGCTTGGCCCAAAAGAAAATTAGTTAAAGATAATCTAGTTCAAATACCGTGTCTCTGTGTGTGTATGTGTTTTTGTTCCTCTCCTAACGTGCTTATACTTATTACAACTAGTTTGCAATTGGTCTTTAGAGTCAGTAGCCATAGAGCCAAACCATTTCTTGGATGACCACTAACATGTATGATCACTCATCTTCTTTAACACCTTAAAGCTTATAGCCTTCTCTTGTAGCATCTACGTACGAGATATGGCAAGAAACGAACTCTCAAATATTTAAAGAAATGACTAAACCAGTAAATCTATTACTGCAAAACAATATACATGCGGTGCCGAAGGCCTTCTTCAATAGGGTACATGATCAAAACCTTAACCTTTGCTACACAAAACTCGAGTTAAAAATAAGGCGATACCAAATTGTTTAAGCAATCCACCACGCTCTGCTTGCACAGTTCATACTGACACAAGTGGTGTTCCATTTTCACATTGATTGATATCCGATTTGAATCTGCAACGTGGAGTTGACCCAGGGATTACCTGGTAGTTTTAATACTACTTTGTTACTCAAAACTAGAGTGAAAGGTAAGGTGATACCAAATTGCTTAAGCAATCTTTGTGGTGGACAGGTAAAGGTTGTTAAAGGTTTCGTATTTTCATGTAATCTTAATTATCAATATCCTGATTTTGCATCTAGTATTGTAAACCAATGATGTCCTTTTAATCTATTTATAATATAATCTTTGCGAGGTTTTTTATATGCATCTCCAATTGTAGCTTTATTTAATTGTTTATAATTAATAATCATTCGTCTTTTTTCACGTTTTTGTTTTGAATGATTATTTACATAAAATGATGGAGCTGAATGTTTACTTTATACTAGGCGAAATTAATTGATTTTGTAATAATTCAGAACATTCACTAAGAAATTCTTGTATATCCTGTTGTGTATATGAGATATTATTTTTAATATTAATTTCTTGTGTGGGATCTTTTAATTTTATCTCCATTAATTGATTATTTATATTTTTAATAGGATCAAGTGGATTTTCACTACATACTTTTTCTATTAATGTTTCTATTTCATTTTATAATGTTATATTATTAAGAAGAACAAATTGTAAATGATTTAGTTTTTCAGTTACTAATTGTAATGTTTTATAATACGTAGTATGATATATAGGAATTTTAAGAATTATAGATTTTTGATTTAATGCTTTTATTAGTGGTGTTTTTAATGTTATATAATGTAAAATTGACAAAAAGGATTATATAGTTTAAGAAAATTGTTTCTTATTATTAGTGGTAACCCTTATTCTTGTTGATAGGTTGATGATCCAGTAAACGTATAATTTTCGATAAGAAGATTATTATAATAACTAACATACCATATATATTTAACACTTCCATCAGTTATTCTTATTTGTAATTGTTTATTTAATCATTTCCAATTATTTAATAATGTTTTAGAAGCTATACAAATAGTAGCTCCTGTGTCTATATAAACATTAATTTTTTTATTAGGAATAATCACTTGAATAAATGTTGTATTCGAATTCAGTTGTTGATTTTAAGCTTTGAACATCATATTGATATAATGAAGAAATTGTTGAATCTATTTCATATTCTGATTTTATAGATTCTAAATTATAGTTTAATGTTGAATTTAAGATATTAATTTTTTCTTTAAATTTATTTTGGTTTCTTTTTGGACAATTATTTGCATAATAGCCTTCTTCTTTACATAACCAACATCTACATTTTATTTTATTTTGAGGACAATATTTCTTTTTAGATTTATATTGTCTATATGCTTTTTGTCTAAAGAATTTCTTGTAAGATTTAGGTGGAAAAGATTTATATTTGTTTCTAGAATATTTTTGCCATTTATATTTGTTAAAATTATGTTGTTTTCGTTGTTTTGTATATGTAGAAAATTCACATCCATATTGTTGAGGAACTTCTGAATATTTAAAACAACATAATTGAATATCTTTATGTCTTAATTTTTTATGTAATTTTGCTTCTAAACATTTTTGTGATAATACTTCTTTCTCCTAAGTTATAAGCTATTAAATTAGCATTTTATTTTATTAAGAATAATTCTTCGATAGTTTGATTTATTGGATAAGGTAATTTTTGAATAAATATTTGTATATACATTTCTTGTTCAGAACGTGTTAATTTATAATAATATTTTTTAAATTTATAAATATATTCTTCTAAATAACAGATATTACAGATACATATATTATTTAAATGTCATAAGGCGTTTTTTCTTTCTTCATTTTCAATTTCTTGCTTATAGGAGGTGATATCTTTTCCAATAAATTCTTTATAAATTTTATTAGTAAAAATATAGAAAGCTTTTATTGGTTCAAGAGCATTAAGAAACTCAATAGTATTTTTTATTCTTATTTCATTGTCTAATAAAAAATTTAATACAATACCTGTCGTTTTATAGGTAATGCATTGTTTAGATCTTCCATGGTTTTTCAATTTTTTATAAATAACAATGGATTATTACCTATTAAAGAAAGACTCGATAGCGCAACTCATCTCTATGATTTATATAAGCAAGACTTACAAAATTCATACAATATCTTAACAGAGCATCGAAGAATTTTTCATTAATATGAAAAAAACAAATCTACTGGAACCTTCCATTTTACTACTCTATTATCAAATGAAAAAAAAACAAATAGCTAAAACAAATTTAAATCTTAAATATCATCCTTTTAAAAATATAATCAATCGAAAAAACATTATTTATTTCGAAAAAAATCATATATGAAATACCTATCAGAATAGATTAATGTAATGGACATATCTGTATCAATCTAATAAATCAAGAACAAATTTGTAAATAATACAAAAAATTTCAGAAGAAAAAAGAAATAAAATAGGATACGTTCATCTATCTACTATCTAAATATTATTAAAATCTACCTTTCAAGAAAGAATAGATTCACCAATAAAAATGACTATTATTGATGAACGAATAAGTAATTTAAATGATCAAATAATAAAAATAATGCATGAAAACTTAATTTGACCTTATTCTCTCCTATTCTTAATATAGTCTTCCTTAGTATTGTCATACTAATATTCTAGTTGGCATGCTTATGTAGTTCAATGCCGGTCATCTTTATTGTACCTTTTTTTCATCCATTAATTTATCTTTTAAAGGAGAAATTATAATCACGCCCTTTAAATCATAATCAAATTCATTAATAATTATGAATCTTTCAACTTCAAATTTTACATAAATTCCAATTCATTTCAATCTTAAGCGCCTCCATTTATTTGCGTGACTTGAAAATTTACACAACTTGAATTCTAAATTATTTTATTTTCGCTTCAGTTCTATATGAGAATTATTATGAAAATGATATTTGAAATAATACAAATTTAGCCATAAATCTAAAAAATACACATTAAATGCAAAATTATATAAAACTGACACTTGATCGTTGCCAGTTAAAAGATAAAATATGTGTTGAGTTATTGTTAATTTATGGTAGTTAAGTTAAGAATGACACTAAAGAGTTGTTTAGTTTCACTTATGTTTTTTATTTGTTGTCAGTTTTAGTTTTAGGTTTTTTTCAAATAAAAACAAACACCTATTTAATTGTTAATGTTAATGTATCACTGATAATAATTATATATCAGACAAAACTTAAATATAAATTATTTTTTATTAAATAATTTTTTTAATTTCTTATATAATTTTTCTTAACAAATTATTAATTAAATTAAATTAAATTATTTTATTAAAATAAATATTTTAAATTTTTATTTAAAAATTAATTTTTAAATATGTTTTAACTATTAAATCAAAATTTATTTGAAATGTATATATTTTGAAGATATTTTAGATTGAATTAAATTTATTAATAATTATTTAATTTAATTTAATTAAAAGTTATTAAGTAAAATTAAATTATTCATAATTCTTATTAATAATTAATTTTAATTAATTAAATATATAATATTAAATTAAATTATTTGTAATTCTTTTTAAAATTAATATATTAAATAATTAAATAATATATTTAATTGATGATGTATTAGATTACGAAAGAAACAGAAAATAAAAAAAACTTTTTATAATTTTTTATAATTTTTGAAAATTAGAAAAAAGTCAAAATTAAAACAAAAATCAAAATTTCAAATAAACTTGTTATTTTTACCCCAAAAAAAAGAAAATAAAAAATATGAATATGAATAAACATATAGCGAACTTATTGCCATGGAATAAACTCAGAAGATAATGAAACTCAGCGGTAGCGAACTAATTGCCATGGAATGGCCAACTTATTGCTCGATTCGTTTCTCTCCAGAAGCAAATCCGTTGCACAAGCAAAGCTAATTCAAGCTCACCTCATTACCACGGGCCAGTTCCAATTCCCTATCTGCCCTTCTCGTTCTAAGCTCCTCGAGCTCTGCGCTTTGTCCCTCGGCAACCTCTCCTTTGCCGTCGATGCCTTCCGCCAAATCCTCACCCCTTCTACTAACGATTGGAATGCCATTCTTCGCGGCCTCATCCAGAGCCCCGCTCCTGTCGACGCCTTTTCCTGGTACAAAACAATGCTCCGTACTTCCTGCAGGGTGGACGCGCTCACTTGCTCTTTCGTTCTGAAAGCATGCGCTAGAGTCTTGGCTCGTTTCGAGTCTTGTCAGCTTCATTCGCATGTTGTGCGTAAAGGGTTTATCGCTGATTCTTTGTTGGGTACTACATTGTTGGATGTTTATGCGAAAGTTGGCGATCTTGATAGCGCAGAAAAGGTGTTCGATGAAATGGTTATGAGAGACATTGCATCGTGGAATGCTTTGATTTCAGGTTTTGGTCAAGGAGATAGGCCTAATGAGGCGGTGGCTTTGTTTAAGAGGATGGAGTCTGAGGGATTTAAGCCCAATGAAATCACAGTTCTTGGCGCTCTCGCTGCATGTTCGCAACTGGGGGCTTTTAAGGAAGGTGAAAAGATTCATGGGTATATTAAGGATCAGAAGTTAGATACGAATGTGATTGTTTGTAATGCTGTTATTGACATGTATTCGAAATGTGGGCTTGTTGACAAGGCTTATTCGGTATTCGAGGGTATGAGTTGTACGAAGAATCGTGTTACTTGGAATACAATGATGATGGGTTACGCTATGCATGGTGATGGGCATAAAGCTCTTGAGCTCTTCCAGCAAATGGGTTATGCTGGGGTAACTCCTGATGCTGTATCATATATTGCAGTGCTAAGTTCTTGTAACCATGGAGGCTTAGTGGAAGAGGGGTATAGGTTATTTAATTCGATGGAAAGCTGTGGAGTGACACCCAACGTCAAGCACTATGGAGCTATGGTTGATTTGTTAGGTCGATCTGGGAGGCTTCAGGAGGCTTATGAAGTTATAAATTCAATGCCCATGGTGCCAGACATGATACTTTGGCAGACTTTACTTGGCGCTTGCAAGACTTATCGCAATGTGGAAATGGCTGAAGTAGTTTCGTGGAAACTAGTAGAAATGGGGTCTAAACATGATGGTGATTTCGTTTTGTTGTCCAATGTTTATGCAGCACACGAGAGGTGGACTGATGTGGGAAGAGTGAGGGAGGCCATGATGAGTCGAAATGTTAAGAAGGTCCCCGGGGTTAGCTACATCGAAACCAAGGGTATGGTTCATAGCTTTTACAACGGTGATAAGAGTCATGAGAATTGGAGAGAGATTTACGGTCAGTTGGATGAGATTGGGTTCAGAATTAAGGAGCATGGATATGTTGCTGAAACCAGCTGTGTTCTACATGATATTGGGGATGAAGAGAAGGAGCACGCCTTGTGTCATCACAGCGAGAAGTTGGCTGTGGCATTTGGATTGATTAGTACAGATGAGGGAACACCAATCCAAGTCATTAAGAACCTTAGAATATGTGGTGATTGCCATGCTGTAATTAAGCTTATATCGAAGATATACAATCGAGAAATTGTGGTGAGAGATCTGATGCGGTTTCATAGGTTTAAAGAAGGCTCTTGTTCTTGTGGTGATTATTGGTAACACTAAGTTGTTTGAATGACTCTTTGAAGAGGCAAAAAGATTGGGGAGCTGTACAAGCATTGATTAAGATCTTCAATACAGACGACGAATACTCTTCAGCGAATTTTACACTCTTTGGAGATGCAAGAACACTCTTTTCAAGGATCGTGCATCAATTCTGTGAAGCTCATATTGATTCTTACCCCTATGGAGTTGCGTCATTTTTCAAATACACATATTCTACTAAAAGGTTTAGGCTACAAGTATAACCTTTCACCTTAAAAGGATCTATTTTCCGATGGGCAAAAAGCCAGCTTGAAGTTTGGTTGGCTGGCTTCACCACGTTATATAGTTGATAGGGAAATAAAGGCACTACTGGATTGGTGCTTAAACATATGGGACAAGCAAAATTGATTCGTTAACTTGATGATACTCTGACGCTATGGTTTCAGTTCCAAAGTGCCTTCACCTTATCAATCATAGCTCATTTATAAGGTTTTGATGAGACAAAAAGAAACATGAGGCGAACATATACAACGATGTTTCACGTTTTGAGTAAATGTCAAGGCATCTCTTTCAAAGGAAAAAAAAGTTTATACAAAGCTCAGAATTTACATGGAAAGCTGAAGCAACCAATCCCTGCATGATTATGTTTGTCATACAAGAAATTAACATATCTGAAATTGCATAATCAAATTTCCAAATACATCAATATAAGCATAAGAAATAAACAGAACGGTTCACAGTTTAAGCACACATGTTACATATTAGACAACCTAGAATCTCAACTATTACACATCGTTGATACAATAGCACGACTAACATTACAATAAGCTATTGATCAAGAATGGGGATGCAAATCCATATAAACTGCTGCCAGAACCCAAGCTATCAAGCATCAAAAAGAAAATATGTAATCCGACTCCCCTAGAGTGGCATCAACTCAATCAAAGGAATATTGCTATGCTTAAGTGAACTTGAAATAACCAATACAGACAAATTTGCAGATTGCACTAGTCTTTTACCAGTCTTGCCTCATAGCCACCTTCAGCTCGCTTCACAAGGATGTAAGGCACGTAAGTCCCCAGGAGTTTATCCCATATGGAGAAAAATGGCTGGGAGTAATTAAACTTTGTGCCCTGAAGTTGATGATGGATGTCATGATAAGCCGTGTTGTTCTGGAAGCATAAATGAAAGATATTGCCAGGCAACCAAAGGCCACAGTGGTCATCAACTGTTTTAATCACGGCAAAGCAAAAGAAAATAACTCCTGTACGAGCAGTCATCCCAGAAATTAGGAATGAGATAGCACCTCCAACTGTATCAAGCAAAAGACCTTCAAGCGGGTGATTGTAAAGAGCGCCAATTGCATAAGGGACAACCAATCTATGATGTTGGGAGTGGATATGTCGATACAAGAACTTGTTCTGATGCATATATCGATGTACAAAATACTGCCATGTGTCCATGACAAACATGGCAACAATAATTTGCACAATTTGGACACCCATAGAAGGTTGGACTGTGATTCCAGATGCATCTGCCGTAGAGGTCAACTGCAGAAAAATGGAGGAATGAATTTATTTCACAATTGGTAAAGAGTATCAAAAGAAAGGAATCTATCCATAGTTCTCCACATTTATGAAACAACACCGCAACATCCTTGGCTAAAATATCTCACAGAACTGGCATCCACTTGGCTGATTAAAGTTCATTTAATGTAAATTAATTGCTCAAGCTATACAAAACAAAGTTATATGTACTTCAATTGTGTCTTGGCTTGCAAAACAGTTACCCAATTTACGGTTCCTATGAGCAAAAGAAGAAAAGATCCAGGTAACAGTGTTCACTTGATAGAATAGAAACTCAAAAGAAACAAATTCTACATGATGAGATATGGAGGTAGGGACTAAGCACGCAAGAAAGCTAGCCAAGATGAACATAAGAGAACCATGAAAAGTGTAAAATAACAGAGTAAAAAGATTGAAGAACATGTTTTCTTTTGCACTTAAAAAAAAGAAAAGATTAATGGGTAGGTGATAAGCACATGAACAATTAGGATTAGCTGATTATAGAAATTCCCAGGCAGCTAAAACACAGAAACAACCAATAGATTTCCCGGATATTAAGCATTAGCTTAACAGATTGAAATAAGAGTAGTACCAAAGGCACCATATGATGTCATAATCAAAAATGGAAAATTGTTGAGGGGACAAAAATGACAAGAGAAATGTCACTATAATAAGGCATAATTTCCAAGAGTAGTAACTGTGAACTACCATAAGCTCCAGTTGTTTTAAGGGAAAAATTGTCCTTCCATTATCAGAAAATCTGCTCAAGGTTTAAAAAATAGAGATTCTTTTATGGAAGCAGAATTTTAAGGCATAATAATATTCCTAATCTTCAGTTGCATCCAATCAGGTAAAGCTGAAGAAAGCAAAACCACAGTTTCATTAGAACTTATACAGATAATAACAGGGGATTCATTTCTAATAATATCACCAGCATCTGATGAAAAAAGTATCATAGCATCTAGCTAAATGATAAGAATAAGGACGGTCAGAATGATAAGAATACGCACGAACATATCCCAAAAAAAAGTATAACTTTTGAAGGAAACAAGAAAGTAATGTTTAGTATTCTTGGATTATATTGCCAAGTAGAAAAAGGTGCAAGCATCACAGAACTTGAGCTAGAACCACAAAATCCAGAAGATATTAATGCTACATATGCTTATTCCAATTTTCTGTACAAAAAGAAAATTTTCTAGGTGCTACAAAAGACAGTCAAATCATCAAAAATACTTATTCTTCATGTTCAAGCATAAAACAAAAATGTCAAACAGTTACTTCCGATACTTTATGCATGCATGATTTTACAGGTTCCTAGAGAGTGAAATTACTTTGAGGTTCTCGGATGCAACACTAGCGATAAGATAAAAACGGTCATCACATGATCAACATAAAAGCATTGAAAGACGCTGTTCAAACTTTGAAAATCTTGACATGAAACTTAATATTAACACTACCCAGCACCCATTCCTCCTAACTCATCACTTTCCTCCATATCCATCCAAATGAAAATAAAGAAGAAAATAAATGTGCCAGTAAACGAAGCCAACGATATAATAGCTAACAGGTCAAAGACCAGTGGTACTTGCTTCCCAAGTGTATCTAAATAGTGGCATACTTCTCTCAAGCTTGCCAAATGATAAGCTAAAGTAAATGAGAACTTTCAAAAAATAATACACATCAATCATAATTGGCAAGCATGACATCTTCCAGTCTAAATGATAAGAAGGCAACTCAGAAGTGAATTCCAGATATAGCTACTCTACAAAAATTAATATCACCATGACCTTGCATGGACACATATTCTAATAACGTATCTCTTAGATTCAGAGAAGAATTGACTTCTGGAGTTGCCTTCATATCAACTCCAAGTGACAAGAATGTAAGAAATATTTGATCATTTTTTGCCGCTCAGAATCTAATAGCAAAAGTATGCAGTCAGTCTTGTGCTATGCACACAAGGGAAATTCCAGCGATTAGGTAGCATCACAATTTCTAGGACCTTCTAGAGCTGAAAGGAACATGAATGAGATCATCAAAAGACCTTATTCTTTAAAGATCTGTGACATGATAGCCATCAAAGAGGATGCCCATGTGATACTTACTACTTGCATTGCTAAGAGGTCTCTGGACCAGGAGATGCACAGCAGAAAAATAATAAGTTACCGTCAAATTAAATAAATTCAAGTTGGTGACAGCTCTTGAGAATTTGTGCTAATTGATGAAACAGATTTCAGAATTTCAGTAATTCAGAACAACAATACTCTTTAGAGAACAGACCAGTTAGTCACTAAGATCCATATGGAGGTCAACTAATTGATAAGTCATAAACAAGGTGATTTAGGAAAAATTCTATGCACCAACAATCATTCATCCATGACAAGGGCAATCCACAGAAGCTCACATCCAGACCCAATGACAAGTACAACCCAAGGTCAGTGTCCAAAGTCATGCATTTAAACTAAATAACCTTTCTAACCCTAACCTTACTTTGCAATTAGCAATTACATTGGTATCACACGGTTCAACAAAAAAGATAATGCAATTAAGATCACTTCCATGCTGATTGTTCATCACGCCAGCATTCTTTGCTTCCTGCATCCATTCTCAATACTTCTATCCTGTTGCTCTTAGTAATCACTAAAGGGAAAAACTAATATGAAGCAAACAAAAACTAGTCGAATAGGACCAGTAACTGACCAAAAAGAGGCCATGAGCGACTATTGCCTGAACAAGCTGTTGAAGCAAAACACCTTTAACAACCTTGGATAGTGGAACCAAGTTCTTCTCTTCCTCTTCCTTTTTGGTATGTAACCGATAATTATCCAATGGCGGCAACAGCTGATAAAAGCCAGCATATAGCCAATAAACTACAATAGGGGCAAATGTGCCCATTGCCTCGTCGCTCACGTAGCCTTCCCAGAACACCATGATCGATCCAATTTACAACCCCACAAAAGGAAAGAAGAGAGCAATACTTCAGAGCTTCAATTACAGCTAAAAAATCTCCCAAATTGAGGAAGGCATAAAGTGTAGAGATCTCCTGCAACAGGAAATCTGCGCCCTACATAACCTGAATACGAACACAGACACACAAAAAAGGGATTAGAAAAATGAAGCTTCATTTAAGTTTGATACATAAATAGCCAATTAGCGTAAGTGAGGGGAAATTTGTGTTCAGTCAATAAATGAGGGGATATTGCAGATTCCACGTAGTCTCCATCTAAAAAAAAACATCAAATTTCCGTTTTAAAAAACACAAAATAAGGAAAACAAAATCCTACCCATGAACAACCCACCCAAGGAGTAACATTCAAACGAAATAAAAAAGGACAAGTTCAAGGAAAACCAAATTGGCTTTCGAAACAAATACACTGAGTTGACTTGGAAAAGAAACCGATTATCAAAAGGTTAAGAGAAAAAGAACCCAGAAAAATCCCAGATTTTCAGATTTTATTGGCGCTTGACTCCACGTTACCCAGCAACAAACAGAAAGAGAAGTCATTCCTCAATTCCCAAGAAAAGCAAAGCATTGTGGCGACTTACAGCGGGATGAAGAGAACAAGAGTAAAGAGCTCACAGAAAATGGAAATGAAGAGATAGGTAGAGAGTGGCGAGTAAGATACTAGGAATAAGATCCAAAACACCGAAGGACAGGACGGAAGCGCCTTCGGCTTTGGATCCAACGTTGTATGGAGTTGTTATTGTTGATTTTTTTTGGTTCTTTTGTCTTTTGTCTTTCGCTTTCCTATTCTTTTTCTCTGGCTTTCGTTTTCTGTTAAACCATGCTTGTTCCGAGGTTATTTAATAGAATGAAATAAATTTTAGTGGTGATTTTATAACGAGATGAAATAAAATAAAATAGAAATAGAGGATATTATATTACATCTCTATTTTTTAACAGTAAAAATAAATTATTTTTATTTATAAAATTTCAAATAAAATTTAAATTTTAAAATAATATTATATTATATTATAAATCTTTTTTTAATAATATTATATTATATTATATTATGAACTCTTATATTTTTCTCACACGATGATTTTTTAACATTATATTTATTTATTTTATTTTATTATATACCTTTTTATTCTATTAAAAATTCTTATTTATAATCAAATATAGCCTTCTTTGGAAGAAAAGTAGAGAGGGAGGGAGGGAGAGAGGGAGAGGGAAAAAGGGGCCTTGTCATGCCTATTCAACCTTCTTTTTGGAAAATAGAAAATCTAATTAATAAAAAAAGAATAAAATTACAATATTATAAAATAAGGGAGTATCCTCAGCAAACGATACAACGAAAAAAATTACTATATTATAAAAATAGAATAGAACATTAAAGAATTGTTAGAGCTCCAATGTTAAAGCATGGCAAACATTAGAACTGCATTTTAATTCCAAAATCAAATCATTGTCCTTTCCTTTTTCCTTATTTAAATAATAAGAAAACAAACCAGACTTCTTATGGCACTTCTCCATTTTACAGCTGTTGGCTATCAGTCACAATTATTACGCATTTCAACTTACTCAATGACTTTTACGCTAATGGCCTGTTTAGCAATCAACTGATTGCATTAGCTGTTAGTTGATAGCTGATTTTATCAGCTGATTTGACCAGTGAATTGTATTAGCTGTTTGTTATAGATGTTTAGTAAAATTAGCTGTTTAATATTAGCCGTTTATGTATAAAATGACTTATAAGGACATGACTTTAAAAATATTATAAGGGTATAAATATTATATATCTTAGTATTTTGTTGAATATTCTTATAGGAATTTAGATTTTTGATATTTAATTCTACAAAAGTTAAGTTTATAACTCTAATAAAAAACATAGAACATATAATAATAATAATAATAATAATAATAATAATAATAATGACATAATATATCCAAACATTTTAATCACAGTTTTTCTAAAATATAATAATGAGAAAATATTCTGCCTAGATTTAATTATTTGAATATGGTAAATCAAGTTTAGAAAAAAATAGCAATCTTAGAAAAGGATAAAATAGGAATTGAACTTTAAGTTTTCAGCTGATAGGAGAAAACGCTCCTATGCATAAGCGTTTTCTCATTTAGCTGATTGGCGATAAATCAGCTATTCTTCAAACAGCTGGTCAAACGTTGTTGGAAGAGTCAATCAGTTAAATCAATACATCAGCTAAAAAATTGGCTGATTCATGATTAACC
The DNA here is from genome assembly GCA_025629805.1 of Erythroxylum baracoense. NCBI lineage: Eukaryota > Viridiplantae > Streptophyta > Magnoliopsida > Malpighiales > Erythroxylaceae > Erythroxylum > Erythroxylum baracoense. The sequence goes on along the minus strand of JAOTAY010000003.1, from coordinate 21,483,791 downwards.
AGACGAAGCCATTATCTTAACTGGAGCAGAATAACTGAAAGTTGGGAAGTCAGATATCCGCATGGCAAAAAATCTTGTCTTTTGCTATCCTTAATAAAAAATTTTAATGATATTTAAATTGGATAATATCATTTTTCAGTTATATGTATAATTTAAAATTTGTTGATCACGTAAAATTTTTTGTTAAAATGATTAATATAAGTTGGTATAAAATGATTAGCAAATTTTAAAATTTAAAATAGAAAATTTAATAATTAAAAACTAAAATAAAACTTGAAAATATAGTTATATAAGCTTGTCAAACTACTTAGATATTTATATTCTAAAATTACAAACTGATGAGTAACATTTTAATATCTTATTATTAGACTTGTTCAACTCATTTTGTTCATATTTGGGAATGTGTTACAAAAGAGTACACATTAATTATTATATATTTAACAAAAAAGGGTGGGTGTGTAAAGAAAGAATAAATATAATAAATTCGTTACCCTAACTTATTAAAAATATTTTAAGAAATAATCATAATTAAAAAATGAGTTTCAATGTCCATTATAAAATATAAAAGGTGTTAGGCACTTCTTCCACTACTCGCCTAAATAATTATTTATATCTTTAATAAAATTTTCAATTTAGAGAATAAAATTAAAATTAAAATAAAGTTAATAAATTTGTGTATAACAATAGAGATGTAACAGTAGCCTTTGTAGTTTTAAACAACTCGTTAATTTACTTTCAAGAGGCGAAACACATTATGAAGCAAGTGGACAATAATGGTAAAGACGAATGAATTCCCCAAATTTGGGATTTCCACCCTACGGCTGCGCATCACTTTAGAGGCGTTTAAGTCCCTGCCTTAACTTTAAAAGAAGTGCAAGATATTCTCCCAACACCAGTTGCAATAACAAAAAACCAGCATTGTCCTCCCTCTTTAAACTTGAATATTTTTTGCTCCACCACAATTCATTAGAAAATTCTCCAACTATAGAAATGGCATCCTTCAAAACATTACAAAATAATTTGTGTTAGAAATATCCATAATTAAGCTTGCATCTTCTCTAGGTTCCAAATTGTGGGATTATTTCAAAATTTGTTCTTTTTTTATTGGTAATACTCGAAGCCATGTAGCTATTAGTTTATGTCTTATGGTCAATTAGCTAGTTATTATTTTGGGGACATAATTAATTAAATACAATATTTATTTTATGCTTTTTTTTATTTAACTAGTGCAAAAGATAAAGTTCATGGGATAAATGTACATTGCGAATAAAATTATGAGATTCATATTGCATTTATATATTATCTCTAAAGTATCCCTAGTCATTGTTCCATTAAGACTAAATATTAATAAAGTGTAAAAAAAATAACATCCGTTATGTTTCTTTCTTATGAAGGGAGTAATTAATCTAATAGACTAAAGTATGAAAATATTTAAACCAACATGTGAGTATTTGTTAGATAATAAGTTCACTAAACTAACTCAATATGAGAATTCTATTTGAAACATTACTTGTACGTTTATAGAAATACTCATTGTGATGATTGTATAAATGATCCTTTGACTTAAGATCTCTAGACTATCTTACATATGGATTCTCATATTTTGTTACTATTTATGTCATTGTTAAGGATAACTCAATTAGTATTCATTGGATATAACATAAAATATATGAAGGTAATTGAATAATCAAAATAAGATTTATCATTTTAAAGTAATTAAGGAAAATGTTTCATTGTTCTCCATTAGTGTTAATTTGAAAAATCCTTAGCTCAGGTGAAATGATATTTTGAAAATAATTTTCAAATTGAAATATTGTATGATGAGACAATTGACTATATAGAAAATTGAACTATACAGAAAAGTGATGCATAGAAAGGTTAGTAAAAATTATTTTAACATTCTTATTATTTGGGTAGTCATAATACCTTTCTAAATGTTGATCTTGATTTATAAATATATATTATTAAGTTAGAGAATTAAAGATAAATTAAATTTGTTTAATATATTTACCTAAATATGATTTAAGGTTATAATTTGTATCTGTTTCCAATATATTTAGGAACCTAATGGGTCACATATAAAGATATGTTGATTAAAGAAATGGAAATTTAATCAATTTGGACTTAGTTATAAAGTTTGAGAAAATTTTAGATTAAATATAAGTATTTAATAAATTATGTATAATATACGATATTTAATTTTATTTGGGTCTAATTAGTATTTAATTAAAATTAGAATTATGTTTCAATTAAATTACAAAAAGGTTCAAATCGTATTGTAAATAAGTATAGGTTCTAAAAAAGCTAACACTTCTTGTTTATCCCTCTTTTTACCATTTGTAGAGTTCTGTTAACTAGTTCGTATGGATACCATTAGAAGCTAGATATGTTGCGATTATAATGGTGGTGATGAATCTGTTTCAAAAAATAGTTCAAGGGGAGCTACAAAAATGATCAAACTTCATAATAAAGTACAATTTATGTTTATACTTATTATGCTAATGCATTGATCATGTATTAAAATCTAAACGGATCTCGAATTTCAAGAAATTAAACAAAAAATTTTGACTTTGTTTTGTTGCACACAAGATCATATCCTGTCCTGATTGAATAGTAGTAAGCAACAACATATATGTCTAAAGTCTCATTTAACTACTTACCATCCCCTTTACATATTAAAAAATCATATTTATTCAAAGGTAGCCAAAACACATCTAAGTTGTATCAATAAAGCAAGCAAATTAAAAAAAGAATCAAAAATTAAAAAAAAGATATATGGAAATCTCAGTTTCATGGTGTTGTTTTGCATATGAAAATGCTCAACATACATATCATAAATGATTGCCATGAATAGATCATCTAGTTTAAGGGTTCCAAATGATTTTGCATTAATTCTAAAATTTTTAACATTTCGTTTTCATGTTTTTCGTTATATATTGATTTCTATTTAACCCAATGACACATGTCTCCTTCTTCATATAATTTAGAGGAAGGAAAAAGTCCTTTTGAACCCTAAGAATTTTGCTAAAATTCAAGTTAGACCATGATAGTTTTGAGTGTTAAAAAACAACCTCAACATTTTCAAAATCAATCGAATCTAACCCACAATTTATGAAACAATCAACTTTACTAGTTATTTGATGTCCTATCTTTTTTTATTAAATTTTGCCTTTATTGATCCCATTAATTTTAGTGTGGAGCCCAAATAACATGGGTGGATCTTATTGTTAAAACATAATTAAGAATTAGGACAATTTCTTCTTCCTCACATATGCTCCTTGTTCGAAGTTGTAAGAGTAATTGAGCATTACTATTCATAACTTCTTAAGGGATTCATTATCCTTTGTCTTTTAGTCTATGATTTTCTAAATTAGATATAGTTTTATAGATATTTCATCTGTCAATTGCTCAAGAATGGATTCCACTCTGCTGTGGAACTTGATTACATCTTCCATATTCTTAGTATGAACACTGTCGATGGATGTTTTAAATTCTAAGATGGACTTATCATGTTGTTGAACATATTTTTCAAACTATTTTAAGTACACTTATCTAATGAACAAGGATAAGAATATAAAAGAGATTTTTAGTGCTAAAGATTGTTCCATATCCTTGTTATAAAATATAATTGTTAGCATACTAGTTTAATGTAAGTTATTTAAGAAACAAATTTTATACTTCTCTATGACTTATGCTAGATCATAAACCATTCCTTGTTTTCCTCCAAAATTATTAGTACCTATAATTTTTCTATTAATTGATCACTTAAAATTTGGATTTGCTCTTTTAAATTTTCCCTTGAGGACTCTATAAATTTTTTTATTCAGATTGATATCTTAATTTTAGTTTATATCTTCTTGCGGTGCAAAGATCTTGTTGTCCTAGTGGAGGCATTATTATAACAACTCCTTTATTAAGTGGTATGGGTAAAGGTGGTGGTGATGGAATTAATCCATTTTAGGACATCATAGGTGAGGGTTATACTACTCCTATAGTTCCTAGATGTAGGGGAGGGGGCAAAGGTAGTGTTGTTGGTATTGCATTTTCTAATGATGGTGGTGATGATGGTGGAGTTAATGGCACTATTGTGTTTTTATATGCCATAGAGTGTGTGACGACATATTTTTCACTACTACATTTGGATGTAACTTATGTGATGGTTATAATAGAGTAAATGCTGAGTGAGATGGTAGCCTTGTCGCTATAAAAAGATTGGATGATGTCAATAGAGAGTAGGTGGTAGAAAAAATTGCAATGCTAACTCTTCCATTATTGATGATAACATTAGTGGATTTAATGATGATACTGATGTTATTCTCTTGCTTCATTTGTTATCAATGTTGTCTTATCCATTTTAATTTATTTTATTATGTTATCTTAGTGCCTTATCCTTAAATGTTACAAGTTTGGTCAATTAAGAATCTATGCTTTCCTTAGTTTTAATTATTAGTTGATTATATAGCATATGCTTTTAATTCAAAGATATAATCTTTCCTACCAAGTCTTAATATTTCATCATCCATATATTTCTTTTGGTCTAAATAGTTAAAATTATGAAGTCTCACATTTTGAGTTATATTGAATGAGAGGGGAGGAGATATAAGGACAAAGAAATCCATAAGTATGAAATATGTTTTAATAGTAGGGCTCATTACTACTAGTTGGGCTCTACATTGACATTAGTGGGATATGCTTAAGGAAAAAGTTATAAAAGGTTATTAGATAATTAAAGAACCTTAATACGGTTAAGGGTTCCATAATACTACATTACAATAAGGTTTGGTTTGAATTCTGTTTTAAATCTTAAGATCCAAAAGGAACTTTTTACCTTTAAGGAAAATTTTATCTTAAGAGATTAGAAGGGAAATACATAAATCCCAAAAACATTAACACCATATTGGATAAATAAAGTTATCCTTCTACAACTTGATCATATAAAAAAGTAATGACAAGTCTTGAGAGAAAGTTTTCTAAAAGACAATTCACTGAACATATGGTAAAGATTGCAAGTAATATGTCCAACTTCAACATAACAACATAGATTGAAAGAGCTTCCTATGTAATATCCTAGTTCGATAATTATACAGTGTAATGTACTGTGTTAGATTAATTCTAATAATTAATGTGGCCCATATTACTTTAATGGATTCTAATATGAAGATGGGGCCAAAATAATGATTATTGGGCTTGTTAAGGTAATTGGACTCCTTAGGGTTAATGAACAATTAACCTTTCCCTCTCCCTTTAAAAAAGAAGGCATGTTTAACACATAAAAGATTTAAGGTGTACTAGAGTAATTAAAGCGTTTAAATGTATTATTGAGGTTATAACCGAGATCATGGATATAATAGAGACGCTTCTGGACTCGATCAAAACATTTTCAGAAAATTTTTGAAAACTTTCACTACAACAAAATATGGAGTTTTTAGACATAAAAGGTGAAATTTTTAAACGCTTTTTTGCGTCTTAAAAATAATTTTAGACGCTTTATAAAGCGTCAAAAAAATATGTATCATAAAAATTATTTTCGACGGTTTTCTTAGACACATAGATGCATCAAAAAACATACATTTTTACGCACCTAAGTGTCAAAAATCTAAGCGTCGAAAATCTATTAACAAATAGATACGTCGAAAAAACATACATTTTTTACACATCAAAGTGTCAAAAATCTAAGCATCGAAAATTTATTTACACATAGATGGGTCGAAAAAAAACATTTTCGACAATTTTCTTAGACACATATATGTTATTTTAGACGCTTTGTGTAAACTTTTAGATGCTTTTCTCTGTTGATTTTTTCACTTTTAGACAATTTTTTATGTCAAAAAACTCGACCAGTTTTGAGTAAAAAATAAGCTTAATTATAATTTTCTTTATGCATCTTTTTTAAGATCACTCACATACATATTATTATAATAAATTTTACAAATTAATCTAAAATATTTATCTGCATATTATTGTAATAAATTAACACTTTTGTTAATAAATATTATATTACACAGATTTATATGTATATAATAGCACAAATTAGTTAAAATAGATTTATTCTAGAGTCCATTTCCATCGAAGAAAGCACACTATTCACATACTTTACCTTGTAAGTGGAAAAAACATACAATATTTCAAAGCTTAGAATCCCATTAATAAACAGTTCATATTTGAAACAATAAGAAGATTCAACCAAAATACACTACAATGCATTTCAACATCAAAATGAGCAGCAAAATTCTTGTCAATATCCTCCTTAAAACGGATTGATAATATTGAACCAGGTCACCCACATTCACATATCTTGCACACTCAAACCTACAATAATGGAACAAAGAGACAATTATTAATTAGACTACATAGGTTAACTAGTGGCAAAGTTGTCAAACCTCTGAAGT
>JAOTAY010000003.1:21450207-21471224 GCA_025629805.1 Erythroxylum baracoense | reverse complement strand
TAGATAAGCTTATTAAATGACTAACATGGTACCAATACGAACCTGTATCTTAAGTGTGTTTAATATGATGGCAGTATATTCTTCTTATGTATGTGACATCATACCATGTTCTATCTATATTCCTCACAACGGGATAAACATAAACCCTTGTTTAGACCTATATTGGTGGTGTTTATTATATAAAGAAGCTAAGAGGGTTTTTAAGCATTACAAGAGCTCAATACGGTCCTGTGGTTAGGCTATGATAGGTAAAGATTTTAGGGTTTCACATTTTCAGAGAATGATAGGTGAAGAATAGTTTCAGAGTTTTGGAGGAGTCTTTAGAGATTAGTTTCTAAACTAAAACATCATTTAGGAGTTGATTAAAAAGACTAAGATTGAGGAAAGAGAACTATTGGAAAGGAAAAATAAGAAAATTCCATAAGATACATCAAGAAAATTTAATATTCAAGACATAAGAATCAAACATATTTCTTATGTTGTTTATTATTCTTTATGGGCTTTCTTTATGTTATTATAAACTAATTGAGATATAGATCTAAGTGGTATAGATATTAGGAATTGATGTTTTCAATTTATTCTTAATTCAATAAAAGGTTATAGTTTTCTTGAGAATTGCTTATGATTATATTATATTGAGTTGAATTTTTTTCAATGTTTTGATTTAATTTTAGATTTCGTATAATTGGATCGATAGAATATTTGTATGGATAGATTATAATATGAACAATGAGAGTTATATGGAACCTTAAAGATAGGGACACATAAATCTTTTATAGTAAGGTTAAACCTATCATGTAAATCTACAAAACAAAGTATTACATTCTTAGGGGTTTTGATTAGAAAAAAATTTCAATCAATTAACTTAAAAATATGATTTGTATTATTTAAGATAGAATATAATTGTAAAATTGGAATTCTTGCTGGTTCAAGAAACTAAGATTAATCATCAAGTCAAGATAAATTTAATGTATTAGAAAAGTTTAAGGGGAAATCTACCTAGATCTTACTTACGTGTGATTACTTTAACCTTATTCATTGCTTTAATTTAGTGGTTTAAATCATTTTTATTTATTTTCTTTCAATCAATCATTAACTTCTTAGATTTGATAAAAAGAACACATTTAGTACTAGTAATAATTAAGTCCTTATAGGATTGACACTCAACTTACTGAGTTATACTATAATAAACAATTTGTATACTTGCTTAGATCAACTTACTGAGTTATACTATAATAAACAATTTGTATACTTGCTTAGATTATTTCTTTGGTATTATTTTGTGTTTCATTTTATACATATATTCATATCACGCATCAATTTTTAATGCCATTACTGGCGAATTGGAATATTAGGAAAGCTTTATTTTTATTAGTATAATCATTGTTTATTGTTTATTTTTTATATTTTATTTATTTTAGAACATTCTATTTTTTTTTATCTTGGGGTTGTGGTTGTATTTCAGGGAAAGGTTCTTTGGAGTATAACTAGGAGTTTGGAGTACCACTTGAGTTAGATTTAGAGATCAAACACAGACTGCTTTAGAAAATTAGAGAAGGAAACTTTAGAGTGCGAATGCAATTACAAGGCATAATAATAGGTTAAGTAGGGAATTGCACAATAAATGATTATGCTAGACCATCACTAACTAAGATGGAGTCTAACATGACTAAACTAATGATTGAGGTAGATAACTTTGATATTAAACCCAATATGGTCGAGATGGTTTCATGGTCAGCGTAATTTGATGGTCTACCAGATGGGGATCCTAATGCTCATATTGTCACTTTTTTGAAAATTTATGATACCTTTAAGCTTAATGAAGTTTTAGAAGATTCCATACAATTGAGATTATTCCCTTTTAAATCGAAGGACTGAGCTAAATTATGGCTAAATTTGTTGCCTCCATTATCCATTACTACATGAAATAAGATGACTGAGAGTTTTTTGGCCGAATAATATCCTTTAGCACGTACGAAAAAGATTAGAAATGACATTGTCTCCTTCCAATAGTTAAAAGGCTAAGACTTTATATGAAACTTAGGAGAGATAAAAGGAGTAATTGAGGAATTCCTGCACCATAACCTTGACTTAGTTATGCAAAGGCAAACATTCTATAGTGTACTGAGCTACCTAACCAAGTAACTGATAGATACATCTTTAGGAAAGATCATCGACACTAAGGCATTTAAGAAAATGTAAGAGCTTATCAAGAACATCACTATGAATAACTATCATTGGAGGAATCTGAGGCTAAAAGACATGTGGCATCCACAATGTTGATATGGTGGAAACATTAGAGGCAAACTTAGAAGCTCTTAGTAAGAAGATTAACCAAATGAGTATGGGAGCACAATTGATGCATATCATGAGTTTTGAAATTTTTGGCGGGGAACATTCCAATCATGAGTTCCAATCAACTTACAATCAAGGGCATCAATTAGGGTAAGCTAATTTTATTAGGAATTAACCTCAAAATAACGCTTACAGCAACACCTACAATCAGAGAAAAAGGAACCATATAAATTTTTATAGAGTACCTAAAGACAACAAAAACCAATATCGCCTCTTAGATTTGAATAATAATAATAATAAATAAAGCAGTTGAATGTTAAGGATCTTGTAGCTAAGTTTATCATTACACCTAAGGTTCACTTTAAATATTAATATGCCTTCATCCATTAGTTAGAAGTGTAGATTGGATAACTTACTAATCTTATTTATAAAAGGCAGTTAATTACTTATCTTAGTAACACGGAGTTAAACCTAAGAGATCAAGTGAATGCAATAACCCTGAGGAGTGGAAGGGAGTTGATGGTTAAAATACCTGAGGCAGAGAAAGAGGGGAAAGTTGCTACAAAAGATGAGAAGGTGGAGGAGAAAGTGTAAGAGAAGAAGGATAAAGCAAAAAGGAAAGAAAGAGATCAAGTGGTGAAAAAGAAAGCTAATGAGGGGTATAAACCTCTACTACATACCCAAGCAGACTAAAAAAGGATTGAAAGGAAGATCAATTTGATAAGTCTTTAAATATATTTTAAAATTTTCATATTAGTATACCTTTGGTTGAAGACCTATCATAGATGTGATGATATACTAAATTTACAAAGATATCCTTTTAAACAAGAATGAACTTAAGAAAGTGTCAATAGTTACTCTTAATAGGGAGTGCTCTGCCATTTTACAAAATAAGCTACCTTAGAATATAAGGATTTAGGGAGTTTTACTATCTTTGTGACACTAAAATATTGTTAGTTAATAGGGTATAAACGAATTTAGGATTTGGAATTAATCTAATCCCTCAAAATATGCTAAATATTTAAGTCATAACCCAACTAGCACAAGCCTTTAATTTATTGATAAATTGATTAAATATCATAAGGTATAATAGAGTATATGTTAGTTAGGATTAACAAATTCATATTACCTATAGACTATGTGGTTTGATATATGGATGGATATATAGACGTTCCCTTGGTCTTATGGTGACTCTTCTTAGCTATTACTAAGGCATTGATAGCTGTGCATGATAGGAATTTAATCATAAGGATGGGGGAAGAGGAAATAATGTTTGAAAGATTTGAAACTATGAAACTCACTTATAATAATCATGATCTTTTCCCTCTATTCAAATGTGATTGGCACTAAATTGTCTTATAATACATAGGGAATAGTCATATATGATTCCATATAGATGTGTATCATATAAAAAGAAGCAAGGGAGAGGGATAACCCTACCCTAATGAAGCAAGTGGCATCCCTAAAAGCTAATTGGTGTAACAAAAAGTAAAAGAATGTTAAGCTAGTAAATAGACACCAAAAAAGATAATCAAATCTTTAAGTGAGGAGCTACCAAACTAAAAAGCTTGAGTAAGAAGTCTAATTAAATGACGTAGAAATAAGTATTTGCTAAGAGGCATTCCAAAGATTAATTGTTTTATTTTATTTTGTAGTTTTTGAGATATTTATTCATAATTTTATGATGATTTAATAGTAAGGATTGAAGCACGCTTTGATAAATTTTAACTTTATTCTCATAATTATCTTTTTTTGGTTTTGGTGTCATGTCAGTTTTACAGGAGAACAAGCAATATAATACTAAAGACAGTACCATTCTCGCCCCTATTGCCCAACTCTTGATCATACTTGAGAAGTTAAGAGCAATAAAAATGAACACAAGACAAGCCCCTTTGTTGGATTAGATAAAATATAATCCCTTGGATGCATAATACAGAGAATACATAGTAATATGTTATGCCTATATCCTGCTATCTATAGAAGTAAAAAGTACCCCTTTGTGACATAGATGTAACACTATCCTATGTGACTATATTATTATTCAACACATCAGTATATAATGCCCATGTTTTATTTAGTATGAAAACGAATTTCAAAATTTAATTAACACAGGCTCATATTCTGATTATGTCCATTTTATATTGTCTCTGTTTCTTTAAGTGTAAGTTTAATAAACCAACACGGGTCCATGCCTCTGTGTCTAGCTCGTATTCTATCCCATATTTATACATTTAACTAATACATCCATCTTTAACCCATCTTTCACATCCATGTCCAGAAAACAACACCAAATATGCTACAGTGTAAGGCTTGTGCTTTGTAACAATTTAATGTTGTAGATGAAATTCACAACAGATTTGTTTTTATCTTTTTTTGATCTCTTTAATTTTCTATTAATCAATTCACTTTCTCTTAAGTTTCCTAGTAAATTATGACTTACCTAACTCAATTTCTCCCTAATTTCACTTACCAAACACTAACAAGTTTAAGTTGTATGTGTTATTGTTAAAGAAAACCATTGTTGTAAAGTTAGGGGTTTTTAGTGGAATTACAAAATTTCTCTTTATAGGCTTTAATTTTGGATTGATTGGTAAAGATTTTGTGTAAATTGGTTTTCGAAATTATAGAATTATATTATGGAGAAACCTTTTAGGTAAATTTGCATAATGCTTAAATTATGGATTTAAAGGGTTAGTTGATTATTATATGTATGAAATTGGTTACCCATGGGTCCCTTTAGCAAGTCAATATTATTACCCATAATTTTCTTGAATAAATTTAACATTTATTTTTAAATACAATTACTTTGTGTTTATATTGATAAATGGTTTGTTTTAGGGGGTTTAAGGACAAAATGATGAGGGACGTTGATTGAATTGGTTTGTAAATTGGCATTTTAGATTCAAAATTATGGTTTTGCCTATGTACCAATACAGGTGTAGTTTGAAGTTTGAAGCTAATATATAATGGATATTAATGGATTTCTAGAGGTTTATATGATTAACTGGTAATTTCATATGGGGGCATTTTAACATTTTAGTGATGGCTAAAATATTTATGATCTCAAGATCTATATTGGGCTTGTTTTATACTTATCTTTGTGTGTAAATATGAGGATATATATATTATGATTACAAGCTAATTATTTTCTTTTCAGGTTAACTATCCATTATGAAGAGACGATCAATAACTACAACATAACATAATTAAGCAAAAGAGCAATCCCACCATAAAATGTCAAGAACTATAGATTTTATGTCAAGCCCAGTTACTCCTAGGGAGCTTGAGCCCTAGCACCAGCATGTAGTTGATATCCCATTTGCAAATATCCCTTCTTATATGCCACTTATAAAGCAACCTGCTCATCCATCCCTACAGTTTATGATCAACCTTCATCTTAAAAGTTATCAAACTCTTTGGTCAAAGAAATTTGAGGTATTATGGTACATAGATTAGGAAGTCTCAAGAAAGCTAAATTTAGAGACCATGATATGGTGGGTGATATACTTTCAAAGTTGGCTTGAATTATTGAATATTTAAGAGCTAGTGTATTAGGAACTAATACTAGAGTTTATGAATATATGCCAGTTAGATGAGAAGAGAATGAGTAGGAATGAAGACTTAGTCATTTAATTCTAATAAGAAGGTGGTTATAATCACTTTAGCTACAATCAATTTGATGTCCATATGGAATTGTACTCCAAATAGCACGTGTACACAATGCATCTTGAAGTAGCTCTAGTTGGATGAGAATCATCAGATGGTCATTCTGCAGTTTATTAGCATAAGGTAGCCATAAGGCATCCTTATTCGCCCATTGATCTAAAGCCTCTAGATTCTACCATCTTTTCATTAGGTATGTTCATAAGTTGCTCATACATTCTTCATATGCACGATAAGATAACACTGATATAGACACTTGCCAAGATTCTTCTTGCATTGAGATGTTAGATGTAATGTCATTTGGGGTACATTATTATTTAATTAACTAGGGTCTACTTGAATTAATCAAACTATAGTTTGATCGATGGCTCAGTCATTGTCTAATTAGCAAGGAGATTGAGAGTGTTAGGTGATGAGCAAGAGTTAAAGGTGGTTTTCACTCCCATCCTGATCACCATAAAAATTATGAGGACGATGAGGATGGTTAAGCTTTAGGTTAATACATGGGGCCAATATTTTGTACTAATTGGGGCCCTGCTCAGGATAATAGAGTACATTCTTGTATAGAGAGTATATGTTAGGTTGAGGAGCCACTAAAAGTGCTATACCACCCTATGCTTTAAGCAAATTGTCACCCACTATAACTTATATTGAGTAGTATATACATTGGATTAAAGATAAATTAATGAGGTTGAACGTATCATATAGAGGTGAAAATACCATTTCCGCCTATCTGTCTACCATAGATAATAATATCAAAGCTTGTACTAGAGATAGAGGCTCCAATAGAGGCCACACCAATGACAATAGAGCATAGGTAGGCGGTCAAGAGTCATGGAGAGATTGGGGTTCTAAGAGAGACATAACCAGTAATTATAGAGACTGATCCATTTGTAGACATTAAGCTAGCAGTTAGGAAGTCATCAATTAGCAATTTTATCAATATGATATCAATTAATGATATGGTCGACTCTTGTACAATAGTTACTTATATGCCTCTATTGAATCCACCATCCCAAAAATGACATCTTCACTATTATTCTTCCTTCTCCTTATTTTGCTTTTAATCTTTGTGATATCATAACTATGTAGGAAAATAGTTTATTGTTAATGAATATTGAGGGAATTCAACAATTCTTGTAATGTCCCTCAAATTTATGTTATGAAAGTACTAGTTCTTTTATGTTATTTTCCTCCCTTTGTTTGTTTACTTTTATTATTCATATATGACTTGTACATTGAGGACAAAGTGAATCTTAAGTATGGGTAAGGGACATACGATGCTTGTCAAAATTTTTATGAATAATTTAATAGGAGCAAGTTTGGAAATATTTAACTTTGAAAGCTCATTACTTGAGATAATTCACTACGAGCTTGATTGTTATTATGATTCAAAATGTTTAGGTAATTAGTTATGAGCTTTAATGATTAAGTTATTTCATTTTGCTTTATTAATTTTGAGAATGGATAATTGATTTGTATAAGGATATTTCTTATATATTTTGTATATACATTAAGTTATGAGCAATAAAAATTGTGTTTTTGTGAAACTTACTTAAGCAGGTGCAAGAGATCTAGGAATTATTTATAGTAATTTTATTGGGTTTCCCTATCACAAGCTCAATAATAACACAACTCTTTGATTAAGGTGTCATTTTTTTCATTAGACTTAAACTCATTTAATTAGATCCTTTATTAAACCACTTCTTTATTTAACCTTAATTTTTAAAGATAATAATTAATACATATATAATAAGAGTAAAATTCTAATAATATATTATAGTTTCATTGATCGATAGTTAATATAATAATTTATATTGGATATTAGAATTTGAATTCAAATTAAATGGGTGGCAAATATATTAATTATAAAAATAAATCATCATAAATGATATATTTAACAATTTCAATTATATGCATCTCTATTCACTCAAATATATTAATAATTACCTGCACACAATTCACTAAAATATATTAATAATTACCTGTGTATAATTATTCACATGAAATTTAATTTATTAAAAATTTAATAAAATCATATAAAATATGAGATAATTATAAATTTTAATATTTTTAAATTGTTATTTTTACTATAGAATTATTTTCAGCTAGTTCTTATCATTACAACTCCTAGAAAAGTCAAAATATAGGCAACTTTTAATATTTTGTAATCGCCCTTCTCTTTTAAAATATTCTTGTGAAATAATAAAGAACTCACAAACTTCATAAAGTTTGTAAAATTCTTCTTCCAAATTTTATATATTCATTAACAATGACATAAAAATTAATAAATTTTGTTTGTGATTAATAATATTGTGTATTTGGAGAATATCAAATCATATTATTTTATTATAAAATTATATTCAATTTTTGTGAATTTCAGAAAAATACATTTTTATATAAATAAGTATGCAAAGATATTTAATAATGAAACATTGTAACCTTACTTGTAAAAATTAAAAAATAAAAAATATATCCTGATCTGTTACATCAATATTTTAAATACAACAACAACAACATCTAGTAGAGATTTCACTGAGACATAGGGTCTGAAGAGGTTAGTAATATACAATCTTACCCTTATCTAAAAGGAAGGTTGTCTACAATAATATTTTAGATAAAGAATGTAAATTTTAATTGGATAATATATCATAAGATATGCTATTATTTTCTAATTATTTTATTTAAATACTACACAGGGAAAAATACATATAGGATGAGATAAAATTCAGTCCAATTTTAATATACTTGACAGAATCTAACGTTTAGAATTTACTTGATACGTTTTGAGTAGTTTTAGGATTTAATAAATAAAAAGAAGTTGTAGAATTGAAATGCAAAATATATAAAGTTTGGATGTATCGAGTACATATCTCAAAGTATAGGTTTCCACTATCTGCTTATGAAACAATTCTTATAACAACATGTATTAATAATATTAAAATTAAGTGTAAATTATCAAATGCAGACAAAAACCGCGCAGGCATCGAGGCCCAATTGGCTGCCGTTGTCTTTTCCTTCTGATTTGAAAACCAAGGTTGACATTAAACACATTATAGTTTAGCGTTGGTTTAATAGAGGTAGTAAAATATTATTCAACCTTTCCAAATTTTGCGCGTTAGCCATAACACAGCTGATTTTGCTTGTGAAACGGTAACACAATCTAATACTAGTAGTTAAATACGGGTTTCAGATTTTCCGTCCTAATTATTCTATTCCAACTTTATTCTTGCCTCAAAGCGATGCTATTTCATGTGTAAACAGACATAAACAATGTCATTTTAAGATAGGAACAAGGTTGGAATAAAGTATTTGAGGTGGAGAATCTGATGCTGCTAAATACTATATTTACGATTAAATAATAAAAAGTACGAACTACTTCTAAAAAATTTTAATTTTTTTGTTAGATTTGCCATTGTTGCATACATCAAATGCATGCGTATGCAGTAAAAGTGTCGGAATCTAAATTCTGACACCATGATAATCCAAAAATCACATAATCATACACGTATGCATGTATATGTAAAAGAACATGAAATATAAAACTTTTTACCTTTTATTTCTCCTCCTTTCTTGTTTGTTCTCCTTGTTTAAATTGTTGCAAATATCAAACCTTTCATTGATCACCCAAGAACACGCAAAGAAAATGAATAAATAATGTATAAGTGTGATTTGAGCACTAAACTAAATGAGTTTTAGTAGATGCTCGAAATGATGGAAGATAGATCAAGAATCTTGTTGCATGCACTTTGATTCATGCAACAATTGCATAAATTGCAAGAACAAAGTTCTTGATACCTCTCTCTCACTCTATAATTCTTCTAGAGCCCTTATGCTCTCACTTGAGTGTGTAAGAAGTGGTAAAACCTTGTGTACATAAGTGAAGAATTCATTTATGTGCCATTTTGTGCCCTTTGTCACGATCGTGGCCAATGAACCATGATCGTGGCCTAAGCTCACCTTCGGCCACGAGCATGGCCTATAAGTCATGATCGTGGCCTATTTAAATTTGGTCATACATACTATATTTTTCATCCGATCTTTTATGCGTGTGACCCTTAGATTTTCGGTTCTTTTAGGTACTTGAATTAACTCTTAAATTCAAGCAAATTATGAAGGGTTTCATGATGCCAATTTACTGGAATATAAGTGGATTAACACACGAACTCTTCAATAGATAATTGTCCAACTTATGAACCTTTCCATAGATAATTACTGTGCAATTTATTCTTTTACCATATTATACCCCATTTGGTTTAGAGTATGAGCTATGTGTTAACTTCCTCTAGACTGACTACGTCATATCTAGTCCAAGTGATGTTAGTTCTTGTCATAGGATCTCATTACTTTTATGTGTCATTGAAGACTCTCTTCATCACACATAATTGCTCTGGCCAGAGATTCCGAGTAATGACCCTAACAAGAGGCTATGAGTATCATCTCCTTCTATTAGGAGTAGTGAATTCTTTATTGGCTACCCAATTACCTTTGAATACTAATAGCTATACCTAATTACTACCTTAAGAGGGACCTCGCCATGAGGTAATAAGGGATAATGTCAAAGAACATAATTAGTATCCAATATATCCTTGAGTACCTCAAGTCTAAGGATATTTGCACCATTGCTATAATGAGATTAATCATTGACATTCGATAGATCATCCATATGATAATTTCGTAGCGGGTCATTCGACATACTTACTACCCTTAGTAAGCATCCACATGTTAATTCTAAGCAACTCATGCTTACAGTTTGTGAGATCCACTGCTTGATCAAGTCAAGAAGTATAACATGTGCTAGTCTGTCTAGATTAATAATGTCTTGTCTTATTAATCCTATGACTAGTGATTATTTAGATACTAACATAATTGCACATGATAGGAATCTCATTATTATGATCTCATCATGATTTCCTTCATGTTATGTTTTTTATCATGAACTTCATTAATTCGATTTAAGATCAATATCAATTCAGATATAAACGAATATCAAATTAATGAAAAATGCCTTTCACTTTATTAATTAAAATAAAGTTTGTACTAAAGTGCTAAAGGTGACTGCCTTTAGAGCATTACTCTAACAAAAACAAATTAAAATAAAGACTTCAAGGTAGAATTTTGTAAGACACATAGAATTGAAATCTCAAATGTTTTAGTTATTTGCACATTTGATAACTAGCTTCTTCTTTTCATTTAGAGAGAGCATTTCAACAGCATAAAAGACTTTTTCCTTTCCTATTAGTCTCTCCATTTTGAAGAGTAGACATAAGAAATGAAGATTGAAAGGTATCTAACAAAGAAGTTTAACAATGGACTTCATTTGAAAGAAACAAATTTTACAGAACCAACTCCATATTTATAGAACCAAACGACGTTGTAATGAACCTATACATTTACAGAACCACTTTGGCAATGAGGTGTGGTGCACGAGAGATGATTATATAGTACTTGAAGCAGATACGACGATGTTGACGAGGACGAGTGGTGACGAGGTATGGTGGCATGATACATGGTGGCCTTCGGTAACAACAGAGATGACGACACTGGCTCGCAGAGGACGGTGGCACGCTGAGGATGCATGGTGGCACGATGATAGCGTGTGGTGGGATGTGATAGTTGTGCATTATTAGTGTGTGTTTTTCTACGTATTTGGCATGTGTTTCTTACATAACAAGTTGTTATTATTGTGTTTTATGACTTATTTTGTGTGTCTTTATTTAGTTTGGTCTTCATGGTTGTTCTTTTATGTTTGATGTTAGTTTAGGGTAAGAATTGATCATTTTGGTGTAGAAATAGAGGATAACCATCTTTATGATTGAGTTAGGGACTAAGAGAGGAGAAGCGAAGTGGAGGAGTTATAAAACAAGAACTTACGATCGTGGGATTCATGCTAATTCCCACAATCATAGGAGCTGAAGTAAAAAAACACGCTAGTTTCACTTATTTTTAGGGTTTTGTGACTTGTCTTGTCGTATATAAAGGCATAAATCCATAGGTACCTGGGTATGACAAGAGAACCACTGTACACTATAATACTAAAAAGGACACATTTCAGTTTACGATAGGTGACCATACATATAGGCTGGATTATACTATCATTCGTGCGCTTTTTGAATTGTCCAACACCAAAGTTTTGGATGACCATGATGATTTTAATGTGGATGATTATTGGAAGATCATTATGGGTGAAAACACTTTTGACTCTAGGAATGCACCCAACACTTTGACTCATAGCACCGAGCACTTACTTCTTCACAAGTTTATTTGCCTAATTATTTTTAACAAGACTGAAAGCAATAAGTGTTCGGCTAAGGAACTTTTCTTTCTTTGGTGCATGGATCGTAAAATTAAAGTAAATACCCCTTATCGCATTTTTTGATCTATTGTGAGTTCCATTACTAAGAAAAGCTCATATTTTGGCACAACTTACATTATTACTACTTTGGCTTTGCACTACAATCTTGATGTGAATGGTGTGCTCATAACTAGACTAGATATGTTAGATATACCTTATTTAAGACACTATGAAATTTTGGAGCCCCATTTTATGGAGTTCTGAAATTGTGGAGCGTCATTCTATGGAGTTTTGAAATCCTCAAGGGCGCACTACTGTTAAGAATAGGAAGGGAAAGGATGCAACCACTTCTCATCCATCCTCTTCTCAGGCGCCTTCAGAGCCCCAAGATGAAGCAGTTGAAGACAAACCAACCGTAGCAGCAGATGTTGACAAGTTCCAGCAAATCCTCAAACAAATGCCCGAAAACCATTCACAAATGACATTACAAATTAATGAGAACAACACCTAGATGAGACAAGTGCATAAGGAGCAGCGGTACATCAAAAGAAATTCCTCAAGTTCACCCGAATAAAGAACATTGAAGTCCCTTCCCCTACGCATTCTCCACCACAATCTCTATGAAGCTTTCTTACCCTTTACTTTTTACGTTGTTTTATTTACCTTCTTATATGTTCTACTTGCTTGTTTTTTTAATGTTGTATTTTGTGTTTTAGTTTCCTTTTATGGTAGCCTTGTCATATTGAGGATAATGTATTATCCAAGTGTGTAAAAGTGGCATTTACTTTGTCAATTGAATTGTTTTAGTTACTATTTGCATTTTGTTAATTAGGATGCATATTTTAGGCATATTAGGTTGTTGTTTTATGTTGTTTTGTGTTAGCAATGGAACCACACTTGAATCATTTTGATTTGTTTTGCTATAAGATTCTATCATGCTATTTGGAATGAGATTGAATGCATGCTTGAGCTTGGATCAGGTTACCTAAGTAGAGAGTGAACCATGTTGGGTGATGAAAAGTAGTTAGTTGCATAAGCTTACTCAGAATTTGACACTTGAGCAATGAGGTAGTGTAAAGATGCATAATGAATTTTCATTTAAGTCAATGTGAGGATTGAGCCTTTATGACTCCATCTATAGTCATTTTATTTCTTTGTTTGTGTGATGCTTCCTTAGATTATTACCTTCAGAACTTGTTTTAAATCAGTTTGAGTCTACTGGATGCATGCTTAATAGAGATGATTAAGGTCCTTTTTTGTGTTAACCTTTGGCTTAAATGACCTGCCTTTTATTATCCTTTGCTACCCTCATTGAGCCTTAACTCTTTTGTTTCTTAAAAACATCCCATATTTTAAAACTCAAAACCCCATTAGCCTATGCATTCACAAGCTTAATATAGTATTTAGTGATGCATTAGTCGAAAAAAAGGAAGAACATTTTAGTAGCATCAATAAGTGCGGAGTAGTAGTATATTTAATTTGTGTATCTTAAAAATATGTTTTGTTATCCCTTTATTCACTTATTACTTTATGAATGCTTGTGTTAAACCTTTTACCCCTTTTGACCTACTTTAACCCTTACCACATTACAACCCGAAGCAAATCCTTTTGATCTATTTATACATGTAATCATTGTAAAGGAGAATTGGTGTATTAAGAAGCCTATAATAGTGTAGTTTCCTATAGGGAGCTTGAGCAAAACACTAACCATCAAACACTTAAGAGAAATGAGTGAAATCGCGAGGAAGATTCATTTTGCCTTCATACTTATCTTTAATTGATGGCGTCATAAGTTGAGTTTGCTTATGTACACTAATGAAAAGTAGTCATGATATGTGCAGTAGCTTGACATTTGAGTTAGCCAAACTTTGAGGGATTGCATGCTTTGATATTTGTGAAAATGAAGTGATGGAATTGATTGGTTGTTTTTTATTTTGCTTGAGGACAAGAAAAGATTTAAATGTAGGGAAGTTGATAGTTGTGCATTAGTGTGTGTTCTTCTAAGTATTTGGCATGTGTTTCTTGCATAGCAAGTTATTATTGTTGTGTTTTTGTTTAGTTTGAACTTCATGGTTTTTCTTTTATGTTTAATGTTGGTTTAGGGTAAGAGTTCATCATTTTGGTGTAGGCCAACTATGTGATTAAGCTAGGGACCAAAAGAGGAGAAGAGAAGTGGAGGCGCTATAGAACAATTATTTATGCTAATTCCCATGATCGTAGGAACTAACGTCAGAAAAAAACAAGTGAGTTTCACTTATTTTTAGGATTTTGTAACTTATCTTGTCATATATAATGGCACAAATCCATACGGCCATAGGTGTGACGGAAGAACCTGCCTCCTTGAGCTTAAAAAATAGATTTAGAGCCTAGAGAGAGGTAGATAATCAAGATTTCCATTCCAAATTGGGCAAAGAGCACACTAACTCTAGGTTTTCCAAATTTGGGCAAAGAAGGGAAAGAGCTTGCTTCATTTAGTTTTCCTTTTTCTCTTCTAGCATCTTTATGATGGATTTTTTGGTTATTGGGGATGTTAATCACATTATAAGTGGTTGACTTATTTGTAAAGATTACTTTTAAACTATTTGTTAAACTCCTACTTTGTTGATTTGAATGAATGATGCTTTTGATGAATGTTGAGCTTATATCTTGCAATATATTCGGAAATTGAGTTGGGTAAATTGTGTAGGGATACACAATGAGAATTGACACTCTATAGACCTACATTCATCAAGTTAATTGATTAGTTAGAGAGAGATGTTGGCTAATTAGTTGATTACCACAGGATAACTTCATAACTAGTTGAATTGGTGGACTGATTTTGTAGATTGAGGGATTGCTTAATCATTTCCATTTAATTTGGCTAAAGACAATTAATTACACATTGAGAGAGGGTAGTTAATAAATTAGAACATCTTAAGTGAGGCATAGTTCAATTAATAAGGTAAGAGGGAGATAAGATAGGGAAAAAGTGATCTCTAATTGTTAAATCTAGTATTCCAACTTTCTACACTTTTGCTTTATCATTTGTTCATTGTTAGTTGTTTGATTTAATTTAAAATTTCAGTTTATATTCATTAAAGTTGGTTCTCAAATGAAGTAGCCTGAATTAAGTAGTGTCGAAACACAATCTCTGAGGGATCGATATCTGTTCTTTACTACAAGTTACATCCCGTATACTTGCAATTTTGAGCATAAAACTAGTGAATTGGTTTTGCAATCAATAGGAGAGGAGAGACGCAGTCAAATGTCGATGACAAAAGAGAGAAAAAATGGGGTTATGATGGATGAGGGGAAATGGAGGGGAAGGAAGATGTAGTTGATTTAGGCTAAACGAAATGTCATCGTTTTCGTTTTTTTTTAAATGTTAAAATAAAAGCAAACGACGGTGTTTATGACTAAAATTTACCGATGGGCTATTGTCGATAAACTCAAAAATTATTTACTCTGCCAAGCATTCCTGGTTTCTTTACCGATGGACATTTCTTACCGTCGCTATATTCTATCAGAACATTTGCCAGGGTAATTTCCCTCCATATTTACCAAAAGATATTTTTCCATCACAAATTGAAAATTTCCCTGACAATTATACTAATAGAACATGATTTTTTATCAATAATTTTCAGTAGTTCAGTTTCTGTAAGTAATTGTCCATCGCTAATTACTAATTTTCTTTTAATGGAATGTTGTAACATTAATTAATGAATAAAACTTATATTTATTCTAGGTCCAAAATAATCAATTTTCTTAAAATTCAATTATATGCATCATAATATGAGAACATATTATAAGAGTTTCATGAAAACAACATTGTCCATACAATGAAAACTATATAATGGAACTCAATCTCATTATAACAACATGATCCTTGAACTTCATTGGTAGCATACCTTTTGTTAAAAGATCAACTATCATCAATTCAGTGCTAGCATGTTCAATAACCACTTTCTTGTCCTTAAAACATTCACTTATAGATAAAAACTTAATATCGATGTGTTTAGTCTAACTACCACTCTTATTGTTTTCAGTTAGAAAACAACAGTTGAATTGTCATAATATATTCTCAACAGCCTAAAAATGGAATTTACCAGTCTAAGCCCATATATGAAACTCTTTAGCCATATACCATATGATGTAGCCTCAAAATAAGAAACAAACTCAACCTCTATGGTAGAAGTAGTAGTCAAAGACTATATGGCACTACTTCACGATATGACTCCATGGGTAAATATAAAGATATAACGTGATGTTGATTTTTGTGAATCAACACACAGCAAAATCTAAATCTGAATACCCTATTACTGCAGATTGTCTATCCGTTTGTACATAAGTATATAATCTTTTGTCCCTTAAAGGTACCCTAATATTGTCTTTGCAACTCTCCATTAATCTAATCTTGGGTTACTCTAATATTTGCCTAACATTCCAACAACAAATGCAATGTTAGGTCTTATACAAACCTGAGCATACATTAGGGTTCTGACTGCAGAAACATATGAAATATTTTTCATTTGTTCCCTTTCAAAATCATTTTAAGGCATTGGTCCAAATTGAACCTATCCCCTTTCACAATGGGAGATACACTAGGAGAACAACCTTTCATTCGAAATCCCTCTAAAACTTTATCAATATAGGTTCCTTGAGATAAACCTAAAATACCACAGAATCTGTCTCGATAAATTTTAATGCCAATGACATAAGACGCATCATCCATATTTTTTATTGCAAAATTCTTAGAGAAAAATTGTTTCACATCATGTAACAAACTCCTATCATTGGTTGTGAGTAATATATCATCCACATATAATACAAGAAAACAAATTTTACTCCCACTAAACTTTTAATGTATACATTAATCCATGATATTTTCTTTAAAACCAAATGATGAGATAATATCATGGAATTTTAAATACCACCAGTGGGACAATTGTTTCATTCCATATATAGATCTTTTAAGCTTGTAAACCAAATGATCATCATTATTAGAGCAAAATCCTTTTGGTTGTTTCATATAAATCTCTTCCTCTAGGTCACCATTTAAGAACATTGTTTTCACATCCGTTTGATACAATTCCATGTCAAAGTGAGCAACCAATGCCAAAATTATACGAAGTAAATCCTTTTTAGACATAGGAGAAAATGTATTTGTGCAATTGATTCCTTCCTTTTGAGTGAATCCTTTAGCAAAGAGTCTTGCCTTATATCTCTCAATGTTACCTAATGAGTCTTTCTTTATTTTAAATACCCATTTGCAACCTATGTGTTTTGCTCCTTTAGGCAACTCTATAAGATCCAAAACATTGTTATTCTTCATAGAATTCATTTATTCCTTCATGGCATTGTACCATAAATTTGATTCATTGTAACTTAAAACTTTTGAAAAGGTTTTAGGACCATTCTCGACTCTTTTATTATAGTCAGATGCTAGTTGTTGATGCTGTGCATTTTACGTGTTTGTCTAATAATAAAATCATATTTGTTCCTGTATGCATTTTGTTGATGCTATGCATTTTATGTGTTTGTTTAATAACAAAATTAGATCTGTGCTATGTTATGTGTGCATTTTATATTTGATTTTAACAAGAAAACCAGATGCTGAGGCTAGGGCTCGGACCCATGCCCTCATGGGAGGGCATGGTGAACCTCAGCCATCTGATCTACAACTTATGTTTTGTATATATTATGTGTTGATATTATATTTGTCTAAATGTTAAACATGTAGCAAATTGTTCAATGATTGTTACGTCTATATTTTGCATTGTGAATAGCACTATAAATATAATGTTTTAGTGATTAATTATTAACACTTAGCCACAACAACCCAAATTATATATAAATTATATATTTATATAATTAATCACATCAAGTGTAGAGACTTTTAATTGTAGTTAATTATTTAGTATAATAAATTTTATCCCATATATGGATTATCATCTCTTAAATTGGTGTAATTCTTCATTCATAGCAATAATACAACTTTCATAACCAAAGGCTCTTTTATAGTATTAAGCTCAATTTGAGATATAAAAACAAGTTGAGATAAGTCTCTAAGATGTGATCTAGTTGTTACCCTTTGTTGAATATCACTTATAACTTTATCTGAAGGATGATTTTTCTTAAATTTTTAATCTGTTAAAAGCTCCTTATCCTTCTTGTGTCCCTTACTTAGTTTAACAATAATTTCATTTAGCTCATATAAGGTGTTTTGGTAATCATGTTGTTGTCTTCAAGGGATAATTCCTCTAAATCCTTAGATAAAACTACATCATCATCTTCAATAATTTTATAGGATACATGAGGGGAAGATTTATAAAAACAACATGTATAGACTCTTCAATAATAAGACTTTTCCTATTAAGAACTCCATAGGTTTTATGGACTAACCAAGGAAAATTCCCTCATTCAATTTGGAATCAAACTTTCCTAAGTTAACTTTAGTGTTTAAAACGTAGCACTTGTAACCAAAAACTTTAAAGTAACTAATTTTTGGCATATTCTTATATCAAAACTTATGAGGTGTTCTTTTAATCCAAAGCTGATCTTATAGAGACTCTATTGGAAATGTGATATGTTTACCACAAAAATGATATACCATGTTATATGAATAATACAGATCAATGCTATGATAATAAAACTTAAGATTTTGATGCATAAATGCATTTTTTTTAGTCTTCTGTATGTATATAAATAATAAGGATCCCTCCTTTGGACATTAAAGGAATTGAATGCTCTTTTTGAGTAATAAATGGAATAGCATAAATTTACGTATGAGACATATTTCTTTAATTATATTGATGCTTATAAAGGATGTAAACACATGTTTTGACAATATGTTTAGTATGAGGCCCATTGTGACTAGAATCTTAATGTTAACTTCTAAGCTAATGTTAAGCCCTAAAATAGTGTGAGTGATATTGCATGCTATTTTATGTCTTTATATAAAAATAATGTCTATACTTACCTTGAGAATATTAAGTTATAGGCCTAGATTGAGAGCCATACATGAAAACATAAGGCTTGCTTTTAGAGTAAGACCTAATGGATGCAATAAGTGCATATGACTTATGAGTGGATGTGGATGCACCATGCACATTTGTCATATTATGCAAGGATTCTTCACTAGGCAAATTCTTCCCCTTAACAAATATTGTTTTGGTAAATACACCTCCAACCTTATGCCTATTATTTGAACTCTTTTAAGGTCCTATCATGCTTTGAAGTTTATCACTTGCTTTAGTGAATCTAGAAAAAGAGTCCTTAAGAGAATTTTCCATTTTCAATGTCTCATTTGTATGCTTTAATGCATTTAAGTTATGATTATCAATAATGTCCATACTCTTAAATGATGCACTTCTTATCTTTTATTTTCACTTATGCATGCATCTAAATGCTTTTGAGCCTATTTAAATT
Source organism: Erythroxylum baracoense (assembly GCA_025629805.1). Taxonomy (NCBI): domain Eukaryota; kingdom Viridiplantae; phylum Streptophyta; class Magnoliopsida; order Malpighiales; family Erythroxylaceae; genus Erythroxylum; species Erythroxylum baracoense. The sequence goes on along the minus strand of JAOTAY010000003.1, from coordinate 21,451,564 downwards.
TAGAAGATAGTTTCTTCCTTTTCACACTCATAATTTTAAGCCTCTCAACTAGTTCATCATATGAAATTTAATATCATTATTACTATCACAAAATTTAGAGTTAAAGAGTACCTCATTATCATCTTTTGCTACGAAGCATATGTGAGCTATTTCTATTTCTAAATGCCACTTTCATAATCATTTATTTCATCATAGGTGGAGGCTTTAAATGCCTTTTTTTTCTCCCAATTCTCTTTTTTTTATCATTTCACTCATATTTATCATTAAGACTTCATGTGTCCAATTTTCCTAAATTCAAAAGAATAATATTACTTATTTTAAACTTTGAAGATATCCTAATTTCCTTGAAATCCTTTCCTTTGGAAAAGTTCCTTCTCCTTAAAAATGTCTTTGAAATTTTTAGTGATAAAGGCAATGTCTTCCTCATTGCTTTTGCTTGTTGATGTCTCTTCTTCTTTACTTGATTCCTCCTTTGAGGCCTAGAAAGCTAAGTTATTCCTTCTTAGAACCATTGCCTCTTCTTATTGAATCTTATTAAGCCTCTTTCGTAAGTGAATAGATATCTAATGAGTTCCTCAAAAGTTAGCATATTTAGGTCCTTTAATTTTTATATTATCATTACCTTGCTTCCTAAGTCTTTAGAAGAGACTAAAGCAATTTTATCACCATTTTAACATTAGTATATATCTTGCGTAAGCATTGAGAGCATCGATAATATCAATAAATCTAGTTTACATTCTATATATACTTTTGCCATGCTTTATCTGAAACAATTCATATTGATTTATTGGCATGCTCAATTTGCTCTCCTTTACTTAATTTGTACCCTCATATAAAACTTTTGAAGTATGAAATGAAAATTTTATAAGTCATTTCACACATATAGACTTGACTTAATTCATTTTTTAATAAATTAAAAATAAAATATATAGCTTTATTATTCAAAGAAATTAGTATCTTATGTTGAGGATCTTATTCTCATTTTAGTTTAGGAACATTTTTTTCATCTATAAATTTAATAAGAATGAATGAACCACTCGAAAAAATATTTCACAAATCAACATTGTCAACCATCAAGAAAAATTTTATTCTAGCTTTCTAATAAAATAATCATTTCCATCATAGAAAGGAGCCCTAATAATATTTTGACCCTTTTGGCTAGATGAAGATGTAGACATGCTACGAAGATCATTTATCAAAATTTTGTTTGAAATTATAATAAAATAGACTTGCTTTAATACCATTTATTAGTCCTTAATGGCATTCGAGTAAGAGGGGAGCTAGATGTTAGAGAACTTCAAAGAAATTGCAACTTAATAAAGACCCTTAATATATTTCAAATTGAATGATAAATTGC
>JAOTAY010000003.1:21437041-21448914 GCA_025629805.1 Erythroxylum baracoense | reverse complement strand
CGATAAAAATCGGCGTGGTGGGATGCGCAGACATAGCCCGGAAGGTCTCGCGGGCCATCAATCTTGCCCCCAATGCCCATCTCGCTGCAGTGGCCAGCCGCTCGGTGGAGAAAGCTGTGGCCTTTGCAAAAGCCAACAACTATCCACCCGATGTCAAGATCTACGGTTCCTACGAGGCACTACTCGACAACCCAGATATCGACGCCGTCTACATGCCTCTCCCCACCAGCCTCCACGTCAAATGGGCCTCCTTGGCTGCCCAGAAAAAAAAACACATCCTTCTTGAGAAACCTGCGAGTCTTAACGTTGGAGAGTTTGATAAGATATTGGAGGCTTGCGAGGCAAATGGAATTCAGATTATGGACGGGACGATGTGGATGCATAATCCTAGGACTCAGAAGATGAAGGACTTCTTGAGTGATAAAGACAGCTTCGGAGAGCTCAAATCGGTGAGTTTTAGCTTCCGATGTTGCCTTTTCGGGTTTTTTTTTTAACCACAAGAAAGTGATTTATGCAAATTTTGGTCGCTTCAATTTTCAGGGCCTCGTTTTGAAATTAATGCTGAGAACCTTTTTATCTGTTTTCTTTATTTCGTTGTTGGTTATTTAATTAGTAAATTATTTACTCTGTAAATTAAATTGGTTGTAACAAATTGTAACTTTATTTATCGAGTTATAGGAATTCAGGAGTTTTGTATCATGTAAATAGGTAGAGGAGGTTGTGATTTAAAGTTGAGTCCAGTTCTGTAGGCACAGCCGTACTACGCTGGATGAAGTATGTCGGGTGAAACGAGAGCCATGGCTCCCCAATTCTTGACATAATATGTTATTTGTAGGTGATATCTATGTTGCCTATGAGCTTGTAGTTCAACGGCACAAGTTCTCCTTCCCCAATCAGATTAGGACCCAGTGATATTGAAAATGTTGAAAACATTAATACCCTTTAGCCTGACGTTTTTAGGAAAATGATGGATCGTCTTGAAATAAAATACACTATATCAGTATATCCCTTTTCAGCTGACTTTCCAACATCAGACTATATCATTTTCTTGTTTGTTATTCGGTTCTCCTATTAGTCTTTATGGTACTTGCTATGATGAAAGGACACATTCAGAAGAATTTGTTCTTGCAGATACAAACTTGCTTTACGCTTTCAATGGATGAGGATTTTCTCAAGAATAACATCCGTGTGAAGCCAGATCTTGATGGTCTTGGAGCCCTTGGTGATGTTGGATGGTATTGCATCAGGGCTATTCTCTGGGCTGTTGACTACGAACTGCCAAAGACTGTCGTAGCTCTGCGAGGGCCTATATTAAATGAAACGGGGGTGATTTTATCTTGTGGATCTTCTCTTCACTGGGAAGATGGTAAATTAGCAAGCTTCCACTGTTCTTTCTTGTCACATTTGACAATGGATTTTACCGCTGTAGGAACAGCAGGTACTCTGCATCTCAATGATTTCGTAGTTCCTGTTCAAGAGAAGGAGAGCTCATTCACCGCGGCGTCAAAATGTTGGTTTAATGAAATGGTGACGGGGTGGACATCAACAGCAAGCCAGCACATTGTTGCTGCTGATCTCCCCCAGGAGGCTTGCATGGTCAGAGAATTTGCTCGATTGGTTGGAAATATTAAGTCAAATGGTGCAAAGCCTGATCAAACTTGGCCATCGCGTACAAGAAAGACACAGCTGATACTTGATGCAGTCAAGGCATCGATTGACAGTGGTTTCGAGCCTATTGAGGTTGTAGAGTGATTTTAGTACTTTGAATGCGTTTCTATCTCCTTCAACTGTTAATTTTTTTACTGTGAATGAGGGCGAACCACTAAGATTGTAAGATTGGCCCTAAGTTATAATGAGTATGTTGTCGTCCTCTTAAGGTTTGAATTTCAGTGTTGCAAAGTGAAATTCTGGTCCTTTATACACCAGAAAATAAAAGAACGAAACGCAAGGCCATGTGGAACTTTGTTTGTGAAGTTGTGTGGCGTGTATAGATCGTTGTTTGAACTTCTCTATCAGCTTTATCCTATTTACATGGGTGGTCTTCTTTCTTTTTTGTCTCTCTTCTCTGACTACTTTCAAGGAACTTTTCCAAAACATTTTTATAGAGCTTTTCCCAAGATTAAGGCAAACAAAAACTTGATATTTGACCTGAATTCAGATTCTGAAAATATTTGACGAATCAATGCTTCAGCTAATTAAATCTGAATGTATCCCTGTACATGCATTTCTCTTGCCAGCACCAAAATTTAAGTAATAAGTTTATTCCTCCTCCTTTCCTTCGTCTCTGCTTTGCTAAATGAAGACGGGAGTAATTTTTTAGACTAAGAGGATGACATCTCGGCGACCACGATGACGGTGATTCATGCAACCACACCACAAGAAGGACACAGGTGATTTTGGTTTGGTGACATCTGCGAGGGGCTGCGTTGAAAATGTGCTGCAACTGAATGGTTGTGTCCTATACAAGACAACATAAAAGCTATTACAAGCACGGTCGAACATGATTTGAGTTTTTGGGGGCTGGCCGAATTAATGCCCAAACAAATTCGCATGGACCGTTAAAATTGTTGCATATACGAAATCAAGTGTATGATAAATAACAACTAGACGTGGTCTTTGGTTGAAAAACCTACGGATGAGGGGGTTGAAAAGTAAACTTTCAACACAAATAGCTTAATAGTTAAATTCCAAGACTTGCAGTGAAGAGGCTATTCGCAGTAGCATGACATTGATTACTCTTTTAAGGGTTTTGCAGTGGTAATATGGTATGATACAATTAAGCAACTGAAAGTGATCTCGATTATAGCAGGAGGAGGTATGCGTATATCTTGCAACCAAATATGCAAGAATATTAAGTGGCGAATGAATGGGAAAGGGTACAACATAGTTGCATTGGTAACTGGTGTTGGAGGAAGTGATACAGTTCTAAGGGTATAATGATTATTCACTCTAAAGGACATCTTACTTAATTATTACAAGAATTATGAATTTTCTATGAGAAGTGCAAAATTGAACGGCGAAGAGCAAAAACAGTCTTGACAACAATCCCAAAAAAGAAATTAGAAAAGATGCTAGTAGCGAATGACATAGTATGTCAATTCCTGGTGACGAAAGAAAGAAAGGGGTGAGAAAGACATGATGATGGCTCTAAGAGTTATGGTCTATATGTGGAATTAAATGACCGTGGATTACAGAGAGATTTTAACTAAGAGTTGAAACAATTCTTAGTGAAATATGATGTATTTGGTCAACAAAAGGGTTGCCTTCGAACATATTCCACAACCATTGAATTACTATGAGGTACTGAGGCCATTAATCTAAGGCCTTAGATAGTGGCCCACAAAGCTACTGAAGAGCTTGGTGAGGAAATGCTGTAACATGGAATAATTAATAAAAAAAGTGTGATAAGTGCTAATCATTATATTTTTAATATAATTTTGAGGACATTTGATTTGCATTTTTTATGATTTTTATACTATTTGATAGTGAAACTTATATTTTGTTTTTTAAGTCTTATCTTAACTCTTCGGTAAAAGGAAATGGACTTGTGCCAAGTCGGAGGCAAATTTTCTTATTTGAGTGCAATTTTTCCTATAATTTTTTTACCAAAAAGAAATCAAAGTTAATCGAAAGCTAATATAGTGGACAACAACTTTCTAAAAGGATTCAAAGATCAATTTAAGCATAAAGATGTCAAAAAATTAGAGAATTAAAAGAGAAAAATAAAGAAGTGACACTTTGTGCGCCTATCACATTATGGGATAGCCTCTAGTTATAGCATAGGATATGCGCTTATCCCATAACACAAATTTGAGGAAGCATGGAAACCTAAATTCATTGGCCTTTAGGGACATCATTGGGAACCTTAGACTATAAATATCCCTCTAAGGGTTAATTAAGGAAAATTTTTTTGGGGAACATAAGCAAAAATGCTAAAAAATCATAGCATGATTTGATCTTATTTGCAACGAAGTAAGAATGAAAATTTTCTTTTAAATTCCTTTACCAATACCACTTCAAATTCTATAATATGATTAATGCATATTCATAATAAAATATGAATAATAAATTCTTACATTATTGTTTAATTTGATATTTTTCTTGTCATTTACCTCATATTGTTTCTAAAATTGGTTTTTGCAACCATCGTAGCCACACACATGTATAGTCTCTAATAGTATCAATATTAACATGTTTAAAAAACTCTATAAGTTGTGTTGAGAGTATCATGTAAGAAATTTTAGCTCATTTAGAGCCTAAGTCTATTTATAATAGGCTTTTTTTAGATGTTTTAATAATTTAATTAAAAATCTTAATTAAACTCTAATTAGAATTATAATTACTTCTAATTAAATACTACTTGGGCCTAAATAAGATTTATTATCTTATATTGGTCTTTATTTATTAAATATCTCATATTTAATCTTAAAAGTTTCTTAAATTTACAATCAAGTCTAAACTGATTAAAATTACTTCTTGCTTTCTTCAACTATTCTTTATGTGTGACCTATTAGGTTCTTAAATATTCTGGTAATAGAATTAACCCTAAATCATATTTAGGATTATATAAATTAAACTCTTTTATTATATTCGAGATTAAGATTATCGTCTAGCAATGCGTTATAACCACCCAAATATTAAGAATATTAAAATAGTTTAGACAAACTTTTTATGCATAATTTTTTCATATAATTCAATTCTTTCGGCATATAATATTAACATTAGACATAGAGTATATAACTAACATCTACTCTATTTAAGTCTAATCATGTATGTTTTCCATTATTAACAATTAATTCTATTAATGAAATTTATAAAATATTTTATAAAGTATCATTTTACTTTGTCCAAGGACTTTCTATATCAATATTAATTGAAAGTAAGGGAACATTATCTCTAATCATTTTAGGGTGATAAATCCTATATTTATCTCCCAACTATTTTCATATAATTTATGCTTTTTCACTACTCTTGACTAGAATAGGTCACAAGTAATAACAAAATATATAAATCCATATGTGAGATACTTTGAATATCTCATGTTGAAAGATAACTTACATAATCATCACAATGTGAATTTATATAGACATACAAATAATGCTCCAAATGAAATTCTCATATCAGGTCAGTTCGGTGAACTTGTTATCTAACAAACATCTATATGTTTATTTAAGTATCTCTATACTTTAGTTTATAAGATAGACTACTTCTTTCATAAGGAAGAAACACAACATGTAATAATCATTTTATACTCTATTAATTTCTAAGCCCAATAAAACAATGTCTGGGAATAATTTTTGAATATTACTTAAATAAAATATGAATCTAATAAGTATGATCACATCATAATTTTATTTGTAAGTCACATTTATCTTATAATCTTTATCACTTGCATCTAAACTTTTATAAGGTAAATAAGGACTTGAAATAATTATGCAACTAAAATATGACCAACCAATTATTTGTAGAGCGTAAACTAACAATCTCTCACTTATACTAGGTCAATCGCTTAAGTATTTTATATCATATTTCCATATGTGAGCATGATACTACTAGTACATTGGCTTAGTAAAAGAATTCTACAAATTTCCCATATTAATAACTTGCTTGAATATGATAACTTTCATCATAATTATCATTATAATCAAGAAAATTGCTTAAATACATACTTGAATCTTTGATGAGACCTTAACTCCTTTTGCATGCCTAATAAATCTTTTTTCTATAGTATATTTCTATATGAACAATACAATTAAGGAACTATACCAAGTTCATTAAATCATTAATCCAAATAATAATTAAAATTTGTTATGGCTTAGTTAGCAATTAATGCTATATATTGGAACCTTTATAATCTTAAAGTAATATTATTCCAAGTAAAATATATCTTAACTAGGATTTACTTCTAATGTTAATATTCATATAACTTAGGATTTACTTCTAAGTTGTATGACACATGAATATGATGGAAGGAGCTATTAAGAAAGTTCCCATACTATAAACTTAACTTGGGATTGTAAACGCAAACATTTTATAGTAGGTTGAATTATTAGCTAAGTAATTGATCATTGCATCTTCATAGAGGACTATAAGCTTAAAAAATCCTGAGGGATTATAAGAGTTTATCAAGAACATTTATATAAATAATTGCAAGCAGAAGAACCCAAGATTGAAGGAAAAATCAAGTGGCATTTGTAATGTTAGGTGATGACAAGTTTGGAGACAAAAGTCCTTGAGTTAGAAGATTGGGATTAATAGCTCAACTAATATGAGTAATAAGTTACAACATTTATGGTGGGGGACAACCAAATGATGAATGTTAGGACCGTACAAAATGGTAAATTTCACTGTGGGGAATAGATCTCAAATTAACCAATATGGTAACATTTACTATGTAGGGTGGAGAAACCATCTTAACAATTTCATGAAACAATCAAGCTCCACTTAAATTTTGGAAACAATAATAACAAGAAGGAAGCTAACTGTTATGGAGCTTATAAAGAAACTCATTAATATATCTAAGGCTCGCTTCTAGAGTACTGAAGCATCTCTTTAAAATTAATGAGACTCCATCTATAACATAGAAATTCATATTGGAAAGCTTACTAAGCTTATTTTTGAAAGGCAACTAAGTGCTTTGCCTAATAATATTGAGCCAAAATTAAGGGAGCAAGTGAATTCAATAACTTTAAGGATTAGAAGAAAATTGCAAGTTAAAGGAAAAAAAAGCCAAAAAAGAAGGAGAAGACTGTTGTACAAGGGAACAAGGATGAAAAGAAGTTGAATTAGAAAGATTAGGAGCTAAATAAGGGAATGGTCAAAGGGTATAAACAAATAACTCCTTACTAGAGCAGGCTTAAGATAGATAAAAAGAAAGATAACTTTGATAAGTTTTTGGATCTTTTAGGTAATTACATATTAACAATAACTTTTGTTAAAGCTTTATCATAAGTGTTGAAATATACCATGTACTTGAAGGATGTCCTTTTTAATAAGAAGAAACTCAATGAGTGGTCGATGGTGATTCTATGTGTACAGTGTCCTTCATCCTGCAAAACAAACTACCCCATAAGATTAAAGATAAATAGTGTCACTATTCCTTGTAATATTGGTTAGCTTATGAATTGAAAGGGCATTAGCAAACTTAGGAGCTATAATTAATTTAAAGTCATATAATATGTTTAAGAAACTAGGATATGATGAACCTAACTTAACTAGGACGATCATTCAATTTATAGATAGATCAATTAAATAACCAAGCAGCAATGTAAACATATTTTGGATAAGGTTCATAAGTTCATCTTTCTTATAGATTTTATGATTTTAGATGTTAATAAAAGAACAAATCTTTTCATTTTATTAAAATGAATAATTTAGAATTTTATTTATAAATAGTTTTTATTTGTTAATGTGTATTTTAATTACTAAAATAAAATTTATTTGAAATTTAATTATTTTAAGACATTTTAAATTTAAAATATATTAATCAAATAGTTATCAAATTTAAAAATATTTTTATTTTTCCAAAAATTTTAAATTTTAAACTAATTATAAAATTAAAATTAATTAACATTAGTCTTAATTCTTATTAATAATTAATATTAAATAATTGGATAACATATATTTAGTTAATACTAAATCAAATTATGAAAAAATGAAACAAAAAAATAAACTAGTTTTTATATTTTTCAAAAATATTTGAAGAATAAAAAATATTATTCCTTAAAAGGAAGTGGATGTACAAAGTCATTAAGGATTATATTAGGAGCAATTGCAACTTGTTACGTTTCTAGTCAAAGCATGAACATTTTCCTAACCTGAATTCTATTTATGTAAGTCTTTAATTGTTGTTGATTTTTAAGCTAATTTTGTGCTTGATCTTGAATAGGCTTATGGGTAATATGATTTTGTCACTTATGGACCTAATGAACTCTTCATCATTTTGGCTTAAGTTAGAGAATGTTCTTTTGTTTCTTTCATCCCATAAACCTATGGTCAAATGATGTATGCCAAACATCTATCTTCTTCATTCATGTTTTTGAGCTTCATTCTCCATTCTATTATTTCATTCCACCTAATAGGAGGATTCACTACATTACATGTTTATTACATACTTTCAGGCATTACTTGTGAAAATTACATTGAAAAAATAGATAATTATGAGATTCTAGCTCCATCTTACAGAGAACACACCATTTAGGAATGTATAAGAACTTTCCTCATATATCCAATGTGGAAAGCTTATATTGAACTACTAGCCATACAGTGAGTGTTGCTTTAGGGTAGTGGTCTTTACACCTGACCGTTTTGTTCTAGCTTACTTGTAGATTGGCGTCATTGTATAACAATCTACATGAAGCATTGAAGTAGTTCTTAGAAGCCACTGAATTCCATAACACTCTATCCTATATGTTATTCTATAATTTATATTGATTAAGAAAGTGACTTTAATTATGTTAGGGCATAAGCTATATTTTCATTTGGATGAATATTAATCCCTGGAGGTTTCAACTATAGTTTTCATAAATTATGAAAACTAAAAGAAACCAAAATTAAGAATTAAACAAAAGTTAAACAAAAAAATAGAATACTAAAAATAGTAATAGCAATAAATACATTTTAAGAAATTGTGGGTTCCTTATGATTTTATCAACTAGTTTAAGATATTATTTCAAAAGACTCGTGGCTTGTGAAACAAAAAAGAAAACAAGCTTATAATAAGTTGAAGGAGAAGTTTCAAGAAAATGATAAGTTTCAACAAATGTAGATGATGATTTGAAAGAGAGTTTGAAACTTTAACATGAAAGATTCCAAATCTAGAAAAGAGTATACGTATAGTGTGATAAAATTTTTAAATCATATTTATATTGTTTGGAGATGAGTTTTAGAATTAAGAATTGTAGAAAATGTCCTTGTTAATCTCCTTAAGAGGTTTGAATTAAAAAAAATTTCATTAGAAGAATAAAAATACATAAATTGAGATTGTTGAATTAATTAATAGCTTATATAAAGTTAGGAAAAAAATGCACTCAGAAAACAAAAAAAATAGGCAATTGAGAGTTCCTTTTAAGTTTCTTTCAAGTATATAATATAATCAAATAAAGGTGATTATTTTCAAATTGATGTTAAAAGATAAAAGATCGATGCATAATAATGGCAAAGACAACATATCTTCACCTTGTGTACACTTCACATAACTAGTTTGGACATGTTCAAATAGTTGGCAAGTTTAAGGAGGAGCCATCTTAATAAGTACATATGCAAATCATGTTTTTCTTGTAATCTTCTTAAATTTATGAAAATGCTCATCTTAAGGCAACATCTTCTTACTTGCCTAAAATTATAGCATAAATTGATTAAACCTAAGTAATTAAGGCATAAAAATAAAGCAAAATACTATTAAATATATTTAAATTTTACGTACATAAAATAGCGCCACATTTAAGTTTTTACTTGTTCTCTAGCAAATCAATCTCACTCAATTTCAACTTAAGTTTCAATTTTAGCGAAGTTCAACAAATACCTTAAAGTAATCAAGATTAACTTAACTACATCATTCATAAACTATCTGGACCTTTAAATACTTAAACTAACGTGCAATTTAGTTTAACCTAGATCAGCAGTCCTTTAAAAATTAGCATAATTCAAATAGTTAAAACATTTTGATATATAAAAAAAGTTACACATATTTTCTTTACTATGTTTTTTTTATCCAGATTACTTTGGCTTTAAGTTTTTATTTAGGTAATTTTGAAAGAAGTTAATTAATAAATGAAAATATAATTTATCAGATTTAAAGGAAAAATAAGAAAAAAAATCACTTTTTGGCTAAATAGGGCGTGGCACAGGTTGTATGCTGACTTTAGCTATACAGCCTAATACACAGGCTGAAGGAAGGTTATGTGGTAAAAGAAGAGAAACATAAAATTAAACAACCTAAGACAGTTATATCTTAACCCGCATCTTATTCTACAAAAGTTACAGGGCCTAAAACACTGATGTATTTAAACCTATAGTAGTATTTAAAATTTAGAAAGAGAGTTAAACAACTTAAGATGGGGCTATATCCTAAACCATGTCTATAATAGACAAAATTTATAAAAGAAGATGGAAATTATATTTTGTATTCTTTTTTTGACTTTTCTTTCATAATGGACTTTAGTTTTAGCTAATGTTAGACATCACTATCAAAGAAGCACCTAAGAACATATACAAAGGGCATTTTTAATAAGGAAAGAGATTTTAATTCATTATACAAAATTGATCACCAAAAAAGGATAGATAATTTCATTAGGGGATGTATTTCAAGTGTCATTTATAAATAAATACTTCTATATCTAAATTAGATGAAACGATAATTTTATATGTTTTAATTAAAATTTCAGTAAAGGTTTCTATGTTTGAGATTTATATATGTTATTTTTAATGTTTACCATATAAAAGTGAGATCTTAGGTCTAATTTAATTTACATGTTAACATACTTAAGAGAACATGTATGTAAAATTTCTTCGACACATATATTAATGATTAAATGAAGATCTAAAGATAAACTTACATAACCTTTTCTTCGACGCATATATTAATGATTGAATGAAGATCTAAAGATAAACTTACATAACCATTTCTATATTAGGGTAACCTTTTTCTGGGGTTTCAAAGAATGCATTATGAGAAAAGATAATGAGATAGAGATATTAGTTAACATATTTAGTAGTAGATAGTTTTACATTAAGAGGTAGCATATCCTTATCTTGGAATCCTTATCTTGGAAGACTTTACTAGTCAAAGTAATAGAATTCTTATAATTGAATAAATATACTAGAAGAAGTTAGAGGGAAATCTAGCCTAGATATTTCTTAACATAGATATTCTCTTTAATTAATGTGCAATATTCTTAAGGCAACTCAGAGTAGTGAATATTTAGTTTAGTGTTAATTCAATTAACAAATTTTCACTTTATTTTTGGTTTCATATAGTATTAGATTAATACTTTTTAGCTACCACTACTTTACTAATATGAAATAATTGGTACATTTCCTTAAGTATTAGAGTAATAGGTATAAAATAAACTCATTAAGTTTTTGGGCAACATTGTTAGTAAGCAAGGAATTGTTGAAAAGATCTAAATAATTTTAATAAAATAGTTTTAATATATAGTTAAATTATCTTCTTTTAATCAAATAGTTTTTAAGGACACTTTTGCAAATATGTCAAGAGAGGAAGAGTGCTATTTTTAAGAACAACACCAAGTCAATATAGAGGGAGAGCATATAACTATAATTGACAAAGTAAATCTATCATTGATAGGTATGTTGTCAAGTTTATAGATACTAGCAATCACATAGAGTAATCTTGAAATCAAAACCAATATTATATAAATATTATAGTAGTTTGTAAGTTTGAGGGTTACCAGATGAGGATCCCAATATACATCTCACTAATTTTTTAGAGATATATGAAAAATTTAAGATTAATAGAGCATTATTAGATGACATAATCAATTTTTTTCATTTTTAATATAGGATTAAGCCACATAATGGCTAAATGAACAACCTCTAAATTTAATCACTATGTTGGAAACCTAGTGGGTAAATTTTTGGTCATGTATCTTTTGCGAGTAAAGATTGTAAAATTTGAGGAATGATATCCCTACTAATTGACAATTAGACAATGAAATATTGTACAAGTTGTGGAAGAGATACAATGACTTGTTAAAGTGTTTTCTTTGCTATGAACTTCCTATATGGTTGGACGTTTAGAATTCTTATAATGATTTGGATTGTATAAAAAGGTACATGAAGCCATTGAAGGGATCATGAGCAATAAGACTCCAAAAGCTACTTTAGACTTTATTAAGGAGATTTCCATACAT
>JAOTAY010000003.1:21418721-21428934 GCA_025629805.1 Erythroxylum baracoense | reverse complement strand
TCAAACATCATTAATTTGATGTCACCAAAAATTATGATTCACTGTCCTGGTTTTAATGACATTAGTCTCAAATACTGCTTTTTTTGTGTGTACCGAGTGTTACAGTAAATATACGTGTTAACTAATAAATTGTAAATAACTATAACTTGAGATAGTATCATTTTAGCATGTCAAAATTCTTATTGGTCTAGAAAATATATCCGATGAAGATTAATTAATTCATGAAGTTAAAAGCAATACTAGGGGAAATATTAATCTAAATATAGCTATTTTATTATATTATGTTTTCATGAATTATCTTATCATTTATTTCTTTGAATATTGCTTAAGTTTAGATTTGTTTTTATTTTATATTTCATTAATCAAATCCTATAAAATTATCTTTCTATTTATTATTCTTAGGCTAGTAATAGTGCTAGGCTTTCAAATCCATATTGCTTCTTCACATGATTTGACCCCTGATTAGTGAGTGTTGGATTTGTAATAGAAAAATCTTTAGTAGTATTGACACATAAAAGTACGTATCATTAGAGCACACTCACCAATAAGCCTATCTCTAGCACCTTTGTAACTCTTAATATCTAAGTTTTGTGAACTCACGTGCAAGTCTATTGAATCATCACTAGCTTGGATTAAATTCTTATTAAAAAATTTAAAGATATTCCAATTCATAAAATATAATTGAATAAATCGTTAATAAAGACAATAGGTAGGGTTCTCCCTATATAAACAAATAAAGAAAATACCAAACATCATCTTTATACTAACAAATATAAGTGATAACAAAAGTTATCAAAGTAGAGTGAGTTCTATATGAAATAACAATATTCTAGTCATTTATTTGTTGGGATGATCGCTTATCTTCTTCTCTATTAAAAATGATAGCTAACTTTTTATTTAGAGGGATGTTCTTAAACACAATTGGGGACACGAGCACATTTATGTCATAATAATTTTTCTTTATTACATGGCCTCCCTTTAGCCAGCGCATATGATTATTATATCTTCCTTTTTAGATTATTTAAGAAGAAGAAGGGCTGACAAGCAACCGTGTGCGATCATTTGAACAAAATTTATGTTTCTAGTATATTTTTGCTTGTAATCTTCTCTAATTTATGATAAAGCTTATCCTAACACAATATCTGCTCAATTACCCAAGAATAGCATAAACTGGTTACACTAAGGTAATTTAGGAATTAAAAATAAAACACTCTATATATATCCAAAAATACGGGGTTTTCTAAAAAAAAGGATTTGATTTTTCATCTAAGAAGGAAAATGCACTTTACACTAAAAATACGGGAAAAATGAAACTTGTTCTTTCTCTTTTTTTCCATGCTTAACACATGCAAGTCGGACGGAAAGTGAAAGTGCGGTAATGCATGCAGATGAGGCATCCTAAGAGATCGGTAGATTTGAACCTTGATATATATATATATGTGTACGTGTATATTTATCTGAGCCTATATATATATGCTAAGCTTTTACATTTTAAGTTCCTTAACTTGAAGAATTTCTTTGGGCTAAATGCTCTACTTGTATAATTCAACCTACCACTTTTGGAGTTGAAGCCTTAATTTAAAGGATTTGTTTTACTTTAAAACCTAATAAAGGTGAATAATATTTGTGTATTATTGTGCAAAAATAGGTACGTAACTACCATGTTCTATAGAACTATGATGGATAGCATCCTCTATTTTATAATTTTAAAGACAAATTTAATGTATGATGCTAGTCTCATACAATTTCGCTCGAGACCTCCTTTATTAGTAAGATTTGAAGATCACCCTTAATTGATAAGGTTGTATGTCAAAACAAAAAGAACATTAGGCAAATAAGAGGTTGGAGATGGAGTGTACTTTCTAACAAATTGAATAGTAATTATTGATAGTATTTAAAGTTCACATGACTATTAACTTTTTTTGCGTACAGTATAGTTTTATTGAAATTTAGCCTTTATTAATACAAGTTTGTAGTGATAGAGTTTTTAGGTAATTTGTGTGAAGGTTTTAACGCAGTTTTGGGTTTAATCTAAATAATAGTATAGGGAGTTTTGAAGTTACGATTGAGTTATGGTATTGTTTAAAAAAATTCTTGTTTGTCACGTTAAGATTTTTAACTTTAGAACAAAATTTAACAAGGTAATCATGATATATATTGTCAGTTTCCGTACTATATTAAGTTAGAATAGTGTGTAGAGTAACGATAATAATCTTTAGTTTCAATTATGGCATGATTTGTTTAATTACGACATGATTTTAAAACTAATTGATTATGGTTAATATCTTTGTATTTAATATAAAAGGAATAAAAAGTTAAAATACAATGATAAAGTTAAGTTAATTAACAATAATAATTTAATTTATATAATGACTTATAAGAAATTTGATGATTTTAATTTAGTTAATTTGAATATAGGGTATTTCTATGTTAAAGTTCTTTCCGCTGCATTTATCAAGTTGGCGACAAATTAATTAAGTAAGTAATTATTCCAATTAGTATTGATATACAGCGATAAAATCCAATCTCTTAAAATTGGGGCAAATTGCTTTTTCAATAATTTATATGAAAAGTTTTAAAATTCTTGGTGTGATATAGGAAAATTTGACACTGAAAATAGTAGGACCCTTAAAATTTTATTGAAGTACTGTGGGCAACAAGTGCCCACCTTAGACACACATGTAGTAGTATCCTAATGGTCATTCGCAATAAACATTTGCATGGAAAAGTAGAAAAATGTCTGCCAATAATCAAGATATATATAGATGAGATCCCCCATTATCTCCACCACCAACTGTAAGGGATGCAAATATCTATTCCACTATTAACATGGCGGCATATCGGGAGGCGGTGGTAGTATTTGCGCTCCTCGGCCTTTGCCATTCTTCACAATAAACGCCATATCCATCCCCCATGACAAGTGACGCTCTAAGTGGCAATGCATGAACCACACCCCTGTGACAAGACGTACGTATATTTCAACAAATTTTGTTAGATTGTAGTTATAATCATTAGATATATAATTATTATTCAAATTCATTTTAGAATTAAAACTTTCAGTTAAAATAAGGGTATTTTTTTGAAATAGGTTAAAAGTCATGAAACGCACCAGGATTCTTGGCCTTGAATCTAATGGCAGCCCAGCCATTTTTGGGAACAGCAATGGTGTTTTGAAGAGGAGGATCGACAAGGTTATATGTGGAGATGTCCTTATCTTTGTCAAAGTTACCAAATCCCCAACCTACCACATAGAAACTTGTTCCATGTATGTGCATGGGATGGTCTGTCCCAGCAACCAAATTTGTTCCTTGAAATACAATCTCCACTGTCGAATTGTACTCTAGCACTTTCACTTCCGTGGCTTTTCTTGGAGTTCGATAAACCAATGGAATATTATCCGCAGTAAAATTAAAAAAGAGAGATGGTTGATTAGGGAATTTGGTGTCATATACACCATTAGCGTGATTGTAGTAGGCTCTGAGTATGTCCATGGATGAAGGTAAAATAAAGCTTATGTTGTTAATACTAGCTCCAAGCCTTGCACCATTAGGTCCTTCACATGTCGAACCATTAGGACATGGAAATGTGGCCATAGATAACGTGAAGAACAGTGGAGTGGTAATGTTCAATGGGACATGTATTGGATGATCACTATTGGCTAAGCTTCGAAGTCTACCAGTGAAATTGACTGACGCGTTGGTGTCATTAACAGAAGGTAGATAAGGAAAAGGAGGAGCTGAAGATGAAGTATAGTTGCCATTATATTGAACAATGGCTGTGGTGTTTGTTGGATTATAGGCTGCGCCATTAGCGCTGGAGTAGGCCTTGGCAGCCATGTAATAGCTGTCCAAAGGCTGGTTGGCTTCTAACAAGACATCAATAGTTTGTCCAGGTGAGATTGTGACATAATCAACTTTCAATGGCTTGGTGTAGCTTCCATCTGTTCCAACCACTGTTAGTTGATGATCGGCAATGGCGAAGAACAGCATGTCTTGAAGAACAGCATTAACTAGACGAAGAAGATATGTCTTGCCATAATCAACCATTAGCTTGAATGTATCTGTAAATGGGATAGGTTTTTTTGAAATTTGACTTGATTAATACAAAACGTCAACTTTGAAATAGCATTGCGTACAAGTAAGCATATATTCGAGCTAGCTAGTTGGCTTACCTGGTTTTGAGCAATTATAATGATCGCCAGGCTGACCATTGATAGTGAAAGCATCAGACGCATTGGGGTCTCCCCCTGACTCCATAAACGAATCATAAATTTCCCATATATCTTTTTTCCACCACTCTCCTGCATAATTTCAGCAATTAATACATCCCAATTCAGAAAAAAAAAAAGAAACAGTTGAAAGTCCAATTTTAACGTGCAACGGAAACAAATTATTATTAATCTTCAAAATCAAATGTTTTATACCCAGAATAATTGGTACATCTGCATGGGGCATTGGGAAAGGATACTTGGTTCCTTTCTTGGGAAAAATGACTATGGCGCCGTATACGGTGGCGCGTGACCAGTCACTATGAGCATGCCACCACAATGTTCCTTCTTCTTCCGACAAGAAGATCTTCTGGCTAAATTTTCCTCCTGGCTGGATTGGACACTTCGTTATGTATTCTGGACCATCTGACCACGGGTAGTTAGGTTGCTTTACCCCATGCCTGCACGATTCAAGACATCAGTGCTTTTTATCTCTTAAGCTCTCAACAAGCCGTTGAGTTTGAAATGATATTATCACAAAAAATAATTATGTCGCATTGAAACAAATTTCAGTTAGTAATTGGATAAGGAACATAAAACTATTCGAGGATTGAACTTAGGAGAAGGTTTAAATCTCTCTTCTCGTTATCTTTATCGTAGTATAAAGATAAAAATATAATCAAGAAAATCACTGAAACCATTAGCCTAGTGCTACACTCTCAGAATTTAATGGTAATTGCTTAAAGCCTATCTGTTTTCCTGCTGCAAAGAACAAAGCATAAAAATGCCTACCAATGTATGGAGATGTTATATGGGCTCTTATTGACGACATTCACAACAATGGTATCTCCCTTGTCAGCATATAACGTAGGCCCGGGGTATTTCCCATTTACAGTCAATATGTTGTTTGTACTGCAAAGCCTTTTGTACGGAACCTCCTTTACCTACAATACATAACTCGGCAATATTAGGAACTTTGGATCAACTATAGAGATACAACACCTACATTTATATCTATGCCTCCTTAGTTGGGAGAAGAAGCTAATTTGGTGCCTGACATAACTGTTACTGTTTAATAAAGTATCTTATTGTTACTAAGAGCTTCAGAGTTTGAGCTATGTATTTAAAATGTGAGATTGCATGCTAAGAATGAATTAGTTCAGGGGTATTGTCCTCTATCTTTAATTCAGTCCAAGGATATAACCATATTACTATGATTAGAGATGAGATGGTGATCTAGTAGCTTATTAATTGGTTTATAATTTTAAATACTATTTTCTATTAAATTAGTTAATTTTTTATTAAAGCAAAATCCATTTAATCCTAATTCAACACTAAAAAGTTGCAATAATTTTTATATTACATTTACTTTTAAGTTATTTAAATTATCAATTCAGCGTAGTTCTGACCATTTTATCTTGAACCTTGTTATTTTAGTTGGATGCCCATCCCCATTTTCTCAATGTTGATTTAGAACGTTGGTTTCAATAGTGGGTGTGATGAGAGTGTATGCATAAAAGGTGGGAGAAGTAAAGTACCAAAAGTTTACGCATGCAAAGTTGTAATCAGAATGCATTAAAAAAAATAAAAACAGAAGAAGAAGAGAGAGGAAGAGGAAATCTATCCTTCCTATATACATATAGTTCTAATTAAAATTGGGGTTCCTCTAATTCCGTAAGACCTTCTTTTACCTCACACAAATGCGTGTCTTAGAAACAAAGTTTCAGGTTTATTAATCAAAGTCAAACTTGTCTATTAAATGGTTAAATACTTATACCTATCCTAATAGTCAATCATCTTAATTAGTATATATGTCTAGCCAAAAGGAGTACATTTACCAGTATTCTTTGCGTACTTACCACAAAAGTATGACGACGAATGGAAGAAGCTTCGCAGCTTACGAGGAAAGTACTAAGAAACACAAACCCCACGATTTGTAAGAAGAGAACACTCATAACAGACGACATTTTCTTATACTCAAAGTCAAATTTTCCTTTGTTCCATAAAATCTGAGATATAATTGGCATATATATAGCCCAAGTTAGAAAGAAGGGACAAAATAGCTGGTGAAACACACAACGCAGCTTCCTTATTTGTCAGCATCATCAACTTATATGAAAATTATCTTAACTTTCAGAATACAAATTCCTGTTTTCCAATACAAAGATTTTGAAAGATGGACTTCTAGTTTTTTTTTCATACGCCTTCTCAACTTGAGTCCCATCAATAACGCTAATGAAAGGGATGGTTAGAGGGAAAGGCACTGGTCAAAGTTAAGATCATCTTTAAGACGTTCGCCAACCAAGCCAAAGTGGATAGTTGGTGCGATATACATCTTTCTCCTGTCTGGTCAATAACTAAATCGTTATGTTTGCTGTATCTTAGAATGACTATAATTGCTAATGACTATAATTGCTAATGACCAATAATCAACTAAAACATCACTTAACATGGAATGTATATAGACTATGGTTTAAACAGGTTGCATTAGTCAAATGAAGTAAGTTAGCTGGCCAGTGGTTCTATAGTACTTGTATTTTGTTGGAAGAGTTTAGATATTACTAATAATATTTAGATATTATTTATATAAAAATAATTAGATAAAGATAAATAATTTGTGGTATAAAAGTAAATATTCGGATATAGTGTAATTATAACAAATTGAATTGTGTGACTCTAATTTGTTTAATACACTTGTCAATACCCATCAATTCTCTTGTTTCATCAATCAACAAACAAATTCAAATATCTAAGAGTAGGGCTTGAAAGGATTCCAATCTTATAAATTATAAATTAATAATTATAGCTTATACTTAGTGAGCGAGAGTTTGTATTATAGTTTCTCTTTTTACTCCTAATATTTCCTCCAATCTTGATTGAGTTGTGATTTTACTTTACCTAAATCATCATTTTAACAAGTGGTATTAAAACCTAATTAGTGTATATATCTACTTATCATATGTTATGTGGTTGTCATTTATAGTGGATTCTCCACTTAAAAATATGTTAGATATTATTCACTTTTTCCAGATGCTAGGTACTATTCAAATATACAATTATTATTTACATAAAATAGAGGGATATATTTCTCTTAGTTCAAAGTAGTTAGACATAGAAGCAACAACAACTAAACTATTGAGACGTTCCAAGGGAATAATTTCTTGTTGTTAAAGTTGAAGATAAAAGTTATAATTACAAAAGATAGTTGCCTTACAACCTTAAGGATAATTGCCTCATAACCATTAGTAGAAGGCCAATGAACTTCATAGATGACGCTAAATGGAATGAATTGGATATGAATGTTACTGCAAATCTTTATCTAACTTTTATTGACAATTTTTTGTCTAGTGTAGAAAATTAAAAAAAAAAGGAAATGAGATATGAGATCATCTCACAAAGTTTTATAAGATCAAGTCACTCAATTATAAATTTTTCCTCAAGAGAAAACTTTATAACTCTTCAGATGCTAGAATCCACTTCAATGGCCAACCATATAAATAATTTGTCTACTCTATTCTCTCAACTCACATCGTTGGATTAAAGAATAGAGTCACATGAATGTTCATTATAGTCACTGTTTTAGGGGAAGAAAATCAACGTATGGAAAAGGAAGACATGGAATCTAGTTTCAAATAAGTCAAAACTTTGTGATGAAAAGTAAAAGATCAATGGAACATGCCCATTTGAGAGAAAATAATTG
The DNA here is from genome assembly GCA_025629805.1 of Erythroxylum baracoense. Lineage (NCBI taxonomy): Eukaryota > Viridiplantae > Streptophyta > Magnoliopsida > Malpighiales > Erythroxylaceae > Erythroxylum > Erythroxylum baracoense. The sequence goes on along the minus strand of JAOTAY010000003.1, from coordinate 21,421,027 downwards.
TAGAGTAAAAATTAAAAAAGTAAGAAGAAAAATAAACTATTACAATTTTGGAAAGAAGGATCACTCAGAAAAGGATTGTTAGAATTTAAATAAGAAAAATTTTAGCCCTTAAGAAAAAATTGCAAGTAGTTTAGATGAAATCAATATTAGGTGATGTGAAATAGGTATAATAATTAAAAGTAGGAAGTTATTATTTGACATATAGCTCTTCAAATCAGTAGTTACTTTTCACATGACCTCTAGAAAATAGTGGCTCCATCATTATAAACTTATCTAGAAGTCTATGTATAGTTTTAATGACTATCCTCTAAAAGTTTTTGGTATTGGAATCTTTAAGGTAAAGATGTATGATAGTATAGTCTGTACACTTTAAGAAGGATGACATATGAAAGGCTTAAAGATAAATTTATTTTCTCTGGGTTGACTATATGATCTTAGGAGAAAAATAAAAATTATCAAAAAGGATTATAAAGATAATTCGAGGCATGCTGATACTTATAAGGGATAAAAGGTAAATGCAAAGTTGTAAAAGTTAAAGTGAGAGACATTGCTAGAAGTAAAAGAATAAGCCACTTCAAATATTCTAAGTGAAAGATCTTCAATATTTTGGCATATAAAACTTGGACATATATCCAAACAAGGAATGAAGATCTTTGTTGAGAAAAAACTACTCCCTAAACTTACAAAGATATAACTAACTCCTTTTAAGCATTGTATTATAGGTAAATAAAATAGTGTAAAATTTAAAAATCAAATTTAAGAAGCAAATTTGTTTTTAAACTAGTTCACCCTGAGGTATTGGCAAGCACAAGTTCTATCTATAAAGGAGTAAAATACTTTGTCTCTTTCATTAATGATTTTTCTTGAAGGTGTTGGGTATGCCCTATAAATAGGAAAGTAAATGTCTTATAAGTCTTCAAAGTTTTTAAATGCATGTTGAAATTGATTACGGAAAAAAGATCAAGAGCTTAAGGACATATAATGAAAGAGAGTTTTGTAAGTGAGAATGCATTAAAAGAATGTCCCCTATTACATACTTGATTTTTGGTTTCTATACTAATAATTAAATTAACCATAAGTGCACAACATAGTTGTAGATAGTATAGGTAAGTACGGATCGATCTCACGAAGATTGTAATTACAAATAGTTACCCTTCTTTTATTATCTAGCCTAACAATTGAATGCTTAAATTTTAGTTAGAAATAAAAAATTAAACAAATAAACTAAAATTAGAAACAATAAAGAATGCAAGACAAGGAAATTGATCGCAAGGTTTTACTCGCTAAGTTTTAATATTTATTAACCTTGGTAAATTCCGCAAGTGCTTGGGTTGTTCGCGTAGTACCTAAGGTATCAATCCTACAAGGAGGGCTAAACTAGTCCTAAAATCTAAGGTCGTACTAAACTATAATAATTCAAAATAAATAAACTAATGCAGAAAATAAACCAATCAAATAATTAATTTCAACAATTTAATTGAAAAAATCTAAACAAGATAACAAGTCATAGAAACCAATCCCAAAACTAACCTAGAAACCATCAAGTTAGAGAAAGATGGTTTTAATCCGAAATTAAAGAAAACCTAATCAATTGTGCAATTATCGAATTAATGGGTCTAGACGGTCATAGGGTGAATTACTCTCTCTCTCGAGTTATTATTCTTAACCTTAATTGATAATCCCTAATTTAAATTATGGAATTGTGATATCTCGATTCACAATTGACTCAAAACCTAAATTAGTTCTAAATTGTCTAAAACTTATCGGAAACCTATGCTCAATCTCTCGTTACACGATTCTACTGGTTTGATTCAATTCGCTACCTATCAAATCACATAACTCTTGTTAGCCCAATTTGATTATGTTTACTCGGCTCACCCTGTCAGTTTATTGCCAAGTTATTAAGAGTAGAATTAAATCAATAAAAAACACAATCAATCAAGCTTTATTAATCCCAAAAATCAAAGTCCCAAAGGTGAGCATAAACAACAACTCAACATTCAACACAACCTATTCTCAACACCTATTTCAATTCTATACGTGAATAAAATTGAAATAACCGAAAAATATGTCGAGAAGGAATTGCGAAGGTAGCGACAGTAGGAAATCACCTATTTCAGGAAGTACGTTGTGTCAAGCTTCTTTTCCATATTTCTCTTCCTTTGTCTCCTTCCTCAATCTCTTGATTTCTCTTTAGGTATTTCCAGAAAAGGCTAATTTGAAAGCTCTCTTTTTCAGACTCTCCAAGGCTGCTGCATATGTCTCATAATGATGTATTTATACTTTGGACGCTCTAGGTTAAAGTC
>JAOTAY010000003.1:21402598-21412603 GCA_025629805.1 Erythroxylum baracoense | reverse complement strand
AGACAAAGAGGGTGAAGGTTTGGCATAGGATATAAAAGGGAGCATGAAGAAAGAGTAGATAATAATATGGGAAGCATCAAGATGATGATACAACCTTTTATAGAAAAGATAGATTTAGATAATTACCTGGAGTGAAAGAAACAAATGGGTTTGATTTTTCATTATTATAATTTTTTAGAGAAGAAAAAGTTAATCATGATTACAAAGTAAAGTTTAGTGATTATGAGGTTGAATTATAAGATCAACAAATTTTAAGTAAGAGGAGGAATCAAGAACCATCCATTAGAACCTAGGAGGATGAGAAAGTGATTTATGCCAAGTTCCTATCATAGGGAGCTCTACCAAAGGTTTGAAATACTAACTTAAGACTATAAGAGTGTGGAGGAATACTATAAGGAGATGAAGGTTGCCATAGCTAAAGCAAATATAGAGGAAGATAAAAGGTGGTAATGCTTCAATTTATCTATAGGTTAAATTCAGAAATTATTAATTTCATAAAGTTATTAGAGGATTCAGTGTATATGGTCATAAAGGTAGAGAGATAACTAAAAAAAGGCCTCCTAAATATTTAGGTGTGTCTAATTCTTATTCTTTATTATGGATAAAATCTTACAGCAGAAAGTAGGACAAAGCTCTAAAGCCTAAATATAAAGTAACTAAGCTAAAAATATAGTCTTCTAATGTAGAGAAAGTTAAAGTTGAATTTGCTTCTACAACTAGGAATCATAAGATCAAGTGTTTTTAGTACTTAAAGAAAGGATAAATGGCACCTTAATGTCCCAACAATAGAGATATAATGATAAAGGAGGAAAATGAGTATATGTTTGAGAATGAAAAGGAGGCAAGAAATAAGGTGCTTAGCTTGGAAGATGTTAGTGATGAAGAGTGTGTGTTTGGTTTGTTTCTGATGGAATTTAAATCTTTCTAGTTTAATTTAATTTATTTTAAATAAGATATACCCTTTGTTATTTATTACATAGTAATAGTAATGTTATACTTAGATATTATATTGTTCCTAATGTGATTAACCTTTATTTATCACTAAACTAGTATGAAATGATAAATTTTCTTACTTCTAATCTTATATTAGGATAGTGTAAAAAAAATAAACTAACTTACAATTGACAACATATCAAAAATAGATCAAGGAACTAGGAAAAAAATTCCTAATATCTCATATTAGGATTTTGCCTATTAGTGGAGGCCCACTAGTGTAATTAGGCATAATTTTGTAGTGATAGGCCTCCCTATACACATTAGTATATCTAAGTGAGTTTAAATTAACGAAAACCTGATGATAATTTGGGGATCCATCAATTTCAAGTTAGATATATGATCAGCGTGATTTTTAAACATTGTAAAATATTAATGTCTAGTTTATATTGTAATATAATTCTTGAGGTTCAAAGTAATCTTTGTGAATTTTGCTTAAACAGTTTATGCTAAGATTTTTTGTTTTCATTTTCAATGTTTGTTTTAAAAGAATGAGAAAAATATATTGTATTATGTTTTAAAATAGTTCTCATATTTTTTTGATTAATCATCTGCATTTACATATTCATGTTTCTACTTCTATCAGAAATGATTATGAAGTTCTCTTAATATAACCTAATTTGTTTTATTATAAGTTTATTTGTCTAGTAGAGGAAATTTTAAGACTTCAATGTTTACCATGAAATCTAAAAACTTTCCAGTAAAAACATTAAATGTGTACTTTTTAGAATTCAATCTCATATTATACCTTCTCAAAGTATCAAAATGTTGTCAAAACACTGACATAAGTCTTCTTAGTGAACTTTATCCTCCTTTTCTTAACTATCATTTCATCTATGTAGGTCACTATGTTCTTCCCTACCTAGGTTTTAAAAATTTTGTTCATCAAATGTTGGTAGGTAGTCCTAGTACTCTTCAACTTAAATGTTATTACTTGTAATAGTATGTACCAATGTGAATTATAAATGTAGAGTGCTCACAGTCACCTACACACATACAAATCTAGTTATAGCTTAAAGACACGTCTATAAAGTTGAGCCAGTAATAGATCGAATTGCCATCCACCAATTGATAAATTTTTTTGAGAAAATATATTTTAGGCCATATCTTATTTAGATTTATAGATTTAACAAACATCATCTATTTTGTTTATTTTTTTCACAAGCACCGAATTAACTAGCTAGTCAGGGTATTATATTTCTCTAATAAAGTGACCCTACTACAACTAATGCCCTTTATTGTCTGTAGCACTTTTCCTTTAGAAATTAAAGACTTTTTTTCACTATTTTGAGCTTAAGGTTGATTATTATATTATGTATAATCAAAAAAGTTGAAAAGTCAACATACCTCAGTACACAAGGCTCCCCGCTTTACGATGGTTAGAGAATAGTCATCAATGTATGCAGCCCTCCCCTTGTATTTTTTACAAAGATGTTGTTTTCGTGACTCGAATCTATGAGCTTCTGGTCAGAAAGGAGTAACTTTACCAGTTGCTCCAAGACTCACCCTCCCTTAAAGATTATTATGCATAATCACAAAGGGATTAATTCATAATATATTTATAGGACCCCTATGCAAATATATCTTTAAAATTAGTTAGTAATGCCCTGATGTCATCTCTCTCTTAAAGATTTTTGCTTTTACCAACCCTATACATGTTCTAACATAATAGGTCTTTGTTTGTGATTTTTAATATTTCTTGGTTGTTTCCCCTCTCAATTTTTAATTCTTAATCGTCCGTATCTTGAATTCTTATAATTTGATGAACTTCATAATTAGCTTATAAATGTATGTTACAACTTTAGAAAGGCATAATGAAGGCTTTCCTAAGATAAAATTGGAAGTTGCAGGTCATTTTACAGTAAAAATTTTGTCACATTTTTTATCTTCTTTAAACTTATTACTAATTTTAGCTAGAGTGATGCCTTTCCTTTGACAATTGTTTATCCTCCCCCAAATCCACTGAAAGAATTTGAAGCTAATGATTTAAGTAGGATTTAAGTCTATTGCAATATCATTATAAGATAAGAAATTTGTTAAGTTACCATTATCAATAAAGATCCTCTTTAGTTAAAATTTTGATGTATGGTATTTATCATTACTATTACGTCATTAATCGAGTTTCAAAAAGCTACTACCTCTACATTAAAAGATATAGATTATCTTATATGGTTTTTGATGGTAAACTGGTTAACGGGACTTATCAATTTGTATCAATTTTCATAGAAGTTAATTTGTGAGACAATCTATTTTAGGCCACTTCCTATAATTATGTTATGACACCCCAATCTTTAGTGAATCCTATGTTAGTAGCTCTATAAATATGATAAAGATAAAAACAACCCCTAAAATATGGAGGTTGGATGCATGTGACTAATAAATTACCTATTGTTTTGTTCCTCTCCCTTTTAACTTAAGATATCAAATCGTCTATGCCTTATCATTTGCAAGATTTATAATTTTCCTATTTGTAATTGTTAGAAAAAAATACTCACCTTTTTTCTTTAATTCTTTGTAATCCTTAATTTCATACCCATGATCCCTATAAAACTAGTATAATTTATTTTTGATTTTCCTTTAAGGGGCATTAGTGAGAGGCTTGAAGAATCTAGTAGTGTCCTTCTATTAAATGTAATTAAAAATTTATCTTGTTAAGGAACTCAAAGGTGGTAGGCTTACTGTTAATCTCCTAATTTAGTCACTTCTATCACATTTTAAAAATTTATCTTATTAATGAACTCAAAGGTGGTAGGCTTACTGTTAAACTCCTAATTTGGTCACTTTTATCACATTCTAAGGTATCATTTCCTTTTTTCTCATAATCTATTATATAAGCACTTCATCGCCTACTTGTGTCATATTATCTCTATGTTCACTAATGGTTTGGTCTATCTAGAGAACTCCTTACTTCTTCGAAGTTAATAGACCTCTAGACCTATTTTGTGCCTTTTGAAAGTTGGAAGCCTTAAATATTAATAAGGACTTCCACATAGGTCGATGCCTTTACTGAAATTTCTTATAGGTTATAGCCTTTATGGAAGTATTAAGATATAAGATATATGTGGCCTTTATATTAAAGGTTGCTCTAAGTGTAAAATATTTTTCTATCGGGGGCACCTTAAAGTTGATAATATTATTGGCTTGGAGGATAGTCTCCAAGGTCTACAATATTCCTTACTCATACTAATTGTTTCTGCACTCGAACTTGCTCTTATTATTGTATAAAAATCTATGTCATGAGCTTTTGAAATTGTAATTTTTGTGGCTATGAAGTCCTTTTTACTTTCCTTCTACTTATATATATGAAAATAGCTAATATAATTTTTTTTGTGAGTTCCTATAAACAACACCAATTGATGTTTCAGGTACCACATTGCTGTTAGATTAGAATTTTACTTAAGGATGTATCTTGGATGAAAATAATGTAATTGATTGCTTCAATTATGCCAAACAACATCAAAATACCTTTGATATAGATACTTTTTTGCCTAAGTTTGCTTTAAGCTTTTCTTGTTAAGGGGGAGATGACATTGTGATAAACACACCTTGTTTTTGATCTAAATATCCCTTTATCTAGTAAAGGTAACAAGAATGAAAATGTGAGATACGGCACATAAGGCTTGATACCATGTCGCAATAAGAAAAAGCATAATTGATATAATATGACATTGGATCTTTGACATATACAGGGTAAGGTGTGGAGAACTTAAGATAAAACAAAATGGTAGATGCATTGTTCATCCTTTTAAGTATAGGCTTTTGCAAGGCCATATTTTTTACTAGTGCATATCATGCATATTTATATAAATTACGTATAATGAAGTACAAACTAAACACTTCATATTTGACTATTTATTTCATTCTTCAATTTTCTTTAAATTTTAATTCTTATACTCCATTTTATTTAAATTTACAATCAATTATGTTTATTTGAAATGTAATTTTTATTCTCTTTTTAATCAAATTTAAGATATTTTTATTTAATAAATTAATTTTTAATATCATCAAAACATAACTTCCCAAGATCTTATAAATAGGGATGACACTCGACCTAACCCTCTTAATGTGCAACTTGAGTCCAGCCTAAAACCTTATCAGGCTTATCTTATACCACTCAAACCCTAGCCTAATGGGGTTTCAAACATCTTAAAACCTAAATCCTAATTAGGTGTACTTGATTTGACAAAACTCCAACATGCATGCTCCGACACAAAGTTACCCATCTCTAGTATATGTGTTCAACCATGCCTCATCTTTTGAACCTTACATCTCATATTTCAAACCTTGTCAACCTTTTAAAAAGGTGAAAATCTTGAAAAGAAAGAACTTCAAGCTGGGTTCAAAAGAAGAATAGAAGTGCGTAACCAATCAAAATCAATCGTCTAACCTTTGATTTCTTTATCGTTGCACATGTATACTCCTTTAACCCATGAAAAAGTTGCCTTGGAAGACTTTAGAAGTCCATAAAACAAATAGTGGAAATATCAAAAGTTAAATGTTTCGGTTAAGGCTTTTAAATGAGAATCAAATCCTTCAAGGCTTTAATAAGCTCATCCTTACTTTCATTTATTGGTAACACTGCTAAAATTAAAACTATTTTCAACTAAAAAGCTCAATCTAGAGTAAAGTGAAAAGGAGCTAAACATTAAAATAGGGGGAGCGAGAAAGTGAGAAATCAAACTCAGGAGTTAAGAGAAGATGAATGACATTAAGGATTTAAGTTGAAGAATAGAATACTAATTAGGGTTAAAAGCATATATAACATTATGTTTCGATCTAGTTGGATTACGAAGTTTGAATACGAACCTGAATTGAAACTCAAAGAAAATTAAAAAAACTGTCTAAACAGAAACTTAGTCAACTTAAATTAAACCTATTCACTTCGGCTTAGACTGAACCGGCCTATCTATTTTGCTAACCCTACTTATAAAAGGATAAAGGTATTTCTAGGATTTTGATAGTTGTTTGATTTTGACTAGTTTATCTGGTTATTTATTTTCAACTAAATTGCCTCAACTATTTTCAAGTCATTACAAAAAATTAATATAATTCGCGACTTTTTATTGATAAATGTCGCGAATTGTAAAGACTTTTGGTGACGTTTTAAAAACGTCACGAAAAGCTTGAATTTTTCGCGATGTTTTATACAAACGTCACAGATTTGTGGCGCTTTTTGCAACGTTTTATGAATAAAATGTCATGGTTTATAAATCGCGGCGTTTTGTTGAAGAAAACGTCGTTGAAGCCTTCAGCAACAAAACGAACGACGTCACCTTTAACCTTTCCCTTTGTTCTGCCAGAAGATAGAACCTACCTGATTTTCTTCTTTCTACCTCATTAACCAGAACCTTCTTCTTCTTCTCTGTAACTTAGCTGACACAGCCATCATCTTCTGTAATACCGACCATCACTTTTCCTACATTACATGCTTCGAGTACCTAGTTGTACATATACATAATCTTTTACCTGTTTGTTTTACACATTTAGTAAAGATGAAGCCATCTTTACAGGATATTTTGCAATCATATGAAGCCGTCTTTACTGCATATTTTGCAGTCATGTGTATTATATTTTGCAGTCATCTTTACACTTATGACTTACTTTTTATATAAATTAGTGTATTATGACATATTTGTGAATTGCAATTAAATAATACATTGTCTGCAAGTATGAAATTCTTGTGATATATGAATAATTATTAAAATTAATGATATAGTAAAAAATTGAAGAATTAAATAAATAAAATTCATAAATACTATTGAATAGTTATTAAACAAATAAGATTTTTTTAAAAAAAATTATTTAAAAAATAATTATTAAAATTGAAAAATTATTTTTGAAAAAAAGAAAAATAATAATTAAAAGAAAATAATTCTATTTAAAACGTCGCGGATGACTTTCCACGACGTTTTTAAAGCATCGCGAAAAGTCAGTTTCGTCGAAGTTTTTTGGAAACGTCTCGGAATGTGACTTTTCGCGACGTTTGCATAAAGCATCGCAGAATGTGACATTCCGTGATGTTTCTAGAAAACGTCGCATATAGACCAATCTTTTAGTGACATTTTTTACAACACAGCGAAATGTTAGTGTTTTTGGTAACATTTTACGGAAAACGTCGCAAAAACCTTTTGCCTACACCACATTCCGCGAAATTTTTTGTGACGTTTTTTAAAACGTCGCAAATTGTATTATGTGATGTTTTTTTAAGATTTTGTGACGTTTTTTAAACGTCACAAATTGTGCTGTTTTCTTGCAGTGAATTGGTATGCAATTATTTCTCCTCCTTTTAATAAAATTCTTTTTCAAAGAAATATACGGTAGATAGGACTATTTCTTTGATGGCATATGCAATGCATAGAACAATTTAAAGAAAGTTCGAGCAAAGCAACACTGCCCAAGCTTTGGTCAAAGGTTGCAGTTGCCTACTCAGATGGTGTTATACCACATAGCAAGGTGCCATATTTGATTGTAAAGGGCCATTGAATTATTCCATACGTAGGGGGAGTTTTGAAAGAATATTTATTCTCCTCAGTCAATGATAGACGATTTGAAATTAATATTCACTTTGATATGGAGAACTTCAAGCGAAAATGGCGTGGTAGCGGTTACGTTACAAATTCTTATATCTTCCAATTAATTCCATGAAGAAATGGAGATGCGTAAGGATTGCCCACTTCTCTTCTTCCACTATTTTGACAATTCAAATATTAACATGTCCAGGCGTGTTCGAACCATCTTTATCAATTCTAGTTGTCAACTTCATACTCTTGGCCATTTACTCTTAGCTGAATTGCGACTTTAACGCCATTAATTTATATTTATGTCGACTTTTCATATCAAAACATGAAAAAAAAAGTACACACGTAAATTATAAAACAAGAGAGAAATGCGATGTCATTATATCGAGTGCACGTTTTGCTATTATGGAAATAAATGTGATGTCATTATACTCCATATTTCATCTTGGGGTTATCAATATTAACTCCCTCATAGTTCTATCGCAACTACTTAAGGCCAGTTAATCCGCAAGCTGTAATGTTTAGTACGTATGTACTTATAAAAGACCAACTCACTATTTTTTGAATGAGGAGCAAGCGATGATAATTTGATAAATTATAATATTGACCATTAAACCTAAAAGAGAAAAGAGAGAGAGAGAGAGAAAGAGTTAGTGTGCTAGATAATGGGTTTGACTGGTCGATCTTTATATGCTAAACACGGTTGGCGAAGTTTCTGTGGTCGTAATTACATATCGACTGCATTGCCTTCCTCCGCGAGCAAAGGAAAGAAAAAAGTTATGAATACTTGAATCACTACGCTATACTAATAACGTCAATGTCATTCCACTAGGTTTCATTTGCGAGCCTACCTAATTATGTACCATATGAAGCTGTTTATACATCAATGCACTTTCCCTCTTTCTCATAATTATCGCAATATGCGTTGTTTATCCTTCTTTCAGTTCCTTGTCTGTTTGTTTTTGAGATATGCAACTAGTAGACTTGGGCTAGGGTATATTCTGACATCTCTTTCTCTCAAAGCTAGCTAATTGTTTCTCTCAAGGAACTGGACCAGATGATCAATGCCGAAACGCCAAATTAACTGGCGTCTAAAATTGGTTTTACGGTGTAGATTACTTGTACGTAACTACATCAATGTTGTCAACGTCCAAGTTTAAATTTTTTAGGTCCATGGAAGTACCTGTTTAATCCCACACTAAATTTAACGTTCGAAATATATAATTTCAGGCTCAGAATTTGAACTGCTCAACATATTTTAGCTCTAGTTTGGTTTTCCCCCTTTCAAGTGTAAATTTTAATTTTAATATTGTTTTCAATTCTTTTTCAAATTGATTGAAAAAGTCCTGCAAGGGGAAAAAAGGAAATATAGGAATACTGCGAAAAACGTGGCTACAAGGATAATTACTTGGAGGAAAGGAACCAAACTAGAGGACGATCCTTTTCTAGAAGGTCATAGAACCTAGGAAATAGCGTAAGGCACACTACCATGGATTTATAGTTCCAGAAATTTATTCAAGTAACCCGTTCCGTCAATGATCCGAGTTTTCGTACTCCTGGCTATGACAGCCTCGTTAATCCGTTTCAGCACACCTTAGAGGGTTGTTCTGCTTGATATTTCTGAAGTTCTTCATATTTGTTTCTTTCCGTAAGATGTAAACTATATAGTTGAAAGCTAACTTGAAAATAGTTAAATCACCTTTGTTTTAGTTTTTGCTTTAAGCGACGACATGTTTACAACAGTTTAAAAATATGTTACTAAAAATTAACATAAGACTAATAGTTTTTAAAGTATTGTCTTTAATAATATTAAAAGACAACATATTAATTTGTTGCTACATATAAAAAAAGGAAACAAAATTTAAAAAATTGCAATATAAAGTCTTATATATAGAACATTTGAAATTGTTACTATAGTTCCAGTCAAGTATTTAATAAAGGGAATTTACTATTGTTACATATTTATTTATATAGTTACTTAATAATGTATATTTACCATATAAAATATCTCTATTTATTAATGAATATTTAGAATATGCATAAGAAAATTAGAATAACCATCAATTTTTATTTAATAAAATTAAGTCAAATGATACAATTGCTCCAAAATACATAAAAAGTACTCTAATATATACACATAACCCTAAATCGATCATTTATTATTTATAAATTTTTTAGTTTAGGCTCAACTTAAAACTTTCGGTATGAGTCTAAGTACAATCAAGTCCTATCCAAACCTGATTAAATATATTTTTAATTTTTTTAAAATAAAAATAATTTCATTTTCTTTTAAAATTTTACACTTTAGGTTAGGTTTGGCCCCATAACCCTAGTTCAACTTGAATTTCAAAAACATTCAAAAGATTTAAATACGAATTAGAATATGGTTAATTTGGACTGAGTCGTGCTAAGTCAAACCAAACTTAGCAAGGTTTATCATAACTAACAACAATTAAGTATTATAATTTTAATTATATTATATATAGCAATAATT
>JAOTAY010000003.1:21385120-21398344 GCA_025629805.1 Erythroxylum baracoense | reverse complement strand
ATTTAAAAAATTGCAATATAAAGTCTTATATATACAACATCTGAAATTGTTACTATAGTTCCAGTCAAGTATTTAATAAAGGGAATTTACTATTGTTACTTATTTATTTATATAGTTACTTAATAATGTATATTTAACATATAAAATTTCTCTATTTATTAATGAGTATTTAAAATATGCATAAGAAAATTAAAATAACCATCAATTTTTATTTAATAAAATTAAGTCAAATTATACAATTGCTCCAAAAAACATAAAAAGTACTGTAATATATACACATAACCCTAAATCAATCATTTATTATTTATAATTTTTTTAGTTTAGGCTCAAGTTAAAACTTTCAGTATGAGTCTAAGCACAATCGAGTCCTATCTAAACTTGATTAAATATATTTTTAATTTTTTAAAAATAAAAATAATTTCATTTTCTTTTAAAATTTTACACTTTAGGTTAGGTTGGGCCCGATAACCCGAGTTCAACTTGAATTTCAAAAACATTCAAAAGATTTAAATACGAATTAGAATATGGTTAATTTGGACTGAGTCGGGCTAAGTCAAGCCAAAATTAGCAAGGTTTATCATAACTAACAATAATTAAGTATTATAATTTTAATTATATTATATATAGCAATAATTTTATGCATTATTTTAGGGATAAAGAACAGACATATAATAAAGCTTATGAAAGGAAAATGAACAATGCCAAAATCCCCTTTAACGTTTCTAACTTTCCCTTTGCTTTTCAAATTAAGTTCTTCAATGATGGAGGTTTTCGACAAAAGAAGTTGAGCCCTTACCATCCATTCCCTCGCACAGGTTGCCCATAGGTGAAGTACACAGGTGCAATTTATTTGGTTAATTAGTTAAGGGTCATTTTCTGTTTTCCCATTTGTTTTTCCACCCGTCTCTTCCCTCACTGGAACTTCAAATTTTGACTGATAATTATAAAAGTTTTTAAGCGTTCCTATGGCATTTGTGTTGCTACATGAGATGTTAAGAAACCCAATAATGAGATCCAGAGGTGGTGGCTGAACTTGCTGCAGAGTACTGACTTGCCCATTCATTTTCATTGCCATTTGAACAACTTGATAATAGGTTTTCTTTTGTGCCCTTTACTTGATGAAGTCGCACACTTCCTGAAGTATCGCACACTTCCTGAACTAACTTTAATTAGATAATAAAAATGTCATCATTTTTGGTATGGTAATTATTCATGTTAGGTAACTTATTTGCTAACTAGTTTTTAAGAAGCTAAGCTTGAGTCTGATTGATAAGGTACTTACTTATATTGTGATACATTTGATTTGTGAAGGTTTCTAGTTAATTAGAATAGACTAATGAAGCTAAAAGAAAAATAGAAGTTCATACTTGATATAAATACTCAAATTACTTGCAAATATGTAGAACATGCTGAGTTTTCAGTTTGGAATTTTACCCTTTAGAAGGCCATAAAAAATATTAATTGGAGTAACATCTGCTCCTATATTACGTATCTGGAGGTTTTTGTCATCATTTTGATTGTTTTTATCTTACTCCTTTACTTTCTCTGCAGGTAAAAACAGTGAAAGTGAATTCTAGTGATATAATATATGTAGAGATGTAAAGGTATTAGGCTGTTGAGTTCTTAAATATATCATACTTCCTTTCTGTTATTTTTGTTGTTCTCATACTAAGCCACTGTTTTGCTTATGTAGGGATAGTGAACAATCTCAAATTGCATATGTTTTCTTCAAGGATTGTCAAGGAGCAGATATTGTTGTTCTTCTTTCCGTAAGTAATTTCTTTCAGCATTGTGATGAACTATGTCTTCTGTTATTCTTTCCTTTGATGTTTATTTGGGTTGACATCATGAGCTCATGGTTGACTTGGTGCTTTCATTGGAAAGGAAATAGCTATGGTGTCATTTATCTCTGTTATGAAAGTTTTTTCATATATTTAATTCAAAACCTAATGTAATTTGTGTCATTATGTTAAAGAACTATAATTGAAACCCCTGCATCATCTAAAAATGTTCAATAGTCATGAGATGCGTTTGGCATGACAAAGAAATTCTTAGCTTTTGGTTGAGTTACTAGTGGTGATCCTAAGGCTATTCGTGTTGAAGATACTAAATTCGTTATTCCTCATGGGGCATGTTCTAGGAGTAGTTGTTTGCTTATCATTAACATAAATGACTAGTTTATTTCTATATTACTTAATGTGTTTCTTATCATGGATTATTTAATTTTCTATTCTAAATGGATTAAATGTTTTAAGTTCAATAGGAACCTCAAGACTATAGTTGCTGTGATACTCTCAAATTTCTAATCTAAAGACCAGGTTGATTTTATTTCCTTAATTCACTATTGATGTACATTATATTGTTATCCTTTTTGTTAAGGTTAACTACTTATGTTTATGCTTTCCAAATTTGTTCTTAAAAAGAAATTGAATTATTGTTGCTAGTTTTTGGACTATATTATTTGTTTTGATTAAATTAAGATCACACTAAAGTAGTTAGTATTTCATATTTTAGATATATCTACCTGTGTGTGAGCATAGTAGTTTTACAATTCTAATATACTTCTTATTTCTTTGCTTTTGTAGGACGGCAATGATTAGGAGTGGAAAAATAGGTTCTTGGTGAAGAATTTTGGAGCGCCTATACATATTGCTTTTATTTAATATTTAGATTAATTCACTTATATTCCATATGGAATGGAGGATGATATTGCAGATGAATATTTTAGCTAGTGATTTTTTGCTTTTTGGACTACATATCATATATAAATGTAGTTTTTTATCATTTACATTTTATAGTATGTATGCAATTAAGGTGTACATTAATATCTATATATTGCTTTTAATGTATATATGAATGTTGCCTACATAATGACAAAATTTTGCTTTTATATTAAATATTATTGGTAACGAAAGAATAAATTGATGCTTTATTGCTACAAATTGTTGTCTAAAAAAGTTTACTTTTTTGCCTTATCTATTAAACATTGTTGCATAAAAAAACTTAAAATGTTGCAATATCTATTTAACATTGTTGTTATAGTTTGAAACTAATGTGTAGCCTTAATCAAAACTTAAAGCAACATTTTTTATTTTATTGCCTAATCAAAAAATTATATTACCTTATACTTATAGCAAAACCATTTTCTTTAACAGTATAAATTATGTTGCCTTAATAAAAAAGTAATGATAATTGTACTTACAACTACGCTTTTGTTTGTTGCGTAAATCACTTTTTACTATAATGCTTGGATCTTTTAAACTTATTCTAATTTGCTAGACTGCTAGTCCTTGTTTGCAATTCATATTGCAAAGTGCTTGGATTATATTCCATATCATAGATAAGAATTGGAAATTGAAGAATAAATAGTTCATGGATTCATTCTCTTAACTACAAAAGGGATATAAGAGGATGGATAACTTAAAATGAATCCTATCCTTTGTGCTAAGTATTTGCTTGATTATTATCCAAAGTATAAATGAAGGTTTTGGGATATTATTGAAGTGCCAAATTAGCTTAAACTAAGGAACATCCTAATATGTGCTTGTGAATATTTTCAAACAAGATCCATTAGTATATACTTTAAACTTGAATTTGATATAGATTACGGAGTCCTCCATAATTGGTTTAGGATTGTAAACCTTGAAGTCTCTCTTAAATAGAAGAGAAATATTTTGAGGAGTAAGCTAGCCCTTTCTATATTTCACCTTTAATAATTGCAGCAACCTTAACATGGTTTAATAAGTTTACTTTTAATATTTTATACTCTTGTAGGTTGCATAGAGGGCCAAGTTCTTGCTAATTGTCAACTCAAAATAAAGTATTCATGTTATTCCTTATCTTTAATTTGAATTCATTGCATACATATTCCTTTAAGCACAAAACTTTCTTAAAAGTTTAGGAAGATTTAGTTTTAAGATTTACCTTATAGAAGTTGTCACCTTTGATGAAATGAAAGAGCATTCACCTAACACCAAAGGATTCATTACTTTGATGGGAATGATTCCCATATACCTATGTTCTTTAGCAAGTATAGATTAGTCCATTTAACTTTTTCTCTAAAACTTTACTATCTATTCTGAACCATAAGAAGTTTCTCAGTAATCTTTTTCAATAACTTTTATCAATTATTAGGGTAGGAGAATGTGTAAGCTATAATAGATACGCAAATTGTTGAGAATTAGGGTAACTAATTGCAACCTACATGCATAGGTTAAGAACCAGTTTTACTAACCACCTAACCATTGGTTTATGGAGTCTAGGAGAGGCTGACATTCCTTAATTGATAGTGCTTTAGTAGTAACGGGAATGATAAGATAATTGCAAGTTGGTTGCTTATGATTAAACTAGTTAAGAGATAATTGTATCTCTAGAAACCCTGAAAAATAGAGAAATCAATTTTATGAGAGTTGACTAAGAGCCTTAAAAGCCTCTTGAATCTCTATAAATAGTTATTAAACACTTTGTTAGATTATGTATTGGCTCCATAAACTAGCAAGTGATCATTAACAAATGACAAGTTAAATATCCTTAGCATGTCACATTTATAATGGAATATGAACTTGCTTTCCTTGCTTATATTCCTTACTACTATCCAATTAAAGACCTTATTATTAAGCATGAAAAGATAGGGAGATAAGGAGTCCCCCTGTTTAAGTCTTTTAGTATATTTGAAGAGATGGATTTGTTCACCATTAATTTTGATGCTATAAAAGGTAGTTATGACACATTAGTTAAACCACTCCATAACTTCCAAAAGGCCAAAGATAAGCTTCCAGTTTATTTAGTCAAATGCCTTATGAAAATCTATCTTTAGGACACAAATGACTTTGTGCTATAAAAATATTGTCTCTAATATTATTTTCTTAAATAAATGCACCTAGCTAGGGGCTAATGAGATGTTTCAAAATTAGTTTGAGCTTAGATGTTAGTGATCATGATAACGTTAAGTATAAGGGGTTAGGGATCCTAAGAATCATATATATATATATAATGAGGAATTCCTGGACTGCTTTAGTGACATGGTTTTTATCAAGTATTAGAGTTATTGAAAAATAATGCATTAAATCTATCAAATATAAGGGCCTTATTAACTCCTAAATGAAACAAAGCCTTTTTGATATCAAAGTTGGTGAAAGGATCAAGGAAGGAATCTACCAGCTCTCGGTAAATGGTATAAGAAGTAAATCTTCTATGGTCCTACATAGAGAAAAATTAATTATTAATAGGTCCTAGGGTTCCTTTAAAATAGTAAGCAAAGGTTCTTCAACTTATGTTATTGTATGAAGATGGTTCTATATAAGCCCCTTAAAGAGACAATCTTGTTTGTTTTCCTTCTAGAGAGCATTGTATTATAGAAAAAAAATGTATCCTAATCCCCTTATTTCAACTAATGGTTCCTTGATTACCTTAATAATATGTTGAGGATTTCCAATAAATCAATTTATTTCACTAAATCATCCCTTTTCAGTTGCTTAAGAGCTTCATCATTTTGATTAGAGCTGAGATTTATCTAAATGTAGTTAAGTTTGGTCAAGGAATCATTGTTGGCAATCTCAGCGTTCTTACAGTTTACCTTATTGAAAAGCTTTAGCTCCTCTTTATTAGCTTTTAGCTTATACATACACTAATAAGCTTCATAAGCCTTCTACATTTAAGCTCAGGCCTCTCCTTACTGCCTCTTTAAAACTAGGAACACCAATAATATAATTATTAAATTTAGAAGGAACTTGTATTTCAATTGGTTGAACATCAAGAAAGATCTTTATTTGTAAAGTGATTAAAGTATAGGAGAATGTTGAAGGAAGTATAGTTACTAGTGAAGGTCGACATCCAACTTGAGTTTCTAAGGGCTTTGCTAAGCTTTTTCCTAAAGAACCAATTCCCATTTTGTTTTTTGTTCCCTAATGGTAGCCAAGAGGGGCTGAATTGGGTGTTGGTGAATTTAAATAACTATTTTCTATCTAATGGATACAATTTAACAAAGATCAATACATGATGATACAAAGAGATATGCAATATAAATCAATCGCACAATTATAAAGTAATTTAAAGAACAATGGGGATAAGAATGATGTATCAATTTTATAGTAGTTTAGTAAATAGTCTCGCCTACATCCACTCTTTAAGTTAGTGCTTACAATTCCACTAAAATTATTTTTTCTACAAGGTAAAGAGGAACTTTCATATAATCAATCTTTTTTTTGTTGGTAAAAAGTGTCCTTTCTTATAATTTTCCTTTAAGGTTGTTCCAAAATAAGTTCTAAAAATACCTAGACTATCCTACTAGCAAGTATACGAGGTATTTGTAGTTGATTACCCAGAGATGTATTTCAAAGCGGTGAAACCGATTCATTCAAATTAATCTTAAATGAAAATAAAAACAGATGCAATCCTAAACATTGTATCCCGATTTGCTGAGTGAAGGCTTTAAAGAAAATTAAGTAATTAGACTAAAAAATAAAATAATTGAACTATAGTTTCTCATTCTAATATTAAACTTCTTCTCTCAATCCTTTGTTTAATACCTAAATAACGCAAAGGTTGGCCACACTATTGCATCCGATAAGCTTAGAAACTATAACAAATAATAAGACAACAAAATAGTCCCTTCATTATGCATAATTGACTAAATTAGCTACATTAATTCTTAATAACAAGTAATCAGCCCATCATGGAATAAACAAGATTTATCATCTTCATATACTTCAATGCCACAGTTAACAGTAACAGAAAAGTCTTAAAAACAATAAACAAAGTAAAAAACTAAAATGGACTATCAAACTCTAACAAGAAAAACTAGTTCAAAAGAGGAGTTTCATAATACAACAAAGATAAAATAGAGATAGAAAACAAATGGGTCGTCGGATGAGAATGTTGGTTACTCCCTACTTTGGCTCTCACCCTCTGCCTCTGTTCACTATCACCTAGAAGAACGGATGCTCCCTCTGGTTTCAGCTCTACCTTCTCTCTATCTGCTGTTGTTTCTCTTCTTTTTCAACACCAATCGATCTTTTGTTCTTATCGCCTCCAACATTCTTCATGGTCTCTTTTCTTCATCTTTTTCTTGCTATATGTGTCCACCTCCAGCCTCTCTTACTCTTTTTATTTGTAGCCCGAGTCTAGGTTTAGGTTTTTGTGTCATTAAAACCTACATCAAATGACACGCAATATTCAACCATTTAAAGAAAATTTTGTCACATCCATGACTGTGGGATCATAGGTGTGACAAGGTGCATGCATTAATTAATTGATGTTACACCATGCATAATTCACATCCACGTTCATTCTTTTATGCATATTTTTTCTTATTTCCATGGAACATTCAGAAGAAACTCCAGTCAACAATCATGCATTATTCATGCCATTTTTACTCAATTCATTTAAAATTCAGATTAAAACACAACAATTTGTAACCAAAATCAAGATATGAAGGCAAGCCAAATCAATAGAAGTTAGATATAACAAAGGTGAAGTATAACCCTAACTCAAAAAAGAAATTTACATCTTAAAAGCCTTTGCATGCTTACTTTAATGACTTAGAGGTTCACACACTTCACATTAGACAATGAAAGTAAAAATGCTTTGAAATTTTTTTATAAATATGTTTATAGAACACCTAAAATGCTTTTATATGTTAGTATTAATAAGAAATTGTATATTTTTGGCCTTTAAGACTCAATATAGTTAATGGACCTAAAAAACATTCATTATAATGTCTAGTTATAGTACATTGATCAATAAATGTAGCATATTATTGTGCAATAATTTACCTATTGGAACATTGATCGAATATTATAACATATTGGTTGAATAATGTGCATTTATTTAAAAAGCTATCTATTAGGACGTTGTTATATTAGTTAACCAGTATAACTATAATATGTTTCTTTTATAACTATAACTTGTATTAGTAAACCACTAACTAATATTGGTCGACCAATGTATCCAAAATCTTGATTCCATTATATCAGATAATCAAACTTATTTTTCTTAACAAAATTTGATCAAATGCTTCTTAAAATATACCTAAAAGAATATTTAAAAGATCAAGAAGATTTTATTTACAAATATAACTTTCATTCCTAATAACAATTGAAAAGAGTTATACTAGTAGTTAAAATGATGACGTATGTATGCATGATAAGCCTCTAAGTATTAAAGAAACCAAGTAGGAAGTATAATTATTGTTACATTTTATTTATAATATTATCATGCCTTTATCTTCGTTGTTCTTGGTTTTATTCTTACTTGAATGATTTTGGTTCCAACTTTTCTTTATTGTCTTTATGAGATTGTTCTTATTTTATGCATGACTAAAATAACTTTCACATTAATTTTATCCAAAATTAAAGTTATTATTAGTACTTATATTTTGTTATAATCAAAATATAAAATGGAATCTCCTTTGGTTTAACATTCTCCCCTTTCTGACGATGACAAAATATTTATTATGTTAAAATTTTTAATTTATAAAATTATTCGTTTAAGCACATACGATATTTTTATCGTGTGCACAACTTCCCTTCTCGTGAAATTATTCGTTTAAGCACAACTTCCCTTCTCATGGAACTCCATCTCATATAGAAAGCTTATCTCTATCTTTCAGCAACTAAACAGGACGTTGTTTAGGAAAGGACTTCGGAATTAGATGTGCTCGCCCAACGAGAAAAGCCTTAACCTTACCAACTGAGTCAAAATAAAAAAGAAAGAAGAGATCTTTGTATTTTGGTAATTATCTAGGAGTCATGTTTAACCTTGGATGCTATTAATAAATTCTACAGCAATAGTCCTTGGGACTCGAAAAAAGAAAAGATTGAGCTCTTCCATCATCCTCATCTCAAATTCCCTATTTTTATTTTCAGAAAATTCTTTGCATATGCTTTCGTTAATTTTTATTAAAGATAATGTAATCAACATAAATTTGAACAGTTAAAATATCTTGCGTATCCTTTTTAACAAAGAGAGTTGTCTTAACTTTTCCTTTTGTAAAATTATTTTTCAAAAGGAGTGTATTTAACCTATCATAACTTATTTCAAACCATTTAATGCTTTATAGAGTTTGTACACATGGTTAGGTACATCACAATTTTTAAACTAGTATCTGATAAACATAAATTTATTCTTAAATAATTTCATTTAAAGGTGAAATTTTAACATCCATTTGAAATTCATTTATGATACAAATGAAATAAAAAGTCCAATTGCTTCTAATTTAGATACTTATGCAAAATTTTACTTAAAATATATTCCCTCCTCTTGATTATATCTTTTATCCATGAATATAGTTTTATTTCTTAATATTGCACCTAATTCATCTAATTTATGTATGAACACCCACTTGGTACCTATAATTTGGTAGTCTCTTAGTTTAGGTATCAAATTACACACTCTACTTCTCTCAAATTAGTTTAATTCTTCATTTATATTAGGAATTCAACTTTCATTATTAAAAGCTTCTTCTATAGTCTTAAGTTTAATTTGAGAAGTAAAAGCAAAATGTGATATATTTTTAGATATGATATAGTAATTACCCTTTTGAAAATCCTCTACGAGAAATAATTAGGCATTCCCTTACCCTAGTTCATGAATTCTGATACGACTTCGAGCTCTATGACTATGGATATAGGAAATAAGACAAAAAAAAGACAAAGTAAATGTATAATAAATAAAGGGAAAGGGTTATTTCATTCCTGATAGTTATTTATTTGATCGGTGGTTGACAATATTTTTTTACTTTCATTATTACACAATCTAGTCTTTTTTTTCGAGTGTATTGATAGGTTCATTTCCTTTATCTAGAGTTTTGACTCTAGTTATAATTATTATCAAAATTCCAAAGAGGATGATTCTTTTTAAATTTTCAATCCATTGGAAACTTCTCAACCTTCTTATCTCCCTCACTTGGTCTAATAATTTGCTCCTTGTGAGGTGTCCTGATGATCATTATTATTCTCTTTAAGGATTAATTTCTTTAAATCCTTAGTTAGACCTACATCATTATGTTCAAGACTTTTTTTAGAGAAAAGAGGATTAGGTTATCAAAAATATCATGCATAGACTCTTTAATAACAATATTCTTCCTATTAAATACTATATATGCTTTTTTAATTAAAGAATAACAAAGCAAGGTTCGTATCATTCGCTTTTAAATATTATATAACACTTACTACTAAAATTTTTTAAATAACTAATATTTGACTTCTTCCTATGCTAAAGTCATATGGAATTTTATCCATAGATGATCTTATATAGACTCCATTATATATGTGACATGTGGTTAATATGGTTTTAGCCTTAAAATACTTTAAGAGGCCATATTCATTTATCATTGCTTTATCCAAGTCATATAATTTCCAATTTTTCCTTTCAACAACTCCATTTTATTAAAGGGTTATAAGAATTGACAAGTTATAAAATATAATATTTTCTTCGAAAAAGGTCTCAAACAAACTATTTCCAAATTTCCTCCTATGATTACTCCAATTTGATATAATAGAGACTTACTTTTTATTTTTGAACTCTCTTAACAAATTTAACAAATACCTTTTGGCATTCATATATGCTAGCTATAAATAACACTTATGTGAAACTAGTAAGTTCATTCACTATTAAAAATGCATAGTATTTTCCACATAGATTAGTAACTCTAATAGGCCTAAACAAATCCATGTAAAGTAAAATAAAATGTTCAAACAAAACTTTTTTCTAAATGAATTTAGGAGAAAAAGTAATTTTAATGTAACAATGGTGTTATATTAACGATTTAGTATAATATGTTAAAAAGTAAATATGTCCAAGACAAATTATAAATACAAGAGATATTAAAATTTTTAAATGCAAAAGTCTTTTTAATTGATAATAAAATTTATGAATTCTTTAGTCCATTAAAAAAATTGTAATACTAAAAGAATTTCCTAAATTACTCAATAAATTGGCCATACAACAAATGTCAAACAAAGAAAAATAAATGATAAAAACAATAACAATAAATGGAAGAAAAGAAAGGAAGTTATTCCAAATTGAATTTCTATTTACAAGTAAAAGAACTATAGTTATAGTCCTCCATACAAAATCTTTACAATTCATATTGTAAAGGATATCTCAAGAACTCTCAAACTAAATTTGAACTTAATTTATGAATAATTCTACATTAAATAAAAATTACAATTAGTTTAAAAGAATTTTGTTAAACTCTTTTTCAATTTCTCCTTCTTTTCTGCCTCTTCTCTCTTACTCACCACTAGTCTAATCTTGAAAGGATCCATCCCAGAGTTTCTCTTTCAGAACCTGAGTAAAACCCTCATGGTGACTCCATAGTAGTCCTTTAATCGATATCTAACTCAACTGAAGGGTTCCCACAAAGCCAAGTCATTCAACAGTTAAAAATTTTTTATACTTTAAAATTACAAGCACGGAAAATAATGGAAAACCCTATTTTCCAATATTTTAGCAAAAATTTTGGCAACATAATGGCTATATTTTGACCTTCCCAAAATTTTCAAAAACTTGCATAACACATTTTAAAACACTTCTAATATTTCATATACCATCTCAAATTCTGGAATGGGGTCTCAGGTCCAAATCATAAGCGATCACAAACATACAGTTCTCTACATTTTGAAAACATTATTAAAGATCAAAGCCCTTGTACTTTCTTAAGAAAAAGAGATTTACAATCCTAAAGAAGTTTACAAGATTACACTTTTAAACCCTTTCTAAAAATACTTTACAATATAGATACGAGAAACTAAGCCAATTTCAAGCAAATACATACATAAGAAAGATAAGACAAACACAGCAATACCCAACGATAAAACTAATCCTACGGTAGTGTCACGACCCAGAACTACATCGGGCACATGACAATCGTCGCATAACCGGGCTAAGGATACTCACAGTACCCTTAACCTGACTATGCAAGGCTAACTGAATATATTTAAAAACATTTGGAAAACAAAAAAGGTTCACACATAAGGTTATTTACAAACCACAAGACAATCAAGAGTTAATTTACAAAATCTTAAAGCATATCAACATAATCATAAGCCACTATACAATAAAAGTACAAAATAGAGACAACTCACGTGCTGTAATACCCCGAAAATGTCAAAAGATTGCACGATCCACTCAGAACTTTAAACTCACCAAATTAACCTACATGGTTGGAAAGTGGAGGGGGGTGAGTACACTACGTACTCAGTGAGCGGGAAAAAGACATATCACAAACAGAACCTAATACACACCAAAACCGTCTAAATAACCTAAAGACAATATTACACATCTAACATGCGCATAACCATCTATAAAGTGAATACACATGATATAGAAACACATAGACCTAATCTTCGCCTCATGCCATACTGGTTAGGAACTGCATAGGCCTAGCCTATTAATCACTCTTTCAGTGAACATAGGTTCTAGTTCCAGTATACAAGAGCAAAAAAGCACCACTTGTAAAATCAAATCTTGTCAGGAAGTCAAATCTCATAATAGGCTAAAATAGCTATGTGTGTCGCCACTAGTCAGCCAAACTAGTGTGCACACCCACCGATCCCGGTGTTGGCTCGACTTTCATCTGTAGTGAGTCCAGACTATGATCGACAGGAGCGTCATGACCTAGGTGATGACCTCATCAGTGAAAAGACCTCTAAATGTGCAATCACCCATAAGTCCTGCAGAAAGGTATCATTGTAAGGACTTGACTTTTATGTACCAACGTCAAGGGTAAGAGGGTCACTTAATTTGTTATGCCCAGCACACGATTGGCCAATTGTTTCCTCACCAATCATAAAATAAAATCATATATAAATATTAAGTAAAAAAATCAAGTAAGATACTATGCCTTTATTTATCGGTCCAATCGATAAAATGAAACCTTGTCGTGGCTCTAAGCTAAAAGAGAACATAAACACACACTATATATGACTCGGTTATGCGTATGTAAGTTCTAAAATATTATTTCAAGCAGTAAAAGTCTTCTTTTGCACTCCAAGTACAAAGTTATTCAAAAATGTAGTTTTAGAAAATAAAACATTTTCCTTTACACTTCAAGTGTAGGTTTGTTGAAAACAATATCATTCCTCAAAATACGAAATAACAACATCAGTTTCACTCCAAATGCAAAGAGTTATTCAAAACAAAGTCGTTTATTAAAAATATAAGTATACTAGCATCTATTTGAGATTAAATTCTACTATGCATTACCTAGGTTCAAAATTCACA
>JAOTAY010000003.1:21360266-21378748 GCA_025629805.1 Erythroxylum baracoense | reverse complement strand
AAATTCTCCTTTTTATCCATCAATCTAAAAAAAAAATTCTACCCCCCAAAGACATTATAATTAATACCTAACCCCAACAATTTAATCAAATTAAACCTCAAATTAGACTAATCACATGCTTACTAGTAAGAAAAGGATCGGGGTCCAACACATAGAGAGCTACAATTTTGATAGATCTCCATTATAATATTTAGTTACATGCAAATAAATGTTTTGTGATAAGCGATATCTAACGAGGATAAGGACCATCCTTATCTTTATTTATTATATATAACAATCCTTATAAAAAAATTCTTTTCATGCGTGTTACTACTAGCCCTAGATGACACAAATTTACCATTAGCTAATATGGATTAGCCCACATCACTAAGAATAATAGGTATATGGGTTTATTAGCCTAATCATACCAATAAATATGTATCACATAGTAATAAGCTTTGCATCATAGAGTAGTATATGTAGACTCCATTACATTATCTTGAACTAAAACAATCGTAAATAATATTGTTAATAATTAAAAACATGATTAACACTAATGGCATTTATATATTAGAGCTGTTATGTATATTGAACAAGTGCTAATTTAGGTTACAATTTAGCATGATTTTGAGAGCATTTTATTTGTATTTAGATGACTTTTATATGAGTTGGTATTTAATTTAACTTTAAAAAGAAGGAATTAATTAGAGCAAGTTAGAGAAAAATTGGAGAATTTTTATTATAAATTTGGATGAACATAGGTTGGATAACAACCAATATTCAAGAAACGGTTTAAACATAACCCAATGTTCTTGTTTAGGCTAATAGTTCGTTATGCTTCATAAAGAACTTACCACATGAAGGAACACGACCTGAACACTTTCATAACCTTTAGTCCTTTATTTTTAAGTATTCATGTTAGTGACCCATATTGGTGATAATTTTTACATAAATTAGGATTTTATTCAGTTATGAAGAAGACTAAAAATCTTTGAATTCTTAGGTTTTTGTAAAGAATAAAAAGAGCTTAAAGAATTAAGCAGAAGAAAAGAAAAATCATTAAGATTCGAACTAGAGCATCTTGAGACAAGAAATAAGCCACTATGGAGACAAAAAGGGGATTATATCAATATTAAACGAAATAACAAGATTTTAAGAATTCATGAAAATTCTTTATATCCTTTTTTTTAATTGTTGTTGAGTTTCTTATTCTTAGTATGAACTAAGTTGGGATAGACTTAGATGGAATGAACCCTCAAACCTATTGATGGATTGATTCTTTTATTTAATAAAAGAAGTTATCTTTTGAAATTATACATGACAATTAAATTGAAATATGGCACATTGTGATTAAATTTTAGATTTCATATATAGGGATTAAGAAATCATAGGTATGGAAAGATCAAGGAAAAAATAATTATAATTGTATGAAATAATAAAGGTAAGTCCACATTAATTTTCTAGTTAAAGTATAATCTATCGAGGAAAGTTATAGAATAAGTTCCTGGAGTTTTAATTAGAAAGATATTTTAATTAATCAACTTAAGCATAAGTTGGTATATCTTGAAAAAAAATATTACTATATTTTTGGAATTTCTGACAATCTAAAAAATAGGATTCGTCATTGAAATAAGATAAATCTAAACATAAGAAGATTCTAGGAGAATTCTTTTCTGTATCTTATTTATCTTTGATTTCTTTATTTTTGTCTATTACTTTAGTTAGTTAATTTAGATTTGAGTTTTTAGTTTAGTTAATTATATTTTTAAAATCAATCCTTTTTTTTTGTTTGATTAGATAATAAAAAGATAGCTAGCACTTATACTTGTAGTTCTTGTAAGATCAAAACTCGTACTCATTAAACTATACTGTAGGAAAGATAAGTGCACTTGTTTAGTAATCTTTATTATTGTTTTGATAAGATATATATCGCAATCAATTTTTTGGCAATTGGAGAAAATATTAAGAATACTTTATTTTTATTAATCTAATTATTTTTATTTATTTTAGAACTTTTTATGATCTTTTATTTGTTGGTTGAATTTCAAGATGTAGATACTTTAGTTTATAATCAAGAATAGTCCCAAAGAACTCCTTGATTCAGATTCAAAAATTGAAAAGACCTTATTCCAAAATTGAAGGAAGATAAATTTATAAATTTTAAGGTTACAATTACCAAACACAAAGGCAGGATAAGGAGGACACCGTACTATGAGAGCTATGCTAGATCATCACTCATTTAGATAGAGTCTAGCATTATTAGGCTAATAGTAGAGGTTAAAAATTTTAGGATCAACCTATTATGATTAAGATAATTTAACAACTTATGTAGCTTGATGACTTACCAAATGAGGACTTAAATGCAAACATTGCCAATTTTTTGAAAATTTCTGAAACTTTCAATATTAATGGAGCCTTAAAGGATATGATTTTATTAAAGTTGTATCTTAGGGATAAAGCTAAGTTATGGTTGATATCTTTACCTCCTAGCTAGTTTCATTACAACCTGTAATAGGCTTACAAAGAAATTTTTAGTCAGGTATTTTATTTTTCTTTAACATGAATAATAAGACTTAGTAACGACATCTCCTTTTAGTAATTAGAGGGTGATACATTGTACGATATATAGGGAAAATAAAAGGAATTATTAAAAAATTGTAATAGTAAAAAATGATAAAATATAAAAATTCATTATGCCGGTAACCAATTTCAAACTATACTAGATATTTCGATGAGCAATGACCTGTATAATAAATACCGACACAATATCAAAGTGAAATTAAAATATTTTGTTTTATGATCATCACCGTCCCCCATCCATCTCCCTTACAATCATCTTACTTTCAGTCTTCTTCTTGCCGTTGTCTCACTACCACTTCTCATTTGCAACTATTTGAGCATTTCTAGTTTTCTTTTCACTTCGTATTAATTTTTTATATGGACCTAATTTGGCTATTTGAGTGATAGTAAATCTCCACATTAACTCTCTATTTTCTTTAGAATATCTTCTTCGTAAATTACTTTTGCTTTCTTCTAGATTTTATCCATATAAAGAAGTTTAAGAAAATACGCCTATAGATTTTCTTTCTCTATCCATAGACAGACCTCATTAAGAATGTTAAGAAACTGTCGATTATATGCAGCTCTTAGATAATCACTCGTCCAGGCCTGCAAAATTAAAAAGAAAAAAGATGCGATCGATAATAAGTCTATTCCTTCACATTTAATAGTCTTTTCTTTCTTGAAGTAATAGTAATAGTAACTAAATCATTCTTTTAAGTTATTATTCTACTTAATTTGAATCCTAAAAACCTATTAGATGAAGTTTATTTATATCTAAGACTCGGTAATGACATTAAGCATGTTTGGTAAAAAGTTGCGGTGTTACATACACATGCTCACACCTTATTTGTAGAGTTCTAAACACAAATTACAAATTGATTATTTCATTCCTATTAAATTTTTGTATCCTTGAGCACAAATCATTTAGAAAGGTCATCATTCCATGTTAATGTATGGTACATAAGTTTAGAATGACAATGGAACTTTGATCTATTTACTTAAATACCTTTTTAGAACTCATAGTAGAACATAAAAATAGTCTTGCTCTATGTGCTTACATGAAAAGTGTTAGTCAACCCTCCAAATTTAATGCAGCCTCCATAATTGAAAAAATAAAATCTTTGAATGACTATTTGTTTGGTGAGTTTGTCAAATTGTTTGAATTTAATTTTTTCTTTTTTTTCCTTTGTTGTATAAAGAGAGAGGGAGGGAGCAGGTTTTGTGGGATTTCATCATGTAATTTACTAAAGAAAAAGTTAGAGAGTTGAAGAAGAAAAACACTAATGAGTGTGAGAGAGACTTTCAAATAGTTTGATTAAGTCTTCGATCAGATGGTCATTTGTTGTCTAATCAAGCTCAAACTTTGAAGGCTTACTCTAAACTGGTGGTTGTTCATATACAATAATCAGAATCTTGATCGGAGTTTTGATTTTTTGATGATTCGTGGTCAAATTTGGGTTGACTTTTGGGATCCTGAAATTCCAACATTGAGCAGTTTTAATCAAACTCACTATTGGATGGTGAAACGTGGTTCAATTGGGCTGAAACTTTGATGGCAGGTAGAGCACATGTTGATCTTGATATCTAACGGTTGGTTTGTTGTTTGGAGACCCTTTTTGTGATCTACTCGGGCTATTTTGGAGAGTGTGATTTTGGGTGATATCACAAACTCTCTTGTTGATTTCTCTTATTGATGTTATTGATATTGTTACCAAGAATTGTTGTATTCTTGATGTTATTATTGCTGCCTTTAGTGAGGTACTAGAGAGAACTTGCTGTTATACCCCATTGTTTGTTGATAGTGGAGATATTACCTGGACTTCAGTCCCGTGATTTTTACTTCTCACATCCAGGAGGTTTTTCAAATAAATTGTAGTGTTGATTTTTATTGTGTGCTGTATTAGTTTATTTTATTTTATTGCCTGATTATTTCCTAAAGGTTTACATAATTAGGAAAAAGCAATTTAACTATGGGGTCGTGTATAACACATTGTTATTGTATCGACTGATTGGTAGGCCACTTCTGCTGCATCAGTTGGCGTTTCTCCCATCATATTATTATCAAAGCTCTCAATTTCGGGTTTGTTTAGTATCTTATGGTAAGCGTAAAAGGTAATATAGGCATGGTGAGTTTAAATGGCTCCAATTATCATGTTTGGAGAGGTAAAATGGAGGATCTACTCTTTGTCAAAGGTTGTCATGATACTGTCTTTGCCACTGAAAAGTCAGAAGGTAAAAGTGGTGAGAATGGAATTTGCTCCATCTGCAGGTATGAGGTATTATTAGACAATGGGAAGATGACAATGTTTATAACCTCATTATTAATGAGACTCATGCACACACATTGTGGATAAAGTTAGAAGAATTATATGCTAGCAAGACAGAAAATAATAAAATGTACCTGATAAAGCAACTGATTTATTTGAGATACCATGATGGTACTCCGATGTGTGATTACATGAATACATATCAAGGGGTCATTAACCAGTTGATAGGTACAGACATCAAGTTCGAGGAAGAGGAGCAGGCTTTGATGTTTTTTAGTTCTTTGTCAAATTCATGGGAGACTTTTAGGAGCTCACTTACAAATTCAACCACAAGCTCTAATACTTCCTTAACTATGGATTCAGCCAAGAGTACGGTCGTGAATGAAAAGATGAGAAGAAAGATACAAGGTTCTTCTTCACTTTCAGAAGTCCATGTTACAGAAAATAGGGGGAGAGGTTAAAGCAGAGCTCTGAAGAACAGAGATAAAAGCAAAAGCAAGCCTTGAGGTAAATATTCTAATATTGAATGTTATCATTATGGTCAGAAAGGGCATGTCAAGAAATTCTACAGGAAATTGAAAAGAGAGAACAAAAAGAACAAGGGAAAAAAAAGCAGAATGATGATGATGGTGACAATAATACACAGCAGGCCACAACCACTGTTGAGGATCGTCTTTTGCATAATGAGGCCAACATGGTTAATGTTGTCAGCCAGGATATTAGTTGGGTAATTGACACAGGTGCTACCATACATGCTACTTCACACAAGCATTTCTTCTCTTCTTACAGATATGGTGATTATGGTCTTGTAAGAATGGGTAATAATGGTATGAATAAAGTTATTGGTAGTGGTGATGTGTGTTTGCAAACTAGTAATGGCTCCAGGTTAGTTCTTAGAAATATGCAACATGTTCCTGATATACGATTAAATATTATCTCTGTTGGTGAACTTGACAGAAATGACTTTGAAAGTTCCTTCAAGAATGGTTATTTGAAAATCACTAAAGGTAACTTGATTATACCAAGAGGCCAGAAGTAGTCAACATTGTACTTTATGTCAGCAAAGGTTTTCAATGACGGTGTGAATGCAGTTCAAAGTGGGGAGACAGTTACTTTATAGTATAAGAGGTTGCTCACATGAGTGAGAAAGGTTTGTCTTTGTTGGCTAAACAAAATCTCTTGTTAGGTGTGAAAAAGGTGTAGCTCTAAAAGTGCAATGATTGCTTAGCAGGGAAGTAAAATTCACCTTCAAAAGTCACCCTCCTTCCAAGAAGTCACAGGTATTAGAGTTGGTGCATTCTAATTTGTGTAGTCCTATGAAGATGTAAGCACTTAGTGGTGCTAGTTACTTTGTGACATTTATTGATGATCACTCAAGGAAGATCTGGGCTTATGCTTTCAAGTCCAAGAATCAAGTTTTAGATGTGTTCAAGCAGTTCCAGGCTTCAGTTAAGATAGAGGCAGGAAAGAAGTTAAAATGTGTTTGAACAAATAATGGCGGTGAATACATTAGCTCATTTGATGAATACTACAGATCTCATAGTATTAGACATGAGAAGACTCCTCTGAAGATTCCTCATTTGAATGGCTTAACTGAAAGGATGAATAGAACATTGGTGGAGAGAATCAGATATTTACTATCACACGCTAAGCCACTGTAGTCATATTGGGGTGAGGCTTTATATACAGTTGTTCATGTTACTAACCTCACACTTAGTATTTCTTTGCAGTTTAATGCACCAAACAGGGTTTGTTCAGGCAAAGTTGTTTATTATTATCATCTCATGGTGTTTGGTTGTAAGGCTTTTGTGCAAATTCCCAAGGATGAGAGGTCTAAGCTTGTTGCGAAGACACAACAATGTGTGTTTGTTGGTTATGGTTGGGATAAGTTTGGCTACAGGTTTTGGGATCCATTTGAGAGGAAACTTATTAGAAGTCGTGATGCTGTATTCATGGAAGATCAAACCATATAAGATATTGATAAATCAAAGAAGATAATTTCAGGGTTCAGTGATGGTGTGGCTGATTTGGATCCACTTCCTTTAATTGCAGCCCCACAAGAGGCATAGGTTGATCTTTAACATAATATGTTTGATGAAGATGGTGCAGATGAGTCCATACAGATTGAAGCAGATGGTGTTGATCCTATTCAACCAGTAGAACCAGAAGCTCCAGCAGAAGTTTCACTTAGAAGATCTACTAGAGTTAGACATCCTTCCACTCGGTATCCTATCCATAAGTATGTGTTGCTGACTGACAGGAGAGAAATGAGACTTATGAAAAGGTTCTAAAAGATGAGCTCAAAAAGGAGTGGTTTGAGGCTATGTAAGACGAAATGAGTTCCTTACAGTAGAATCACACTTACAATCTGGTAAAGTTACCTAAGGGAAAGAGAGCTTTAAAAAATAAGTAGGTGTTTATGGTGAAATAAGAAGAGCATACTTCACGTCTATGGTACAAAGCCATACTAATTGTGAAAGGGTTCAGTCAGAGAAAAGGTTTTTATTTTGATGAAATCTTTTCTCCAGTCATAAAAATGTCATCCATTGGAGTTGTTCTTGGGTTAGCAGCAAATCTTGATTTGGAGGTCCAACAAATAGATATGAAAACTGCATTTCTTTATGAAAACCTAAAAGAAGAAATTTACATGGAGTAGCCAGAGGATTTCAGGGTGAGAGGTAAAGAAAATTATGTTTACAAGTTAAAGAAAAGCCTTTACGATCTAAAATAGGCACCGAGGCAATGTTATAGGAAGTTTGAGTCTGTTATGAAGCAATAAGACTACGAGAAGACTACTTCAGATCATTGTGTGTTTGTTCATAGATTCTTTGATAACCACTCTATTATTCTATTACTCTATGTTGATGATATGTTGATTATTGGCAAGAATATCTCCATGATTGATGTATTGAAGAAGCACTTCAACTCTCTCACTTTTGCTATGAAAGACTTGGGACCAGCAAAATAGATCCTTAGTATGCGGATTTCTCGAGACAGACCAGCTAGAAGGTTATACTTGTCCCAGAAGAAGTACATTAAGAAGGTGCTTCAGAGATTCAACATGGACAAGGCTAAAGCAATAAGTACTCCACTTGGTAATCAATTCAAGTTAAGTACTGAGTAGAGTCCGTCTAGTGATGATGACAAGAAAGATATGGAGAAAGTTCCTTATGCTTCAGTAGTGGGTAGTCTGATGATGCTATGGTGTGTACAAGGTCAGACATAGTTCATGCAGTAAGTATAGTTAGTAGATTCCTATCTAATCTGGGTAGAGAGCATTTGAAAGCTGTGAATTGGATTATGAGATATCTTCAAGGCACTTCCAACTTGTGTTTGAGTTTTGGAAGTGGGAAACTTGAATTAGTTGGTTATTCAGATTCAAATATGGCAGGAGAAATTGATTCTCGAAAATCTACTTCAGGGTATATGATCAATTTTACAAGGGGAGCTATGACATGACAATTGAGACTACAAAAGTGCATTGCACTATCTACTACTGAAGCTGAGTTTATTGCAGCAACAAAAGCAGCTGAGGAGTTATTGTGGATGAAGAAGTTTGTTCAAGAACTTGGTTTTAAGCAGGAGCGATACATGTTGCATTGTGGCAACTAGATTGCAATCTATCTTGGTAAGAATTCTACATTTCACTCTAGATCAAAACATATTGATGTTAGGTATCATTAGATCTGAGATGCATTGGAGTCCAAGGAGTTTGAACTTGAGAAGATTCACATTGACAATAATGGCTCCGATATGTTGACAAAGACGCTACCAAGAGGAAAGCTTAAGATATACAGGTTGATCGTTAGGGTGAAAATTCGTTCCAATTAGCCAGCTAAATGTATCGAGAGAGGGAGATTTGTTAGTTAACCCTCCACATTTGATGTAGCCTCCATAATTAAAAAAACAAAATCTTTGAGTGATTATTTGTTTGGTAAGTTTGTCAAATTGTTTTAATTTATTTTTTGTCTTCTTCTTTCCTTTGTTGTATAAAGAGAGAGAGGGAGTGAGCAGATTTTGTGGGATTACATCGTATAATTTACTAAAGCAAAAATGAGAGAGTTGAAGAAAAACACTAGTGAGTGTGTGAGAGAGTTTTAAATAGTTTGATTAAGTCCTCGATAAGGTGGTTGTTTGTGGTCTGATCAAGCTCAAATTTTGAATGCTTACTCTACAATGGTGGTTGTTCATATCCAACGATCAGAATCTTTATCGGGGTTCTGATTTTTTAACGATTCGTGGTTAAAATTGGGTTGACTTTTAGGATCCTAAAATTCTAACATTGAGCAATTTAAATAGTGAAAAGTGGTTCAATTGAGTTGAAACTTTGACATTTGGTAGAGGACACATTGATTTTGATATCCAACGGTCAGTTTGTTGTTTGGATACCATTTTGGTGAGGCTATTTTGGAGAGTGTGATTTTGGTGATTTTGCAAACTCTCTTGTTGATTTCTCTATTTGTTGTTATTGATGTTGTTATCAAGAATTATTGTATTCTTGATGTTATTATTGCTGCCTCTAGTGGGATACTAGAGAGAACTTGCTGTTGATTTTTATTTCTCACAACGAGGAGGCTTTCCACGTAAATCACGGTGTTGATTTAATTATGTGCTGCTTTAGATTATTTTATTGTCTAATTATTTCCTACAGTTTTACATAAGTAGGGAAAATTAATTGTATCGACTTATTGGTGGGTTATTTGCATTGCATTAACTGATGTTTCTCTCGTCAAAAAGTAGTTTGTCAAACATGACATTTAAACTTAATTGATGTCTAACTATTAAATAAGGAGATTATTTAATTTTGTAATAAAGATTAATATTTAATTTTATTAAATTAGAAAACTATTTTATAATTTAAAAATTAGCTTAAATGATATTTACTATTAACTGATGTCGATATCAAAATTAAAATCGATACTAATGTTAGTATATATATTTTTTGAAATTATGTTAGTATAATATTCGTTTTAGTACTTCTAAACATTTTATTTTAACATCAGCCTCACGGAGAAGAGAACAGGGTAGTATCTGTACGAACTTTGGTTACTTTCACCAACTTTATCGAAAGAACACAATGACATATTATTAATAAAGAATTGAAAGTTACGTTCAAGTTTAGCCATCGGAGATGATTGAAATATAGGAATAGAGAGAGTATTACGTAATTATTTGAGATGTCATGCTGGCAACTCGATGAGCTCATCATAAAATTTCCTTATCAAACTACCTAGATTGTAAGCTTAATGAAAACATAGAAGAATCATTGGTCAGACAATATTTCTTTTTACCTAATGTATCTAAATTAACGGTCACCAGGGGTATAACCTATCATAAGAAAAATAATAATACCTATTCATATATTTCCTTTTTCCAACAACTAGAGTTCTTTTAATTCCTTCTTATTGGAAAAAAAGAATTCTAATTAACGAAGCCATCGATATCATGTAGCTACAAAAATGCAAATACTATAGAGATTCTAATTATGCCATTGAAGCAATAAGAGTCTTTAGACTGAGTTCTAGCCTAATAAGATCAAAACTATTCCTCAAGGTAACACTACTACGGAACCTTTTGCATATTTTAAATCTTATGGATAACAAAAAATTTTGTTGAGTTATACAATATTCTATAATTATAGGCAGTGGCGAAGCTTGGCTAATTTTTAAGGGGGCGTAAGAAGAGGGAGTGGTTAGACTTTGCAGTGAGTGAGAGACGAGGGAGTGGCTGGCAAAGAGACGAAGCATGCGTTCAAGCATGGAAAAGGCCAGAGCAGCCACCCCGAGTTATCGCCACTGATTATAGGTAGCGCACAATATATAAAATTCCCGACACTAGTCATCAAAATGAAATTTAGTATTAATCCAACTAAACTTGATATTTTCCTATAGCGGCTTCATTTGATCAACTGCTTAACTTTAATTAAATAACCTATTTAGTGAATGAGTTAAGATTGAATAAAATTAATTTGATATCATGCATTTGCAATTAGACTTAAAAGCTCCAACAACAACAAAAAAAATTATTATAAAATTTTTATTTTAATGAAATTCAATAAATTTTGCCCCTGTCTAGTATTATTTTAGAAAAAAAATTCTTTGCATTATTTAATCTTATTTAATCCTTAATTTAACTGTAGATCCATCAAAGATTTTATTTTCTATCCATTTCAAATATGTAGTTGTAAATATACTTTATAGTTTTTGTAAATGGAATCTAAAAAATTTAACTTATTATGCGCATATTGAAAAATTTTTGTTGAAATTAAATTTAATTGTCAATAGATTTTAATTTGATAATTTCATTTTACTTAAATTTATGTTATTAAAATTTATATATGTTAGTAGTTTGAGTTTGGTTTAGCCTTTAATCTACATTTGGCTATTAAAGTTCGAGAATTTTTAAAACAAACAAAATTAGCTTACAAAAAAAAAGGTGAAACCAAATAGTTATCAAAACCCAGCCAATCTAAAGGGAAGGATAAGACATTAATCAATTAGCTCGATACACAGATGAAACGGAAAAATAGCATGCCATTGCATTCAATATTTTTTCATGTAGAAAAAGTTTATTAATCTTGAAAAGAAACAACTTCAATCATACCAAAATAAGCATTCTTGCTATAGGTACCATCACTCTGGAAAACAATCACAAAGCGAAATGTTCTCTAATTAGAATTATAATTGATGAATCTATTGATGTAAAATTGACGGAATTCAAGAATGATTATGAGCAAGAAGGCATGTGCGCAGGGGGGTGGAGAAGACGTTTAGCCATAGTTTTTCCATTCCTTACAATGAGGACCATGTCCATTCCCCAGCTCATGTGGCGATCCAAGTGACAATGGATGAACCATACCCCTGAGCAATGTTAAGAATCAATAATCATGTCACATGTAATTATGCAATTTTAAAAAGAATGGCGTAAAATTTGTGGGGTAAACGATATTTAAAGTATCTTCCGTCACCAAAATCTAATTACGTAAGAGTTCTATAATTTTCGACAAGAAAAAACGTTGGGTAAAAATTGGAGCTTATCTAGTAAGAAAAACTATTGAAGAATATACCAGGATTGTCAGCAAGAAATCTGATGGCAGCCCATCCGTTTTTAGGAACACCCACAGTGTTGATTAATGGTGGATCAATCAAATTATAATTCTTTGGATCAGTAACGTTGTTAAAATTCCCTTTGCCTGTGCCGACCAAGTAGAAACTAAAACCATGTATATGCATGGGATGGTTCTCTGCAGCACTCAGATTTGTCCCCTGAAACACAATCTCAACTTCATCATCATAATTTAACATCTTAACCTTTGTCCCTATTGCTGTGTAGTCAGAAACACTGGTTGTGTTTCCCGCGAAGTCAAAATAGAAAGGCGGGTTTTCCGGGAAATCTTTGTCAAAAACTCCACTCAGGTTCCTGCAAAATGGTGTCATTGTTCCTTTATCACGTGCACAAATATCAATGATGACAGAACTAAAATGCATTAGTACTACACATTAGAATGCATTTCTTTTTTGTTTTGGTGCTATAAGGCTTCTAACCCCTTCTACCATTAAGTCACAATATTCTGATCCGTTTCTTCAAAAAAAAAACAGAGTAATAAGGCAATACCTGTAATATGCTTCAAGGATGCTCATGGGTTTGCTTGCAAAACTAATATTGTTCATGCTTGCAGAAAGTCTATTACCATTTGGTCCCGCACAAGAGGCATCAGGGCAAGGCAGTTCATTAACAGAAACGGTAATGTATAGACGCTGGTTAATATTTTTGGGGACGTTAACAGGGTGATTTCTCGCACCACCTAAGCTCTTAATGCGACTAGTGAAAGCTCTGGATGCAGCATCATCTGTAAAACCCGGTAAGTCTGGGAAAGGAATAGACGGTGGGCGCGTGCAGTTTGAATTGTATTGGAGGATGGCTGTGGTGGTGGTGTTGTCAAATGGAACAATACTATCAGAGAATGGGGATGAGGCCATGTAATAGTAGCTAGGTGCTTGGTTTGCCTTGACTAAGAGGTCCATGGTTTGGCCTGGAGATATCATAATGTAACTTGTAGTTATTGGTTTTATGTATGCCCCGTCTTGTCCAACTACTATTAAGGTGTGGTTTGCGATTCCAAAGAATTGCTCTCTGTTCATCACAGCATTAATGATCCGGAGGAGATAGGTCTTTCCGTACTGTACCAGCATATGATACGTAGTTCCTGGAATGCAAAGAACATGCAGATTTCTAAAATATTAGCTAGCTGTCCTCACAACCTTACTAAATATATAATGGGAACCTATTTTCATTCAAATATATTCTGTGTCCGGTTAAAGTTATACATTTTTAATAGAAATAACTTATTTTTATTGCATGACAGAAAGTTAGCTAGGGATGGCAATGGCAATGGCTTGACCATGCGTCAACCCTCTCTAATTTTTTAAAATAATTTTTTAAAATTAAAAATATAAAATAATTTGTTTTTTAATTGGATCCAAATTTGGACTGTCTAGATTCAGACTTACTTGATGTCTAACTTTTTTAATTAAAACGATATCATTTTGTTTAGAATAATTAAATCTCGAGTCAGTCTAATCCTGAACCTAGCTAGCCCATGAGCCAACTTATTGAAAACAACTAAATTTAGGCTTATAGGCTAAAAATTGTCATCCCTAAAGTTAGCTCGAGTTTTTTTTCTTCGCTCAGCTTTTCTCCGAAACATAGAACACAGATGTCAACATATATAAAGTATTTTTTAAAATATTCGAATATACAATAAGCATGCAATCTTTGGAGAAATTACCGAAATTATTGGATGGAATTGTTCCACCAAATCAACAGATTTAAGTGGTAAAAAAAACTGCATAAAAAATATATAAAAGAAAAGAGAACACTTCTGTAAGGTTAAAATATATTCCCATATCTAAATTATGTATAAATTGGGGATGGATAGCCTTATTGTATTAGACTATCTCAACTAATTCTAGACGGTGAGGTGGTGGAACAATACCACTTAAGTAAAAATCTTGGCTAATGTGATAAGCATTCGAATGATATATAGTGACTGAAAGAAATGAAAGAAAAAGACAGGTGCTCACCATTGGAGCAAGGGTACAGGTCTCCTGGTTGACCGTTTATTGTAAAAGCGTTGGATGTGTTTGGCTCCCCTCCAGTTGCCAGAGCATAGGTTATGATATCTTCCACCGATCCCTTAAACCATGATGCTGTTAAGAGATCAAATTGTCCCGCTGTTAGCGTTTATATGCATAACTTAGTCTAGGCACTTTACTTGTGATACCTATGTGGAACAAATCAAATTCAAAATCCAAAAAAAAAAAAACAACCAAATTATCAAGGAATGAGTTTGGTTTTACTTTTATTTTTATTAGTTTTAGTTTTAGTTTTTTATTTTTATTGTCTTTCTTGATTAAAAAATTATTTAGTTGTTATTAATAATAATAATCCTAGGTGCATTTTTATTTGTTAACACTAAAAAAGCACTAAATCTTTAGAAAAAATTAATTTTTATTAGTTAGATAGCAAAGTTTATTTTAACATCATATAATAATTAAACTGAATTACTAAATGAATAAAAATTAAAATACTTTAACTTCATAATAATAGTTATCTAAATTTTAATTATTAGATTCTTAGGCTTCAAAATATATTAATAACTAAAATTTTCACTTTTTCAAAAATATTTTTAGTTTTACAATAAATTTTATTATAAAATTTAATACTTTAATTATATTTTTTGTGATTCGGTCCATTGGTTGAGTGCTTGAAATCAAAATGTGTTAAAAATTTTAAAAAAATATTTTAAATATGATTTTGATATATTTAAAAAAAGAAATCAAAGACAAAAAAAATAAAAATAGAATCAGATAAGTCTTAAACTTGTTAATAAGACGTCAGTAATATCATGTTGAGGAAAGAGGAGCTTTGGAGCTTTAATCTCTCCAAAGTAGAAATGAAATAATGGCAAGAGTATAGGAAATAGAGCCACACCAATCGCAATAGTTTGCTGAGCATAAGGTGTAGGATAGGGAAAGTTAGTTCCAATGGAGGGCAGAATGACAATAGCGCCATGGACTGTGGCTCGTGTCCAATCACTATGAGCATGCCACCACAAAGTTCCTTCTTCTGTTGAAAATATGACTTCGTAGGTGAAGTTTTTTCCTGGTTGAATAGGGCATTGTGTGATGTTCTCTGGACCATCTGACCAGGGATTCCTTGGTTGCTTCACTCCATGCCTGTATATATTAAATTTTGAAAATTGATATTAGCTACATACTTAGCGCTATCAATTTTAATGGTATGTAGATAACTGAAACAGCATTTAATTATCTTATCGCTTCCCCGTTGCTCTTTCTTCTATGTTGAAAATGGACTCGATGAAAGTAATGTTGTCCTTTCTCTAGGTTTGGTTACAATCATGCATGTTTGTGCATTCGAAACTATTTAGAATACGTTATTAAACTGTCACCTTTTATTATCCAAATCCTTAAGATTGAATCCACGAATCTATCACCTTGCTAATTTGAGTACGTCATCCACGGGGGACCATATTATAAATCAAACTTTAACCAAACTAGATTAAATAACTATTGTAGCAGAAGTTAGTCAGTTACAGAACTAAAACCCATTTGAGTTGCAAATATAATTTATTCTCATATATAGCCCTCACAGTCAACTAACAAGCCATTCAAAAGGAAATCCAGCAGAAAGCTTAATTTCCATAGTTACGCTAGAGGTTGGGAATTTGGTTGCTCTGTCGACTACGAAAGAAAAAAACTGAAGAAAATTGAAGTGGAATAGATTACCAGTGAAGAGTAACACCATAAGTTCCTTGGTTGTGCACGTTCACATAAATGGTGTCTCCCTTGTGAACTGTTAATGTTGGGCCAGGGAAGCTTCCATTCACAGTAAGCATACTCTTTGTACTGCACAGTCTTGTAAAGTTTGTCTCTTGTAACTGCAATATTAGATTAAATAAGATATTGACATTTGTCCTATCTCATGTGAACAAAATAATACCTAATTTAACAAAAAGAAAAAACAGGTTAGAGTTCATAAATTTTTCTGTTCTTATTTAGCGATTGTTTATTATCGTATTTAAGTTATATATTAGAACTGGAGCACCAAATCCTATATGTGTATATATTTGTGCTCCAAAAGAAGGCATTTGAACGGCTATGCATGGTTTCACACACTACAAAACTGTCGTTAAAATGGAGAGATTATGTAGGTCATGGGAAAACAAGAAATAGGAAGGAGTAAGAAGCCTTGGGTCTGGGACATTGGACACCTAAAGCAAAGGAAGACATTGAACAATTAAATATGAAGAGAAGGGAACTATAAAGTATATAATGCGAACTGCAACCACTTACTACAAAATCATAGTACCGAATACGCGGATTTGCCATACAAAAGAGCAGCCTATCAAGAAGCACAACCCCTAGAATTGTTAATAATAATAATAGTCTCGCTTTCTTTAATGCCATTTCGCTAATTCCAACCTCCCTATCTCTCCTTGTGCGTTTCCTCTAGCTATTTATAGAGATGCCAAGAGCTTTGGTAATTAATTGGATTTGGGAGGCGGCTTCTTCTTAGTTACGTGACACTATTTTACAACATTCAAAGACAAACGTGACAAGTTCTGTTACCTACCATTAAGACTACATAAAATCTTTATTTATTAACAATGAATAAATTTATTAGTTAAATAAATAAATATTATGATGATATTGGATACTACCACATAGCCTGCAAGGAAAGGCAAGTTCTACATGCCAAACTTTATTAGGTAGAATATTAGCACTCTTAATTAGTGCCACAACCATGGTTAGCGTACAACTGATCAAAATCGACAAATATTAATCTGATTTATCAGAGTTAGTTTATTTAAGATTTCCTTAACATTATGTTTTTTTTTTTTGGGTTGATATAGTTACTCCTGAAAGCAAAGGGTTTAGTTAATTCCTTGGCTAGAGGCTAGAGTAATCGCAATCAATTTTGCGTCCATGACTTCTATTCCAACTTTTGGACTTTTATTGCCTCTAAGTTCGTGATTTACTTGACGACGAGTCCAACCAGTAAAAGAGTTAAAAGGCCATGAACCTGCCCAACATGACCGAGAATTTTGATTTTGGTTGCTTGTTTGACTCGTATGCTTACCATTTTATTACCAACTAAAAATAAAGGCATCGAGCCGACTCCAACCACAGGTTCAAAGCTGAGAGTGAGTAGTCTGACATGCAGCCTCTTCCTAATCCCTACTACTTACAAATTTAGTTATATCCCTACTACTTACAGATTTAGTTATCTTAATCCATTCAGTCTTCTTCTGCAATGATTATAATCATTTGAAGGGAGGGACCATAGTACATGTTAGTAATACACGTAAAGTTCTCGAAATGGAATCTTACCTATGCACTCGGAATTGAAGGGCATTCACAAAAAGAGACAGGTAAGTGCATGCCAGCATCATAACTTGATCGTGTACCCTGAGTCAAAAAAACAAAAAAAATCTTTAGGTATATCCTCTAAATCAATAACTTCTTTAATAATATATTGAAGATGATTTATTTAACATAATTTAATTGGGGGCTGTTACGTTGTGATTCTTAAATTTTTGTTTTCTGTTTTTATTTTTTATTTTTAAATAAAAAGATAAATCTATTTAACAGTTAATCTAATTTAATTATATTTTAATAAAGATAATATTTAAATATTAAATAAAAATAAGATATCTATTAATTTTATGAGTTAAACAAAAAATTAGTTTAATCTCTTATAAAATATTTATTAATAATTAATTAAATTTATTATATTTTAATTCATATAGTTAATTAATTAAATAAAAAACTTAGAAATATTTATTTATGAACAACTACTTAATTTTAATAGTTATTTTAATTATTTCAACTATAAATTTATTATTTTATATTTAAAAATATTACTTAAATAACTATTTTAAAACTTGGACCTCTGTATTTTAAATATATTTCAAATTCGACATATGTTATTTAACACAGTTTCTAAAATTTAAATAAATTAAATAATATTTTTATAATGATAATTATTAGTAATTAATTATCAAATAATTAAATAATATATATTTGATAAATGATAAATCAAGTTATAATAAAAAATAAAAATCAGTGTATGTGATTCCCATAAGTTATAAAAGTAGAAAGAAATTAAAATTAAAAAAGAAATAAAAACTAAACCAAACATATTCTTTTACTAAATTTGAGAACAAAAATAAAAAAACAAATAAGCTCTTAGTATTTTGTCTAACGTCCTTATTATGTCGTGTTTAAAACTTTAAAATGATACTGAGAAAGATATTAGTAATTTTCCATTTAATAGGGTTTAAACTTTCGCAAAAGTTAAAAAGTAAAAGTGTTGGTAATTTTTTATGTATTAAAAGAATCCATGTTCAACCTAAATCATACCTAATGTACTTGTATAAAAACACTTTTTTTTTCATAAATTTATATTTGTTCAGAAGGATAATAACTTTGTGGTGGTACTCACTGATCTTTAATATATAGTGGCATTGTATCGCTGTATAATAATTAGTTACCTGTGATAATTGATGCTTATTATTGAAATGACACACACACACACACACAAATATATATATATATATATATATATATATATATATATATATATAAGTAT
>JAOTAY010000003.1:21335463-21352104 GCA_025629805.1 Erythroxylum baracoense | reverse complement strand
CATGCACTAAACATTCAATTTAATAACTAAACACATACTAAACTACCCATTAAACATTATGCAATCTACCACTATCATGAAACTTCATACAAGATCATCTCCAAGATCATGGCCTCAAGATTGAAACAAGTGCTAGGTTCCATTATCAACCATTCTTAAAGTTCATTCATCGTGGTAAATAGCATAAGAGACATTCTTCTCCTTGCTTAAGAGTCATTTAAATACTAATATAAGAATTATTCAATCAGGAGATGTGCCCTCAAGATAGAATTCTATAAAGCTTTTGATTCCATTAGCTAGAACTTCATAATTTACTCAAAGAAAGATTATGACTTTCCTCCCTAGTTTATTAAATGGAATGGGCAATGCATCACGTATTTTGGAGTGCCTATTACCATTAAAAGACAAATATTTAAAGATTGTTAGCCATTATTTAATGTTATCCATATGAAAATTGGACATTGGTATAATAAAGGGCTCTTATAATCTAGTAGGCTATAA
The DNA here is from genome assembly GCA_025629805.1 of Erythroxylum baracoense. Lineage (NCBI taxonomy): Eukaryota > Viridiplantae > Streptophyta > Magnoliopsida > Malpighiales > Erythroxylaceae > Erythroxylum > Erythroxylum baracoense. The sequence goes on along the minus strand of JAOTAY010000003.1, from coordinate 21,351,603 downwards.
TTATTATCTCAAATCTTAATAATAAGCACATATATAATGGTCCTCACATTTGGTTTTACCAAGGAATCTTACTAAAGTGGTGAAAAAATGATAAGAACCTTCCTATAGATAGAAGATGCAGTAAAGAAACATTATGCAAAGGTCAAATAGACTGATTTAAGACTCAATAAAGATGAAAGGAGTCTTGGAATCATACATATTCAAAGAAACAAATGAATTTCTTTTAGTAAAAGAGTATGGAGAATCCTCACAGATAAAGAGTTTTCTTAGTTAGATAGATACATTCTCATTATTTGAAGAATAATTGCTTTTTGGAAATTAAACCAGTAAATTAAATCTCTTGGACCATAAATAAAATCCTAAGGAATAGGGAGAAGCTATGCTAGGAATGCAAAATCAAGGCTAGCGATGGGAAGAGCACTTGGCTTTGGCATGAAATTATAGTAAACTAGGGCCTCTCTATCTTTCATTTGAAATGATCAACATAAAACATGCTTTAGTCTAAGGCCAAAGTAGAGGAGACAATCAGAGGTAGACAATGACATTATAGCTCTATGGGTCTATCAATTGCACAAAATAATCTTCCAAGGTATAACTTAAATTAGAGCCAAAAAGACACAATCTTATGGCTGAGACATTCATTTTGTTTGTTTACAAACAAAACATGTCACCTAATCTTCAAAATAATCACCTTAAGGTTCCTTATTATAAGCTAGTTTGGTTCAAGCTCTACCACCCTAAGGTCTCATTTATGGTTTAGTTAACCATTAGGAATAGGCTACAAATAATAGATAGAGTTAAAGGTACTTAAAGCTGTAACCCAACTTGCAAACTTTTTAACCTGAAGTTTGAATCTATAGATCATTTGGTCATTAAATATAGTTTCACCAAGGGTATTTGGAAGATAATCCAATGCCAAAATAGTGATTAGCGAAAATTGGGCAACACAACTTCAACAAATAAACAAGGGTGATCACACCAAATTCAAATTGGCATTTGGTTACTATTTTCCATATAATTTGGAGGGAGAGAAATACAAGGCTATTCAAAAACTTGAATCTAAGGAGATATGTCAAAGCTTGCTTTCTTGGATAAGGGAAACCCTGGTGGCAAACAATGGCTAATTCAATGACACAAAGAGAATGAATAGGGAATGAAACATGGCATGAGCCATATCTATCTATTTTCTGATATATCTCTTTGCAAAAGAATTTTAGATGAGATCGAGTGTTGTGATGAACCTTGTAGAGGAATTGTAACCACTTCAAGATGTTGTAACTTAGATGAGCTTGTGTATGCTTATCTATGTCACAAACTTTTATCAAACAATAATAAGTATTGGATCTTATTTGGAAGTGGTTTATATTTAACTAGTTAAAAATCTAATTCAATTTTAATTAAAATTATCATTAAATAAAATTTTGATTTGTAAAAAATCCGACCTTATTATAAATAGGTACAAGTTTAACAGGAGCTAGCACTCTTTCGATACCTTCTCTAGATCATTTGCGAAATTATCTCAACTGATTCATGTAGATATTACTAAAAGTTAAGACACTTAATCGATTCTAGTAATTTGACATAAACTTATTTCATAAACTAGTTTTGCTAGGGAGTTATTGATAAAAATTCAAACTTCATAAAATTAGGTAATATTTTATGATTTGTGATTTATTATGTTTATGCCTTAATCATATTATAGTATTATAATCATGTTGATTTCGAGAAATCATTAAAAAAATTTCTTTCACTTCACATGTTATGAGATCACGTCCTAATTTTTCAACACTTATTTATTAGGAGATCAACTCATATGTAAAAGTCCTTGTCAATATATACTTTGATTTATATATGAGAATTGAATTATTTGAGACAACAACTCTTGCATTACATAATTTATGTGTTGATTTTTATGATAGATATAAATAATTAAAGAAAATGTTATTTATGTTAGGAACCAAAGTCACCAAACTCCAAGTGATCAAAGAAGTTAAAATGAATGAGTTTTAATGAGTAAGATGGGGAAAATAAAGAGACTTGGTATGAGCTCTCTAATTGTCGTTTCATTATGTTCTGAAGTATTTATTTACTGAGCAAGATGGAGAAAATAAGGAGAGTAAGCAACTGTAAATATATCTGAACCCCTCTCCCAACGAAACAAATTAAAGTGGAAGTGTCTTACTTGATATAACCCGTTTAATACATAATCAAAAGACAAACAGAACTGTAAGTACAAACCCATAATTGATATAAATAAACCGCATAACAAAATAAAAGGGTATCTGGCAAAGAAATTTCTTAGTTATGAAGCTGAGCTTATATTTTATGGAGGTGGTAAAAAATTACCATAGATGTCAATGTTTGAATAAGCTAGGCAAAAAGTAAGAAAGTTGGTTTAAATAAACTTTGCACTTTTAAATAAACTAGGTAAATAATTAATTATCGATTGTTGAGCATTTATCATTAATATAAGGAAACAAAGAACTCAACTATTGATCATATTTTTAAAAAATGAATAAAGTGGCTAGACTACAAACATCGAAAGCGTACGCACCAAGTATGATTTCGATTGGAATAATGCCCCACTATTGTTATGATTTCGATGGAATAATGCCCCACTATTGTCTATTGCTATCTCACTCGTTAGAATGATTTAGTGCACTATTGCTATCTCACTCGTTAGAATGATTTAGTGCACTATTGCAAATTGCAAGGAACGGTTGGTTTGAAGAAGCGAAATCTAAGAGCTACGTATGTCTCATTAGCTGTCTCAAGGCTGCCCAATCATTGTCACTATACTAATTGACATGATTTAAGTTAGGCAGGTATCTATTCATATTGTTATGATGTGAGGAATAATCTTTTCGTTAGCAATCATTGTCTTTATTAGTTTGTCCTTTTCGACATTAAAACCTAGTAAAAGCTTAACAAGAAAACTTCTGTTGTTTTAATGACCTCAAAATTATCGTCTTGTTCACTTTACATTTCGTATGGAAAGCTAAGAATCCACCATATTGAACGTGGGCGGCTTATCACCATAGACAAGGATGTTGTGTTCGATTTTGCCTCTACTTTTTAAGGATTTGAAGCTGTCTTAATTGTGCCCTTTCCGTAAAGCCAATAATAGAATCAGTTGACAACGAGGAGTTGACCTAATGACTTTAACTTCTCACTTAAGGCTCTCCTTTACAGGAAGTCTTGAGTTCGAGTCACGTAAAAGGAGGAGAAATAAGAAATTTGTCCTATTGATGATCCTCTAGCTCCTTGGGTAAAGCTCCTTAATCGGATCAATTACGGACGCCTCGCTTCCAGCGGCAGTGTGGGAGTTGAAGCTACTAGGGAACCTGAGGCTGCTGGGAACCTGATGCTGAGTGGGCCCAGCGATCAATCAGCAGTTGACCAATCAAGTATGTGACGGCTCCTTATGCGCAGAAGTGTACAGGCTACGTAGGAACCTGAGGGATCTTGGGGTTCCAGATTTACATCCTCTAGGGTTCTTGAAGTGGGGTCTTAGAGGCTTAGGATTAGTCCGGCTAAGTCGGGATACCTAATGTAATCAAAAAAAAAAAAGAATTCAAGATTCGTTAAATCTTCTTTTTAAAAGCACCATTGGACACTTGATGTCAAGCTTTTATAAGATGCAGATACCCACCACCCTTAAACTTGCTTTTTTTTTAATTGAAAATGGGAAACTCAGTCATTATTATTATTTTTAGGATATGCATTAGGTAATTTTTGGGGTTGATGCAATAGATTACAAATTACGTTAACGTTAATTAAGTATTTTAAGATTGTGTTCGAATTTCTCTTATCTAGAGAATATAGATAAGAGAAATTCGAACACAATCTTCAAATATAATGAGCAGAGAAGATGTCCGCTGATCAGATTGATAGTGCAGAAAAAATGTTTTGCCGTGGGTTCGTTGGTTCACATGTTATGTCGAAGTTGCCTACATTCTACTTATTTTATTCGGGAAATTTAGACTCATGATCATTTTCCATAGCTACATCTCGTTGGATTGATCAGATTCCTTCCATATTCTATTTAAGGAAACATTTAGTATATTAGAGAAATACAGCACTGCCAGGAAATAGGAATACATTGATACTATCAGTTGATTATCTGTATATTTTTATTAAAAGCAAAATTTCTTTTATTAATCAATAAATTCACCACGCAAATTCATTACTTTTCTACTTTTATGTCTCTGAACGGTTTGTAAGCAAAACAACAAGTGAGTCTGATTTTGATGTGTCTCTAATTTGGGTTGGCAATTCCGACCCGACCTGACTCAGCCTATTTTTGGCCCGAGTTTAGAGGGCTATGGGCGAGCCACTGGTCGACCATGGTCTGCCCAGACCGGGTCACGAGCCAACCACCGCAGCCTGACTATTTTCTCTAAAATGACGTCGTTTTGTCCAAAACGACACTATTTTATATTTTTTAATTTAAAAAAATATAGACAAGACAACCAAGAGCCGGACGACCTGTCTGTGGGCCGGGCGGCAGACCGGCCCATCCCGACCCACGCGTGCCACGGGCTGGCCCGCGGCTCGCCGTGACTGAGGTCGGGTTGGGCCAGACCGAGGGTGGTCTAGGCCCGGTCCGGCCTATTGACATCCCTGTCTCTAACAATCACTTGGGCGGTCCATTGCATTGATTAAGATTTAAGATGATTGAGACAAATTTGGAGAAATGTTAGACCAGAGCTAAAATTTATTTGCACATCATAACTAAAGGGCTGTTTAGTATTTTTCTTTTGAAACTTTTATTTCTGGTTTCTTGATTTACCAAGTTATGGACTAATTACTTATGAGTTTTGCTAGTTAAACCCTTGCGTATTGATTTAGGCATTAAATGTCCAAATCCTATGTCAAAAAGGAATCTGAGTTTTCTATTAGAAACTAATAATATCTGAAAGAAGATAATTGCAACTCGTATTTCCTCATTATCATCATTCTTATTGGTGGAAGTGGAAGTCTTCCTTTTATTCCCCTCCCACGTGCATCATCAAATACATTATGTTAAATTATAAACTAACATTAACCATAATTTAATATTAAAATCTTAGATTCAATGTTGTGTCAATTATTAGGGTATTGTAAAGATGTATTAGGCTTTGCCGTATGTGTAGTGGAATAAGGTTACTGTGCCATGTTATTAGGCTAACTATTAATAGGTAGGTTAGTCCATTAAGCCTTAGGGCTTACGTGGAGGGTCCCTGATTTCTGTCATTATATATGTGTGGTTGCCCCTCATTCGGTAACCACTCTAATCAATTGCATATTGTGGCCAAGAGGACAGAAGCACTCTCCAACTTCTCATAAACAAAGATATGGATCTATCATGCGTTCCGGGTATTTCTAAACTACATTCTATAATTTACATGCCGTAAATCAATCACAGTTTGATAATATTTTATTAGACAATATTCTTTCAATTGGAATCAGAGTCAGGTTGTGATTTGATTTATAGCTGTAGAAAGTTAAATCTTATTTTGGGAAATTATATTGGGGTTTATTCCAATCTTATGTTATAATAACATGAATAGAATTACATAGAATCTTGTTTCTCATGAATGTTTTAATGATTTCATGGATTGTTTGAATGTATTTAATTTCCAGAATTCGACTCTTGCCTGATTTGATGTTGCTTTATGAACAATACATGTTCTATTGTTTTAAAAATTTTAAAAATAAAAGAAAATTATCCAAAAATTCGAATCTGGGACGATGAACGTGGGGTGGTAGCGCAGTTGGCTAGCTCGATGATCTCATAGCTTACATGAGTTATCCTGAGATCTAGAAACCTCTCATCGTTAATGGGATTATATGTGTGGGGGTCTTTTCCCAAGGTTTCCTATGACATATATTAAACACTCTCCCAACTAGCACCATTCAGATATAGAACAAATTTTGGAAGCATATTTATGATATTTAAATGTTGGTAAATTGAATTAATTTACTAGAACTGCTTCTAAATTTTGGAACCTTGGTTTACATGTCCAAAAAGTAAGGATGTAAATTATCTTATCTAGTTGTAAGCCTGCTCATCGGAGGAACAATTCAGATGAGAGGTTGTGTAAATTATTTATGGAATTTGTTTTAAAGAAATTGCATTATTAGTATACATACCCTATCGGAATGATATTAATGATATGATATTTTGTATTTATGTTCTATATTAGTGTCAGTGTTAGGTGTGATTCGTTGGTTGATTCTTTGTCGTTGCTTAAATGTTATATTTTTTTATTTTAAACGCCCTATTGGTGTTAAATCTTGAAATGTAGTATTTAAGATAAGGGAGTGTGCTCACTATAATTGAGGACCCTATCGGCACAATTACGGTTACATGAGAGCTCTAAATTTGAAATGAACCATATTTGTTACTTCCAATATTCACTAAATCTCCCAATTTTTTTGCATACCAGTTACTTCTATTGCTACTAAGTTTAACACAATGATTGTTCTGACTGGGTCCAATTATGAGGATTGGTTGGACTCTATGAAGCTGAGTTTGGCCATGATGAACATGGACATGGCTTTGATAGAATACGCACGTCCTATGCCATCGCTTGAGTCTTCTGAACATGAAAAGGCTATATATAACAGGTGGCAACATTCTAATAGGGTGTGCCTGATGTTCCTATCTTATCACATGGATAGGACCATAAAGAAAAGCATTCCAAAGTATGCCACTCCAAAGGGATTCTTGAAAGCTGCGGGTGAAAAGTTCCTCAAGATTGACAAAGCTAAGAAAGGTCACTATTTGTCTCTTCTGAGTAAGACCAAATATGATGGTCTAAGCGGTGTTTGTGAGCACTGCATGAAGCTTCTGCATTATTATAATAAGTTGCAGGAGATGAAAGTGGAATTGGGTGAGAGTTACCTCACCTGGCAAATTCTTGAGTCCCTACCTCCACAGTTTAGTGTCATGAGAACCACCTACAATAATACTCAGGGTGAATGGATTGTCATGAATTGATTTCTATTGTTACTCAAGAAGAAGAAAATATGAAGAAGAGCACGTCTCATTCTGTTCAGGCTATTATGCATAACTCCACACAAAAGAGGAAGTTTGATAATGGTAAGAAGAAGTTTAAACGCTTTTCTGATAAGAAAAAGGCTGTGAATGCAAAGAAATCTTTTGAAGGTAACTGTAACTGGTGCAAGAAGTATGGGCACAAGCAGGCTGATTGTAGGAAGTTTAAAAGTTGGCTTAAGAAGAAACAGAAGAAAGGTATTCCCTTAGCCCTCGTCTATTTTGAATCCAATTTGGTTGACATTCCACTCAATTCTTGGTGGTTGGATACTGGGGCCTCTATTCATGTTGCAACTTCCTTTCAGGTGTTCAAAAAGAGCAGGAGGCCAAGTGATGGAGAATTACAAGTTATGGTTGGAGATGGTAGCAAAGTAGGCATGGAGCATGTAGGGCTTGTTAGTTTAAGATTACCTTCTGGTCATGTTTTGGATTTGAAGGACACTGTTTATGTACACTTTATGAAGAGGAATTTGATTTCAGTTTCTGTTTTGGATTGATGTGGATATTCTTTTCATTTCGGTAATGGGAAAGTTACCATTAATTATGATTCTTGCATTGTTGGCTATGGTATTCTTTCCGATGGCTTATACATGTTGCAAGTCGATTCCAATCAACCAACTGTGAATTCTATTAGTGGCACTAAATGCAGTAGATTGAATAATAATTCTGTTATACTATGGCACAGACGCCTTGGTCATATTTCCAGAGAGAGAATTGAGAGGATGATCCAGGAAGGCCTTTTACCTGAATTGGATTTCTCAGACTTCAATACGCGTGTAGAATGCATTAAGGGCAAACTTTCCCGCAAGACAGGGAAAAGGGTAGGTACTCAAATTCAAGAAATTATAGAGCTGATCCACATTGATATCTGTGGTCCTATCACTCCAGCGACTATAGGTTGCTACAGATATTTTATTACATTCACTAATGACTATTCCAGATTTGGTTGGATTGAACTCATTCGTGAAAAGTCTGATTTTTTAGAGGCTTTTAAGAGCTTCAAAGCAGTTGTGCAACTCAAAACAAGGAAGCTAATAAAGGCAGTCAGATATGATAGAGGAGGAGAGTTTTATGGCAGATATAATGAGGCTGGCAGAAACCCTGGGCCATTTGCCATATTTCTTCAAGATTGTGGAATTGAAGCTCAGTACATAATGCCTGGGACACTGGAACAAAATGGGATTGCTGAAAGGCAAAACTGTACTCTTATGGAGATGGGGAGGTATAGCTTGCACATTCTTCTTTGCCAGAATATCTGTGGGGTGATTGTTTGAAGACTGCTGTCTATATCTTGAACCTAGTAAATTCGTGCCCAAAACCCCGCATGAGTTATTTATCGGTAAGAAACTAAGTTTGCATCATTTCCACGTTTGGGGTTGCAAAGCATAGGTAAGACCTTATGACCCACAGTTGAAGAAGCTTGACTCCAGGACGATCAGTGGATATTTCATTGGCTCTAAAGGATGCAGATTTTACTGTCCATCTCATTCGACCAGAATAATTGAATCTAATCGATTTGTTTTTTTGGAAGATTCAATGGATAGTGGGATAATAGAGTCACATGATGTTTCCGTCATTGTAGAGGGTGTAGATGAACATGTACCCATTGATTTAGCATCCCCAACTCAAGTTGTTCCAGTTGTTGACCTAATTGGGAATGTTAACCTTCCAGTCCCACAACCCTCAATGGAGGGATGACCAAGCCAAGTAGAGGAGCAAGTGCCACTGAGAAGATCTGAAAGAGTATGTAAATCCACTCAAAGGGAGGAGTATGTATATTTGGAGGAACATGAGTACCACATTAGTGACCTATATGATCCTTGCACTTTTCAGGAAGTTATGGCTAGTCCTCATTCTTCTCAGTGAAAAAATGCTATGGAGGAAGAATTACTCTCTTTGGGACAAAATGATATTTGGGAATTAGTGGAATTACCGCCTGGTTATAACACTGTTGGCTGTAAGTGGGTATTCAAGACTAAACACAACTCCAGAGGAGAAATAGAAAGGTACAATGATAGATTAGTAGCCAAGGGCTATAGTCAGAAGAAAGGGATTGACTATAAAGAGGCCTTTTTACCCGTTTCTACTAAGGACTCCTTACATATTGTGATGGCTTTAGTGGCTCATTTTGACTTAGAGTTGCACCAAATGGATGTTAGGACCTCTTTTCTGAATGGTGATTTGTCTGAAAGTGTTTATATGGATCAACCTATTGGTTTTCAGAAACAGGGTCAGGAGCATCTTGTATGCAAGTTGAAAAGGTCCATATATGATCTGAAACAGGCCTCGAGGCAATGGTACTTGAAGTGTCATAATGTTGTCCCTTCAATTGGATTTAATGAGAATCCAGCTGATCAGTGCATTTATCTCAAGATGAGTGGGAGAAAATTTGTCATCTTAGTATTATATGTTGATGATATACTGCTTGCAAGCAATGATCTGAACTTGCTGTGTGAGACAAGACAAATGTTGTCGAGCCATTTTGATATGAAAGATCTTGGAAATGCCTCTTTTGTTCTAGGCATTCAGATCTATCATGATAGATCTCGGGGTATACTTGGCTTGTCTCAAAAGACATACATTGAGAAAGTATTATCCAGGTTCGGAATGAAAACTTGTTCCTCATGTGCAATACATGTGTGCAAAGGTGAGATTATTTCAAAATCTTAGTGTCCTCAGAATGATGAGGAAAGAGCCAATATGGCTAAAGTCCCATACTCATCTGCGGTTGGTAGTCTTACATATGCTTAAGTTTGCACACGTCCTGGTATTGCTTATGCTGTTGGTGTGTTTGGGAGATTCTTGAGCGATCCTGGAGTGGAATACTGGAAAGCTGCCAAGAAAGTTATGAGGTACTTGTAAGGTACCAAAGACTATATGCTTACTTACAGAAGATCCAGTCATATTGAGGTGATTGGATATACTGATTCGAACTATGGTGGTACTATAGGTGACCAGAAGTCCACTTCTAGATACTTGGTCCTAATGGTTGGAGGTGCTATTTCATGGAAATATTCCAAGTAGACTACCACGACTGGTTCCATTATGGAGGCAGAGTATGTAGGCTGTTTTGAGGTTACTAAACGGGCTATATGGTTAAGAAACCTAATTTCTGGTTTTCATCTTGTGGAGAGTGTTTCCAGACTTTTGACCATTTATTGTGACAACTCTGTCGTCGTTTCTTACTCTTGCAATAAGAGAATCATGGCACGCATCAAACACTTTGACATCAAGTATAAGTTTGTGCGATAGAAGATTCGAGAGTTACAGACCAGTATTGAGTACATAGGCACTGAGATTATGGTTGTGGACCTACTGACTAAAGGCTTGACAGCTGTAGTTTTTCAGGGTCATGTAATTCGTATGGGCGTTATTAAAATTGATGATGTTAAGGGTTAGTGGGAGTTTGGTAATGTATGGCATTTATTAAACTGATTTTGATTTAATTCAATTGTTTATGTCTCGAGACACTTATGGACTGTTGTTATTCTATTGTTACTGTCCATATCGTTATTATTGTTTAATGCCATATTTATTTCGCATGCATATTGTGTCATACTTATATTGTATAAGAGAGATAATTTTGTTTTAGTCTCATTGTTGAATTTATACTTATACAACATGTAGTAGGTATAAGGGTTGTAGAGACATTTTAGTCTTGTTGTGATAATAAGAGACATTTTGTTTGAGTCTCGATTTTGTGATATTGAGATGTTGTGTCAGATATGTTGTCTCAATAGGCATCCTTGTTGGATTTTTGGACCGTTATTTAGGACTGCATATGGATCATATTTGGTAGTGTATGTCCTAAACCCAGTTATCCACATTACTCAAGTTAATTGGGATATGATACTTTGACTTGTATGATGTTTAGTGACCCTATCAGACACGACTTCTGCAGTATTGGGTATTTCTCGTCTCGTTTGGCTTGAGGTTTGTTGTAGTTTACAGCACTTGCTTTTGTAGTTGACCAGCTGTTATGGTCACATCATTGTGACATATAATCTAAAAGTTTTTTCAGAAAACTCTTGGTTTATGTTAGTTCAAGTGGGAGAATGTTAAATTATGAACTAACATTAACCATAATTTAACATTAAAATCTTAGATTCAATGTTAGGTCAATTATTAGGGTGTTGTAAAGCCGCATTAGGCTTTGCAGTATGTGTAGTGGAATAAGGTTACTGGGCCATGTTAGTGGGCTAATTGTTAATGGGTAGGTTAGTCTATTAAGCCTTAGGGTTTACATGGAGGGTCCCTGACCTCTGCCATTATATATGTGTGGTTACTCCCTATGCGGTAACTCAATCTAATCAATTGCATATTGTGGCTAAGAGGAAAGAAACACTCTCCAACATCTCAAAAACAAAGATATGGATCTATTAAGCTTTCCAGGTATTTCTAAACTACATTCTATAATTTACACGCCGTAAATCAATCATAGTTTGATAATATTGTATGAGACAATATTCTTTCAGTGACCAGCATCTTAAACTCTCGTGGAAGAGTATTAAGGGCTTGGTGCACTATCAATTTATCAGGAACGGAAACATCCAGTGATCCTTATAATGCATTCCCTTACACCTCCTTCTCTAGTATACTTTACGGAGAACAGATCCTTAATCAAGGTACTCAACTCAGCATTGGATGAGACTTTCTACCTTTGGGAAACATTGTTCGTAAACTCCTTTGCTATGGTGGTATCCAGTAGTCTACTCAGCTGATGATCTAGGATTGACCTCTTAATGGTCAAATAGCACATCATGTTTGACCAATCTTAGATTGCAAAGGTCTACTTATCAGCATCCAAAATGATGTCTGTAGGTGGAGAGGGTCTCTCCATCGACATAGCCATGTTAATGTTTGACATCTCCAAGGCAAACTCGACATCCTTCTTCCACTTCTTAAAATTAAAACAGTTAGGGTTTCAATGGTGACAGTATTATTGTTGACAGAAAATATGACCACAAAAATTCAGTGCAAAAATTAACACAAATGTAAGATAACATTGATATTTAAAACATTAAAATAATATCTATACCGAGAATCTAATCGCACATAATATAAAATACCTATGGGCTGAATACATAATATATGCAATTAAACCTCCACATAAAAGCAATTAGAGTACATATCATCAAATCTCATGACATTACCACCTGTGGACGAAAAGATCATTCAAGCAATGGTTTTCCTTTATCTAATGCCTTTATGCACATCTCAAAATCTCATGTAAGACTAACACCTATGGGGAGAATAACAAAACATGAGACCGAAGACATCCCCCAACATGCTAGTAGAACAATTTAAATACTGACTTAAAAGATCACTGTGGTGACTACATTCTGATCAGTACCTGAAAGATCCACAAGCACAAAGAATACATCCTTATGTTATCTCACACTCTATATAGGCAAATAGTATGTGAAAATGTAACATCAATAAATCCAAAATGGAATGCACATTCAAATTATCACATACTTATGCTGAAGACATTCTTTGAAAATTTTATTTGAGACTTTCATAGAAAAAAAATCTCAATCAGAGCAGCTATCATTCAATACTAAACACTAAATCGATTACCAAAACCTTAACTGACTCCCTCACGTGAAGTTTGAAGCATGAAAATTCACTCAACAATGCATTTAGAATGTCTAAATTCTTTTTCTAGAGTGAAATTATCAATGTAATTAATCCCAAAAATTAAAAATCACTTAAAAAAATTTCCCTAACTTGAAAACTAACCCAAAAGAACCCAGGGCACACTTACGAGAATTCTAAAATTATTCCCTTTTTTGGTGTTGATGTCAGTAGTAACTGTAGCGCTAATGTTAGCACGTTATTGTGAGCTGACGTCAGTCAGTGTCATGTCACTGTGACTTCAGGGGTGTGTGTGCGCCTTTTGTGTGAGCATTGCACACGCGCACGCCTAACGTGCCTCCGTATGAGTCAGTACATGCACCCCACTCCCACCGACGCTCTGAGACACTCGTCCACTCGTAGATGCGCTGACACTGTATGACGCGTGTATCACATGCAGCTACTATGTGTCTGTACATGTGCTTGACACATGTTGAGACAACTGGATGACGTGTGCATCACATGCAGCAGTCTCGCTGCCGCCGGTGGGAGTGCATATCGTGTGTGGCATGTGCATATGTCCTAAATGTGGTGGATCACCATGTGTTGCACTCTGGTTGATGCGTGTGATGCACGCGCCAAACCAATCACCTTGGGGGCGGTACTTTAGTTGGCACATGCACCCGACGATCTTCCTCCCCCTTCCAACAACAGGCAATTTTTGACAAAATTTTTGACAAATTTTGGCACTCTATAGCTTGTTTTCGACTCGTTTCTCAATGCTACATAAGTATAGCTCACTTTCATGCATCCATACATGTGAAAAAATTGGAAAATGGACCAAAACCATTTGAAACCATTATGGATGACAAACCAAAAAGACTTCATTTTTTACTGCCTAATCACGTAACCAGTTTGATACCACGTGTAACATGTAGCATGAACCTTATTACGTGTCCTGGATCTTACATGAAAGGGAAAGAAATGAAGTAAATGCAAAATACTTTATTTCAGTCCCATAAGAAGTTTAGAGGAGCTTTTTGAGGCCGTAACAAGGTCAAATTCACCGGGAACTTCATGAAATCCTCTCACCGACGTGTGGTTAACTCCTTTCTACAATTTTCTCAATATGTAAGCTCTTTTAACAGATGAAAGAATCCATATACTTACGAATGATATGAGCAACTACAGGAGACCTTATACTATTTATATAACTTCTATATTGAGCTTTCCTATCACAAACCCGATATGGGTCTGGTCTACATTGATCAAAATTCATTTTCTTCTTAGACTTCGACCCATTGACTTAAATCATTTATTGAGCTACTTCGTTATCTTTATCTGGATCAAATTTACGTAACTTAATCAATAAGTTATCAAAAATCGATAAAACGCAATTAATTGTTGTCCAAATTTGTGAAAAATATCTAACATATTTGTCTACCTTCTTTATCTGATTACGTTTGCATGCTTAACATTTCTTTAAACATGGATGATCATTGCAGGAGTTCCAGATGCGCATATTTAGGTTCAAGATATGGTGGATGATACCCTGTTTTGGAAAATTAGGAAGTGATATTCCTGTGGAGACTCAGTTGCTTCTATTGAAAGTAGTGGAAGAATCACTTGAGGATCCGTCTAAGACATCTAGTGGGAAGACCTTCTATATTCTCTTCTACCTGCACTTTGGAGGTCAATTCCGTGCAAGTTTACAAGGAACTCCTGCTAATGAGCTACAGATTTGTGTTGAAAGGGTGACTAGGCGTTTGTGAATCTTTTGGTTGCCAAAACTTCTGCTGTCCCGTTTAGATTTATTATATATTTGGTAATATACAGGTGTTCCAGATGTTCAAACATCTTAGGTGTTTGAAGAACTTTTCATCAATTTAGGCAGCAATCCTTTTGAGCTTATGAAGAACTCCATCAAGTACGTAACTTCTCAATTTTAGATTATTTTTTTACACACTTCACTTTCTCACTGTAGATGCCTTTCAATTGCTTGTTCATGTAGAATACTGGAAAAGCAAAACAGCACATTCTGTCATGTGGACAATAAAGAGGTAAACAGTAAAGCATAAATGTAAATCACGATCATTCTGAACTAACTTCTTAAATGCTTTGACAGTGCTAAATTCGAAGATCCACCACATATCAACTGGTTCGGATGGTGCACTTGGGATGCATTTTACACTAAAGTGAATCGCCATGGAATCAAAGAGGTTTTTTACCTTTATTTCTGAATTTTCTTATAGAGTTTGACAGATGGAGGGTGTTCTCCAAAATTTCTGATTATAGATGATGGTTGGCAAGACACTCGCAACGGATCGTCCTTAAAGGAAGGTGAAACACCAAGCAAAGCAACTATGTCCTGTAGTCTGTGAACTGTGATCCTATTTCCATAGGCAGCCATGTGCATCAAGCTGCAGAAAAATTAATGTTCCTTGTGACTTCATAGGTTATTAGCAGATATCAAAGAGAACAAAAACTTCAGGAGTTTCGACCCTGAAGGTCATAGCAATCTTGGTCAATTCATCCAAACCATTAGAGAGCAATATGGTCTAAAGTTCAGTATTTCTCCAGCCATTTGATTTGGTTGATTTTTTGTGTTGCTGAGATTATATAATACTGAGATGAACATTTTCGAAAATTGCAGTTTTGTATATATGTGGTATGCTTTAGTTGGTTATTGGGGAGGCATCTGAAGCAGTGAAAAGATATAATCCTAAGATAATGTTTCCAGTTCTATCACCCGAAAACAAGAGCCATATCAGATGTGGTGCTATGGAGACCTTGGTGAAAAATGGAGTTGGAGTTAATGATCCTTCAGAGATATTCAATCACTGATTGAATGACAATTTGACAGCTTGAAGAAATGTGCAATAGCAAGAGCTTCAGAGGAATTTTACATGCCTCATATTGCAACTCTTCAAACCTCTCATGTTGCTGCTGTTGCTTTTAACAGCTTTTTTATGGGACAGATTTTGGCACCTGACCGGGATATGTTTCTAGTAAGATGTCTTTCAATTTTCTCTAGTTTTATTACCCCGTGTATGGTTACTGTCCCCGTGACTGGGGACAGTGGACAGAACAAAATAATCCTGTCTCTTTGATTGTTTGGTTGATGTCCCTGCATTTTTGTCCCCTGTCTCCGAAGGGCAGGGACAAAAAATATTGTCCCTTCGAAAACTGAAGGACAATGTATTTGTGTCCCTGTCTCCGGAACAACTCCCTCCTATTACTCCTCTCCTCTGATATTTCATCCTTCTTTCTCTCGCGCACACCCTCTTTCGCTTCTTCCAGATGCACTCCTCTCTGGGCAACTCTCTCACACGCAAGGAGTCTTCTTCCACTGGTAAGTTTTTGTTATTCTCCATTTCTCTGGTTATCTCAGAAGATGGAAAAGCCAGTTTGGCCAATGAGAATTTAGATTGTTGGTTATGATACCGGTTGTGGCCTTAGTCTGCTCCTACTCTATGGCCGCTATCGCCAAGTATATGCGACTCCAGGTGATGGCTTTGGCC
>JAOTAY010000003.1:21312156-21333993 GCA_025629805.1 Erythroxylum baracoense | reverse complement strand
TAAATATTAGTTTATAAATAATAATTTTTAAATTATTTATTTTTAAAAATAAAATATTTTTATTAATACTTTATTAAAAATATTCTATAAAAGATTAAAATAAATTTAAATAAAATAATTTATTTTTAAGTTTAATTTAATCTATAATTATTATTAGTAATAAAAATATTTATTTTATTTTAAAATTTAAAACTAAAAAATCTCAATAAAAGTTTAACTAATTAATTAATTATAAAAACTTTGAAAAAAGAAAAGGGAGAGGGAGGCAGGAGAGTATTTTTTAAAAAATTTTGAAAATTTTGCAAAAAATTTCCTATATTTTTCAAAATTTTCAGTACTGGCCGGTATTATAGATACCGGTCGGTACTGACCGGTATTTAAACTCAGTATCAAAGAGGTTAGTACCATTATGTTTTTCAGCTGATACCAACCGGTACGGAACGGTATTCACATCTATGCTAAAAACCCATAAAGTATTTATCCTTCAAAATTACTTGCGCTCTTATTCAAAATTAAAATCTAAATACCTTTGAGTCTTCGAGCAATGATGTTAAAGATAATTTTATAAAAGGAATTGTAATAAGAAATAAGTCAAAAGTCAGATAATTGATTCGACTCACCATTCCTTGGAAAAAAGGTATGAAAGTCTTGGTGATTTCTTTTCAAAGAGTACCCTTGTTGAAAAATTCCAAAACAGGTTTTGAGATCAAATTACCAGTGCAAGACCATGTTTTTCTAAAGACATTGACATTGAACCCATCTAGTCCAGAAGCCTTATGAGGGTGAAGTAAAGCTACTAATTTTTTGATCTCTTCATGGTACCAGGTCTACATAAAAGATCTATGTCTTGTGGTGAAATGGAATCTTTCAAAATCTATTTTAGGAAGTGTTTTAAGGATTGTGCTTTTGAGGTTCTATTCATAAAGTCACTGAAGTATTCATAAACCCCCTACATTAGTAGATTTTGAGAATCAATCAGTATGTTGTTATGCTTAAGAGAGATAATTTCCTTTCTAGTTTTCCTGAAATAATGGCTTTGTTGAAGACTAAGGTGTTTTCATCTCCATTTTTCAACTAGTCAACCCTGGCACTTTATCTCTTTAGAGAATAATCAAAGAGGAGTGCTTCAGTATAACTGTGCAAGGCTTATCTTTCCATCAAATGTAGTATCTGAGAGTCAGGATTGTTGTATCTTGCCTATTGAATATTTTCTAACTCCCTCCTAGCAGTGCTGGCAAGGTGATTTGTATTGCCAACATTATCTCTGTGTAAAAAATCATTTCTTACTTAATGAGTTGTAACTTCCTTGTATAAACATAATGAGTTGCAACTTCCTCATATAAACATATAGTTTGGTGCCTCTAATATTGGATCTCACTGCAATCCAAATTTCGTCCTCAACTCCAACTAACTCTAAAAAGAAATTGTTGCACCTAAATGGATAGTTGGAGCTTGTAGTTGTTGTTGTGGTTAAAATGGATGTGTGATCAGATAAATAATTGGTTGAGTACTTGGAAAAGCAATTAGGGAAATCAACCATCCACCTTAGGTTGGCAACGCTTCTATCTAACTTCTTCTGAATTAAGTGAGGAACAGTTTGGTTATTGTTTTAGGTATAGAAATATCCACCCAAGGAGATGTCAGTGAGTTGAGCTTTATACAGGCATTTACCTAGTTTTATGTAAAGACTGCATTCTGATCTTGATTCTTTTGCTTCCTCTACTTTTAATATGGAGTTGAAATCACCTAAAAGCATCCAAGGGATGTTGATTGAAGTAGTTAAATATTTAATTTGATTCCACAAAAACTTTCTATGATATGCATTGTTATATACATATATAAATGAAATGCACAAAATTAAATTGAGATGTCTTATAAAGACTTATAAGTACACCATCTGATCTGTAGTGTTAGAAGAAGTAACAAGCAAGAAATTAGAATCATACCTTTCCATTGGGATGACAAGAATGATTAGAGATGATTTGCCTCTTAGTAGGAAGATAGTTCAATAACTTGCAACACTCCTTTGTTATTCTAGTTTCCAATATGCTAACAATAGTCACTTTATTTTGCAAAATTATATCCCTAATCATCAGCTACTTATTAGGGACATTAACCCCTCTTACATTCCATGTGATGATATTCATGAGACTATCTCCCCTAGGGAGAGTTTCTTTTTCCTATTAGATCTTCTTCTAACCACTATCTCAAAATCTTGATCTTCTTGTGCTTGATGATGAATATATTTTCTAGGTTTTTCAATAGTTCTCTTCTCCACATTGTCAACATTCTCCTTTGCAAGCATGTTTGTCTCATCTAAATGCTCTTTCCCTTATTGCAATTCCTTACCTACATTAATTGTAGCTTTGCCTACTAAAACAGGAATTTCAATTGTATTCTCTTAATTCGATTCACTCTGCTTATTACTCATATCCATCAATTCCTAATGATCATATGTTTTAAAAACCTTCCCTGTTGGTCTCTATATTTGTTTCTTTTTAAGCTAAGGTCTACATGTATATGTAACATTCATTTGATCGTCTTTAAGCACCAAGTCCTTATTTATCCTAATTGACGTGAGCTTAATTGTTGATACATTGAATCCATAACACTTAGTGATTAATACTTTAAAAAGCTTAAGACATTCACTTTATTTCGTATTTGGTTTTAGGTACAATTTTGAAGCATAATAGCGAAAATGAGTTCAAAGCACACTCTCTTAGTCATCTTCTTAAGACTAACACTCAATTGTCTTCATGGAATAAGAAGGAGAAGGATTAGAGCAAAGAGGAAACAAAAAAATGTAAAAAAATTCAGAGTATATGATGTAGTGCATCACGACCGTGCATCAAATTCACGACTGTGACTTTCATGGTCTGGACAAAAAGTCACGGTTGTGCATCAAAGTTCACGACTATGAACTTTGGGTGTTGCAATTCATAGTTGTGACTTTCACAATGTAGGCCCAAAAACCTAATTTTTTTAGTATAAATAAAACATTTTGATGAAAAAAAGAGATGAATTTTGTGGGAGAAAAATAAGGGGTAAAGCACGCAAATTTTAGAGATACATGGAGGGTTAAATTTCCCTAACCTAGGTCAGTGGTGAAATTGACACCGAAGAACACATTTAGGAGTATCTACTTTGTGTTTGTTATTCTTTCTCTCTTTTGGAACTATTTATGTTATTTTATGCATATTGTAAGAATGATTTGAATGTGTTCATTAGATTGTCTTTATGTAAACCCATTGTTAGAATCTTCAATATAATACGTAACCTTTGTATTTTGGGTTTGTTATAGCTACTAATGATTTCGAATTATTAAGGATAATGTAATCTTGGTTAAATGACCTGAACTTATGGGACTATTGCCTTGATTAATCTGTTTTCCTAACTCGTAATGCGGCTATCCAATTAAATCTAGAGAGCTTGTTCTAGGTTATTTGATAGTTAGGTTTAGATAAAGAGCTTGTTTTAACTAAATATGAACTAAGAGAAAACTGGGGTTAATAGAGCTTATTGTTAACCTATAATTAATAGTTGCTATGAGAGGTATGAGAATAATAATTCAATGAAGTATGTTTAATTGTGTGTACGCCAAGATTGAACCGATGACCGGACCCCTAAAGTATTTATCCTTTTTCTCATTTTTATTTTGTTGGATTTAATTTGCTTTCGTTAGTTTAGTTTCACTTTATTTTCTTATTTGAGATTAAACCAAACCCTAAATTACTTTGGAAACTCATTTGTTAATTGCTTATTTGCTTGATTATATTAATTGATTTAATTTTTGCTATTATTTATATTCAAATCACCATTCATATTCCTTATACAAAGTTAGGTTTAATTAGTTTTATCTATTTCCTCATGGGATCGATACCTTCCGATACTGCAAGTTAAGATTCGTATACTTGCGGGTATTGAGAGTTTTATTAGTTTAGTTTCCCTAAATTACTTTGGCAGCTCACTTATTAATTGCTTATTTGCTTGATTTTATTAATTGCTTTAATTTTTGTTATTATTTTTATTCAAATCACCATTCTAATAACTTAGACAAAGTTAGGTTCAATTAGTTTTATTTATTTCCTCGTAGGATCGATATCTTTCGATTCTACAAGATATGATCTATATAATTGCAGGTATTGAGAGTTTTATTAGATATATAACTTTTTCAACAATATTTTGTATGTTTCTTCCAGGAGACTTGGGATATCACTGGTAACCTTTTAACTATGCGAGAACTTTTTTATTCTTCAAATATGTTGATGGAAATGAACAAAACCTTTATATATCTCATCCAAAAGAAATAAAACCCCTCATCTATGATGGATTGCATGCCTATATCTTATTGTAATAAATTCCACAAGATAATTGCGAAGCTTTTTATAAACAAAATGAAGTTGGCTTTGAAAAATGTCATCAATCCAACACAGGATGCATTCATAGATGAGAGATCAATAGGAGACAACATACTGCTCACATAGGAATTAATGAAAGTCGAAGAGCTATCTAAAGCTACACATTCAAAATTAAGTTCTTTAAATCCTTTATAGCCATCAGATAGGATTTTATTGAATCTTATTTACTATCATTTGGGATTCCCAATGCAATATATGAAATGGATAATGGAATGCATTACAAAAACTTCCTTTATCATTCTAATAAATGGAGCACCTACTCAAATCTTTAAAAATATCAAGGAAATAAGGCAAGGGAACCTACTTCCCCTTACTTATTCAAGCCAGCCATGGAAGCTTTATCTAGGATGCTCACTAATCTTATCTATTGCAATGATAGGTTTCAATATCATCATAGATGTAGAGAGCTCAGGATCAAAAACTTGATTTTTGCTAATGATATAATGTTTTTATATGGTTCGAACATCTAATCCACTGAAATAATAGTAGGCATTTGAGTTATTCTTAGCATGTTCTAGATTGAAGGTAAATGCTAACAAAAGTAATATGTTCATCTCTTCTTATGTGAGAACTAGCCATAGTTGAGCAAAAGTACTAGCTACATAAGCCAAATCCCACTATTTAGATATCTTGATATCCCTATTACCATTACTAAGCCAAAATTTATTGACTACATTCCACTGATAGAATCACACAAAGTAAGATTCAATGCTCAGCAAAATAAATTTATATCCTTTGCTGCTAGGCTAACTCTTATCAATTATATTCTAAACAGTCTAAATATGCATTGGAGTGCTCACTTAATACTTCTTAAAAGATTCATCAAGTAGATTTAAATGAGTATCAAATATTTCTTATAGTCTGGTAAGGCAAAAAACCTAAAATGGTCAAAGGTTAAATGGGAGGAGATATCCATTCCAAAGAAGATAAGGGGTGGGAATTGTTCCTATTGCTCTTATGCAAAAAGTGCTTTAAGTAAAAGTATTTGGAGCTTATACATGGATAAAGGATCATTATAGATCAAAAGGATTACTAAGTTAAATCTAAAAAAATAGAATATGTTGGAAAAAATAAGGATCACTCCTAACACTTTATACATATATTGAAAATTAGAAATTTTTTATACCCTTAGATCAAGCACAAATTGGGGAATGGTGGAAAATTTTGGTTTTGCCACAAAAATTGGAATGATTTTAGTTTAGTAGTCATGAAAAATAACCTCTTACACTTAAGGAATAGAATCCTTTCAAAAACTAAAGTCACATAACTCGTTTAGCATAGAGATTGGCACTAAAACTTTAGAGGTTCAACTGCATTGATAAACTATCTACCTCAGCTTCATCATTTGGATAGGGAAGACAAAATTATTTGGTTAGCTAACAACAATGGATCTTTCACTAATGACTCTTGCTACAAAATTTATAGACCCTGTTTAAAGAACGTACCATGGTATAAAGTACTATGGTAACAAACCTTGAACCCTAAAGTTTCCTTGATCAGTTAGCTAGTTATAAAGAATATGATCATAACTAAAGATAGATGGTTTGGTTCCTATGATCCTAAATATGTCTAAGAGTAGGAGGACAATAGAAATCATCTCTTTTTTCAATATAGGGACTTTAAGGTCATTTGGAGCACAACATTGTATCTTTTCCTTAAGATTTTATATTGATACATGATCAAAGTATTAATTTCTTTCTATTCCTGACCCAATGAAATGTTGATTGGTCTTTATTGGGAACTTGAGTAAGGAATGACTTTTGGGGGAGGTTTATAGATTTGGAAAGTGGGAGTCCCTTTCTTTATTCGATATAGCTACTTGAGCTAGATGAGGGGAAATTCTCACGTAATTGATTTTGGTTGTAATTGTTTCTAGTCCTAAAAAAAATCAAAAAGAAATAGGGAAGAAAAATCAATTGTTAAGCAAGTTTTAATCTTATAAAACTCTCAATATTCTGCAAGCGCACGATCGCAAGTGTAGTATATAAGTTGTCAATCTCACAAGGAATTACTGAACTAATCAAATCCTAATTTGCCTAAGGCCTAAAATTGTAATTAAAATGAAAAAAAAATTAAGCAATTGAATATCGATTGATTGAAATTGAAATTGTAAAATTAACAAAAAGAAATCAAAATTGACCACAACTAATTAACAATTGAAAATTCACACAAGGAAGATCAACCAATTATGAGAGAAGGGGATTTATCATATCATCTAACACTAACTTAATCACTTTTGAGTTAATTCGGTATATGTCCTAAACTTTCGAAGGGTGGATTAGTCTCTCTCAAGTTACAATCATTAATCCCTAAATCATAAACCCTAATTGATTTGAATTACAGAATTTGCAATCTCTTAATTAGCAAACAACCCACACATCCAATTAGATCTTAAGCACTCTAATAGAAAACCAGGTCCTCATATAAGATCTCTTTGTATAAATTACCGATTTGATTGTTTATGTGATATATTAGATTGATTAGCTCTCATTACCTAATCTAATCATTTTGCTATCGGTTCACTGTGGAGATTTATTATCAAAGGATGTAAATACAACAAACAATCACAATACCCAACTCATTAACATCAAAAGAAATCAAATTAACATTTATTCAAGAACAAATCCCTAAAAGAGTTTAAAACATCCTTAAACAAAAATTCATCATCATCATATCCATCTTATATAGCAAATGAAAGAAATAATAAGATGGAATAAGAAAGATAACTTGGAGTGGAGTGGGAGTGACAACAGCACTAGCAACTCCTTCTCCTCTCTCCTCTTCTCCCTTTTTCTCTTCTCTTCCTTAGCTTCTTTCAAAAGGTAGCAAATGGAAGCTCTCTTAAATTAGGTCATTCTTTTGTCTTTTATAGTCCTAGGGCTTTTTAGGGAAAAGAAAGGTTTTACTCGAACCCAAATGTCTAAATTAACTCTCAAAAAGTTAAGTTTGGAAGCAGTCTCTGTGTCTGTCATCGCACTTATCACGATCATGGCCAATATGTCACAATCGTGGCTAATAAGTTACAATCGCGACACTTAAAATTTGGCTTCTGTCATGATCATGGACAATGAGTCATGATTGCCTATGCTAGGTTGCTTTTGTCACAATCGTGGCTGGTATGTCACCATTGTGGCCTTAGCTCCTCCTCCGAGTTTTCTCCAAATCTTCTCCAGTCTTTTTTACCTAATCTGAAACACTAACAAAATCATCAAAACACATCAAACACATAAAATTAAAGCTCGATATCATACTCTAAACTGCAAAACACTAAAAAACAAAAGCTCATAATCACATTAACACAATTCTAAACCTAAACATGCACAAATCATCTAATTGACAACTAAAAACATATTAAATTACCCACTAAAACATAATGCATCTTATACCTATCAACATCCCCACACTTAAACTTTTGCTTGTCATCAAGAAAAAACAAAAACAAACCACAAACATAAACATAAACACCCTAAACAATGACATTAATAAGCACGCATAAGCAATAATGGTACAATGCATTGAATTTCACGAAACTAATTTAACTTCGAACACAAATCATTAAGTTGTTGTAACTTATTAACTTATGAAATTTGTGGCTAAGCCCTTCGAACTAACTATACATACTAATCAAGACCTTAATGTCAAGTTCATTCACACCCATCACTTACAAACACACAGTAATAATTATTTAGTCAATAAAAATTGTAGCTATCCCTAAGTAGCTTTTTAGGAAAATTCAAGTTATTCACAAAGGTCATTAGGTTTTATTTATCAAAACATATTTTTGTTAACTTTCATTGCCATTAACCTAGTCTTTTGACACAAAGGCAAAAAGTTATGACGAATGTCCCCCAGTTACTCAATTAGGACATGTTTTTATTCATAGGCTTGGTTAGAATATGATTTTAGCCTTTTGACATGAAGACAAACATTTATGATGAATGTTCCCCTGTTACTCAGCTAGATCACATTTTCAACTAGCTACTAGCTCTATTCATAACCCAAAGGCTAACGGAATATTTATTTATTTAAGAAATACACTTTTATCATATTTTATTGCCTTTCTCATTTCTTTAGCTAATCATTCTTATGAAAGGATACTAACGATGCTATTTATTCGATTAACCTAAAATTATAAATGTATATGGAAAATTCCTAAGGTGAATGAACTAACATCATATCTTAATTAACATGCATATTTAACCAAAGTGACCTAAGATACTAATTTCACAAGCTAATAAATCTTTACAACCTAAAAGACTATGTTCAAAACTAAACTAATTTCACTAAATTCTAGCCATTGACACATTCACATGAGTCACATCATGAAAACCTAAACAAGACTAATATACATTATGCAAAATTCACACTCAAAATAAAAACAAACATTGCACACAACCCTCCCCATACTTGGACAACACGTTATCCTCAATGTGAGAAGAATAATAACATAAGGTGGGAATCAAACAAAAAGAGAGGAATAAGCATAAAAATAAAACAATAATGAAAAGATAAGGTTTTGAGTATAAGAACCCATCATGGTGATTGAGGTGGTGATGGCGATGGTGTCAGAGTTGGAATCTCCATACCTTGAGTAGCAAAGTATTTATGAATGCTTCGGATGTCTCAGTGTTGTCTTCTCTACTCCTTCGCTATCTCCTTCAAAACCTTGGCATTATTTGCAATAACTTTGTTAGTGTTTGAAATTTCTTTAAGTACCTTCTCCCATCCAGTTGTCTCTTCCTCTCCAGACTCTTCACTATTTGATTCCTTCTCTTATTACGGTAACGTCGACTTTGAACTAGCTTGTCCCGCCCTACTCTTAATATGAGATTTTGTGTTAATATCTCAAAGTTCCATACTATGGGATTTTAAGATCTTAGCTCTCATCAAGTGAAGAATGTTAAGGAACTCAGGAAAATGTACAGTTATTCCATCATAATTGACACCATAATACTCTGCAATAGCCACAATCAAGTACCATATGCCCAAATTATTGCTTCTCTTTTTTGGAGTAGAAATAATAGCGTTAAAGATCTGGGTGGAGTTGCAAACTTGGACGTTATGGTCCATGCACCACAACATGAAAAGTTCCTTAACCAAAATCTTATTACTTTGGATTTTTTCAAACAATGTTTGACACATAAACTTGTGTAGTAGCAATTTTTCAGAACTACGTATTATGTTATTATGGGCATTTTTAGAGTCAAAATTCTCCAACTCAGTCAATTCAATCCAATAGCGTATGGCACGGAAGGCATTGTGCTGGTACATTATGCTTGACTCCAGTAATCCACCGATTTCATGTCTCGTAGTTTAGTTTATATGATTGACCCTGAAACCGAAACCATAGATCCTTAAGGTTACTAAGCTCAAATTAGACGGAGGTGAAGAATTATAGGGTGAGTTCTTCATAAATGACAAAGTTAAAGAGCATAAATTTTTTCCAGTGAATTCTTCCCCCTAATTTTTCAACTCTTTATCTCAATCTAATAGTTTCTAATATTTCAAAATTCAAATATCAAGGCACAATAATTTTTTTCAAACTAAGGGTTTGGAATCGGTTACTTTTTTCTTCCAAGTAAATCAGAAAAGGCACTCCGTAATCCGTCGACCAGTTTCTTTGTCCACACTCTGACACTTATCTTTGGAATGAGAGGTGTGAAGAATAGAGAGAGATAAAGACTTTTATAGAGAGAAGGGAGAGATTTAAGAGTTTGGTTATTAGAGGGAGAGTGGAGAGAGTGGTGTGGGTAAGAAAAATGATGGTAAGGGTGAATATATAGGTTAGGGAGGAGAAAGGAGGAGTAAAATTGGAAAAAGGGGCTTGAAAAACACATCTTCCTATTTCGCCCCACCGTAAGCCACGATTGTGGCCCATCATGACAGAGAGTTTACAAAAGGGTCACGATCGTGACCAATGAGTCACGATTGTGGCACTGGGAAATTTTATGCCTAGTGTGCCCAAAAATTCTAAAAATTACCTAGGCCATTCATACTCGTAAGTATACGAGGTAGTTGTAGTGATTACCCAGGGTCGTCTCCTATGAACGTGAAATTAGTTCACTTAAATTAATTTTGAACAAAAACAAAATAATTTCCATCCTAAACACTCTATCCCGAATATTGAGTGAAAGATTTAAAGAAAATCACAAATTGGTCTGAAACATAAACTGAATCAACCAGGAGCAAAAACGAGTAGAAATCAAAGTGGAAAACTCTTGAGAATTAATTTCACTAATCTAATCTCCTATGCACGATTAAGGGAAATAAATTGGTTAATTGTCTTACTAAAATTAACAATCAGATTCTGAGATCAACTTAAATAACAGACTAAATCTAGGTTTCGCATTCAACAAGTTATCATCTAAATTAATTATGAAAAGCTGACTACTAATTACCACTTAAGTTAATATATTGCTAATTCATAACCTAAGCGTCTACAGTTTCTATTTCCATATTAAATTTCTCCTTTCGGTCCTTCATTTAATACCAAAATGATGCAAAGTTTGAACATGCTATTACCCCATTCAGCTTAGAAACAACAACAATAAATAAGACAACAAAACCGTAACTCAATCATACATAGTTGACTAAAATAGCTACATTAATTCTCAAGAAAAAGGAATCGGCCCATTATATCATAAACACGGTTCATCATCTCCATATAGTTCAATCTCCTGTTAAATGTAAACAGAAAAAGTAAAAGCAATGAACATAACGAAGAAACTAAAGATGGACTAACAAGAAACAGAACGTTAACAGAGAAAGTAAGTTAACAGACAGGAGATAAATGAGCTCAACATTATCAACAAAATAAAGATGAGAAAATAAAATGAAGAATATCAGACGCAAAAGTTAGTGGTGGGTATCCTGCCAAACTCAAGCTTTCAACGAATAAACTAAAGATGGACTAACAAGCAACAGAACAATAACAGAGAAAGTAAGTTAACAGACAGGAGATAAATGAGCTCAACATTATCAACAAAAGATGAAATAAAGATGAGAAAACAAAATGAAGACTCTCAGGCGCAAAATTTAGTGGTGGGTATCTTGCCAAACTCAAGCTTTCAAGTGTTGGCTCTCGCCTTCTTCCTCTGCTCTTTTCTTACCTAGATGAATGATTGCTCAAGTTCACCGAGATTTAGCATTAGCTCTCACTTTCTTCCTCTGTTCCAAGGTTCCACCTCTCTGTTGTGTTTCTCTCTTCTCACCCAACTCTCTACTTTCTCTCATTTCTTCTCTCAGCCAAAGCTCTGTTTCTTTTCTCCATATCCCTTTCTATCTCACTGTTTTTCTCCCTCAGTTCTGTCTCTAGTGTTAAATGAAGAGTGAATGAAAGATGTCCCCTTCTCCGCCACCCTCTCCTTCTAATTATAGTATGCTCCTAGGTCTAGGGTTTCGTGCCCTCAACCTCTGCCGCTGCCACGTAAACATTAAGGGAAAATGAAGGAAATGAAGGGTTGTGTAAGTCATAGTTGTGCATGTAAGTCATGGTTGTTACTTATACATGCACGGTATGCAGTTCATGCCACATTTACAAAATTAAGAATCATGCAACATCCACACTAATTTCACATTTAGATCAAAAAACAAGGATTTATAACCAAAATCATGATATGAAAGTAATTAAAAGCAATAGAAACTAGACACAACAATTCCCCCACACTTAAGACACAACAATTCCCCCACACTTAACTATGTTGTTCCTCACGCAAAATAAAGAACACTAGACTATACAAAAATAAACAATGGAAACAATAATTTTCCCAAATAATAGTCAAAGATATCAACGATCAATTCAATAAACCCAACCTAAGAACTTAAAACTCATAATATTCCATGAACAATTTATTCTTTGCATATTTAGCCAAAATCAATAAGCATTTTAATTTAAAGAACCATTAATAAGTTTGATAGACACTCGCCCCGCTCTCTATCCTCTCAAGCATTAAAAGTTAAAGTCTATTTACTCATCATTCATTTCATATAAGGCATCTACCATAGGCTTGCTTACTAATCCAATCTCAACCACTTATATTAAACACAACTATCAATCAGAAGGTCTTTATTTCGATTGTAATGCGGTTGGGCTACGTGTAGAAAAAGGAATATAACAGTTTAAAACCACAAAACAAATTGAACATTTAAAGTAATATAAACAATGAAGCCTAAAACACTCAATTCTTTCCTTTCAAGTTAACAAGATTAGCACTCCCCTTTTTATGTCTCTCCTCTTTCCTTTCATTTTTTTAATCTTCTCTTCTCCTCTTTCCTTTTCTTTACTATTTCTTTTTCTTTTTTCTTTTTTTGTCATACATTCATTTTCTTACTTATTCATTCATTTCTACAACCATACCCATCCCTAATGCAATAGCCAACTATATGCTATGATTTTCCCACACTTATTCCCGAAACCCAATTATACCCCTTCAAATGCTCAACTTGCCTTATGATAGGTACAACAAAGAGGATAAATAATCAAGGTTAAGGCTCATATTTAAGTTTAAAGAAAGAAAAGGTTTCATGTTCAGCTCAAAGGGGGTTCACTAAAGGTAACATCATGGTGGCCTTTAAGCAAAAGAGGTAAATCCTAATTGTCTTCATCATTTCAACATTTGCAAAAGATTATATGATCTCAACTAATATTGCACTCTTAACAAAGAATACTTGAATTTGGTATTTAATATTTCAAAAAGGCATAAGTTCTTACCAAATGAAAAGTGTCATTCATCTATCACAACAAGCTAATGTCCTTTTAACTAAAATACAAGTCAATTAGTTTAAGCATGCAAGTATACCCATTCACTCATATTATGCATTTCTAATCCCGATTGAGTTTATGTCATGACTATGCATCTCTAACTACTAAATTGGAAAAAAAAACACACAACACACAAATAGTAACCTTTTATTTACTAATACCCCCCAACTTAAACATCACATTATTCCTAATGTGATACAAAAAGTAAAAGAGGGATCTAAGATACAAAATAGCATTTGCAAGGATAAGCATTAAAACTAAAAGACAATAAACAAACAAGCAACAAAGAAAGGGATAGAAATATGGTACGAATATAGGGGTGATCACTACGTTAATTTGGTGTGGAACGTGGTGTACTGCATTGAGGAATGAAGAACAACTGCAAGGAAAACCGATAGAAGAGACGAGAGAGTAGGCCTACGCTCAGAAAGAAAACAAGGTTCACTAAGAAAAATAACAACTAACAGATAGGTGAAAAAACAGAAATTAAATGGGTTGCTTCTTTAACGTCTTGTAGCTGGATGTCATACTCAAGGTGGGTTGCTCAAAGTGATTGATTCCACCATTTCCTCCTTTTCATTCGAATATATCTCCAAGAATCTCCCAAATACTTTGCATCCACTAGCAATTGGCAGCATTCATCACTCTCCTTAACCCAATCCAGCTTCTTTCCTTCTTCTTCCTGCAAGGCAAAATCACAATATGCAGCATTAACTAGATCGATAAAAGAACAGTATTCAGAAACAGTAGTATTAAGAACACGTTCAACATTAAAGATTGAAAATTCTACTATTTCTACCAAAACAATCATGCTCAACTTTCCATTCTTCACATTAATCAAGGTATTAATAGTGGCCATAAAAGGCTTCCCTAGGAGTATAGTGTGCTCCTTCCCTTGCTATTTAGCCTCCCTCATGTCTAAGACCACAAAGTCTACAGGAACAATCAATACGCCAACCTTCACCAATAAATCTTTCATTATTCCTTTCGGATAATAGATTGACCTATCAGCTAATTGTAGGCATATATTGGTTAGTGTTAACTATCCTAGATCTAGTTTCTCATAAATAGAGTGAGGCATAAGATTTATACTTGCTCCAAGATCAAGCATACCCTTAATCTCATCACCATTACCCATTGATACTTGCAC
The DNA here is from genome assembly GCA_025629805.1 of Erythroxylum baracoense. NCBI lineage: Eukaryota > Viridiplantae > Streptophyta > Magnoliopsida > Malpighiales > Erythroxylaceae > Erythroxylum > Erythroxylum baracoense. The sequence goes on along the minus strand of JAOTAY010000003.1, from coordinate 21,319,664 downwards.
GATAAAACGACTTGGATCTTTCAATTTGGGGTTAAATGTGATTGCAGAATTGCACTTGCTACTTTCAAAACTAGCACCTTTTTTTAGGCTCAATCTTTCTTTTCTTGGTGCTTAGTTCCTCGAAGAACTAGACATAAGCTGAAATTTTCCTAATCACATCTAATAAAGGAAAATTAACATTAATGCTAGAAAGCATGCGATATAGATAGGACAACTGCTCATCTTGTTTCGATTCCTTAAGCCGACTTGGATATGGAATTGGTGGTCGATAAGGATCTATTGCCTTGGCAGTTTTTGTCTTTCATTGTCTTTGGGGTCATGCCTAAGTTTTTTACCTTTTTGAATGTGACTTGAAGAGTTTCTCTAATTGCTTTGCTCATTCTGATCATCTTCTTCTTAGGTTAGGCTTTCCTTCTTTTGATCATCAGTGTCAGGCAGCTCAGAAAGAAACTCAACATGATTGTCAATCACTTTACCACTTCCCAGAATGGTGATCGCTTAGGTTTGTTAGGGTTGACTGGGCAACCTTTCCTTTTGATTATTATTCATTTGAGCTGCAAGTTACCCTACTTGAATCTCAATCCTCTTAACAGATGCTTCTAAGGAGTCGAATCTCTTATTGTTCGGTTCTTGATTCTGAGTTGTCACTTGAATGAATGCATTTAGGCTTTCCTCTAAAGAAGGCTTTCTCAGTAGGTTGTCATTTAAGGATTGCCCTTGGAAAAACCTTGGCCTCTAAGGATTCTAATATTGTAGATAGGGTTACATCGGTGGATTGTTAGTCTTCGAAGAGAAATTAGGGTGGTTTCTCCAACGGGATTATAAGTGTTCGAGTATGGATCATTTCACTCCATTGGTTAAAAACAGTTAAATGAATCAACTTGTTCTTTCCCATCTGTCGAAGGTTCATAAGAATACGAACAAATATTAGCTCCATGACCAAAAGTTCCACAGATACTTCACGTCTCTTGATTTGGAATGTTTTAGAGTAGCCTTGTAGTTAGCATCTTCACATGCCTCCTCAACTCGGCTAACTGCATAGCCAATTTTTGATTCGAGCTCACTTCATGAAGTCCATCTCTTCTTCCCCTCAAGCTCTTTTGTTGAGAATTATCCCCAAACATTTCAAAGATTTCATAAGCTTCTTCGGTCTTCCTCTCTCGTACAGCTGCTCCTGCTGCATTGTCCACCGTGTACTGGCACTATTGTGTCAACCTATTATAAAAGAATTGGTTTAGCATGTGAAGTGGAAAATAATGGTGTGGACAATGTGTCAACAAGAGCTTAAAGCATTCCCACACCTCATGGAATGACTCTTACTCCATCTGAGTGAAGGTAGCTATCGTGGTGCGCGACTCAGGTGAATAATGTACTAAACAATAGATAATTTGTAACATGTCTTTCATTGTAATGGTATAATAGCTTTCCTAGTGTTAATAAAATTTTTCATCCATCTTTCAAAAAAAACTTTCTTGAGTTCCAATTTATAATTAAAATAATATTTTTAGGTCTAACCTAACCGAAACTACTTTCAGGTTGGTTAAACCCAATTGGACTTAGACAGCAAGCTCTAAGCCTGATCAAGCCACTAGTAGAACTCAAACCCCTACTTAAAATTTTAGAATAATCTAAACTCAGCTAAGCCCGATACCTTCGTAGTTACTATAATATCACACTCTCCTCTCAATTGCATAATCTTTTATTGTTTCTAAAGTTTGTTGGAAATCTTAATCTCAAGAATTGGAGTTAGACAATCAAAAGCGTTTTAAATGTATGAATTTTATTCAAACAAATTTTGAAAGTGAAAATTAACATTTAACTAACTTGGCACCATTTTAAGCTTGATTTTAAAATTTTCCTTTCAATACTTGTAATTAATATATATTTTTTAATATAAAAAACAATTTTGATTTAAGATGGTTTTTCTTTATCATTCTAGTACCCAAATTTGATCCAATTTATTAAAAGAAGTACAATTAGGATGATTTTTCTTTATCATGCATCTAATATCAGTAATGTTTTAAAAATCGAATCAAAATTAAACTAATAAAATAACAAATTTAAAGTTTTAAAGGTTCAATCGATATTAGACCATGATAAAATTAGTTAAAAATTGAATAAATTTCAAGAATTTGAAATATGGTTGAAGGAGACTATCTTTAATTTAAAGTTTAATTGAAATGAGATATTGTTAAATAAAAATTAATTGGTTTATTTTGATTGGTCAATTTTTGATAATAAGGATTACTAAAATAAATCGAACCAGAAAGTTAAAAATTGAGAGAAAATGAGTCGATTCAAGATTTTCATAAAACAGGTCCAATCGATTTGGATTTTTAATCATAGCTAATAAGTAAAGGTGATCCAATTTATAGAAATCACGTAAGATGCCACTAAAATATACGAATCTACGGGTTTTATCCCAAACAAAAAAAAAACTTTCATGTATTATACTATTAAGCCGTAGTTTGGACTATTATTGGGTGGTTGTTATGATCTAAATTTAATTTAGATCACAAGAACCTAGTGTTAGTAAATTTTATAATCTAAATTCCCCATGTCACTCTTATATTAAAATTACTAATTATAAGTGTCCACGTAATGCATTTCCGGCACTGCCAATTTGCATGGTAGTTACTCTTTGACCTTTCCCTTTTTATCAGAGACGGAAGACAATATTTAATATGTGCAATAGCGCTATAAAGAAATAGCATCCTATGCGTGTTCATCGTTAATGAAAAACTAATGAATGGGAGATATAGTTTCAAAAGCTGTTGGCACAAATTTAAATAATAAAGACTTCTTTTGCAAATTTATCATACTTGCACTCAATGTAGTAAATCGAAAGCTTCCTTATAATACTTCACAAGGCTCTTGTTCTTTCTTATAGGCACACAATTTAACTCCAACCAATTCACTATTAAGTTTTCCCTGATCGGAGGCTTGGTCATTGAAAACCAAGCTGACAGAGTCCACTGAATTTATTTTTTGTTCTGACGAGTTGCAGGTAGCTAGGATGTAGAACATGGAGGCATATAAGATGGAGGACGGCGCATGCTTGTTTCATTGGTGCCTCCATCCTTCACTATCACCACAGAGCTCATGCCCCAAGTTGTATGCCTCTCCAAATGACAGTGCATGAACCAGACTCCTGCAATTTTATATATGTTGGTGATTTGGAATAAGCAGAATTAATATACAAAATACCATTCTGATGATATAGAAGTGCAAAGACTTCACCTGGATTATCTGCTGTAAATCTGACAGCAGCCCATCCATTCATGGGAAGACCTATAGTGTTTACTTCTGGTGGATCAATGAGGTTATACCTCAAGGGGTCGGTTGTTTCATTGAAATTCCCCGTGTTCATGCCAACCAAATAGAAACTGAAACCATGAAGATGCATTGGATGATTTTCTGCTGCCACTAGATTTGTTCCTTGGTAAACCATTTCAACTGCTTCCCCATAATCCAATAGTATCACCCTTGTCCCTTCCTTTGTGAACCACGTAACATTGTCAACATTTCCCGTGAAATTGTAGTACACTGGTGGCCGGTCGGGGAAATCCGTAGTGAAAATACCACTAATGTTGCTGCGTAAGACAGATTAATTTCGTCATCACTTTTAGTCAACTTCTTAATAAATTTAATCCTAGATTCTGAATTGATGATCTATGAGAACAATTGCAACATGTAATTTTTTACACTCTCGGTAGAGAGGATTTGAATATGATACCTGTAGTATGCTTGTAGTATATCCACTGAAGGAGTAGTAAAACTTATGTTATTGAGGCTTGCAGCTTGAATATTTCCATTTGCCCCACTACAAGTCTGATTAGAAGGACAAGGCAATGAATTTATCGAAGCTGTCATATAGATTCTTCTAGTTATGTTTTTGGGAACATTAACGGGATGCTCTTTGCTGGCCAAAGCTTTGACACTAGCAAAGAACCTCGCGGCAGCGTCAGTATCGTTGTAAGCAGGAAGGTTTGGAAATGGAATAGAGGATGTTGTCTGGTTTCCTTCATATTGCAGAATTGCAGTGGTAGTGGTGTTATCGAATGGAACACCAGACTCGGCGAAAGCAGAAGAAGCAATGTAGTAGCTGCCGGCAGATTGATTTGCTGTGACCAGCACGTCCATGGTTTGCCCTGGGGTTATAGTAATGTATTCTACAGTATTTGGCTTCAGGTATGCGCCGTCTTGGCCAACAACTGTGAGGTTGTGTTTTGCGATACCAAAGAACATTTCTTCGTTCAGAACTGCATTGACGATGCGTAGGAGATATGTCTTGCCCTGTCGGACTAGTATCCTATGTGTTGTTTCTGCGATGCCAAAATAGCATATAAATTAATATTATTTATTGCGTAACCAAATATTTGATTTCAATCATATCAAAAGTTAGATTTAACTGTTGGAAAGACACAATTCAGCTCAAGTACAATTGAACATAATCATGAGGAGAATTCAATCTTCTCGGACACATTTATACTGTTGTACTTTTATATAACATCACCTTTTTTTTTTCCACATGACTACGTGTATATAATATAGGATCAAAAGTCATACTGTTTCTAGTTTTAAATTTTATAGAACTTAGTACTCCTCATATTTTTGAGCTTTTCATCCGATTGGTTGGACAGTTGTAGGAAATAGAGGAATTAAAAATTTGTAGATGATCATTTGTTACATAATCAGAAGTTAAAAGACTAAATCAAGCAAGAAAAGAGTTTGACATAATTAAACATAAAGACTTTGATAAGATGTCCTTTTCTTAATAATAATATCTTAAAATTTCAATTCCATTTCACCAAATCCTCACATCCAGCTTTTCACCGCCCACAAAAATTTTATTATAATAGTCATCACTGTTTTTGATAGCACGTAAAATAATGCAAGTGCAGCTGTATTAGTTGAAAAGTTGCGGTATATCTTATACAAATCCTGAAATTCGGATTAGTGCCTACTACACGTCATGTCTGATAATAGATTGAAAATAGAAGCAATTCGTTAATATCAGAGGAATCTTTCGATTTACCGTTTGAGCAAGCATATAAATCTCCAGGTTGGCCGTTGATAGTAAAGGCATCCGACGAGTTAGGTTCCCCACCTGTGGCAAGCGCTGTGTTTATTACCTCCATCACATCACTCTTGTACCATGATGCTGCATACAAATTATACGAGTAAATTAATCACTAAAAAAAGTTAACTCGGAGATTCTTAATTTCCATATATATATATATACCAAGCACAATTGTCTTCTCTGCAAAAGGTTTGGCATATGGATATCCAGTTCCATTAGCAGGGTGAATGATAATGGCTCCATGAACAGTAGCCCGGGTCCAGTCGCTATGAGCATGCCACCAGAGAGTGCCTTCTTCTGTGCTCAAAGCTATCTCTTGAGTGAAATTTGTTCCTGCTGGAATAGGGCACTGGGTTATGTTTTCAGGTCCGTCTGACCACGGATTTCTTGGTTGCTTCACTCCATGCCTGCACGTATCGTATAATGTTAATGAAGTTCATTGTAAGCCGGATTTCAACCCTGGTAGATTTTGAGCCAATGATCTCTAAATGGATGCCAATATCTCATTTACAGTAAGGTCTGGTGATATTTATAAATAGTACCAGTGGATGGTGACACCATATGTTCCTTGATTGTGGACATTAACGAACACCGTGTCCCCCTTTCGAACACTAATTTCCGGGCCTGGAAAGCTGTCGTTTACCGTTAGGATGCTCTTGCTGCTACACAACTTTGTAAAATTTGTTTCTTTCAGCTGCAACATACATGCAGTTCAGATGAAACAACAAACCGATTAGCTTCGTAGATACAATTTCCTTAAACAGCACTTAAATTATTTGGACTGGGCAGTGACAACATCGACGCATTAGCATGACCAGTCATTTCTACTGATATATAAGCAACCCACACTCAGACTTTAAGTGAAATGAATCAACAATAACCAGGCTTATTATGATCAGCAGACAGAGCAGAAGTACGTACCACGAAATCATAGTGGTGAACGGCACCCATAGCTGTGCCAAATATCAGACTACTAAGAAAAATATATCCCAAAAGCAATGAGATCAACCCCATCGTTCCCTTAAATCTCTTAGAGCTTCTCGCTTTACTTTGTGGTTCTATCAGCTGTCTATATATCCTTGCATTTTATAGTGGAAGGTTGGGTCTGCCATCCTTAACACGGTTTGTGTTGAATTTTAGTTACGCACATGGAAACTTTTAAAAACATGTACCTTTGTCCACCTCTTCCTTCGGTGACATAGCTTTTCTTTTTTTAACATTAGGTATCCTAGCTTAGCCGGACTAATCCTAAACCTTTAAGACCCTACCCCAAGAACCTTAGAGGATGTAAATCTGGAACTCCAAGACCCCTCAGGTTCCTACGTAGCCTGTATACTTCTGCGCACAAGGAATCGTCACATACTTAATTAGTCAACGGCTGATTGATCGCTGGCCTCCTACTCAGCATCAGGTTCCCAGCAGCCTCGAGTTCTCTAGTAGCTTTAACTCCCACACTGCCGCTGGAAGCAAGACGTCCGTAATTGATCCGATCAAGAAACTGTGCCCAGGAGGCTAGAGGATCATCAATAGGACAAATTTTCTATTTCTCCTCCTTTAACGTGACTCAAACTCAAAACCTCCCGTAAATGATAGCTTTTGGCGTTAGCTATGATATAGGCTGCATGGCCTACAATACAAACGTGCATAAGAAACCAAAAAAAAAAAAACTACATCAGCTTGATAAGGAGTGTTTGTAATGTACCACTGTACCCGGAGGGCCACAAACTTACCTTTCTTTTATTTAACTTTGGGATAACGATTTTTCGGTCCTAAACTCTCATCAAAATCTACAATTAGCTTCTAAAGCAAGTTAGATGAAATGGTTCTTGAGCTTGCACTCTCCAGAGTACAATAGTCCAAATACTGTGTGGAGCTTACATGATTCTGAAGTGACGCGACACTTATAATCCAACTCAAGTCATCACAATCATTAATCGTGATCAATCAATAAAACAGTAAACCCTTCAATTATCGATGGGAAAAATAAACCCGTAATTTTTTTCCCATATTTAAGGTTCCAACAAAACTCATTGTTTACCTAATGATGGCAAAGGCATTTCTGGTCAAGTTCCATATATACTGAATGACGATCACTCTCAGTCTCTAAATATCGTAAGGTGAGCCTAACACTTTAATTTTAGGGATGTCAATGGGTCGGGTTGGGTCTGGGCTGCCCTCGACCAGGCTAAAAAAAAGACGGGCTGCGGGCCGGGTTGGGGCCTGCGTGGCCCTAATGGCCGGGCCCTGCGGGCCGGGCCAAACCCGGCCCATCCATACATTTTTTAATGTAAAAAACACAAAACGGCGTCGTTTTTGGACAAAACGACGCCATTTTGTCGGGCCGCGGGCCGGGCCGAGCCAACCAGTGGCCCTCACAGGCCGATCATGGTCGGCCTGCGGGCAGGCCCGGGCGGACCATGGTCGG
>JAOTAY010000003.1:21284096-21298792 GCA_025629805.1 Erythroxylum baracoense | reverse complement strand
CTTTTCATGAAGAACTCAGAAGCAAATTCAACCTCTAAAAGGGTCAAATTCGCAATCAAAGTTTCTGCCCTGTTACAATAGCACCTAAACCATATCCAAACTTCATAAATTCATATCTTTCAATTCCTACATCCAAAAATAGCATATGACACATCATCGAAAAGCTAAGAAATTCCTCTACAACTTTCAATAAGGATACTCACTCCAATTCGGACCATAACAATACAGAATTGGCCTCAGAATCCAGTATTCACAAAACCTTCACTTATGAACATTTTCACACAACAAAGCACCTAAATCTTTAAAATACATCCGAAATTCAACAAATCATAACTTTCAATCCTTACATCAAAAAATGTCATACTTTATGGAGATAGAAAGCTAACAAGAAAATCTATAACTTTCATGAAGATTAATTTAGCAAATTCTGCCTAATTCAGCCCAGATTAATTTCCAAAGTTTCAGCTCACAAATCCAACTTTAGTATAACTAAAATTGCACTGTTCATGCCTACACATATTCTCTCATTCATGTCCAAATTTGAAACTCTTAAGGCCATAATTAAACATCACTTCCTTCACAAGAATTGTAGACAAACTCTTCAGGTTTAATTCAAACTAAAAAGCATCTCAATTGCACAACCACGTAAAAAGTTATGGCAGAAACACTGAAAATATATACAATCACAAAATTTCCAGATTTTATCCTAACTCTTATTCTACATCTTCCATACCATTGCTACACCAACCAACACTCAATTCACTTCATATATTCACCATAAACCATCTTACAACCTATCCTTAACCATTAGTCTACAAACTTGCAGCACACACTCACTCAATCATCCTTTAATTTCAATCCATCTAAAACAATTCAATTCACCTAAACTACATAACCTCTCATTTCTTTACTTCAAAGTCATCAATCATTAATCATCCAAGACTTAACATACCCAATTTAATCAAAACACAATCTCATGCAATTCATTCACATAACACCATAATTTATGCATTTAACTATCAATTAAGGGCATAAAAATACAATTCTTACCAATTAGCTTTTAATTCTCCAAGTCTTGAACACTTCACAAATTCTCTACTTTCTCACTATTGCATACGACCCTTTCATCATCTTGATGGGGTGAGAGTTTTGGTTAGGATGTATGGTGAAACAAAGAAGAGCAAGCAAGGTCAAGGTGTAAAAGAGTGGAACAAAGAAATGGTTACAACTCACGAAGAACAAAGGAAGAGAGCTTCGGATGAGAAGAGAAAGTTCTCATTCAAAACACAATAAACACTTTGATAAAAAGAAGACACAAGAAGAGTCGTGAAACACTCCAAAATTCATGACTTTTATTAATGAATACATAAGGTGGACATGTAGGCAAGTGACATGTGTCACTTGCCACCTGTCACACTCTCATTAACTCTCTTCATTTTCTTCCAATTCAATTCCAATTTTTCTCCAAAATTCCAATGGCTCAATTCAAAAATTCTTAAATTCATATGTCTAAGTTTCCAGTGCCATTGGACAGTCATTTCCACTACCGGTAAACCCTTATTCTGCCGCTTGGCAGTTTTTCTGGTCCTGAATTTACCCCGAAAAATTCCCGAAAAATTTCTAAAATTTTCTAAAAATCAGAAAACCCCAATTACCCTCTCCAATACAAATTTTACACACACAAAACATATTTTTCAAAATTCACATTTATTCACAATTATACCGGAAAAATGTCATGAATGCATGTACAGTTATTTACATGTGCAAAATTCACTATTCATGTGCATATATGAATGCATGAACATAGCAATAAAATTTTAAATACTCCTAACTCGTTTCAATTTACTATTTTACCCTTCCCATAGGTGAGGGGATGTTACAATAATACCTTGTACAGTAGTGAAGTTGAAGAGCGTCTACATACCATGAAATAATTATGTTATTAATTGTTTCATGATTATGAACTAGTTATCACTAGTTCATAACTCCCAAACTCATGTTATCTAGTTTTTCATTTAGATTAAAATTATCTAATTTTTCATTGATACATGTTCTCTTTACTAGTCCATTACTTTTATATGCCTTTGATCTTATTATTAGTTAAAAACTTTGAAATGATTACTTTTAGTTTATACTATTAAATCAAGTTACTTTGACTGGTGCTCTCTATTCTTTATTTAACTTTCCTTCCACTACTTCTTTGTTTATTCTTTTTGTTTCTTCTTTATTTATATTCCTAACTTTTTGTTATATTTGTTTCCGGACATCAATAAATTTATTTTGTTATTAGTTTTAAAAGTTCAGAATCAATAACCTACATAACATATTACCTATACAGTAAGTAAAACATGATCCGTATAACTTAATTTACAATTGAAGAAATTGCCATTAATATTTGATTACATTGGAAGGAGGATGTAGTTTAAGATTCCATCCCATATATAACAGAATTAAAAATAAGATATTTATAAGTTTTATGTCAATAAAATATAATAATTCCAAAGATTATCATAGATGAATTAAAATGTACCAAAAGTGATACGATAAAGTTAGTTACATAGTATTCATATTAATTATATATATTGCATTTCACCTTTATCTTCTTATACATATATTAAACTTTTCTTCCTCGTTATACTCGGTTATTTTTTTTAGTCTCTTGTTCTCATTTTGAATAATGGAGGATTGACAAAATGACTAGACATCAGAATTATTCACTTGATATTATAGTTATCTTATTTTAGTAACATCACTTGGATTTTTAAATTAAGATTTGTTTAATAATTTCTTCTCAACTACAACAGCTGATTTCTAATAGGAAACACATCTTATAAATGCATAATAAATTAATCTTTATCATAACAAATGAATTTTTATAACATCACTAATTTAAAATATCTTTAACATTATAATTACCATGTTATATTACACTAACAATTTGTTTAAAGTTTCAGTAAAATCTTACCTAATGAAATCATAATTTCAATTTTATTGAAGAATAAGAAGTGATTCCAACTAATCTACCAACCAAACAAGAATAATAAGTAAATAAAAAAAGAATGGCTAACCAAATCCTATTTATTAATTTCATAAAAAAGTATTAGTCAAAATGCTAGCTTGTTCTTTTGTTTCATGTTAAGTCAAGTATCATAACGGATATTAGGTTCATCATTTCATGTTGATGAAAAAAATTAGATGGCTTGCACATTAATTACCTCAACACAATACTAAGAATGATGGAATCAAATGTTGGACAAAAAGTTAATATAACGGTGGAGCTTCCCAGAAGTTTGTAGAATAAGAAATTATGCTTCAATCTATAAAAACAGGAAAGAATATGGAACTCTCCTCGGTAAGCTATTCAATAAATCCTTCCAAGTATTTCGAAGCTGGGAAAAGGTTAAGGCAGAGGGATCTTATCTCCCCCTACTTGTTCATCATATGTATGGAAGTGCTTAACCCTATAATCAAACTTAAGTCATCTCTAATGCAAAATTCAAACATCACTCGAAGTGTAAGAGGATTGGACTGACTAACCTTGCTTTTGCTGATGATTTGCTTCTTTTTTGTATAATAAATGGAGACTTTATCTATAGCTATATATAGGCCCTCTACAAATTCAGAGACTTGTCTGGCCTACAGGTCAACCTCAACAAAAGTCACTTCATACTTCCAAAAGGAGCCTCTCGGATGGCCTCACATATTACTTCCTAAACTAGAATGAAGGAATAATATCCTGGGTAAACAAGTTTCTATCCTTCACAGGAAAATTACAACTCATAAAATCGATTCTGAACTCTCTGCACATATATTGGAGCTCACATATCTTTCTATCAAAGAGTGTTACTAAGTCTATTGCTAGTATCTTCAAAGATTTCTTATGGAACCACTCTACTGGTGCAAAGGGTAGTGCTAAGGGTCATACATTTGTTACCCTAAGGAAGAAAGAGGACTTAATATTATTCCAGTGAAACTTACCAATCAAACACTCATCCTGAAAAGGTTTTGGTGGATCCTTGAAGATAGAACATCCTTATGGATTGATGGATCCTTTCATATTTTCTCAGAGGTAAGAGCATTCAGGCAGTGCATAAGAAATCATCCAACTCCTTTTTTATCAAACTTCTCCAACTGAAAGATATTTTCCAAGATAATTTGTCATGCTCCATCGACAATGGAAAGCAAATATCCTTGTGGTTTGATAATTGGTCAGGAAAAGAAGCTTTTATAAATTTACCCAATGATCAAATGATTTCTATTAATCTCCCACTTCACACAAAAATGAAGTCACTCATCAATGCAACTAGAATTTCCCTGCCAGTATTTAGCATTTGCAACCTCAATACTCCCCTAGTCCTTTCACTCAAGATACTTTCTTCTCACATAATTGACCTATTCACCAACTTTCCACTAGACTCACAAGGGAGCTCGTAAAGTTGAAGAAACCAACAGTGGATTGGTGTAGAATCATAAGGAACAAGTTCATACCTCCTAAGATATCTTTCCTTCTATGGCTAGCTATTTAAAACCGTCTAAATACTATTGACAGACTTAGGTATTTAAGCATTGATCTTTCATGCCCTTTTTGTTCAACAAAGGAGGAAACACATGATCATTTATTCTTCAAGTGTGAGATCACCAACGATTTATGGGAAGCAGTTACATTGCGATGTAACTGGTCAATACCTACTAATTCTTTTTATGGTGCTATACAATGGCTATCTTCTCAACGTGATCTAAAGATGATACACATTATAACTGTTAGCATGTGCGTTAAAACCATTTGGAAAGAACGGAATGTTAGAAGGTTTGAGCAAAACAAAATCCTATCTCATTTCTTATCTCCGAGATTGTGGCAAACGTCACTGAACTCTTAACTTTGAGAGGTATTGTGTAAAGCTCAAACGCTTTCTCTGTACTTCAACTTGCCTGTTTATATTTTTTTTTTCATGTACACTGAATAGGTAACTAGATATAATCATATGTGTACAGGGTACCTCCCCAAGTTATTTTTGTAACTTGTCCTTCATTTTCTTTATTACTAAAATCTTTTATTTATATTTTTTTTAAAAAAGGAAAGAATAGGGAAAAATCAAAATATTTACAACAAAGTTTTCATTAATATAAAATTCTCATTCTTTAAGAACTCCTTAAGATATAATATCGTCTCATAACACTCTATGTTAGTTTTTTGTAATTTAAATACAATAGAATTTTCACATGACATTGTTAAAACCATATGACATATTGGTTTTTAAAAAAATATTTGACATAAAAACTAGTATATGAGGTGATGCGGACTATTAAAATAAGTATAATGATCATATGAGTTTTGAAGAAATGAGAAAAATCATAAGGAAATGTATATGTATTTTCTTCTATAAATTATAGAGGATTGTCTTATAGTAATTGAAAGGAAAGAGAATCCTTGAATTTAACTCTTAAGTTATAATTATGACTTTAAACACTATTTTTTAAAAATAAAATATTATTATAATGTGAAAGAATATAGATACACAATACCAAATACAATTAAATAATTATCCATAGATAATTTGATAATATTATCATATTTAAAATGTATAAGACAATTCTCACTAAACATCATAAATATAAAATTATAATTAGGGTAAAAGACATAAATCTCTTATGTGGTTTAATAAATTAAAAAAAACCCTTGATCTTTAAAATTTTCAAAAGAAACTTCTTTTAGTTTTCAATTTTCGAGAAAAACCTCTCATTTTAAAAAATAGCGACCAAACACATATAGTATAAACAACAGATGTGGACTAAGTAAATGTTATTTATATGATGATTCAACTCAGTTTTTAGCTCAAACCGAAATAATTAAATTTGACAAAAATAAATAATTTATTATATTATATTAATTATTAGTTTAAGTTGAATTTAATTTGTTTAAGTCGTATTTAAAAGCTTAGTTAACTTATCATATTAGCAACATTTGATTAGTCCACTAATGATGTTTATATTATGTATGTTTTGTTGTTATTTTTTAAGCAAAGTCTAAGAGAAGAGGTTTTCTGGAAAATCAAAAAATTAGAAAGAGTTTTTTCAAGAATTTTAAAGATCTGGAGAGTTTTTGAAAGTTTCTTAACTAGCAAAGGAGTCTAGGTATTTTACCCTTATAATTTTTTAATATAGAGTTACATTCACTGTTAATTCTTGAATCACTTTTAAGATGCTACATAATTTTAAGAATATTTAAAAAAATGTCAAATTGAGTTCATAGTTAAATTAGATAATCTTAAAATTAAAATTTAGAGCTTCATACAATTTTTTATCAAAGAACTTCAATCATATTTGTGACTACCACTGAAAATTTAAAGTTTCTGTCTGCTTGGTTTACTTATGAGAATGGTAATAAAAATTATAAAGAATATAGTGAACAAAAGAAATGAATTCGACTTTTATTTCTCAGTAAATTAGGGAAAGAAGCATTATCTCAAAAGAGATATAAAAATATTGTTCATCCAATTATAATATATAATATATTATCAGTTATTTTTTTATTCCTTATCTATTCTTTTTTTCCCGTATCAACCAATTAAGCACCCCTTAGTAAATTATATTATAATCAATAGGAAATAAAAATATTATAATGATTTGTGAATGATCACTTACACTAGTATAGTTAAGAAAATAATTATTCTATCTTAAGGGGTAGTCAAAAACATTGTGAAGGGAAGGAATGAGAAGTAATAGAAATTTGATACGCATTAACGTCACCATCACACAATTCTCTTTATACTCCTCCCCCCTTCCATAAATGGGGGAGTCTTTAACTTTTTTGTGTGCGTAATTAATGAACAATTAAAGAATTGTTAATTGATCAGTTTAAAGCAACCATCTACGTCACTTTGTTTTATATATACATTAAGTATGCCGATTTTTGTTAGAGTAATCCTAAACTTTTAAGATTTCACTTCTAGAATTATAGAGCTGTAAATTTGGAACTTTAAAATTCTTCAGGTTCTTACGTTATCTGTACACTTCTGTACGTAAGAAGTCGTTACATGCTGATTGGTCGATTGTTAATTAATCACTGGCCTTGCTTAACATCATGTTCTCAACAACTCCAAGTTCTCAAGTAATTCCAGTTCCCACACTATCGCTGGAAGCAAGACGTTCGTAATTGATCCGACCAAGAAGCATGCCCAGAGAGCTAGAAAATTATCAACAGGAAAAATTTTTCTTCTCTCCTCTTTTGTGGTGATTTGAACTCAAGATCTCCTACAAAGAAGAGTATTTTAAGTAAAGAATTAAACCAATTAGGACATTCCTAACCAAATCTGACATGGCAAAACTGAGGCTGCGGGCCATTCTTTTTTTATATAAAACGGTGTTTTTTAGGGTCACGATATAGCGCGAATGCCTTTTTTTGACTGCGGTGGGCATCGGTCACCCCCGTTCGGGCAGCACATCCTCTCTCTCTCCTCAGTTGTAGATAGAAAAAAACACACAAGCACCTCTGTGTCTCTGTCAAAAAAGACACTACACTAAAAAGTGAATCCAAAAAGGGCAAGTTTAGATCTTTTTACTTATTTCGGACAAAACCGAAAGCTCTTGTGAAAATGTTTTTGAATTTTTTCCTTGCTCCTTCTTTCTTTTTTTGGTTTTTGATGTTAGCTTTATGAGATTAAGTTGATGAGAATGTGAGCAAAAGGTAAGTGAGATACATTGAGAGAGAAACTACGCTTAGAGATACCAGGGTGGTGGCTTATTTTTTAGTTTTTGCTGTTTTGATGTTTATGGATGTGATTAAGAGATAATATGGTGAGCGTTGATGTGTGAACTGAGTGGAAAAGGCTAGGTTTTTGTGGCTTTTCTTTGTGATGGTGAGCTGGGTTTTGGTGTGTCGTTGTTTGGATCTGAGGAGGTTGAGGGGTTAAGTGTGGTTGTGTGGCTGTGTGGCTGTGGCTGTGGCTGTGGGTGTGTGTTTGGGGTGATAATGAAGAGGAAAGTTGGGGCCTTTTTTATGGTGTGTTTGATCTTAGTGCTGCATCCATTATGGCTAGTGTTGGGAAACATGGAAGGTTTGTATTCTACTGCTATCTTTGGTTACAAAGTTAAGAGCTTGATCTTGGTTTGTACGTTCTTTTTTTTTCTTCTTCTGTTAATTGTCAAAAGCGGGGTTTTTGTTATTCTTTCCAGTGATTGTTTGGCGTTGCTGGAAGCTGTGTTTGTTACTCTATAAAATTGGTCTTGCGTTAGATGGGTATCTTGGATTTATTGAATTGTTCAACAGCTATGCGCTTCTATTCCTCTTATTCTTGAAGTTGTAGGGGAATTGTGTATTTGATAGAAAGATTTTCTATTGATGGAAGCAGGATAAATAATGATATTGTTTCCCATTTATGGTTCTGAAACACGAATTTCAGTTGAAATGTAAACAAAGAGTCATTTACAATGTCTTTCTAATCGCAGCTTTGTTTCTTCTCCTGATTATTTTATCTCAACCATTGTATCTTTACCTTTTGATGTTTCTAACTATATGTTGTGATGCAGCTAATATGCTTTGTACATGTGGATTCTTTGGGCTCCGGATGCATACGCTATGATTCATGTGCAAAATTAGTGGGCGATATTCTAAGTTTTATCCAATGCTTGATACCGCTTTTTCTTATCTTGTTATCTTCATCTTAAGAAACTATCATACTATTTGACATCAAATGATGCTTCTATGAAATGTTTAGCACTGGCGTCTTTCTCTTTCAAGTCATTTCTACTATATCGATGTGAACTTGCTGCTCACACATTTGTTAATGTTCTGTTCATTGATACAGGAGATGCTTTGCACAGCCTGAGGACCAATTTGAATGATCCAAATAATGTCCTGCAGAGCTGGGATCCTACTCTTGTCAACCCATGCACATGGTTTCATGTCACATGCAACAATGATAATAGTGTTATAAGAGTGTAAGTTCTTTCTCATTTATGTTTCTTAAGTGCAAAAGTGTAGCATGATTATAATGATTAATCTTGAGCTTATGAAATCTCTGCATGAACAGCTTATATGAATTTCTTCTCTTGTCAGTGATCTTGGAAATGCTGCCTTGTCCGGTCAGCTTGTTCCCCAGCTTGGATTACTCAAGAATTTGCAATACTTGTAAGTTATGCTATGTAAGTTGTCATTTATATATTGGGGGTTGTTTATCAACTTGCTTCTGAAAAGGTTCTTTTCCATTGACTGTTCACTTTCTTACTATTGTGTTTGCATATGATGTTTATGTTGATACCTGTCCTTGTTCACAACCTTGTGTGGTCTATCCTGTTTTATGTGAACTATACTATATTGTTAATCTTAATTGGCTGGTTGGACAAGATCTTCTGTGGGTTTAGTTCCACTTACACTCCCAGAACAGTATTTGCTACGACTTGAATGCTGCCTGAAATGTTTTAGTATTCAAAGATCACAAACATCATGGTTTTTCCATGCTCAAAAACATTCTTTTTGTAATTTGTTGACAGTGAATCTTTTTCTGGATCCGTTCTTGTCGTATCACATTATTCCATTATGACCTGTTCTTTGATCAGCGATTAAACCAAATGGTGACAGGGAACTCTACAGTAATAACATAAGTGGGCCAATACCTAGTGATCTTGGGAACTTGTCTAACCTTGTGAGCTTGGATCTTTACTTGAATAGTTTTACTGGTCCGATTCCAGAAACTTTGGGCAAGTTGTCAAGGTTAAGATTTCTGTAAGTACACTTATTCTAGAAAAGCTTAACCTTCGTTTGCTATGGCTGAGAAGTTATTATGATAGTTATATGGGAATATTGACTTTTCATGTAGTATTTCATTTTATTTCTTTATGCAACACACTATCATAACATTAAGAAGAAAATCCATCAACTGATGATTTTACTGAACTTCCAAATATAAAATCATGTTTTTTTGTGTGTTCTTCATATTTATTGAACAAGCTATACTTGTATACTTTGTCGGTTGATGTAGCATATACTAGAAGCAGAGATAAAGAGTGATAAATCATTCGTTGGACTGGTTTCCCCAAACATAGGGGCAGTAACATTTAAGCACACATGTTGTTAGTGCATGTACCTGACACCAACATTTGGAAGATAATTCTTTAGCTACCTCTTTCCACTAAAGGGCTTGATATTTGATCTTAATTTGTTCCTATGCTGGTTCCTCTTTGTGATGTTAATTTGAAATGCATTTATTGATTTTTATCTAGATCTTAACATTCTTTGTATTCTTGTCACATTGGTGCAAGGATAGCCGGCTTAACAACAACAGTTTGACAGGTCCCATCCCTATGTCATTGATTAATATTACAGCCCTTCAAGTATTGTGAGTGCCAACTTAATTCAATTAAATCTGTAAAAGCATCATGTTCAATAAGGAACACTGCAGAGTTAGATTCTGTTCAGACGATAAAGAAATCACAATGAGTTCTCCTGTTGGATTTGAACTGCAGGGACCTCTCAAATAACCGACTCTCTGGCGTTGTTCCAGATAATGGTTCCTTCTCCTTGTTCACTCCCATTAGGTTTGCCAACTACATAGAGTGATCTACATTTGCCAACTGATCCAATCTTGACTTAATAATTACGTCCTTTTCAAATTGCAGTTTTGCTAACAACTTGAACTTATGTGGACCGGTTACTGGGCATCCCTGCCCAGGGTCTCCTCCATTTTCTCCTCCTCCTCCTTTCATTCCGCCTCCTCCAATTTCTTTGCCTGGTAACCATCATTTGTTAATATTTGACTTGCACACGCATATGATTCTTATATTTTACTTGGTTAGATTGGTATTTCTTGCATGGTTGCACTTGACAGTCATATATGATTAAACTTGATATTTTGATGCTTGAACTTCTTTACCTCTGTGTAACTATTTGTGATCCAATTAAACTTGCTATGTAAGGTGAACATAAATTTGGGCAGAGTAGATTTCTTTACTGCTTTCCTTTTACTTTGTCGTACTTTGTTTCATTTAATAAACAAGTTGTTACATGTAATTATGATTGTGCATGAGATTATAAGTTGAACTTGTTGGTCCTTATATTTCCAACTGATTAGTTTTCAAAATGTTTTATGAAAATTATTATTTTTATAGTTGATTGGGTTAGCAAACATTCGAAATAGGAAAGAAATAGCAATTATTTTTATAGGATCACAATGTATCTTGTAATTATGGCTAAAAAAACATCTTTTACTTATTTGACATTTGCAACGAGATGTGATATATAGTTTGTCTGTAGGGATTAGCAAAATAATCAGTCTCAGAGAATGGTGATATCTAGTTTGCTGATTGTTATATTGTTCAATTCATTGAAAACTTAGGAGGGAATAGTGCCACTGGAGCAATTGCAGGAGGAGTTGCTGCTGGTGCAGCATTACTGTTTGCTGCTCCTGCGATAGCATTTGCATGGTGGCGCCGGAGGAAACCTCAAGAATTCTTCTTTGATGTACCTGGTTGGTATTCTATTGCATTAAGGAATGAATTCAAACTACTGGCCCTGATTTCTTAACATATGCCTTTATTTCCATGCAGCTGAAGAAGATCCTGAAGTTCATCTGGGGCAACTCAAAAGGTTTTCACTTAGGGAATTACAGGTAGCGACAGATAGTTTCAGCAACAAAAATATTCTGGGTAGAGGGGGATTTGGAAAGGTTTATAAAGGGCGTCTAGCTGATGGCACATTGGTAGCAGTTAAACGACTGAAAGAAGAGCGCACACCTGGTGGAGAGTTGCAGTTTCAAACAGAAGTGGAGATGATAAGCATGGCTGTGCATCGAAATCTTCTTAGATTGCGAGGATTCTGCATGACACCAACTGAACGACTGCTTGTCTATCCCTACATGGCTAATGGAAGTGTAGCATCATGTTTACGAGGTATGCTTGTATCTGTTTACATATTTTCTATCAATTATTTTTCTGTTTTCTTTTTTAAACATCTTGTTCTTTTGTGTTTTCTTTGTGGACTTGTTGCATCAGTCCTTTACGTGATATCATGTATCAGACTCACATGATCTTATTGATGGATGCTTTTTAGAACGTCCTCCTTCACAACCTCCTCTGGATTGGCCAACAAGGAAGCAGATTGCGTTGGGTTCTGCTAGGGGTCTGTCATACTTGCATGATCATTGTGACCCAAAAATCATTCATCGTGATGTTAAAGCTGCAAACATTTTGTTGGATGAGGAATTTGAGGCTGTTGTTGGGGATTTTGGTTTGGCTAAGTTGATGGACTACAAGGATACTCATGTCACAACTGCCGTCCGTGGTACAATAGGACATATAGCTCCTGAGTACCTCTCCACTGGTAAATCATCTGAGAAAACTGACGTTTTTGGTTATGGAATAATGCTTCTGGAGCTAATTACAGGACAGAGGGCGTTTGATCTGGCTCGGCTTGCGAATGATGATGATGTCATGTTACTTGATTGGGTAAACATTTTACTAGAGCTTAGCCATATTTGCTTGATTTGACTCCTGATTGCTACCATTTATTATTGACTTTGTATCTTTTTTTTGTGTATGTCGGGAAAAGATTTTATGCTTCTTTGGAAACATATTATTATAATGGTTTAGAGTTGCTTATAGGGGTGCATTAGTCTCTCTAACTGAACATGTTTATCTGAAGTGTAGCATTAACCTTCTTTTCAGTTTTACCCTAGATGGCTAATGTTGGGAATATGATTTGACATTGGTGTGGAATATATTAAAACATATAAGATTAAACCTGCTTATTTGGCCGATAAAGAATTGAAGGAGAGATATCCATTGTTTAACCATTATGGATTCTCTTCTTGGTGAAAGATTCTGCCTCATAGTCGTAAAGCCACAAGAACTTTGGCAGCATACATTTTCCAAAAAAAAAAAAAAACTTTGGCAGCATACATGACGAAAGTCTGTAGTCAGTTATTGTGTGTTGCAAATGAAGTCCCTGCTCTACTATATGGTACCTGCCACTTACATGTAAAAGTGAATTTAGGACTTGGCAAGAAACCTTGTATTTAATTTACCTTTCATTTTCATAGGATAAAGAATAACTAAAGAAGGGTTTTGTGTTTAATGAGGATCTAAAATCCAGAGGTTCAGTTGCAGAAATGATTGACATGTTCTGGAAAGTTGTGGCTTCTCTTTGTATGACAGCCTCAAGTGTCTTCGAATCATTCCATTGTTAACGCTTCCTCATTTTCTCCTGAGTTTGTATTGGTTTGGATTCATGAAATGTCCTTGTATATGATGCATCAAATGTCGTTGCAGGTGAAAGGACTTCTGAAGGAGAAAAAGTTGGAAATGCTGGTAGATCCTGATCTCCAAAATAACTATGTAGAAGCTGAAGTAGAGCAGCTAATCCAGGTTGCACTTCTGTGCACACAAGGCTCCCCGATGGACCGGCCTAAGATGTCAGAAGTGGTAAGAATGCTTGAAGGTGACGGTTTGGCTGAGAGATGGGATGAGTGGCAAAAGGTGGAAGTCCTTCGCCAGGAGGTGGAGCTCTCCCCTCATTCTAATTCTGATTGGATTGTTGACTCAACAGAAAATCTGCATGCAGTCGAGTTATCTGGTCCCAGGTGATCTTGGTTCAACAACATCAGGAGATATACTTACTATTTTTTTCCCTCTATTTGTCACTGTATTAAGCCTTTGCCCTTTGTTTATGACTATCCAATTCAAAATCTTATGCAAGTCCGTTGTGTATTGTATTCATTACATTTGTGCATACGAGTCAAAATTGTTTCATCTGCAACCTGGCATGCATACCAGTCTTTTTGTGCATTGCAACTTTATGCTCTTAGAATAGTACCACTTATATGTCTGGACAAGGTGTTGGTGAGTCTCTGTATGACCACTATGCATCGTCTGCCTGAGTGGAATTTTTCTAATGAAAAGCCTCGGGAATTATTGTGATATTAACTCATTGTCAAATATTTTCATGTTAGGAAGTAAAATATCTAACGTATGCATTTGCTTCCAATTATGGTTCCATTTTAGTGTTGATTCTTTATGCTCAACCATACTTGGAGCTCCATTGCAATGGTAAAGGCATCGGCTGCCTTTTAGCTGCGGCGTTATCAATTGAGGGTCCTAGGAAACTGATATGGTGATTGGCGGTTGCTTTGCGGGTGAAACTAGCCAATGAATAGGCTTCGCCCTTATTATAATTCAACTCTTTTTTTTTCTCTTTCTTCCTCTCTACGAGAAGCTCTTTCTGTTGCCCCAAAATACGGTTAGAGCAATTGATTCAAAGGTTAATGATTTATTCGAAATTTAACTGGTGACTAATAAATATATAAATTTTTATTTTATATATTATATATAAAAGATAATTTTAAAACATATTATTTAATTATTTATCTAATTTAAATTTTCAAATTTTAAAACATACAAGTTTTTTTTTAAGTTCACCGACACAACACAAAATAAGATGACAAAGCTCGCTAGTTATATTTCATCAAAAAGATAAAAAATTTAGTAATCATAATATTCATTTAAGTTAAAATCAAATGCTCCTTCATCATTGCCAATATGAACATTTTCAACAGATTCCAAATTTGGTTGTTCGACAATTTCTTCATCACCTAATTTCATAATAAACAATATTAGACAAAATTACACTTGGAAATAATATATCTAATCTTTAATATTATATTACAAAGTAAATTAATTAATAACCTTCATATTGTTGTGGTGCTTCA